>PVKB01000299.1:216896-866173 GCA_004027205.1 Ctenodactylus gundi | reverse complement strand
TTCGTTAGAGGGTGGGATTGTAAGTTGTGAGTTGGTAACGTGCAGAGAGAAAGATTAAATTTTTTTAACCCTTTTAAATTTTAAATACTAACTAGGTCTTGCAGATAGCAAAGTGATCTGTAAACACTGGAAACACTGGGTTCAGAGAAGTATTACAAGAGTTTTATAGTTTGGCGGATCTAACATAAACATCGTTTGCGGTGCCCCGTCTTCTGTTTAGAACTGTGTGGGTTGCATGCCCGGGGTGGTGTCAAACTCTTTCAGTGCCTTTGTCATAGAGTAGAGTTGTTTGAGCAAACAAAAGTGCTGTACTAACAAATGCAAGGTGCCCGGTGACTCTGTCTTCTCTCTCCTCTCTTACCTTTAAAAACTCCTGTTCTAGGCTGCTGCTGTTTCCTTTATTTTACACTAATGATGCCCCCCTCGAAAAGTATTTCTATGGTATTTTTTTGCACTGCAAGGGTGATTCACTTTCTGACAATCACTTAATTCTGAGAATAGATTTACTAAGCTGACTTACCTTACCAACCCCAGGGACCTACTGCATTGAGCAATGGGAAGAAAAAAAATATATATATATAATATATATATATATATGTATGTATATATATATACATATATATATACATATATATATATATATATGAAGCTCTGTGTGATTGCATCTGTGCAGACACCAGTCTGGAAGAGCTGAAATGTTAAATTTCTTGGCAACTTTGCATTCACACAGATTAACTGTGTAATTTGTGTGTGTCAATTACAATTAAAAGCACATTCTTGTAACATGACATAGTCTACTCGCTGACTTTAAAACTATGGTCAACCCACATTCTTAGAATGATAGTGCCTTTTTTTGGCCCTTAGCATAGGAATGTTATCAGAGTGAGGTCTCCTTACCACAATGGAGACTTATTCTGTTTTGCAAAGGGATCTGAGGACAGGGGAAGGAATCCCAGGACTTGGTGCCTAATTGTTCTCTATTAACTGGCAAAGGCTCCTTATAAGATTTCATTAGAGGCAGCGGGGCCTGGAGTATTTATAAGGTGCTTAATGAATCCCCCCCCCCCCCCCCGCCCCATGCCAGCCAGGAGCTGGATTGGTTAGCAAGGAGTAAAGCGTAGAACATGAAATCAGCTGCAAAGTCCAACAGCCGGGTCTTAATTGCCTTGTGTACAACTATCCAAAGCCTTTAAAATTTATGTTTCGGGTTCCTCCCAAGGGGGTCACCCTCTAGCAGCCTATCAAAAGTTGCAGTTCTCTTAGGATTGTAACTGGCCTTTCTCTTAGCTTGCCTTAGGCCTTTTAATCACCAGATCTCTGGGACAAACTGTCGTCAAGGTCACAGGTTGATCTCCTTGAAACTCATACCTGTCCTTGCTTCAGCAGTTGCTTTGCAGTAACTCATTATTAATTCATGCCATTAAAAAATTATGTAGGAAAACTTTTTCCTTTTCCTTGTGTGGGAGATACATTTCCAGAGACTCAGAGTTCTGCGTAGGTGATCAAATTCTGGAACTAAGCGTGTCTTTAATTTTTTTGTCTGTTTGCTTCAGCTTATGCCCACGGTCTGATGTTTTCCTTCCTTCTTTGCTCACGTGTTTGCGTGTTATTGAGCTGCCTGAGATAAAGATGCCTGTGAGGTCCATCGGATGTCTGGAACAGAGAGTCTGAAGCGTTTGAGATAGAAGCTCTGTGGCCCTGCATGGCCTGTGCTGTTTTGTGCAGCGCAAGTACCTAGGCCGGATTCTGGCTTAGGACGCGGGGAGCAAGAGAATGGACCCATGGACGGATCAGTTTAACTTTGTGTGAGCCTGTGTTGCCTACGAAATACAAAATGTGAACTCCTGTGTGGCTTGTAGATGGTTCCCATAGCTGTCCTGGGCCCTGGAGAGTTACACCCAGGGCCCGAGCCTGCCCTTACTCACGCTCTGCTCTGGTGTCTTGGGAGTTGGTGCGGAGGCTGGTCTAGCAGAGGGGAGGACGCTGAAGTGGGGGAGCGGCCCTGTGGCTCCAGTACTGGGGTTTGTAAAGCAATTTTCTCTAATGCCTCAGTGACTGTGTGACCAGGACAGCGCCTGGCAGAGGGCTGGGCATGGAGAAGGTGCACACTATCTGTCAATATATAATAATAAGTATAATAATCATAACACTGAAAGAGCACTGGGCTGCCCTTGGGCACTCGGGTCAGAGCGAGTGCCTTCGCCATCCAGGGGATTCGATACTCTGTCCCTCAGGTCTTCCTGGAGAAGGTACATTGGATCGGAAGTGGATGTTGGCACCGATTGTGTTAGGAGCCTTAGCGATGCCACAGGGCCAGCGCTCTTCCTTTCCTGATCCAGGCAGTGGTGGTGTATGATTTTCAGAAAGGGACCCGATCGTTGACGACTTTGTCACCAGTGACCTTCAGCCAACTCCTTTGATATTTTTTTTAAAAGCAAGCCAACATCAGCACAATTACTGAGTGCCAGCTGTGTGCAAAACCCTGTGTTAGGCGCCCTGGGGAGGCTGTAGGAGATGAGCTCTGTGTAGGGTCATGGTGCCTTTGGGCCTGCGGCTCGTTTTGTGAAAGTGAGGGGACCTCTGGGATTCACATAGGCATCACTCTATCCTTCTGGCAGACGTCTTTCTGAGTCTCTCTACCTTTAGCACATCTCACATCCCAGGGTCTCTTCCTGTCAGTCACAGGCATGACAAAAGGTATTAATTCTGCTTCATGACAATCTCTGTTGAAAATCCCCTAGGAAGACTGAGAATGATTCTAAGAGGTTGAGCTCCCCTACCTACTACGGCTCTGGGTACAAGCAGGTTGTTTCCTGTGACTTGTGTAAGTATGAGGGAGGACAGTGTCTTGCTAGGAGAAAAGTTAGCTTTGTTTCCCTTTCTCTGAAATCCAGAATAAATACATATGATTGTAGCTTTTACAAAAATCTCTTGGCCTCCAGAGATTTTATTCAACTGGACCAGGACATGTCTGTCCAGCCTCGTCTCTGACAAGCTGCCTTCTCCTGCTTTAGAAGGTCAAATGTCTGAGCAGAGGAGCGTGGGGTGGGCGGGACTGGCCAGAACCATCTGGTTGAGCTACTTAGTTGATTCATGTCCTTCTTCCTTTATAGAGACGTGTTTCCTGATTGCTGAGACGACTTCTCAGCAAATGGTTTGCTCAGGGGCCTGAAACTGGAGACGGGGTGACACACTTTCCTGCTCTGAGATGCTCTTTAACTTTTCTTTGTAGGATCACTCTCTCACCTGCACTGCCCAAATCCTGAACCTGGACATCTGTAGTAGATTCAGGATTGCAATTCTTTTCAGCATCCGAAGCAGTGTACTCCCTGGGCTCCTTTGGCCTCCTGGTCATGAAATTTGTGTGTGTGTGTGGGGGGGGGGGGTAGGTGGGTGTTGAGAACCAACCAGAACCTCCCAGGACAAGGAGATGAACTTACCATTCTCAGCCTTTGAGGTGTGGAGTCATGTAAAGGGATTTACCCAGGGCAGTGTGGTCTTTTGCTTCTGGTGAAGTGGTCCCAGCCAGTCAGGAAAGGGACTCAGAGAGAGCAGGCTTTGGAAGGAAATCTCTTAAAGTCACTCTACATCCTGGGGTTTTTTCCCCCCTGTGGCACTGGAGAGAGTTTCTCCCCCAGCCAATCCTGTCACATCCCTGAACTCTGACAATTCTCTTTGTTCCTTTATTGTTCAGAGTGCATGTCTGGGTTCACATGATGTCTGACCAAGAATGTGGGGTAACGTGGGTCAGCTCCTCTGTGGCTGGGTCTCAAATCTTGGAAACTGCGAAGGGAGTATTATCTCCCTACCAAGGACCGATCCTGGAGGCTTAAGTAATGGATTTTGTTTGACTGTAGCCTGGACAGAGCTCGATGACATTTGGTCTTGCTGTGCATCTTTGACCATCCCAGGACGGAAGTGAACCACGAGATCCCTGATGTGCCTTAGTACCTGGGAGGCCCACTTTGGGTGCCTCAATCGTCACTTGTGCCTGTCTCTCACTGATCTTATTTCTGCTCTTTGCATCAGCACGTTTCTACTCTTCACCTAGGCAATTTGTAGAGTCCCTTTTTGGGATACCGTATGAGCCACCTCCGTGGGGCTTTTGTGCCTCTTTGATCTCCCACCATATGCAATACATGACCACTGTCATCCAAGAAGACCTCTAACGAGAGGGATGCGAGAGAGCAGCTCTGACCCACAGAGGTGGATAATTTCCAGCCCCTGTCAATAGGCACAGGCCCTGACCTGGTTGTGGACTTTGAGAGGGATGGGCTGCCTTCTCCATTTCCCCAGGGGGCACATTGGTGGCTCTGAATTTCTTCTACCTCACAGGACTGTTGTGAGGCTATAGAGGGTCTAATGATGGAGGCCCCTTAAGGATTTCCTAAGAAAAATAGACTAATCAGGAGCAATCTGCAAAAAGGTGACATGCGACAGTCTGCTCTGTGGCATTTTCTTGGGTCTCGATGCCACCCCACAGCTCCAGAAGTCTGGAGGCCAGCCTGGTGGACTTTCTGATGTTCAACATAGAGATACCAGGCAAATTCCTCTTACATGTCCCCTGAGAGAGTTGAATTTCAAAGGAAATGGACCCTGCTTCTTAAGGATGTACAAAAGTATGCATTGATGTCTGTACTGTAAATTTCTAATTTATCACTGTACAAAAGAGAACCCTTGCTATTTAATTTTGTATTAAAGGAAAATAAAGTTTTGTTTATTAAATACTGTGTGATCTGGCCTATCTCGGAAGGTGTACTGGCCCTGGGAAGCATAGAGATTCTAGCAGAGAGAAATAGAGAATTCAGTTTTCAAGGCAAGTTGAGAAATCCTTTCTGAGAGCCTCTTTGTTTCTTTTTTTGTGAGTTGTTATTTTCCCTCTGGGATTTCTCCCCCCACAGTCCAAGGTCAACAGAATTTATCACTACTGTGGTCCTCAGTAGCCCTCCAGCAGGTCATGTGATGCCTGGGGCATGCTGATAGTTCTCAAGATGTCATTCCCATCATGCATCTCTTTGGCATTAATAGGGATGCCCGTCTTCACTTTTAACCCCCATTGGCTTCATCTGAGAGCATCCACAAAAAATTTTTTTCCTATCACTCCTAGCACTTCAAGCCTCTTCAAAAGGGAAAAATGGGACCTTCAAAAAAATTTAGATTTTAATCTTTTTCTCTGCCTACACATTGACTCTTTTTGATGTACTAGACATGGAATTACGTTACACCAGTCATCATCATCTTCGGTCGACTTTCTAAGTTGGGAGGTCTCTCTCCTAATATCCAGAAAAGTTATTGGAGAAAGGAAATTCAAAGCAACTATCCGAACACTGTCGTGAGATCCAGCAACATCAGGGACCACACAGAGAGAGGCGAGGCACAGCCACTGGACATGTCTGCCCAGGGCCGATGAGATCAGCCCCCTTGGAGTGCCTTGAACTTGCTTGCTTCGGGCTTAGCGCCACTTGAGCACCACCCTGTCTTGGGGTGAGTGTGAGGGAGCGTATGCAATACTCCTTATCTGCAGCTTGCTACTGTACTTTTATCTCAACCCTAAAGCCGAGGGAGGCATGCGATTTAACTTCTCTTTTCTGTAAGAGGCTGTGTGTCACATTTCATTATGTACTCATTAAGTCATTAGGAAGTTAAGGAAAAGTCAACACAATCTGGAATGAATTCATAATAATCCCTTGCACTTGTAGAAACACTTCTTGGATAGAAGTTATTTTACATGATTTTATTTTATTCTCATGGCTTGTCTGAAGCCAACGGAGTAAGCAGTCCCTCCCTCTGTCAGCCAACAGCCCAGACCTTCGGAGGGCAAGGGGAACCCAGCAAGTAGATGGGAGGCTAAAGGCTGGGTCTGCTCATGCCTCACTCGGGATCTCTCCTTGTTTTTTATTTTTCACGGGGATTCTTGTTTTCATTTCACATCTCTATGGGTTGCATTGTGCTTTCCCCCAAAGTTATGTTGATATCTTAACCCCCAGTACCTGTGGATGCGATTTTATTTGGAAACAGGGTCTTGGCAAATGTCATGAGGTTAAAATTGGCTCATGTTAGAAGAAAGGAGGGGTAAGCTAGTAACTGGAGTAATCTAAGCAGAAGGAAATGTCAACACAGAGGGAAATACCATATGAAGACAGAGGGCCAAGTTGCTGCTGCAGGCCAAACAAGAAACGCAAAGAGTGACTGGAAACATCTCAGGGACACGGAGGAGTCTCTCCCGAGGCTCCTAGAGGAGCCAGGGCCGTGGAAGCCTCTGTTGCCTTAAGCTACGAGGTTTGGGATCATGTGTTATGGATGCCTTACTGAACTCATGTATTACTACCCCTTCGTATTCTTTACTGCAAAATAGTCCCTGAAGAGCGGGCATGTGCTTGGCAGGTGTGCCTCTCCAGAATGAGACCTGGCCAGGGCCTTCTGATGTTTGTAGCGTTATCACTATAGTAAATATCTTTATCTGTAAACAGGACACCTCTAGCACAAATCCCATGACTCCTGACACTTGACTGGTCTGAACAGGTCTTGGCTGATCTCCCCTCACCCAACCACCCACTGCAAAAGGAGCTCCGTGTGCAAGGCCAGAACCTGAAGTGGAATGTGGGTCAAGGGTTTTTAGCATTTCTGTCCTGAGAACTGTTTTTTTTTCTCTTTCCCATTTTAGCTTTCACATGAAATCATAATTTTGAAGTTGAGCCGACTCTTGACTAAAGAGGTCAACCTTGGCCTCGTGTTTGTGGAAGTTCTGTGAACAGAAATAAACCCTACTGGGAGAAAGGCTTGGTCCTTTCCTCCGTTTTCTTTCACAATACTGCCAGGTTGGGAGATCTCACTAAAAGATCTACAGGTGTGTTGAACCTGTAAATGTTTGGTCTGAAAGACTTTCAAATGGTGGTGGTATCCTGGGGATTCCTAAGAGTCGCCCCGTCCTCTTCCTTCAGTGTCTTCATCCCGAGACTGAGGGAACCCAAACAGGACCTGGTGGCACTTGCCTGTAGTCCCAGCACTCCAGGAGGCTGAGGCAGGAGGAAGATTTCAAGTTCAGACCCAGCTTGGGTCACTTAGTGCCTCAGGAGACCTTATCTCAAAATCAGTAAGTGTGAAATCCCTGGGCTCAATCTCCAGCACAAATAAACTAATAAATACCAAAAGAGCCATGGATTCACCCACCAGCCTTTGTGGCAAAGGGTTCAAACTTCTTCTATTCTGTGTAGAGGGAGCAAAATCAAACATGTTTCCCACCCAATGCCTACTTTTCATCAACTTCCCACAAGGTTGCCTACAGAAAGTTTTAAATTCTTCCCTCTGAAGAATTTTAGTCACAAAATAAGTTTTATTACGTGCCTCAGCCCATATTCAAATAGGAGAGTCCAGGGGATGTAGGGCTGAAATGGCTGAGCCTTAGAGGGAGCTTGGGGCAGAGAAGGGCGTCTTGGGGTGCGCGAGCTGAGTAATGACCCTGGCTCCAGGAGGCTGAGGAAGACCGTGCACACGGAGGCATGGGCTGCCTTCCTGTTGAGGGCGAGGTCTCCGCGGTAACAGCCTCCTGTGGCAATCTTGGCACAAGCCAGGAGTCTGGCTCCCAACCTCTTCTTGCTGTGGAGATCTTTGCTGGGTGGGAAGGAGGAACATCAGACAGAAAGGGTCAAGCCTGCCTCTCCTGCTTCCTAACAGAGATGCAAATTTGGTCGTGCAAAAGTTAGCTTTCCAAAGCCTTTCCTGAGTCTGCAAAGGTTTGCAATTTCTCAGAATAATTCCCCTCCCAAATCGCTTCGCACCCTAGGCCCCACGCCTGGGGCCTGCCTCTGGTAGGTCAGCCTCTGAGGGCTCAGGGGGGAAGCCTTTCTGACGTGTTTTCTGCTCACCCTCTTACCCCTAAGATGTCAGGTTTGCCTCCGGACATGTGTGAAGAGAGCCCAGGGGAGAAGGGAAAGACAGAGGGACCAATCTCAAAGACCACAGCTTTTCTGTGTAACTGGAAACTGAGCACAGGGTCTTCACCTGAACCGTGTCCACAGCTGATTAAGTTCACGCTGTTGCTAAGTTGCTAATTGGCCCAGGCTGGGCTCAGACTGTAATTCTCCTGCCTCAGCCTCCTCCAGGGGAACCACTTTCCCAGGCACAGGTGTTGATCTACACCTCAAAGTGGAATACGCCACAGAAGTATATGGGGGGGGGGGGGTTGATCTCCCTTTTATCCGACTCTGTGTTCACCCTAGGGTGTGCGTAATCTTAGGGCTAACCCATGTCGTCAAAGCCTCTGTACTGAAGAGATTCAAGAACTGGTCATCCCAATTTCATCAAGTGCCTGAGGATTGCATCATGTCACTTGATCGGAGGTAAGTGAGCACAGTACAAAGCCAGGAGATGAATGTGACCAAGTCACATGGTACCTAGGAAAGTTCGTTTCTCCCCCTTTCATCATTTCCCTCTTTGCCTTTGTTCTCCCTCTCTCGCTCTCCCCGCCCCCCCCAGTTGCCGGTGTCTTCCCTTAGCCTGCAATGCGCTTCCCATCTTTCTTCACGTATGTTACCCGCACTCTTCTTTCACAACTGCCTTACGTCACCCCTCCCTGGAAGGCTGCCCGGATCCTCCTGCCGGTCACTTCCTGCCTTCCTTTCCAGCTCACTGTTGGTCAGTTCAATCCTAGGCGCTTCCAGCAACTCTATGCGGCCTTTGCGGCTATCTACGCATGCGTCTGGGTCCCTGCTAGCCCGAGCTCCCCGAGAGGGATGCTGAGAGGCCGGCCTTGCGTCTCTAGGCCCTCAGAGCCTGGCCCAGTGCTGGGCACAGAGCACCGGCTCCAGGAATATTTGAGGGAAGAAGAGAGAAGTGGGGAGAGAGAATATTATTCCCCCCTTAGGCAGGAGTGGAGGTTTTGTGAGTAGCAGGAGAAGGAAACCAGAGTCACAAGAGCCCTCAGTGCTGTGGACAGAACCTTCTGGTGAGAGCTAGGGCAGCGGGCTCCGGGAACCTCCTCGGGCTTTCAAGTGAGTTAGAATGGATCGCCGGCCCTTGGGTGGTTGGTCCGTGGTGAGGACCTCTCTCCCTTCTCCCTTCCTCTCTCCCTTTTTCTTCCAACAAACACAAATACTGAGACGTCTGACCACAGGAGTAGGGGTGCAAAGGAAAGTGGGAAGAATTAGAAATAAGAGCCCCCATGAAAGACAAAGTCCACCTGAGAGTCCCAGAATGCACATGACAAGACAGAGAAAGAATCCCGCAGCTCCTTCTGAGCTGAAAACTCTCAGGCTGGAAAAACAGCGTCTGCGCTGCTTGTTAAATACGTGCTGACTGGCAGGAGGAGGGTCCCGCAGGTGAACCGCGTGTAGCACGCCGAGACTCACGGGGTACCTTGTTCCCTCCTGAAGGTCATGGCCGGAAGCCGTGAATCTCCCTGTATCCTCCTCCCAAAACAAAGGCTGCAAAAGCCATGCCCTCACAACTACTCACTTCGCACCCCAGGCCCCACGCCTGGGGCCTGCCTCTGGTAGGTCACCCTCTGAGGGCTCAGGGGGGAAGCCTTTCTGACCCCTAAGATGTCAGGTTTGCCTCCAGACATGTGTGAAGAGAGCCCAGGGGAGAAGGGAAAGACAGAGGGACCAATCTCAAAGACCACAACTTTTCTTTCTTGAACACTTTTTCCTTTTTCTTTGCGGTAGAACTGGAGGTTGAGCCCAGGGTCTTCGCCTCAGCTGTTCATGTTTGTTTCCGATTTCGTGGCAAGCTCTTCTTAAGCTGCTAATTTGCCCAGGCTGGGCTCAGGCTTGTAATCCTTCTGTCTCAGCCTCCCAGAGTTCTGGATATACTACAGGCCTGAACCCCAATGCCTGGAAATAACTTTGCTCAACTCTTGGCCTTCTCCTCCGAGCCATGCTCCGGAGTTCAGTATGTGAAATAGAAATGCGCAGAAGTGTGCGTGATGTGACGCTGGAGCCACTTCCCCAGGCACAGGTGTGGATCCACACCTCACGGGGCCGCTGCAGGGCTCTTTTCTCTTGCAACTTTCCTGTTGCAATTTTGCAAATCCAAGTGCCTGCCCTACAGGAGTGGGAAGAAATGCCCAGTCAGGGTCAGTCATCCTTCCTCACCCCACCAGTGCGGGGAGAGGTGTTTCCAGTGGGGGCGGGGAGGCTGCAGCCAGGGCCACCTACACAACGGTGACAATCAGGGACATGGTGCACAGCAGCACTGGCCAGGGTGGAGGGAGCCTGGTGTCCCTGCCTGAGCTTAAAGTCCAAGGCTCAGCAGGACACACGTGCTCGCGTCAGGGACAGGGTCCGGGAGATGCAGGATGGTGTCTAGTCGTTAGCAGGTGCCAAAGGTCCACCGGGTCTTCGGGACACTGTCGTGACTTATTTCCTGGGCTAGTGGACACAGTTCCATAATAAAGCCATAGTTTAGAAGACGCTGAACCCCAGCCATGTCTCCTGTCTGCATTTTCTCTCTTGGCACAGTTTTCCCTGGCAGTCGCTATCGTCAGGAGAAGTCTAGATGGCCTAAGAGACCCCCCCCAAAAAAAAAGATACCAGAGGCACCCACAATTTCCAGAGGCCTCTTCCTCTTCACTCAGAAATTCTGTATGACATTTTCTACAGGGAAGCAAAAAGCCCTCTTCCTGGGTTTTCTACACACCCGCCCACCCCCACGTTTAAACAACAGACCTTCCTCTTGGCCTGCCATCAGCATTTAGCTGACTTCCTGAACATTTCGCCCGTTTCCTGAACTTCTTCTGGGGAAGGAAAAACATCCTCCTTCAGAAAATCAATGCAAATAATCGCAGAGATTATTTCTATTAAATAAATAGCCGGCCCGCCATGGAATTTCCTGGAGGACACACATTTACCACAGCTATTTCAACACAAATCTGTCTGTCAGGATCCTGGAGGATTCATCCTTGTTACAGGTAATCTGAGGAATTACAAACCATTTGGCGACTCAAGAGGTAACGTTCGGACAGTTAACATGTTTCCTCTTGTTTAACATATATATATATATATATATATATATATATATATATATATATATATATATATACTTTTTTTGCTGAGAATTTAACCAACAGGAAAATGATTACTAGGTCAGCATTTTTCAAGTTCTGTTTCTTTTAAAACAGGATTCTCATGACACCTACTGGTGAGTGGGGGCAGGACATCTTCGGGGCAGAATATCGAATTAATAGTTCCCTGAAATTAGGATTTTGTCACTGCTGGGGTGCACTTCTTAGTCCCTATTCTAGGTATGCAGAGGAACAGTGACATGGAAATGTCCCTCTTAGGGGTTTCTGACACTGTTGTTCCCCGTGATTGATATTTCCTCCTCGGAGGCAGCCTGCCTCTTGGGCAAACCCTATTCAATTTTAAGCTTGAGTGGACAGATAAGGACAATGTGGTATATGTAAACGATGGAATACTACACAACAATAAAAAAGACACATAGAAACACATCAGTGTACGAGGAGCGCAGCTACAGCTGAGTGGAGAGGAACATTTCTCTTCTGGTATTTTTAACGACAAGTTCCAGGTGGGCTTAAAGCTGACCCCGGGCCACTTTGGGATGCTTTATGAGCTCTTCCTGTGTTGGTCAGTTTGGCAGTGACTGATTCCTCTTTTTCAGGCACTTGGAATAAAAACCAGGGAGCAGTGAGCTCCCTCCCCAGGTCTTTTCCAAATTTTGCCTTGAGATAGCGTCTTATTAAATTGCCCAGAATGGCCTTGAACTTGTGATCCTCCGGCCTCAGCCTCCCGATGAGAGCTGAGAGGCTGCCTCCCCTCTACCTCGCAGATACTCTCAATCCAACAGAAGGCCGGGGGCCAGGTGGAGGTCGAGCCACCTTGCCCAGCCCCAGGAAAGGGCTTTCTAGTCCCCCAAGGAGCCTGGCATTCTCTGTGTCCAGATGCCGTGGTGTGCCACCCAAGGGCCCTACGACCTGGCTCTTAACAGCAGCAGCTTCTCAGTTACACCTTATGCCCTAGAGCAGGGGTTGCTGGAGCCTCCTGCCCACACTGGGACACGCTGCCCAGGGAGAGGGCTCAGACAAGGAAGCTTTCTTGGTAGTTAAGCTGCCCCCTTGTTTGCATGACCACCTGGGCTCCACCTCCTGTCAGACCAAGGGTCACTGGATTCTCAAGGCACACCCACCCGGTGGTGCAGGCTGCGTGGGGGTCCAGTCACAGAACAGCACGTTCCAGGTGCCCACTGATTCCGCGCTATGGTGAGTTGTGTAATTGTTCCATCCAATATTGCATAATCAAGTGCGTATTAAATGTGATCCCCTTGAATCATCCCCAAACCACACCCCTTCCTCACCCCCATCCATGGAAAAATCATCTTCCATTAAACCCGCCCTGGTGCCAGGAAGGTAGGGGACCCAGCGCTGTACCCAACCCACTCCGTTGGTGGACAATCGCTCCTGTCCTACGCCCTCACCCTCCCCTGCCTCCCCACGCGCTGGCCCCCTTGGGCTCATGCACTCCACACCCCTTCAGTTCACTCAAGACCCTGTGCACATGGTCTGTGCTCCAGGAGCCTCTCACGATCCACCCAGCTGGCAGTGCCCTCCTTTGGTCCCCGTCAAGCCCTGATCTAACATTGGCAAATGCACATGTCATACTACATTGTCTGGCCTTGGTGCTTTCCTCCTGGGCATCTCAAGGAGAAGAACCTTGCGTAAGCCCAGCACCCTGGCTTTTCCAGGTGTTCCACTGTGTGTTCACGGGCACCTGGCACCCTGGGGCATTAGATTGCCCCATAGGGCTCCAGTGTTGTGGAAAGAGCAAGTTAGAAGGGAGGCAACTAGCTCAAAGATAGAGTAGACCATGTGGGATAGAGATCTTATAAATTTTTAGAATTATGATCCCGATGACTTCAGGAGTCACTCTGAGGAATAATCTCTAAGTTTCTCTCTGGCTCTAAGATTGTAGGAGTCGATATTTATAGAAGCCATGACCTAAAACAGGGCTTCTAAAGCCCCAGAATCATTGCAGAGAGTCCACGATTGTTTACAAAAATATTTTTTCTGCATGTCCTGTTCGAGGGCGGTGTGGGGGAGATGGTCTGAGCCTCCCACAGCTGGGATCTGCAACCTCAGAAGATTTGCACCGCTCATTAAGAAGCGCTGGCGGCATGGCGATCTCTTCTAGGTCTGAGGGAGTCAACATCTTCTTGCCAGCTGTGGGAAGGAGGCAGGTTTTGTCTTTCTGCCTCAGGCCAGAGCACACCCTCCGGCGCTAGTCTGTGATTCAAAAATGGACTTTTATCTAAGAGGCTTTGGGGTGGGTTCTTTTTGCACTGCAGTAGCACCCCACTCCCCAGGTTCTATCAGTAGATGTAAAGTCAGGCTGTGACCACAGGTCTCATCAGCTCAAGACTGTGTACCTTGCTCAGGTGTTTATTTGCCTAAAATGATATCAGTGTTTCCTGGGGGGAGCTGGGCACCTCTGGGAAAGCTATCACACTCGCCTGCGAGCCCTGCTGTGATGGTACGCTGAAGGCCAGCAAGAACTGGGGATCCCCATGATGCGGCCTGCCAGTGCACCAGCTCCCCAAACTGACTGGAATTATTATGTATTGTAAAGATAGACTAATGAAATAATAATTGTTAGGAAGAGAATCCAGGTGACTTAATCAACCTTGCCACTCGTGTCCGTGGTGAAACCGGGAGTGGAGGTTTGTTTTTCTTGTTGTTTTCTGATTGTTTTGGGAAAGAGTGGCTGTCGCTGGGACCCCTGAGGACCCATCCTTGGAGGTATTAAGCACAGCTTCATTGCCTGTTGAATGCAATTATCAGATTACTTGGGCCTGTTTGTTGTTTGTTTGTTGCAAGTCAAAAACACTGGTGAGAAGAAAGGCCACAGAGTTAGGACAGACTCGCCACTGTCCTGGGAACCTTAGGAGAGATTGATTGGCCAAGTAAGATCCGGGTCCACCTTTGCTATACGCGCAGTGGTCAGATGGGCATTCCCGAGTGCATAGTGCTCACATGGCCTTTGCTGAATGAAAACCCCAGGGGACAGTCAGGGCTCCTGCCTCCTCCCCCCAGACCCTCCTTATCTACCAGGATGCTGCTGTGATTGATCACCCACCCTATCTGGGGACCTGGGAGTGACCTTCTGTGTGCATTTGTAAAGAACCAGTTTAGGGAAGGAAAAAAGACTCAAAGGCTTGAGACAAAGTGACCTCCGAATCTTTCCTCATTAGCCTGGCAAAACAATCCAGACAATTTTTTTTAAACTCAGTCAATATTCTGCTTGCAGGAGTTAAGAAGCTACTTCTCAGTACGGCCACTCCATCCCACGATAATGTCCCTGTGTAAGACAAATGATTTTTGCAAGTGAGAGGAGAAGAAAGGAGGAAAGAGGAGATTGACATAGCGAAGGAGGGATGAACAAATGGGGGAGGAAAAGTGGAGTGCAGAAAAGCAGACAGGGAAAGAGCGAGAGAAAGGCTGACTGTATCTGCAAAGGACACAGGGGCTGTTATTTACCTAAATAGTACTAGGAGCTAAGTCCCATCCCCCGACGGGGGTGGGGGGGCGGGGGGGTGCAGGTTGGGACTCGATTTGGCTTGCATATTGGCTCGGATACCTCCCCACATGACCATGGGTCATTTCAGGTCCCAGGCCTCAGTTTTCCTGTCCAGACGTGGAGCAAAGAAATGAAACAGGACGTATGAGAGAAATTTGCAGGTGGAATGTGACCTCCGCAAACGCAGCCTCGAGCTGACACCGGAGCTGGTCTAGTCCACTTGAATCAAACAGGCCCTGACGGGCACCCCTGTCTCCTCGTGGGCTCCAGGACGTTTTCTACTTTGAGACTTTAAAATAAGCACATGCATATGCGAACCAGAATCTCACTGCATCTTTGGTTGTGGTGAACTCATTTCAAATTATGAGTATGGCCCTGAAATCCACATGTACAAAGAGAAAAAGAGTGTTTACCCACCATTGCCCAACATATCGATTGCAGTGGAAATGGCAGATCTGGTTAGGATCGAGATCTGGTTCTGTTTCCAACTCCCTAGGTCCTGTGCTGTGCGACCCAGGGGTCTCAGCTTCCCTCAGCCTCAGTTTTCCTTTTCCTGTGGAAATTGCTACATCGGATCAGAGCTCAGGCTGGCTGCTGGCATCATCTGTGGGTGCCGCTGGCTGTGTCGATTGTCATCTCTGTGCCCTCAATCCTAGGGGCCAGCAGGTGTGGAATGTGGGAGGCCTTCTGGTCTCTCTTCCTCCGTTGCTGCTTCCGTTCTGTCCTTCACATCGGATGTGTGTGAGGTCCTGCCTGAGGGCAAAGTCTTGAGATCTTCAGAGAGGAGATGAAATCTTCAGCTTGTGGTTGTATCCTCACTGTGTTGGTGGCTGTGATGAAAGTAGAATCTCAATAGGTAGTGTAAATGGAAGAGAATGGGTAGGGTAGAAAGAAGTAAGTTGTAGAGTCGAAGAAGCTTAAACCCAGGTAGAAATTAAAGAAGTCAGTGGGCCAGGCCAAAGAAGCCACAGCACTGGTGTCTTGTCAAGAGGAGTTTGTCAGCATGCCAACCCTGTGTTTTGGAAAACGTGGCTTTAGGTGATTTGTGGACAACTGCCATGCACTCCAGGGTCTTGTTTTGCTCTCCTGACAATCCTTGTCCAAAGGACGGACACCTGGTTGGTGAGCCTGAGCTTGTTGCCCATGTTCTAATTGTGCTAAGAGGTATGTGTGTGTGTGAAAAAGAGAGAGAAAGAGAGAGACTGTTGCTAACCTATTTATTTATTTGCTTATTTTGAGACAGGGTCTTGCTAAGTCTATAAGTTGTCCAGCATGGGCTTGAACTTGTTGTCGTCCTATATCAGCCTCTCTGAGTGCTAGGAATACAGATCTGTTCCACTGGGCCGGACCAGTCATACCAGCAGAAGCCACAACGGAGACCGGCCCTTAGCAAGACAGAAAGAATGGGTGATAGACACCTGATGATGAAAATATCCACCACTGCTCAGGGGAAGATCTTGAAGGACCATGGAGTCTACAGCCTTGCTCGTGCAGTGATGTCACCTGCCTGTGAACCATGAGCCCAAGCCTGGCATTTAGCTTCCCTTGGCATGGAGAGAGAAGACCTAGCTGTGTTTGCTCATTTCTAAGCGACTGTGAGAAAACAGAAATTAACATTAAATTAAAAGAAACAAGCCGAGTTTTGTTAATATTGAAAAGTGTACTGAAAAAGAGTTGATTTCAGTTAAAGGATGAGTAACCAGTTCCTCGGATGACCTCGGACAGATTTCCACACCACGGTTGTGGAAGCCTGCCTGCAGTGGGAAGCAGAGCTTTGCAAGCAGGCTGTGTGTGTTTCCCACACACTCTCAGCTCCCAGCACCCTGAACCCTGGGTGGCCCTGTGTCACTGATCGGGATGGTCCCTGCCTCAGGAACTGACAGTCCGCTTCCTTTCTGCTGTATCCTTTAAGCCCTCATTATTCAAAAAAATAAATAAATAAATTCAAGCCCGAAGCCCGGCAGCTGAATGCGGTTTTTGTTTGGGGAGGCCCAGTTTTCGGTATAAAACTACCCCCAGAGCAAGCAGCCCCTGCCCCTTCCTCCCTTTTGCCCCAAGGTCAAGTATTCTGATGAATTTCAGCAGTCATTGGATCCATTTCCTGCTACACTGTGACAAACCAACAAGAAGATCATGATTAATCACTCCTGGGCCCTTCGTTGAAACGGGCAGCATGGCCCGGGGGCAATTTTAAAGGTCCATGTCCCCTCCAGAATTTGATCGGGGTTAAGTCCCCACTTTTTCACAGAGCTTCACAGTTTGCGTAGAGCCTGTGGTTTGCTTGAAATTTTATACACTGACCCTCCTCCACACTATTTTATTTGAACCCCCTAATAAGACAACCAGTCTATCACTCTTTGCCCTGGAATATCGAAATTACCTCTTACCTTCCCAGAGTTGACTATTTTTTAAAATTGAGGTGTATTTTTTTTGGGGGGGGGGTGAGTTTTGACCTGTGCACACCTGTGTTCATTTCTACAGCAGCCACTGTGTGAGATATAAAACGTCTCTACTACCCACGATGTCCTTTCATTTTCATGTTCAGTCCGTCTCCTTTCCCTTGGTAACTGTTCAATTGCTATAGAATATTTTCTCTGAATGTGGATTTCATTCATACCGGTGGAACTTGACTGTTGATGCCTGTTGTTTTCATAGATTTAAGAAGCATCCCTGTTGGGCTGGGGTTGCAGCTCAGGGCTAAGAGTGTGTACCTAGTATCCTCGAGGTCTTGGGTTCAATCCCCTGTCTCAAATAAATAAATCATCTACAGTATAGAATATCAGGAATTCTTCCCTTATTACTGGGTCCTGTCTCATGATACAAATACACTACCATTTTCTTATTAATTCATCTTTTGATAGGAATTTTGGAGGTTCTTTTCCTTTTCCAGCATAACTTTTGCTCCTATGAATATGGCTGCTATGAAATTCTTCAACTGATATTTTTGTGACCATATGTTTTCATTTAACTTGGATAAACAGCTAAGAATAAAATTGCCAGGTCATAGGGGAGGTGTATGTTTAACTTTGGAAGGAACTGCCAAAGGGTCTTCCAGAGAGGCCTGTCAGACATACGAGTTGTCACCATCCCCCCTGTTCTCCATGGCTCCGGAACAGCCTATTCAAAGCGTAACCCTGATCCCACCACTTTCCTGCTCTGGTTCTCGGTGGCTTCCATTGCCCTGAGGATGAAGTCTGGGCACTTTTAACATAGACCGGGCCACTGTTTGTCCCCTTCCTTTTGCCTTCCCACGCATCCCTGCCATCCCAAATAGGTCTCTGACCTTGGTCGTGAAGCTCCCTCCAGGCAGGGGCTGCAGACAAGCCCTCAGCATCCATTTGCCTCTGTCTATTCTTGCAGCCGTCCCAATATAAGTCACTTCTGCAGGGTTTTCCCCTGGGCTGTGCAGACTAAATCGTTTCGCCGTGATCCATTCCTGTAGGACCCTGGACTGCTGCTTCCTCAAAAGCAGTGCATTTTTGTCAGTTTTGAAGTTGTATGTATTCATATCAGTTTTTGAATATGTTGTATATTCACATGGTTCAAAAATTCTCCAAAGATATTCTGTCCAAAGTGTTACTCCTAGCTGGGTGTGGAGGCACAAGCCTGCAAACCCAGTACCATGGAAGAATGAGGCAGGAGGATCACAAGTTTGAGCCCAGCCTGGACAACTGGTTGACTTAGTGAGATCTCGTCTCAAAATCAAAAATAAAAAAATCTGGGAATGTAGCTCAATAAGACCCTGGGTTCAGTCCTCAGTGCTGGGAAAAAAAAAAAAAAAGGTTTTGTGAAAGAAAGACAAAGGCTTTATACTCATCCTTATCTCCATCACTCATCTGGTTCCTTACTCTGTGGGAATGTTAATATTATTGTCTATTATATTACTTTATTACATTAGTACATATTACATCATGATATAATGAGTGTAATTGCTAGCACCATTGGAAACTGTATTACTATACTCTTATTAGTTTACTAGTACATTATATGGAATTTTCACACACTGTTTTGTACTTGGCTCTCCCCACCTGTGGATGCACCTTGACGACTTCCCATTTTGGAACTCAGCTTCCTCATTTTCAGCCATGGGTACCCAGTGTCTTAGTTCCTTTTTCATTGCTGGGGCACAACATCTAACACATACAATTTAAGAAAGGGAAAGTTTTATTTTAGCTCATGGTTTCAGAAGGTCTCAGTTCATTCATGGGTAGCTGGCAAAGCCCAAAGAGAGTCAGAGAGATGGGGTGGGGTGGGGGGGTGGAGGAGAACAGGTAGGGAGGTAGAGCTAGCATATACATATGGCCTTCTAGGTCATACGCCAGTGGCTCTCCCCTTCTAGGTCAAGCCCCATTGATCAAGCCCTCTTGACAACATAGAAAATCAATGGATTAACTCCCTTGATAGAATTATCTTCCAAACATGAGGCTTTTGGGCGAATAGTCCAGATCCAAATCCTAACACCCAGTGACCTGTCCCACTCTATGGCTGATTCAGACCTTCGCTGAAGGACATTTACGTTGTCTTTTCATCTCTTGCCACTATAAACAATGCTGCTGGCAAAAGATTAAAAGACAAATGTCCCTGGGTTCCATTCCCCAGCACCACATTAAATATTACCCAGGTACAGTAGTACACACTGGTAACCTCAGCACTTCGGAGTCTGAAGCAAGAGAACTGAGGTGAGTTTGAGGCCATCCCGCATTATGTAGTGAGTTCAGGAACAGCTTAAACTATTATACATGGCGAGACCCTGTCTTTAAAAAAAAAAAAGGACAAACAAGAAATAAGCGATACTGTAATGATAACAATCTCACTCGTGTCACATCTGATGAGGTAAGAACATTTGAAGGCTAATTCCAAGCTGTCAAAGTATATGCAACTTGTGTTTTAACGCACATCGTCACATCACCTTCCAGGGGGTTGTGACAGTTTGATTCCCGCCAGCCATGTACAAATATGTGTGTTTCCCTGTGGCCTGCCTCACATGGGTTGCAAAACATTTGGACATTTGGCAATCTGAGAACAGAAATAAGTTCTTTCAGTGTGGTTCCTTCTTCTTTGTAATAAAAATCCACTGTCTTTTTGGAATGAAAAATTAACTGTTTAACCTGTAAAGAATCTTCATACTGTTGTGGAGCAAGAGGAATAAAATTAAGAACACGTGTTCTGGCTCCACCACCACCCCACTGTGGCTTCATGGGCTTATCCATATCCTTTTCCTTGCCCTTTGGGTTCAGGCAGACAACGTGGAGAAAGGGCCAACCAGTTGCCTCCCAGTTGAGATTCTCCATAATTTCACCTGATCATCAGTGGGGATGCCAGTGGCTGAAGTGTGACAAATATATCAAGTCTGGTGAGCATGATAAAATTAGGCACCTGTTAAACTATAAATATACCTCCAATTGTTTTTCTTTCTTGTCTCTGAGTCAAGGAGATTCTATGTTTTATCCCATATGAGCCAGTCAAAGGTTTGAATCATAACATACAGTCCTCTTGGTCATAGCTGCCTAAGAAGCCATTCAAGTCTTGAGAGCCTAGCGTCTCTGGGAAGGAAGCAAACTAGAAGCCGGCATAAACTGATGTGCTTAGTTGGATAGAATTTACCCTAGAAGCCTGGTGGACGTGCTGTTGGCGTTGACATAACCACACCTGAGCTGGTCAGCAGGTTCAGCCAGTTCCTTGGGATAGGTCCCCACCATTCTTGTCCCTGAGATGACCTGACGGACATTCACTCCCTAAGGGGGAGAGGTTTGTTTTGGTTCATGGCTTCAGTGCGTGATTGGCTGGGCTCTGAGGCAGAAAGGGCAGGGGTGGAAGGGCACAGCAGAGGAAAGTCGTTCCACCCTTGGCAGCCAGGAAGGAGAGAAAGAAGAGATGAACTTGGGGCAAAAACACACCCTTCAAGATCATGCCCCCACTGACCCACCTCTACTACAGCTACCTCCTAACAACACATTAGCTACTGATTTCAGCAATGATAAGTCCACTGACGAGTATAGCGCCCCTTTGAGTCAATCACTTTCCAAATATATGAAACTTTTAGGAGGTATTTTAAATTTGACCAGTACTATTCCATTCCTGGCCCCCAAAGACTCATATCTACGTCATTACACACAATGCATTTAGTTTATCTCTAAGAGCCTCCAAAGGGCCAACATTGCCAAAACTGTCAAAAAGTCATAGTCCAGAATCTATGAGACTCTTAGTAATGAGTCTTTATAAAAGTCAAAATGAAAATTAAGCACTTCCAACATGCAGCGGCACAGGATAAACATTCTTAGTTTAAAATAATTATGTGAGGGGATCTGTTAGGCAGGGTTACAGGATCAGAGGCAGAAAGAAGGGTCCACAATGGTTGTCTGTGCACAGGAGAGCCACAGAACCATGCCTGTGCTGGTCAGCACGCTCAGCCTGTCCACAAGGATGCCATGCCCAGACCTGTAAGTGCCCCGTTTGGAAGATCTCACTGCAGAGTCACAGCCTCTTACCCTTAAGGTCAGTGTATTTGTACAACATCCCTGGCTCCTGATTTTCTACATCTGAATCCTATCAACCAATGAGGAGAAGCATATCAACCTGACCAGTTGACCAGACCCAGGCATGGGTGTGTGCTTCACCCCCCAGCACTAAGCAACCCCCCCAACGCCCCCTGTCCCCACCCCCCCCCCCAACACACACACACACGGGCTTCAGCTAAACGGTTCTTTTCCAAGGCAGTTCTCACTTGGCTAATTTCCCTGCCAAGAGAAAATGTAAATCACTTTTTGGTGCCGTGTCCAAGGGCTTTACAAACCAGTCCAAGAGAAATGTAATCTGGGTCTATACGACAGACACCAGGCAGCCAGCCAGCAAATTTTTATTTTGTGCGTTAAGAGAAATGCAGCATGCTCCTGGTCAAGTAATGCCTATGGCGAGCAACCTCAGTCCCACCGTGCTGAAAGCCAAGCCCAGGAGGACCAAGGTGGCTTGGCGGCTGGTGCTGAAGGAGGGTTATTGAAGGCTCAGCTCCCCTGGGTGACTTAATGGCTTTGGAAAATGCTAAGGAATGAAACACAGCCTCAGCATCCAGGATGTTGGTTCTAAACTCTGCCAAGGGTGGGGCGGGATGGGGAGGCTGCGGGAAAGAAGCTTGAGCCTTCCCCCAGAGGCCGCGGGGAGGCCTTGGGCGCCTGGGAGCACTGATTTTGTCTTTTCTACTCTTCAGCCCAGCGTCTTTGAACTCAGCGTCCAGTGCTCTCTCATTATCAAGTAATCACTATAACAATACTCGGAGGTAAGTTTTATTACTGCTCTTTTCCAGTTGAGTAAACTGAGACTCTGGTTGTAATTGCATTGCCTGGGATTGCGGGCTATGTGGAGTCAAGTCTTGAACCCCAGGCTAAGCGCCTTCTGGGCCAATCACCGCATTTTCCAACTTGGCTGTGAGGCCAGGGCTTGTGTTATTTAGCCTGTTTTGTTTTCCCTAACCCTCACTCCCTGGTCCCAGCTCTCCAAAATTTAGTAGAGTTTGATGGGTTGAAAAAGCCAAACATGATCTCACCATTCTTTTTTTTTTTTTTTTTTCCTTCTCCAGCAAGCCCTGGAAATGGCCTCAGGAGCTGGCAAAATAAATGCACTGTGAGGCCAGAGGCCCTTTCCTCCCTCTGAACATACTCCCTTTTCCTCTCCCGGCCTCTGGGAGAGGAATTTGGCCCATGGGAGCTGTCTCAGGTGCCGACTGCTCCCCTGACCTCTCCTGCTTCCCTCCCACATTCCTGCATCTCAATCAGAGCTGGTCAATGTTTCACTCTCCCCTGGACCCTCCCAGCCTTCTCCCAGCCTGGCCTTCTGAAGCTGGTGAACAATTAACCACCAGCAGCCCCTGCTTGTCCGGCTCTTGGTCCTCAATTCTTAGAAGCCCCCATACATTACTACTGGGGGTCAATGATCTACCAAAGCTGGCAAGCACCACCGGGCGCTGCCTTCCAGTCTTCCGGGAGCCGCCTGCTTACATTTGTACGGTGATCGCAGCGATAAACAATTCTCCCCGAGAGCAAGGAAACACTCCCCAGGGGAGAGCCACCCACCCTGGCTCTGAGATCCTGTGTTCTGTTGTTAATGCTTACAGAGAACCACAGGAGATCTGCCACTTCCTAGCTTGGGCCACTCTCTAACTCCTATGGTTTGCTCTTTTTTCTTTTAATTTATAATATGAGAATGCCAATTTATGTAAAAGTGTTTGGGCCATAGCAAAGATTCAATCAGTATTCATATTTAAGAAGCAGTAGCCTGAAGTTTATAAGCTCACAAGGAAGTGCTTTGTGAAACCGGGGTAAGCAGTGAAGCCCAGAAAACGAAGTCGGGACAGACTCGATGGTCTTTCAGCCCATCAATGGTAGAGTCTCTCCTTCAGCTCTACCTAGTGCACGAACTATCTGCTCAAAAATATCGCAATTAAAATTTAAAAACACCTATTGATTTAAAAATATCAATTAATCACATTTTAAAAAGGAGAAGAGACCCAGGTGCCGGGGTGCTCATCAGTAATTCTAGCAAGCTGGGAGTCTGAGGCAGGAGGAACTCAAGTTTGAGGCCAGCCTGCAGAACTTAGCAAGACCTTGTCTCCAAATAAAAATTAAAAGAATGGAGATTTAACTCAATGGTAGGGTAGGTTGAAATTATTTTTTACTGCAAAATAAGGGAAAGGGTTAAATTAACTCTAACAGTGTATTTTACTTCACTCAACATATATATATATTATAATTGCAATTTGCAATCAATATAAACTATGAAGTATATATTTTTAGTAAAATTGTTATACTATATCATCAAAATCTTGTGTGTGTTTTATGCTCACAGAACAATCAATTCCATCTGCACATTCCAAGTGTTCAATGCCTAATCGCCGCCAGCGGCCAGTGGCCTCAGCTCCGGCCTAGTCCAACACAAGGTAGCCAACATGTCCTATGCCAGGCCCTCCGTTAGCTCCCAAGACGTGAAAGTGCTCAAACGCACATCAGGTGCAATCAAAGAGCTTTGCACACCACCGGCTGTAGCCCACGGCTGCTGGGATTCTCATCCATACCAGGGTGAAGAAGTTAGGAAGAAAATTTTCCAAGAAAAATATCCATAACTCCAAGACATTTTCTTCATTTCAGGTGTGAAAGAACAGGAAGGCATCTATTTCTTTCCAACACATGGGAGGCTGACGCAGGAAGACTGCCACGAGTTCACAGCCAGATTGGGCTACATAGTGAGCTCAGGACCAGCCTGGACTATAGAGCAGGACCTTGTCTCAAAAAAAGGGAACTTGAGGAACCAGCGACTGAGGTACCGTGCTCTGCCCTTGGCCAGCGTAACCCAGCGTAATCCTCGCAGTGATCACACTCTGCTTCTCACTGTAAAGGGCAGATGGCGGAAGTTCACAGAGGGAAGGAGATTGGTGAGGGTCCCTCAAACGGCCAGATGTAGCCCTGGGACTCGGCCTCAGGGACGGCCTGCTTGACCTCATCAGTGCTGCACGTGAGGATGTGGAGAGCACAACTACCTCTTGACCGTTGCTATTTTTGCCATTTTATTTACATTTTGTTTTATTTGCAGTGCCAGAGACAGAACCGGAGCCTATGCACTGGGCTACATCCCCAGCCAGCTTTTTCATTTTCAGTTTTAAACCTAGTCTTATTAAGTTTCTAATTTGCCTAGGTTAGACTTGAACTTGAGTGAGAGCCTCCTGCCTCAGCCTCCCAGAGTTCTGGGGTTCTAGGCCTGTGCCGGTAGTCCTTGGCTTTGTTTGTGAGCACTTTCAGATCTTCCGGAATCACGTGCTTGGAGATTGGTGTGAAAACCAACTTTCTATCCAGGTGACTAATAGTGAAGGCTTTTGATAGAAGGGAAACATCAGGAAGTTCCTTCTCAGACCCTGGGGCTGCTGGGAGTTTCTGTGCCCCAGGGCCTCCTCTGGCCTCCCGTTTCCCTCCTACAGGGTTTACCTGTCCCTCTGAACTGAGCAGAGGGCCCACAGCGGCCCTTGTAGGGATGCCCGCAGGGCCTAGGCCAAGAGCTGTTTCCCCTTCCTCAGGATCCAGTGCGGTTACTGACACCTATTATGAGAAGCTGGGAATCCAGAGGAGGAAAACCCAAGGTAGCATTTCCTGAAAAAGTTCCAACTGCCATGAGGACTGCTGATAAAGGAGTTTGTGAGCCCAGAATAATCAAGACTGAAATGTTCTGCTTGAGATCATCAGTGAGATTCATGGAAAAAAGTCCCCCAACCTCACTCCAGGCGGCAGGGACAGAGGAGGGGGGGGGGGGCAACGGGAAGCCGTCATCGCTAGAAACAAGCAAGATTCAGCATCAAGGAACAATGAAAACTTAGGTCACATCCTGAACCATGTAGCATACGACACTCCATGAGGCTTGCCTGGCTGAACTTGAACAATACTGACAGATTTTTTTTAAAAAAAAATCAAAACCATATATTTATTCTGTGAGTTGAGACAATTTGCTTGCTCCTGTTTCGTTCTCCCATTCAGTGCACAGGGAGTTTGGGGGTATTCCCTAGGAACGGGGTGATCAGGAAACCTACAAGACAGAAGAAGGCAAAGATGGGTCTGCCCGGGTGGAGCCTGCTGTCTCCTGAGCAGCGGCTATAAAGGCAATAGCCTTGCCACTCACCCTCAACCCCAGCTGGAGGGTCTGGATTTCAGAGGTCAGGCTGGAGCCTAGAACTGCAGGAGCTGATAGACATGAGCAAGAGACCCGAGGTAGGACACATCCCAGGTCTGAGCCCCAGTGTGGGACATCTTGTGTTGGACAGAGCAGGAGCAGAGGTGAAGGTGGAACCCCCAAGCTGCAGGCTGAGCCGGGTGCACAGTCTGCAGGACCAGGGGCATCACGGAAGCCATGGGGCCAAGGGCTTCCGCAGGGGAAGAGAGCCTCCCTGTGGCAACTGCAGCAGGTGGATGACGGTGACAGCCAAGGGTCGTTTGGGTATGGGAGCAGGGCCGTGGCTGTGGCCACCTGAGAAAGTTACGCACGGAGGGCTGCAGCAAAGTCAGGATGGGTTCAAGCTTGAAAATAAAGTAAGGACGTGCAGACAGGACTCAGATTTTGACATTAGGGATAAAATTACAGGTCCACGTCTGTCTCCTCCATCCCTACCCAACCTGTAAGATTCATCGCTGCCCCAGCTAGATGTTTATCCCTGGGACCTTGTACACTCAAGTCTACATTGTCCACTTCATGATGTGATCAAAACATTACGGCGGTAGATGACACCATGCCGTTATCGCCCACGGCATAGCCCGCCTCGCGTCACTCACACGTACTTTGTTGTCCTGACCACTTTCTGAGGCAGCTCAGTGGGCCTTCCCTCGAGTGTGCCCTTGTGAGGTACCACCAAGTGTGTCGTGAATGCTGATGTACAGCAGAAAGGCACACAAAAACACGAGAGTTTGTCCTCCTCTGTCTGACTCAGCATTCCCGCATCATGCCGTATCTGGTTCTCCTCCAAAGCCAAAGTGACCATGAAAGGTAAACACTCTGACGTCAGAACGCCGGGGCCGCCGTGACGGCCCATGGCAGACCCTTGCAGCGAGGACTTCCACAGCTGCTTTGGAACGTGGCAAGACGGACGGGACAATTGAGTTTGAAGCAAGAGGCAGTGTCCTGAGGGGACGGAACGGCAACGCGTCTTGTTCTGTAATAAATGAAGATACAATTTCCCATCCACAGATAGTACCAAATTGCAAGGCAGTGGAAGACTTCGCAGTCTCTTTCCGTTGGACAAGAACAAGACCTTGAGCAAAAGTGACTCTGACAGCAAGTCTGTGTCACCGGCGCAGGCAGGTGCTTAAACATCAGAGCATCAGGCATGTAAGGTGCTCATTACATACCTGGTGCGTGAATAAATGGCAGAATGGGCTACCAGCTTGAAGGCAGCAGTGCTAGTGGCAGATCTTCCTTATTTTATGTTTGAGAAACTGGGGCGCAGAGTGACTGGGAGTCTGATGACGTTGTAAGGGGAGAGGATCCCTGGAAATCCAGTCTCCGCTCCTGCTCCTGTAGCCACAGTCCACAGGGTCCCTGCCTAGAGCGGTACTGCCAGCCCCCAAATCCTCACTTCACACCGTCCTGAGACTCCTTCCCCCACAAGCAGAGACCTCTGCCCCAGCACCTGTGCCCCTTCCCTTGACCTTGGCAGTGTCTGCCACAGGGAAGGAAGCACTTCTCTGAACCTGGGAGGAGAGGAGGCTTGGGCCGGAGCTGTCGGGAGCAGGTGGGTTGAGCGGGCCAGAGAGGGAAGTAGATGCTTGGCTCCCCCGGGCTGCAGGCTCAAAGGAGACCACAAGGTGGCGCTGCTGGTCCTCAGCTGAACAGAACTTACGGGGACGCTCAAAAGACCTGCACTGTACAGGCCAGAAACGGAGCCACAGTCAGTCCGAGTTGCTAAGCTGGTCGCAGGACAGGTGTGAGAGTCCAAGACCCTTCGCTGCTTCTGCCCCAGCATGACGCCTGCCCTCGCGGGGCCAGGGTGGCCCTCGGAGGTGAGACTCGCCTCTCTCCGCCATCCTTCACCCACCGAGACCCCGGCTTTCAACCCGAAACAGAGCGCCGGGGGAAACAGAGAGGGGGAGAGAGAATGAACGCAAGCCCAGCGGGGCGGCGTTCCGTTTCACAAGCGGCTCATTCACAGCGCGGGGCCGGGGCGCCCTGGCTGCTACCGGGAGAGCGCCACGCGGCCGCCATCTGTGGCCTGGCCTGAATAGCCGGGCAGAAACGGAGCAGGTAGTGGATTTCATCCTCTTTATGGCTTCCACTTGAAAGAGTCTGGTTCCCAAGGAAAACAAGAGACTGGGGGCTAGGCGAACGATTGGCTGAAACCTAAAGCGGGCCCGGACTAAAGGAAAAAAAAAAAAAAGAAGAAGAAGAAGTCGTTTGCAGGATGGGAGTTTCTGGGCCCCGCTCTTTGCGGGTGATGGGAAAGTGTAGGGCAGAAAGACCCTTTGTGACCAGTGACCCCTGACTTGGCACCTATCCCAGGATCTGGAAAGCAGGGGGCAGCCGGGGAGTCCTAAAGGAGGATCTGTGCCTCCCTGCCCCTCCCCGCCCCGCGAGGTATCTCAGGACACTTCCGGGTTTTCCACCTGGCCCCCATGCACCTGTACCCCTCCCACTGTTGTAGTGGCTTCTAGTTTCTTCCTTCTTCTCCTCAGCTGCCTCCTGTTTCTTCTTCAGTACTGGGAATCAAGCCCAGGGCCTGTACACTGAACTATAGGCCCAGATTTTTTTTTTTTTTTTTTGAAACAGGGTCCCACTAAGTTGTCCAGGCTAGGCTCAAACATGCCACCCTCCTGCCTCAGCCCACCAGACTGCAGGAATTACAGGCTTGCATCGTTCCACCTGTGTCCACTCTGGTTTCTAGTGGCGTCTCCTTTCTCAACCTCCTGGTCCCTTTTTTCTTTTTAGTTAAAAGAGCTTTATTGTTCTCCCAGATAGTACAATGAATGTGTGTTCATTAGGAAAGTTCAAGTACCACATAGCAGAAAGAAGGAATTAAACTGCAGCTGGAATCTCTGCACTCAGGAGCCTCTGCTTCTAACCCACGACTGCCAGGACTCCCGGCCTGGGCTGTCGCTGGGCTTGGAGCTGTGCAACCCACAGACCTGGTCTTGGCCCTCCACATCCTAGTCAGGAAAACAAATAACACGTAATTTTTAATTCACAGGCTGTCAGACTGAGGTAGGTGCTGTAAAAACACAAACCAGAGAGGAGAGTAGGGGTTCTAACTGCCATGAGGCGGCAACTTTAAAGCAAGGTGTTCAGCAAGTGATATCTGAACAAAGATTTGAGCAGGCATGGACATCTGCATGAAGACTCCTAGTTCTTCTTGCATTTCTGTGTGCATATAGTAATACAGCTGTTGTATAAGCAAATTAGGACTATATCCTTAATATAGACTCTTCCAGTGATTCAGAAACCGCAGATAGTCCCAGGGAAGATCTTAGCTCTCTGCCTTTGTGCACACGTCTACACACACAGCTTTATTTTATGCTAACAGGACCATCTCATTATTTTCTAAACTTTAAAGTTGTGCGAGAGCTGTGGACGTCACTACTGCCAGGAAGCAGCTACCTTTCATTGCTAGAGATGGGTGGACATCCTGTTTTCTCCCCAGGCCTATTAACTCGCTCTGACTGCATTGTAGTATAATAATTTGCTTCTGTCTCACCATCTTTTACACTAAACAATGAGTTCTTTGTGGCCAGGGATTCTTTCTTTCTTTCTCTCTTTCCTTTCTTCCTCCTGTCTTTTCTTTCCTTCCTCTCTTTCCTGCTTTCTTTTCTTCCTCCCCCCCTTTTTTTGTGGGCAGCACCAGGGCTTGAGCCCAGGGTCACATCCATGCTTGACTAGTGTCCCATCACCGAGCTATATCCCCCAGTCGTGCCTCATAGTTTCTAGTTCTTGGTATAATAACTAGCATGTGACACATGTTTGGTGAGTTAATGTAGAGCTAATTATACTTTCATACATTATAACTGGAGACCCCGACATTGATTGGGCCAGGGGTATTGATTGAGATTGATGCTATGATTTGGCCTATTGGGATCCAACCTGTCCCCAATGAAACAAATGTTTCTCTGTGGGACAAACCACCATGCAATGGCAACTGGATGACTGTGTTCAGACCCTTCAAGTCCAGGAGTCCATTACTCCCCCTACTGAAAGAAAATGAACATTGTGGAGGATCCCAACACACTAAGCCCTTCTGTAGGGCTTATGTTGCACGCCTTGTCACAGGCACAGAGAAATGCAATAAGGGAGATCATTTTGTGAATGGAGAAGCCAAGGATCAAAGAGGTTGCTGTGGAAAGGACAGGATTCTGAATTTGCTTGTTTACTATTCCCATCTGCGTTTATCAGATCTGAACATTTCCCTATAGATGCTTCAGACTTTGCTTGCCTAGGAAATAAATATACCCAGTAGGCCATGCTCTGGAATTTGCTGGCCAACAATGAGTGGCAAAGTTTGAAAGCCATTTAGAGAACCATTTCGTGTTAGCTGAGTTGAGCTAGATGCTGTCCCTGTGGGTAAGACAGAATAAACTACAGCCCCACCTCAGGGAACTTTTTAGTGAGTATAGGAGACGGGTGAGATTTTACATTTGAGAAACTGAGGCCCAGAAAGAATCAGAGCCAAGCCAAGGGTTCAGCCTCCAGGCCAGGGGTCAAACCAAGCTGGCCCCTCTGCCCACTGGGGTCCTCCACATCCCTGCTCTGTTGAACAGGATGGTGGAGGAGAGGCACCTACTTTCGGAAGGGTTCCAGCGAGGAAAGAGAGCAGAATCTGTGAGGACCATGTGAGAACAAGTGTTTTTCTCTCTTTCTCCATTAGCTGTCTTTCTACTGCAAAGAATTACATTCTTTTCTGGTGACACATACTTCCTGTCATAATGAGGCACACCCAGCCAGACAGAACCACCCAAAACAAGTGAAGAAAAATCCTTTGAATTTGTCTAGGTTCACATTTTTGGTTTCTGCTGGCTTGGTGCCATTTTCCCAGGGGCCAAGCCAGAGGTGAACTTGGGGAACAACACATCAGAACAATAAAGGCACAGATCACTGCCGCTACAGGATCCACTATTTATAATCTCCAATTACATGTCCATATTTTCATACATGCAATTCATGCTCATCAGAGAAAATCTGGAGAAGTACATATTTTTGTTTTAATAAGAGAAACCAAGAGCAGTTACAACCTCTCAGTCAAAAATAACAACTGCTGTTAACCTCTTTATGCATATACCTTCTTCCTAAAAATTAGATGTATGTGTGTGTGTTTTATCTTGCATGGGTCACATAACTTTACATGTTAAATATTTCCCCATCATGTTCTCTGAAACATAACAATAAGTGGTTATGTAGTATTTAACAACACAACTATTCTGTGATTTACTTGGTCTGTGGTTAGACGTTCACATTTGCCCTGGTTTTTGATAATTATATTATTGCAACTCTAAGCAGTTTTTTGTGTTAGTGAGTAACGTCACAGGTTTTTTTTAAAAACATGATTTCACTTGCTCATGGTAAATCCCCAGAGTCAACGTGATCAGTCTTATGAAGGAGCCAGGATTCAAAGAGAATAAGGAAGGCGCTGTCCCCAGGTCAAGAGCAGGTGTGACCCCAGTTCTGCCTGACCCCAGAGCCAACATCACCTTTGCACACACCTGGCCATGCCTGCCTTTCTCTATCCCATGTGAAGACTTTTTTTTCTTCTGAAAGCATCATTTCCTGTGATGCAAGGGTAAAAATTGTATTGTTGTTTTCATTGTCAAAAAAGAAGCAATGAAAAGATACGTCTTGGTCTCGCTGTTCTTCTGTTCCCATGGATCCCTTGGTCCCTTAGGAGGAGCCAGGCCTTTCCAACTAAGCCCTCTCCATTCTGCACTTCCCAGCAGCTGGGCTGGTGCAAGTGACGGCTCCCAAATGCTGTGCCGTGTGTCCGCTTCTGCCCAGCGCCAGCTGTTCTCAGACAGGCAGGCCACGAGACCACTCACGTCTCCAGGTTGTAAAACTGAACCCCGAGTCACCCACAAACACCCTCTTGTCTCTTTGTGCCCCATTTGAATTCCCACTTACAGTCTCAACTGTTTCCAAGATCTGAGATGCTCTTAGCAACCCGGCATATTTTATATAGAATCGTAAACTTCAAAAAAATACATAAGGCTTAAATACATAAGGCTTAAAACTCTCTTTTGAATTTCAGGCTTAGAGCTGTCTGTTTGACACCCACGCTCAGATGTTTTGAAATGGAATATATCCAAGTTAAAAAAAAAATAGGAGGGACAAGTATGAGGAAAATATAGCACAAACATTGCACCCCTTCTCCAAGTTGGGGGGAATCGGGGGGTGATGGGGCAAGGGGACAATGATCAAAGTATATTCTGTGCCTGTACCACTCTGCCAGGACAGAACCCTTTCGTCTACATGACCAGTTAATAAAAGAATTAAAAGAAATCTGGGCTTTTTCCTTAGACCTGTCTGTGGCAGGCACAGCTGGTTGTCGTGTCTCCTCTTTCGTTTGGCCACCTGGGTTTGGCTCGGAGACAGCATGCCCAGGCCAGGGCCGGACCACAAGTGGTCCGAACTTCCCACGGCAATCTCAGGTTCCACTGCCAGATACTCCCACAGAGGTGGCCAGTGAGATGAAAGGAAGTTGGCCAGGAGATTTCCAGATAAAAGTTTTCCTTGAGGAAAACAGGGGCTGTCTTAGCAGTTCTTACTCAGCCCTCCAAATCCTGGGAGGCTCCCCTTTCACCCAGTGATAGCTGTTGTGGTGTTCTACATGTAGTACTTACTCTCCCAGTTTCCCACGGGTGCCACGTCCGCCCGCAGCAGAGTGCCTGTTACTTTCTGCCCTGAGGTTCCCACCTATTGTACACAGGTACCCCCGACCCAGCATGCCATCCTCCCACTTACAGAGCTCCTAGTGGATCTCATTTCTCTAATTCTTGCCCCTTCCTTCAATTCATTTTCCTGGTAACGGTCAGAGTGATCATTTAAAAATGTAACCCAAACCAGGCTGACTCAAACCTTTGCTTCAGTGCCTGCAAGCACTTCCATGATGGATGGAGTGAAATCCCAACTCCCTGTTACGGCCCAGAGGACTTTGCATGATCAGCTTTCCCTGTCCACCCAGGCGTACTCCCTCCCTGTTATTCCTTATCCTGTTGGTTTTCCTCATGGCTCTGTCACGAGCTCACAAGTCCACATTTACTTTTTATTCTTTAATGTCTCAACTCCCTAGAATCGCTTGGAGCCAGGGTCAGCTTTAATTTTCTAATGAGCGGTCCTTGTACAATGTCTACAGCTGAATGTGTGCTTGGTGAATACTGTTAAAGGAATGCTTTTGTTGTCCTAGCTGCTGTCTCTGCTAGAAAACTGAGTTTCAGGGAGATGAGGCAAGGGGGATATGGCCGGCATTTGGCAGCCTGGAATTCAATGCAACTAGAAGGGGTGATGGAAGTATGTGCTGAGTGTTTGAATAAAAGAAAGGTCATACTAAAAGATATATTGCCATTCATCCCCTCAAAATACTCCCCATATATTGAGTACACTTATCCAACTGTTATTGTCACTTTCTGAAGCAGTTCTGACTGTCTTCTATCATGAATGTCTTAATGAGATGTGATTTTTAAAAAAATACAGTGAACGCTGCCTCCAGGGCCATTCGGTAGAAGGGTAGGCTCTTAGAAACACCATGGTGTCTCCTCATCCACCTTATTCACCAGATCTGGTGCCAGGCAACGTCTGGCTCCTCCTCAAAGTCAAAATCACCGTGAAAGGCAAGAGATTTTTAGCCAATCAGGGACACTGAGGCAACTGCTCTCCAAAGTGGCCGGAATAATGGGATACATAGGTTCAAAGTAAGGGGGTGTATTTATTCTGAGAGATATATAAATGGCAGGGTGTCTTTTGCTATACTAGATTTTTCACTATAATAGATTTTAAAATATTTAAATATTGACCATTTTTTCTTAATCTTAGACAAGTGTGAATTAACAAAATTATGAAATCTTAGTCTTTTTCTGAGACAGAGTCTCACTCCATAGTCCAGGCTTGTCCTAAGCTCACAGCAATCATCCTGTCTAACGTTGTTTGGATCTAGAGGGCCCCCCAGAAGCCTCAAGTACCTAAAGATACTGTGCACTGTCGGAAGACAGGGCCTGGCTGAAAGGGAGGGGTGTTGGTTTTGCTCTTCCTCAGAGTTTTGTCTGGGTTCTGCCACGCGGTGAGGATCTCTGGGTCCGGCTTCAGCCCCGGGCCCGGCCCTGCCATGCGATTCCACTAAACTATTCTAAAGTTGCTTGCTTCAAAGACCGCTGTGAGGTCTCCTGCTTGTGGAATGTGCTTGATGTCCGTCTGCCTATAATCCCAGAGATTGGTAAGATTATGTCCATCCTTCTAATTTTGATGACTATGAGCTTTAATCAACCATTGTGGAAGTTTCCGGTCTGGTCTTAATAATTCTTTGTAAACAATTCACTGTCCTAAGCAATTTTTGCCCACATTTTGACTCTTCTTTTTCCCCAATAAATGTGGAAAGAGACCTCTCTTCAGGTCTGCCCAGCCAAATTCTCCCCCTCCTTAGGGGCATGGGTTTAGGCACTCCCCTGCTGATCTTTCGCAGTTCCTGAGATGGGCATTGAGAAACGTGTCTCTATCCCAGAACACATCGTATTTCGAAACAAATATAAGTCAAAAAAGTTGCAAATCCTTTCAGTACGCTTAGCCATCTGAGCTCCATAGCTTAGCAATGCAGTGCATATCAAACGTTTGTTGGCTACCTTTGGGGTTGCCTGGCGAGGATCAGGGTGCAGCTTCTGCTGCATTTTGGAAAGAGTGGTATATCATATACAGCTAGCCTGGGAAAAGATCAAAATTCAAAGTACAGCTTCTACTGGATGCAAATTGCTTTCATACCATCAGTCAAATAAACCTATGTTAAACGTCCTAGATCATCCTAGGCCCTAGTGCCTGTCTGTGAGTGGACTCTTTGGACATTGTGTGGTGCACGGGTGTGACATTTTAACCTGGAAATCTAGTGCACTTTCTCACTTCCCATTCAGTCTTTAACCCTCTCCAGCCTGGCCTCTCCACCCTCCCCTTAAACTGCTCCCAAAGGGCCACCAGTACCATTCCAGCGTGAATAGAACATTGGCTCACCTCATCCCTGCAGCCTCCTGATGTGGCTCCTCTGTCAACTCTCAACTCAAGCTCCCCCAAGCACTTCCCTGCTCCCCTGACTCTTCCTGGCCACGCCCTGTCCTGTCATCCCTGCCTCCCCCTGGGGTTCAGCTCTTGCACCACTCTCCTTACCCTTCCCCCTCTGTCCTGGGAAGATGCTATCAACACAGCTTGTATCTGAGCCCCAGGGGTCTGTGGTTGACTGTTTAGTCCAGACACCATTTCCAGCCACTTTTTGGAGAATTTTAACCGAGAGTCAGGAGGTCTCAAACACAAACTCCTCTCCCGACCCAGAGGGTGCTGTGATGTGTCCCTCATCATCACCTCTTCCTCAGGCGGCTGCTGCCTTATACACAGACTCCTCTCTTGGTCCCATGTTAGCGCACTCTCAACACACTTGCAGACTACTTCCTAACATATGGACATCTGGGTTCTACTTTGGGTGGGAGCACAATAGTTCCTATAAAACCGACTCTCCCACAAATAAAAACTATGAAGTATTTTTAAAAGTAGAAAAATCTGTTACCTAGAGGCACTGAAGAGGGAACAAAAGCAGTCAGTGGTTAAGAGTCAGCACTTGATGAAAGAAATGTCCTGTGTGAGTTTTGCTTTTTAAAAGTAGCTTCTTTAGCCTAAGGTCAGGCCTTGGTCAGTGGTCAGCAGAGCAGCTAGGATTCAGAGAGAAACGTGCAGTCTAACCCAGAGGAGGAGCCAGAGGAAAGCACCCAGGGAAACCACAATGGCTCTAAATTGGAGGAAGGGGTGGTCTAGGAATGCTGAAAGTAATGAAGAGCCCAGAATTTGTATGCACAAAAGTCTCTGAATTGTACATGCATAAGACACACTCCAAGCAGTCCAGCTAAGGCCTAAAGAACCCAACAGATTTCAGCAGAGTGTACTTTAGGAGAAAGCATAAAGATTAAAGTCGGTCATATTAATTGCTGTCTAACACAAAAATAACAACCTTTGGATGAATGTAACAGGAGACCAGTTCTTTACAGTGTATCACCCACAAAGCCTAAAACATAATTCAAAATTACTCTAAAGTGACAGGAAAATATAACTCATACTTAAGGTGTTAGAATTAGCTAGTAAAAATTAAAGCAGCTGTTACAGCTATGCCCAAAGACCTAAGGAAATACACTTACAATGAATTAACAAGTAGCAAATTTCAGCAGGGAAAATGGAATTTTTAGAAAGCTAGAACTGAAACATAATGCAACTGAAAAATGCAATAGTTGAAAAAAATCCTGGGGATAAAGTTCAGAGTGGATTGTAAGCGACAGAAGGAAAAATTAGAAAGCTCAAAGAGGGCTTGTTAGAAATGGCTGCACTGCAGGGGAGAGAGAAGAAAGACTGAACAACTATTTGGGTTTGAAGTGCAAACGGGAAAATAGCAGAGGATAACTGCTGCAGAATAGAATACAAAAAGAAACTAGGGCAGAGTCTTTAAGGAAATCATGCCTAAGAGCTTTCCAAAGGAAAGTGCACATTGGTAGGTTTAAGCCCAATGAGCCCCTGGGTTAGAAATGTACCAAGATGGATGTCACACACTTTAGAACCTGTGGCTGTGTCCACGAGGTTCCGCTGCAAAACTCTCTCGCCCTTTTCGGCTCCTCACCACCTACCCTTGTGCCTTCCTTTCCTTGAAGAGGCATCCACACAAACACTTTAAGGGCAGCTTCTTTTCAACCCCCACTACAGAGATGCCAGGAAACTTGTTGGCTCCGTACTAATGCTTTTGAAACAGCAAAAACAAAGAGGAAAATTAGAAAATGGTGCACTACAAAGACATAAAATTTTTGATATCCTAATCATATACACTTCCTTTTCCTGTTGACGATAATCTAATCACTCATTGAATAATTCAGTAATCTACTCATGACGATTGTTCAGTTTTAGTCAACTGCTTGCAGACATGCATGGAGGACAGAGTGATGGAAAGGAAAGGCACCCTCGTGATCTCAGGGTGCAATGACGCATCGGTCACTTTGGAATTCTGTTACTTGAAAAAAAACTATGTTTTATTACAGAAGTACACACAAGGCGTTTGATACCCAGTGATATTTAAAAGATGTAAGAGCAAAATTAAGAGAATTCGTTAACGATTATTCCTTGAGCTCCTACTTTGTGCCAGGGTTTATGGAGAGTGCTGAGCTAAGCACCCTTGCTCTCGCTCGAGAGTTACACCAAAGGAAAATAAACACACATATAATACTCAAGTTATGAAAAAAATTTAAGATTATCCCGGAAACTTTAGAAATTACTGTGAAATAGTGACTGTCAAAGACGTATGTATTTTGTACTTAAAATTCTTAATTATAGTAAAGTATATATTATTTTTAACCTAAAAATATTACAATATATTCTCCATTGGCCCAGTCTCAGTTCAATGGCTGCCTTTCTTTGGAGCCAAACAATTTTTTGATTAAGACCCTGAGTTGCCTCAGCGATTTGGGGTTATTTAGACAGAGCACAACTATGTTTCCATCGTTCACAGAAGGCACAAGGTATTACTGTGCACAGAGAAAGGCCGTGATGGAAACTGATATGCCACCATCCGTCAACTCCTCAGTCCTAACGAGAAACTGCTATTATCTTCTGACGAAATATTGGCCTTCAAACCTGCCTTCTCATTGAAGCTTCTGCAGATTGTAAAGGAGCCATCTGAGCCCGAGCAATGTTAATTCCTGTTCATCTCTCCATTTGTCTATAAGTCATCCTGTAGTTTCATAAACCTCTATTTCCTGTAAGTTGTATAGAAGTCCTCTCAGGGACAAATTTAAAATAGTGACTTTTTTTTCTTTTCATTTTACATTTTAGTTGAAGGTAGAACTTTCCTCTCCTGCACAAGCCTGTTCCCATATCCTGCTTTTTCCTTAAATTTCACTTACTTATTTTGCAGTATAGAGAACTGAACCCCAGGCCTTTGCTCTGATCTACATCTCCAGCCTTTTTTATTTTGAGACAGGGTCTCACTAAGTGGCTACACTTGCTTTCTTTCTGCCTTAGCTTCCTGGAGTGTTGGTAGTAATGGAACACACCAGCAGGCCCAGCTTCTAAATCCTACTTAAAAAAAAAAAAAAGCAATCCATGCGACTGTATTGCATATTGTGAGTATGCGATAAAATTGTGTTCTTTCAGTAGACGTTAGTTAAAATGCTAATTTTATTTCATTAAACACCTTTCAGATGACCCTTATTCTGCTTTATCAGTGGTTGAAGAGGGTAAAACTACCCTGGGTAGGAGGGCAAACCTTTCTTAGTGTGCAGCGTCAGGATGAACCTTTGATTGGAAACAGGTACATGATGGCTGAGGCGCTACTTGTGATCCTTCTAATTTTGACTCCTTTAATTATGATCCTTTCATTTTTAATGTATTTTTTAAAAAACCTAAATTCATATTTTTGTTTCTTTTACCCAAAGAAGGATAATATAAACCATAATACGCATGTGAATCACCTGGAAATTTTGTCAAAATGCAAATTCAGATTCAATAGATCGAAGGTGGGTCTAAAAATCCTGCCCTTGTCACCCCCTCAGGCAAGCCCCATGGCGTTGTTGAAAACAGAAGCAGCAAATCATCGAAACTCCTCCATCCTCATGCTGCCTTCAGTTCTGATATTTCACACAAGGTTTCTGTGTTTCTACAAATCACACAAACAGCAGAGTTCCTATGGTGATTACTTTTAAGTAGACATACAGTGTCCTGGATCAGTGAGGTGGCACCACTTGTCTGTCTACTCTCCTCCGGGGTGCACTGAGACCCCAAGAGCAGCACAGAGGGGAGCAGTGCACCTCTGGGAGGGCTGGAGGTGGGGAAGAGGGGCTGCTGCTTTTTCTTCAGTTCTGCACTAGGAACTCAGTGTGCGAGTCAACCGGCATAAGACTGTGAACTCCTGTAACTTTTGTTGTCTTATTTTCCGAAAGGCCAACAAACTTATAAACACGTGCAAATCTTGATTATTAAAAAATACATATTTCCCTTATTCACTATTGGTGGAAATGTAAAGTGATGCCAGTGCTGTGGAAAACAGTAGAGTTTCCTCAAAAATTAATAATAGAACTACTGTAAGATCTGGTAATCCCACTACTGGGTGTTTGTGAACAAGAACTGAAGTTGGGACGCTGAGGAGACCCCCGTGTTCCGTGTCCTCTGCAGCCCTACTCACAATGGTGAGATGAGGAAACGACCTTAGTGCCCACTGATACACGAGAGGGTGAAGAAACTGTGTCATGAGCATTCAGTGGAGTATTTTTTTAGGCTGAAAAGAAGAAGGAAATCCTGCCACAGAAATGGTGACATCATGTGAAGTGAACTAACTCAGCCATAGAGGCTCAAATATGGCTTGATGTGACGTGTCTGAGCTCCCGGGGGAGGAGAGTTAAGGTGATCCCTGGGGAGGGAGAGGACAAAAACGGGGAGTTGGGGTTGAACCAGGTGCGATAGTTTCACTTATCAGAACTGCAGACTTTAGAGAGCTGAGAGCAACACTGTGCCTGTGGAAACCAAAGTCAAATCGTGCTTCAAATTTTAAGAGGGTAAATCTCATGTTATAAGGTAAGATTGAATTATAGACAATGTTATGGTTAGAAACAAACTCTTGTCCTAGTGAAGGACGCATTGCCAAGAACGATGAGATGAATGTATGGGAAGCCAGGGGCAGTATTTGTAGAAGTGATGGCAATGTGTCCTTTACTATGACACACTTCTAACTTGAAATATGCACCTTTTTTTTGATCACCCCTCATTGACCAAATGTTTCCAGAAATTTCTGTTGGCAAAAACATGAAGCCAGGTCCAGTGGTATAGGCCTGTCATCCCAGCAGTCTGGAAGGCTAAGGCAAGAGTAATCAAGTTTAAGCCCAGCCTGGACAATGTGGTAAGATTCTCTTGAAATCAAAAGTTTAAAAAAAAATGGCTGAGGGGTCACTCATGAAGGCGCTGGGCTTAGTCCCTGGTACCACAGAGAGAAAGAGGGTGAGAGAAAGACATACACAAGGAGATGGATGGGGGGGCACAAACTCCTGCACCAGGGCACCCTGTACTTGGGACATCTGTGACAACAATAACTGCAAGTAGAAACAAAAAAAAAGGCAACTGAAATGAGTAGACACTTGCCAAAGGATGATGTGCAAATCGCCAGTAAAGTACATGCAAAAGGGTCAGCATCTTCGGCCATTAGAAAAATGCAAATCAAAACAACACTGAGATCCTGTAACAATCCAGAGACAATTGCTCTTGTCAAGAACTCACACAACAGCAAATGCTGGTGAGGCTATCAGGGAAAATAAACCCTTCTACATTGTTGTCAGGACTGTAAACTAGTACAACCACTATGGAAATCAGCATCGAGGTGCCTCAAAAAACTGATACATTCGTCTGTGTGTGTGTGTGTGTAGAACACCTCTAGTTTCGATGCAGGATGGGCTGAGATGCAACTGCTTAATTTAGCAGCTTTTGCTTAAGAAAGCCTTTTCCAGTGGCTTCAGAGAAAGATGACTTCTGCTACCGCAAAGGTAAATCAAGAAATTGAAAAGATGAACACCCAGACAGAGGAAAAGCCAACTAGGTAGAAACACAATACTCCCTAAGGGATGGCTCAAAACTTCTGGAAAGTGATGTGCAGAAGCCAGGGTGCGAGGCATCTGGGGCTGTGGGTCTCGAACACATGATCAGCAGGACGCTCTGCTTTAGGAGTACAACCAGAGCCAGGCTTTCTGACCCGCGGCGCGACCTGTGTATCATACCAGCCAAGACAGCAAGGGCGTACCTTCCCCTTGTCTCTCTTTATCCCCCGCCACGGCCCTGGAAAGAAACAGAGGCTGGTATGAAGGGTTGCAAGGCCAAAGGGCTGCAGTGTGGTCGTGGTGGGAACCCTGGTGAAGGGTATGGGTTCCACTGTGGGCGTCACATGAGACCAGAAGCAGGTTGTAACCAGAGAAGTAGCATGATCTGCTCACATTTAACAAAACTAACCCTCTAAATTCTGTGTGAAGAGCAGGCCCGCTGTGCATTCAGGCAAAGCAGAGAACAACCAGGTCACCACATTCCCGCACTGCCACCTGCATGGCACCTGCAGCTTGGTTTTTTCTTTTTCCTTTTCGTGTGTGTGCGCTCGCGTGTGTGTGTGTGTGTGTGTATACGTGTGTTGCGTTTGTTGAGGTGAGAATCAGGAACCAGGCCTTCACACTAGGCTACGTATATCCTCAGCACATTTTTATTTTTGATTTTGAGACACAGGGTCTCACTGAGTTGCTAAATTCAAATTTGGAATACCCCTGCCTCAGCCTCCCAGAGTGCTGGGACTACAGGCCAGTGCCACCAGGCCTCGTAAGCTCTCTGGCATGGTAAGCCCCAAAGGGCTGGTTCTGGTTATGCTGCAAAGCTCCTCCTTCCTCCTCCTGCCTCTCCTTCCCTGCCAAATGTCCTAACTGGGAGGCAGAACATGACTCAGAGACCTGCCAGCTAAGTACAGTGTCTGCCACGGTAGGAAACAAAGGCTCTGAGCCAGGAAACAATAAATCAAGTTTCCAAGGTCTCAACAGCCTCAGGAATGACATTTCAGCAGCGAGCTGCTTCTCAGTGAAGGAACAGGCTAGTGCTAAAGCGGTGCTGAGTCAGCGCCTTTCCTTTTCTGCCTGCCCCCATAGACCACGCATACTTTGGTTATCTGATTTGACTTTTTTTTTTTCTTTAAAGACAAGTAAAGACATCTCGAAGAATCTGGCCTTGTTAGATTCAGCTGTCACTGGTTTTCCAGCCCCAGTTCCTGTCACCGCAGCCGTCTCCCCTGGGGCAGTATGTCCTTCTTGACTACCCAGGATAAGCTGCCTCTCACTCCCAGCTCCCCTTAGCAGGGGCCTGAGGCCAGAACAGGAAGGGAGGGGGGGGCTGCACAGGAAGGCGCTCGGTCAAGGCCAGGGCAGTTGAGTGGGGAGTAGATGGCCCCTGAAAGGTAAGGGACCTCTGGGCACAGGGGCACAGGCCTGTCACCCCAGCACTCTGGGAGACTGATGCAGGAGGATCCCAGGTGTGAGCCCAGCCTGAGCAACTCAGTGACTTGGAGAGACCTTGTCTCAAAATCAAAACTCAAAATGGGCTGGGGATGTCGCTCAGTGTGAAGGCTCTGGTTGGATCCCCAATACCACACGCATACGCGCACGTACGTGCGTGCGCACACACAGATATATACACACTTGAAAAAGACATAGCAAGGGTACAGCTGAGACAAGGTGAATTTGGTGTGCTGGGTGTGACAGGAAATAGGCTAATTCCCCGGGAGCTGTGTCATTCCTGATCACTACCTCCTCTGGTATTGTCAAGGCACAAAGAAATTAACACCGAGACCAGCTAGAACTACCAGGGCTATTAACCAGTATTTGCATAAGTACACCCCTGAGCACTTGGACAGGAAGCTTTGTTTTCTCCAGTTAGAAACCAGTACATGAAAGCTCTGAGGTGTTAAGCGACCTACTCAAAGACCCACAGATGGCAAGCTTCCCTTTCCAACCTGCCAAGGGAACATCGCAGCTGATCACCAGGTGATAAGCAGAGAGAAAGCCCTGTGCGAATCACAAACCTCACATGCAGACACATAGCATTACGGAGTCCCCAGGTGTCCAGGACGAGTCTCTGAGCATCAGGCAGGAGACTCTATAATGAACCATTTATAGATCTTTTTTTTTCCCTAAATTTTTGGCAGGTTCTTGCTCTGTAGACCACTATGTAGCCCAAGCTGGTTTTGAATTCATGGCAATCCTCCTGTCTCAGTATCCTGAGTGCTGGGATTACCCATGTGCACCTCCACGCCCGGTTTACGGGCTACTGGAGATCCAGTACTTGGTACTTGATATAGGGCTTGCTAGGCAAGCACTTTAAGGGCTGAGCCATTCCTCCAGCCCCTAGGATCTTGTACCTGGAAGTTGTTTCAATAAACATCAAATGCCTTTGCTGCACAGAGACAGCTGCCCTGGGGATACTCCCCCTACCTCCTCATCCTGCTCCACTCCCCTTCCTTTCAAACTTCCCTCCTTCCCCTCACCAGCCTCAGTTCCCTCTGCCCAAAGGCCTTTGTGCCCCTCCCTCCATTCATCCTCCTCCAGGGAGCAGCCCAAGGTTTCCTCCCCCATACAAGATGTGCACCCCAGCCAGGGCCCAGGCAGCAAAGGTAGCGGAGAAACACAGCTCTGAAAGGGCCTCCGCGCCCTTTGCCCTCTCCTGGACCACTGGTGAGGAGGAGAGGACCCAAAGCCCTGGCCAGGATGGAATTCTCAAAGCGGCTCTCTCCCTAGGGTCCCCAGTCACAGGTAAACACATAGACGGGCTCCAGTGAGTCACCGCCTCTCTTCCTCTCTCTCCTCCTCCATTCTTTTCTCCCTGAAGATCAAACCTGGAGCAAGCTAAGCCAAATCCTCAGCCTCTTTGAATGCTTCGTTTTGAGGGCCGGACATAGCTTGGTGGTTCAAGTGCCTGCCTAGCATGTCCAAGGCCCTGGGTTCCACTGTCATGTGCGTGCCTGTAATCACAGCACTTGGGAGGCTGAGACAGGAGGATTGTCCTGAGTTTGAGGCCAGCCTGAGCTATATTAATGAGTTCAGGATCAGCCTGGGCTACAGAGTGAGATTCTGTCTCAAAAAAATTTTTTTTGTGTGTGTGTTTCTGCTTTTGTATGAGACCAGGAGTTACTGCGCTGCTCAGCCTGGACTCAAACTTTCAGTTCTCCCACCTCAGCCTCCTGCGTGGAGCAGCTGGAATTACACGTGTGCCCACCACACCTGGCCCCCAAATGGTTTTTGCACTGTGCTTTTAGACCGAAGGAAATAAATGTATTAGAACAATTCAGTGGTCTCATCTGGTTCAGTTTGGGGACTTTCTTCATTATTATTGTTTTTAATAACCATGGAAACAGAGGTGTAACCCTTCCCCTCCTCCCCCTCTGCACTATTGACATTATAAACATCAACCTAAATTATAACCATTAGGTTCCCATTGAAATAAAAGGTCAGCCTGGGTTTAAATTCCTAACTCACTGTGGAAAATGAGCACCCAGTTAAAGACTTCCAACGAGAGAAACAGAGATGCAGTGTTAGAACGACTTCGGATATAATCTCGGGGATTGTTACTAAGAAGTTCACAGCACTGGAGTCTGAGTTGAAGCGGGGCCTCACTCTAGCCAGGAGGGCACTGAGGCCAAGGAGCCATTCGCCTGGTGTCCTGCACATTTTCAAGCCAGAACTGACTCAATAAATGCTGATTAATCAGAAATGAGGACGAGGAAAAGGGCAGGCCAAGAGTGAAGGAGCGAGATGCAGAAATTCTCAACAACAACCTCATCCCCCTTTTTTCTTCCTCTTCTATGACAGCTGCCTACTGGTCCCCGGCCGAGTGTCCAGTCAGTCCCCTTTAGGCAACACTCCTGTGCATTCTCAGAGAGTCACGCATGTTTCCGATTAAGTGGATGGGAGCCTGGGATCTTTCCAGAGTCCAAGGCTACCTGACTGCAGGTGCTACTCCTGTAGCAGCCATTCAGGTCCCTGGCTGTTTTTTAACCCAGGTGCTGTCTTTCCAAATGATTCAATATTCCATGTCTATCTTACGCAAATTACTGGGCCTAGAATTAGAAAACATTTCATATCACTCCATTTTGTTTGCAAAGCAAACCCATGGAGGCTTGCAGAGGGTAAATACGAGCTGACTTTTAAACAACATGTACATGTGTGTGGGATGCACATGATAACGTGTAGCTAGCCCCACAGAAAGGCTAAGCAAAATGAAAAGTTTCGGCATTGCCACTGAAAGCAGGGAAACATCAGCAGGTTGTGGAGAAGTATCCTTCCCATGAGTCTTTGCGTGTGCGTGTGCGTGCATGTGTGTGTGTGTGTGTGTGTGTGTGTGCGCGTGTGTGCGCGCACGCACATGTGTGTTCCAAGGCTGCTGGGCAGATGCTGCAGGAGTGTAAGATAAGTTTGAACCACTAAGACACTGCCCCAGTCTTTGTCTCTGGTTAGCCTGAGTATCAGTCACTTGGTAACAATTTGGAGTGGCGTTGGCTGGAAAAACAGAGCTTTGTCTGGGGGTGAGCCTAGAAATGGGTGACAGATGTTAAGGATGAGTGACAGAACAGATGTTGGGGGGAGAATTGCAGGCAGGGTTTCTATCACGCAGGATCTAAACCTTACCCTTCCCGGCTGCGGCTGAAAGAAAAGCTTGTTTGTGAAACACTGTCTCACCTCTTTGGGTGGATTGTGACAAAGACAAATGACCGGATACTGACTTTAAATTTGAAAATAAGGCCAACACGAGTTGGGATGGGGGGAGATACGTAGGGTTTCTTTGACAAGGGCCTATGCCTTATTAAAAGTGGAAGGGCTGAGTAAGTCATGTCGCTCTGACTTCCTCATTTCTACAACAACTTCCCCTGGAAGTAGTGGGCAGTCTTTAATTCTATTCCTTAAGGCTCAGCAAAAATATTCAAATACTATCACTGAGATATTGATGCTTGCTGAAATATGTGCTCTATAACTACATTTGATAAGACAGATTTTTCTGTGCAAACTTAAATCAGCATTTTTAGTTAGGGTCACTGAGACTTGAAGTTTTAAGGAGACTTTAAAAAAAATCCATCTTCCAGTGTAAATAAGAAACAAAGGCCCAAACACTTATTGCGCCAAACTGTTCCCACCTCACACATTTCACAGGAAGATGGTTATTATTATGACTCTTACTGCTGATTTATCTTAAATGAGAGGTGGATTGATCAGATGCCTCAAATGACAAGTGGCAGAGGATGGGCAGAGCTGACATGTACTCTTCCTGGTAAAGATCCCATGATTCATCAATCCGTGCCAGGTTCCGCCTCTTAGCAGCACATGGAATCCAGAAATATCCAGGACATCCAAAAACATGAGGATTTGGGGGAATATTTCAGATCTAAGCTCTAACAACCCTATTGCCAAATAAGGCCACATTTCAAGTTTCATGGTGGACATAAATTTTAGGGGACACTGTTAAACACACACACACACACACACACACATTCATAGCTGAATTCCACGTAAAACGTTTTTATCATGAGAATTCTCAAATGTTTATAGAACAATACTGCAAGTCCCTTCTCACTACACTTCCAATCTCATTCCAAAAAAGCTGGCTAGCTTTTCTTTTCTTTCTTTTCTTTTTTTTTTTTTTTTTTTTTTTTTTTTTTTTTTTTTTTTTTTTTTTTTTTTTTTTTTTTTTTTGCTAGTGGTAACAGTAACAATAAACCAGGGAAAAATTTCTCCAGGTAATTGGCATATCACGAATCCCTTCAATTTCATAAAAATTTAGAAGATGGATTTTATTTATATGACTGTTTTAAAGTTTATGCAACAGCTATGACAGAAGGGGCACGATTTCAATTCCATGCCCAGGCTTCCCTATCACGTTTATTTGGGATACCCTATCCTGTACTGAACTGGGCCCGTTTGGGGCCTCTGTGAAACCCGCCTCCCCAACTGTGTCTCTCCCTCACCCCTGGACTTGGCCTCCTCCTGCCCAGTTTCGCTTCCGTCTTGCAGGGATGCAGCAGGCTTGGTCCTGAGGGTGGGGAGAAGGGAAGTGGCCAGCGCACAGCGGAGACTCAAGAAAAATGAGGGGTGTAGGGACTAACGAACAGAAGCTGCGGGGAGGTGACCAAGAGCTGGAGGAAGACCTGCCCTTGGGAAAAGGGACACACACCTCTTTCTGTGAATCACTTAGCCATTTTGACATGGCAGATGGCGGCAGCTACAGAACCAGAGAGTTCCTTTGCTTCTCATTGTCTCAGGTTCCAATTCTGGCCATCAGCCTTCGTGTGGCAAGCCAGCTTTTCCCATGGACAAGATGCTTTCTTTTTTATCCCCCCCCCCCCACCATTTTATTGATATGTATAAGTGCGAATTTTAAGGTTTACAATTAAGTTTAGCATTTTGTGCACCTACGTATCTTTTGTATCTTAAGACCATAATGCTGAGTGAAATAAGTCACAGAAGGTGAAGTATTGCAGGGTTTCTCCTGTACTGGAAGTCCAACCCATAATAATTTGAAGGGCAAATAAAGAAGAGATGAGAGGAAACGTGAAATTTGACTTTGTGGAAATGGGAAGCAGATCTGGACGTGGAGGAGACCATAACTAAAATTCTATCATGAACGTATACCAATTTAAAGAAAACAGACGCTGTCTTTACAGATCAGGACAGGTCTAGCAGAGGATAACAGGAAGCAGGAGAAACAGTTCGGTTGCTTAGTGTAAGAAAGAAACCGACCCGGGTCCAGGGTCACAGGCCGGGAATCCCAGCAGTCTGACCGAGTCTGAACAGCTTAGCGCGTAGCAAGACCCAGTCTGTGTTTGAAAAAGAACGAAAATACAGAGATGTTAGAAAGTACAACGAAGAAAAGCAGAAAGAAGAGCTCATCGCCCAGAAGTTCTCCTCTGGCCACTTCATTAGCTGATGTGGCGACTCCCGGGGACGCAGAGAGCAGGTCAGTCGCGCTCCTTGGCCCAGGGAGCCTCCAGCAGCCGGGGGGCTGAGCAACTGCAAAGCGCTACCTTCTCCAGATGGTGACTGCACATCCGGTGGGAACCAAGGGGGTAAGAACCTCAACAACTCTTTTCTTCCAATCAGGACTTTTAAATAACAGTGCATTGTTGCGAGGGGCAATAAAACCATCAGAACGTGGCTCTGGCTTCTTTCCATCTTATTAGGCTCCGGGTAATTACCCAGGTAATTCAGAAAAAATAAACTGCTGTTGCCTGAATTACTCAGATAATTACCTCCATGTTCCCCTCCAGCCCCGAGCCAGCTGTAAATGTCTCATGGGCTGATACCTGAAAGCAGGCTCGGTGATTGAGGAGTGACAGGGGTGGGGAGCAGAGGAGCTCAGCTGAAGCAGTGGGCGAGCGAGCTTTGGCGGAGTCTGCTGCGACCTACTGCCACTCCAGCCGGTCACTCCGCCTGGCCGGACAGAGGTACCTGGAGAATGGCCAGCTGGCACAACTGAAGTGACGATTATTAATATCCTTTTCATTGGTGTTACCAACTGACATAAATTTTTGTTCTGACATAAAACTGAATTTTTCTTTTCTTAACGTATGCTTTATGTTGAGCTGCAAGACTCCAGGGCACTGGTACATGACATTGACATTGGCTGCATGTTAGACTCATCTGGGGAGATTTTTTTTTTTTAAGCGAATTTCCCAGGCCCTACACCAGACAAATTACATTTGAGTCTCTGGAATGTAGCTCCTGACATCGGTATCTTGTATAACTCTCATTTAAATAGTTTTCATTTTGTTTTGGTGCCGAGATTGCACCTACAGCTCATGTGTCCTAGGCGAGTATTCTACCAGTTAAGGGGAGGGGCATCCCTAGCTCGGAGTGGGCTCCGCCATTTCATTGCTTACTGCATTTGCTCCAGCACTGGCGTTTTCCTTCCTTCCCTCCCTCCCTCCCTCCATCTTTTCTTTTCTTTTCTTTCTTTCTTTCTTTCTTTCTTTTTCTTTCTCTCTTTCTTTCTTCTTCAGACAGAGTCTTATTCTGTAGTCCAGGCTGGTTGAGAACTCACTATGTAGCTTGGCCTGGCCTTGAACTCACAGCGTTCCTCCTGTCGCAGCCTTCTAAGTGCTGGCATTATAGGGAAGCACTACCATGCCTTGCTTATGTGGTGCTGGGGAACTGAATCCAGGGCCTTGAGCTTGCTAGACCAGCACTCTACCCACAGTGCTGTTCCCCCAGCCTGACACTCTAGCTCTCTAGATAATTGGAACTGACTTCAGAGAAAGCACACTGTAGAGAAGGAGACCTCTGTGCCCTGAGGGTCATATCCAGGGTTTCATATATCTGATGGGCAAGTCTCAAAGTGGCAGGTAAATCTCAACTGAGTTGGCCTGCTTCTCCTGAGTTCCAGGCACAAGGGGCATACTATGGCTTGGAGGTTTTTGTCTCTCCAAAATTCATGTTGAAACTTAACTTCTAGTGTAATAGGACCAAGACGTGGGGCCTCTAGGAAGTGACTAGGGCATGAGAGCCCTGCCTCAGTAATGGAATTCTTAGCAACCTTACCAAAAAGGTTGGACTCTGGAGGGAGGGAGCCCAGCCACTTTTTTTGTCTTTTTCTATCTCTTCTGCTGTGTGAGGACACACCTTTGTCCCTCTGGAGGACATCGCAACCATCTGGTAAGCAGGGCTGAGGTTCTCACCAGATACCTACTCTGCCAACATCTTGATCTCGGACTTCCAGGATCCAGAACTCCCCAGTAGTTATAAATCACCCAGCCTCAGACATTTTGCCATAGTAGCAGGAATGGACTAAGGACTCAAGATACTCTATTCTTTGTGTCTCAGTGATCCTCTATCAGAATGATGAGGGAGGTGGTCCCTGGGCCTTTCTGATAACTTTCACCTTTTCTATGTAAAAAGGCAATAGCTTCAGGCCTCACGGTTCAGGTCTATAACCCTAGCACTCTCTGAGAGGCTGAGGCAGAAGGATCATAGTTTTCAGGACAGCCTGGTCCACTTAGCGATTTAGATAGATTTGTCAAAAACGAAAAATAAAAATGAGCTTGGGTCACGCTTTGGTGGGAAGGCCTTGGGCTCAATCTCCCATACTCTGCCCACCACCAAAAGTAACGCATGAGGTTCCAGTGGTGCCCAATCTCCACACTAACTTTATCCAACGACCCAAAGGACTTGTCAATGGCTACCTGTCCTCTATTAGTTAATGACAGAGATGGCCAGAAAATATCATTTCCACTGCTACCTTTTAATTCCTGAAAACTTCTCTCTTGCCAAGGACTAGGACCAGGCACACGTCTATCATGAGCCACTAGGTCTTCTGAAGGTTCGCTGGTACCTCCCGTCAACATTCATTAAAAATAATGAGACATTAACTGGGAAGAAACATGACTTCATTCTGGCAGCCAGCGTTCCCAAGTACAAATCTGCCATCTGCGGAGGAGGCAGTCCAAGGAGCTCGCCCACCGCCCTCTGAGGTCATTCCGTTGGATCCTCTGGCCGGGAATCATGTGGCTGGTAACTGTACTGTCAGCACGAAGCTACCTTCTCAGTTTCAAACAGCCCCGTCGGAGCCTCAGGATGGAATTCCTGTGGTCTAGACACAAAAGCTCACTGCTAGGTCTTACAGATGCGGCTGCCTGTAAACCTGGGGGTGGGGGTTAGAGTTCAGAAGCGACTGAGCTATCTCTCAGCAGTCTCTCAGAAATGATCAACAACCTCTCCGAATAAAGACGAACATCTGTTTCCTACGCGTAACTCCGCGGAGCAGGGCTGCCCTCCTCGCGCGAGCGTTGCTCCTGCTGGGGTTTTATGACATGTGAAAGAAATCAAAGAATCACTTCTTTTGCCCCGTGACAAGCCTTTCAGAGAGGGAAGTGTTTGGATTTACAGAGATTCTCCCAGAGGATTTTCTCCCAGTTGTTTAAACATGGAAAACAGCCAGTGTTACAAGACAATGTAGTATGTATTCCTCCTGCAGGGCTCGCCACACGGGAGCAAGGCACACGGTAGCGTGTCTGGTTTCTTCCGAACCCAAAATAGTCTAGTCGTTTAAATATCCTGAAACTATAGATAGGTCTGGCATCCCTGAAGGCTCCACCCATGTCACCTCCCCGGAAAGACTTCCACAATTCTCCTGGGCAGAATTCATATTCCTATTTTGGATGATTTTTTTTTTCTTGTGTACTTGCCCTGGCTAGAACCTTCAGGACAATGTTTACTAGAGGTGGTAAAACCAGATATCTTTGACCGCTTGTTTTTTTTTTTCCTGATGTTGTGGAGCAAACTTTTAATCGTCCACTATAAGATTTTCATAGATGTTCATAGAGGCCCTCTTAGCAGGTGAGAGTATATTTCTCTGTTCCTACATTTTACACAATGCAGGTCCAAGACAAACATTCAGCAGGTGCTAGTGTGATCTTCTTGCCCCTCTACCACCCCCATTACCAGGTATCCAGTAACAAAGCATCATGCACTGCTCTGCTGGTAGAGAAGCCACTGGATCCATTTTCTGAATTATTTCTTTAAAATAATGTTCGAATTCTCAGCGGCATGAAAGGCCTAATGCCACATAAAGATGGAAAAGATTCTTAAAGAGTGCACTGCTCAGTTTCCCAGAGAGAGAAAGAGAGAGAGAGAGAGAGAGAGAGAGAGAGAGAGAGAGAGAGAGAGAGAGAGAAACAGAGAAAGACAAGGAGAAACAGAGGAACAGAGACAGATGTATAGTAAGGAGTTGGTTTACATGGTTCTGAAAGTTGCCAGGTCCAAGCCCTACAGAATAGGACAAGAGGCTGGAGATTCAGAAAAGAACTGCTGGTGAGGTTTAAGCACATTTGCCAGCACAGGGGCAGGGGTTCCCCTCGCCAGGGCCATGGGCTCAGAAGGACCAGAAGCTGGAACAGGTGAGCAAAGTTCTGCTTCCTGCCAGCTTTCTCCCGTTAGGTTCTAACGCTGCTGCTAATTTGACAGGAGGTGGCGCTTTGCTGCTCCCCACATCCCAAGATAAAGTGAAGAAATGCTCAGAGACAAATCATACCTATAAAGATATATATTGGAAAGTAGGAGAAAATTACACATTGCAGCTATATAGGAAAAATGAGTTTTGTGTTCTTGTACACAGTAGGGTGACTCAAGTTTACAATTATTTATTCTGAAATAGCCAGAAGAGAGGATCCTGAGTGGCCTGACCACAAAGAAATGTTAAATATTTGCGGTGATAGGTGTGTTAATTACCCTGACACAATCACCACATAATGCATGCATATATAAAAGCAACACATTGTACGCCTTAAACATGTACAATTACTACATGTCAATTTAAAAATCTCAAGCCAATAACCTAAGCTTCCTCTTTAAGAAACCAGAAAGAGAGTCTGGGATTTGTATCTCAGTGGTTAGAGCACTTGCCTGCCATGTTACAAGGCCCTAGTTTTGATCCTCCAGCACTGCATAAAAATTAGCCAGGTGCGGTGGCCCATGCCTGTAATCCCAGTACTTGGGAGGCTGACGTAGGAGGATTGTGAATTTGAGACCAGCCAGGGCCATGTAACAAGTTCAGGACCAGCCTGGACTACAGAATGGGACCCTGTCTGAAGGAGAGAAGACAAAAGAAGGAAGGAAAGAAGGAAGGAAGGAGGGAGGGAAGGAGGGAGGGAAGGAATGAAGAGAAGGAAAAATGAAACACTTGAGCAGAGGCAAGAGAAATGAAAAATAGAAGACCATAAAGAAAATTAACAAAACCCAAGGCTGATTCCTTTGAAATGATCAACCCAGATGGCCAGCATCCCGGTAGAGTGACTGTTAGGTGGGAGCAGAAGAGAGATCTAAGTTACTGAAATGACAGGTGAGAGAAAGAGCCCTACTATGTGCCTTACAAAAATAGGGACTGAACAAAGTCATACTGCGAGGGAGCTTATGCCAGGGAATTCAATAACGCTGAGGAAATGAACAAATTCCTAGAGAGACAAATGGTAGACCTGAGTGCAGAGGCGCTAGCGAACCTGCAAAATCTCCGGTCAGAGGGTGACCCCTTAACTGGCCATGGTGCCCGCGATGATGAGAACTCTGCCTGGTTCATCCCTGGGTGGCTGGCAGAGTCTAGTGTGGCCTTTGGGATATGTTAAGCATCTGGTGATTTACTCCCGCCACCATGCAAAATTCCAGCTGCTTTATGTTATGGTCATTATTCTAGTTATAAGCATAAAATAATAGTGCTATTATTTGTACTACAGTTGGGAAACTAAGACTTGGATAGATATATGGAGTGAAAACATACATAGATAAAAACAAAAAATGGTAAAATTTACATCCATGTTTGCCTTATTAAAAAAAAAAACTCCCTCCTTTCATATCTTGTGTAGTGAAGAAATGCTTTGTAATCAATTGTTTCCTTTTTACTAATGCTGAGGCTGTTGAAAATCCTTAGAAACTCAGTCATGAGGAAGATATTTGATCTGCTCAAGATCTCAGGAGATGAAAATGGCTGATCTCAATTTCCCTTTGCACATCCTCCCAGCTGTTGCAACCTCTGCCCACAGCTTTGTGCCAAATGACAGGAAGTAATTGACGGGGCAGGAGGTTTCTGTCTATAAAGAAAATAAGATTCTTCTGATGTCCCTGCCGTGTCATGCAGCTGCTTAATTTTTTAATCCAAGATTTAGTCAAGAAACAGTACAGAAGAAAATGGTGGTTTTCTTAGTGCTCTCTAGGACACAATGTCTAGGTGTTTGGAAAAGGGCGTTATGCTGAGGACGCACAAGAATTTGCGTTCTTATTTTGTCAAAGAGCCAGAGTTCCTTCCAGAGGAGGAGTTCTGAGTGACAGTGAAAAGCAAGAGGAGTTTTTGAAAACACTGTTATTAGCTTGGTCAATGAATCAATGTGACACTTTAAAAACATGCACATAAAATCCCCCACATGGAAAAACAACAAGTCTGAGTGTTCTCTTCTTGAATACAGGGGGTTTCGGATTGCTCTGCCCAGTAAGAAACAGAAGAAGGGAGGCTGCAGTCACAAAACGTCATGCGATTTCTCTCATGTTCACTAAAACACTGTGTAAAAAGTGCAAATATCCTCAGATAGCCCTATGAGAAGGACTCCCAGGCCACATGCAGAAGTCATGTGTGGCCATCCAGGCCTTCACATCATCTGAACCCCAATATTGGGTGAAACAGAAGATGCCACAGGAAAAACACAGTCCCTCAGCCACTTGTGATATCTTTTGCTTTTTCTGTGCTGGATAAGGCCTCAGACATTGTGAAGCTGAGATAAGCCCTCTCCCTTAGAATCTGCTAAGTCGTAACCCACAAAATCCACAAACAGAATATGGTGGTTTTGTTTTACACTACAAAGTATAAGATTGTGGGTGGTTTGTTATACACCAAAAGATAACCAGAGCAACCAGCCAAAACCCATCAGTTGTGAGAGATGAAAGGATAAGGAATAAGAGACATCTACTGGATGATATATCCAAAAAGTACAGTGATCACCATGAGAATGTGCCAATAAATGTACTTCTAAATGTGACAATGAGATTTCCCCATATCTCCAGTTGCAGTACTCAGAACCATGACTGTTGCCTGCATCTAAGTTCCCTGAAGGTTTAGAGGTACCAGATTTAGCAAATAAGAATTTAGGATGCACATGGAATACTTGGGATTTACTTGTACTAAAAAAATTATTCAAATTCAAATTTAACTATCCTGTACATAATCTGGCAGGCCTACCCAAGCAACTCCCAGCCAGCGACTAGGTTGGGGCAGGATTCCGTAAGGTGTTCTTCGGAAACACGGGCCACCTCTGACAGATAGCTTTGGCTGGAGGATCCTCCACCAGACCTGAACTTCCTTAGACCTGCACTGAGCTCAAGACTCTCCCACACCACCACGTCTCCTTATTCTCCTTTACACAAAAGCCAGACTCTCAAGTTGGCCTGGTGTTTTCCCCAGGATTCTCTGGCTCCTCCTACGTCTCAAGAAATAAGCTGGGAAGATGAGCACAAACAGAGAACAGAACTCTGTGGAGTGGAAGAAACAAAAATTGTATTAATAGTTTAGGGCTTCTGAGGTAGCTGGAATGAGTAGGGTAGGATACTGGAGAAGACGATGCTGCCCAAAAAAGATGCTTCAGAAATACACATAGAAGACCTTTCAGGTCCTTGGCTGACTTCCGCACTGCATATGCAAGTGAGAGGCCACAGGCCTGGGGGAAAAGAGGCCCTGGGGAAGGCTCCTGGGGGAGAAGGGCTCCTGCGGAGATGGGAAACATAGTTCAGTGCTTGACGATGTTGGGGTTCTAGGCACTCAAACTGAAGTGATCTCACTGGAAACTCAGAGAATTTAGTCAAGGTATCACAAAGGTTACATTTTGGGATTAAGGGTCATGCTTTGAAACGAGAGCAACTCTAACAGGATTTTTAAATTTTTCTTTTTTTACTTCTGGGGCTTGAACTTGTGGTCTTCTACCTGCTGGACAATGGCTCTTCCACTGAGCCACAATTCATGATCCTGGTAAGGGCAACTCCAGGCTCACTCAAACAAGTGGTAAAACCAAACAAAAGCAAGACCAAAGTGTTCTGCTGGTAACTTGACTGCCGGCTAAAACCAAGCTATACACCCTTCAAAGGAAAACACTGTGTCCAGAATACAAGAAAAATTACTTAACATAAGGAAAAGCAGCGAAATGTGGTTCAAAATCAGGAAGCAAACAGGACAACAGAAATAATCTCAGAGATAACAAGAAGACAGGAATTAGCAAGACCTTTGAAGTAATTACTACATTTTAGCTATATTTAAGGATTTAGACAACTATTACAACTATAGCTGATGATTTAAAGGAAAAGATGGCATAACGACTGAAGAGATGAAAGATGTCAGCACAGAAATTAAAATGGTAAAAGCCAAGTGGGAATCCAGAACTAGAAAACAGAATATCCAAGAGAAAAATCTTACTAGATAAGTGTAAGAGAAGATTGGAGACTATGAACGAAAGGAGCAGTGAGCTTGAACACGAGTCAAAAGAACCCACACGAAGTGGAGGAGAAACAAAGGAAAGCCTGAAAGACACAAACAGATCCTCCGTAACCCACGAGACAATAAAGAGTGATGTAATACATAGGTAATTGGAGTCATTGACTATGAGAAAAAGGGAAACATATTATTGAGAAAATAATGGCCAAAAAAAAAGTAAGCATGGCTTTCCTGACATCGTCACTCTAGTGTTCCCTTGCCTGTCTTAGCACATCCCCATTCCTGCCCTAGGACGGGAGAGGAAGGGTTCTGTTGGGCTGGTGAGAGAGCTGGTGAGGCGGCCAGGGAGGGAAACTCATTTCTGTTTCTATCTAGTCACCTTATCTCTGGGTCAGATTCACAGCAGAGAGAGTCACAGAACTCTCACTCTGGATGCAATTTAGAATTCGCAAAGACAACAGTCTTCCTCGTCCACGTGTCTCTGCCAAGTGAACATGGGGAGGAGATGGTCTGATGGGCCAGGATGGGCCAGCGGAATAGGGAGTCCCCAGGGCTTCTTAAAAGGCTCCAAAGTGGCACTGACAAGCACACAAAACTGCCTGTCCCCTCCGTCCTTCCCGAATCTGAAGGAGCTGAGGGCTCAAGAGGAATTTCAGTCATGTCGGAGAAGACAGCCAGGACCCGAGAAAAAGGCAGGCCAGTTACGTGCCTGTCAGCTCAGCTGAGGCCCACGTGGAAGGATAATGATACTCGAGAAAACTTGTCCCCCTCCGTGGATGCTCGCAAGATAGGCACAGACCCTGTCATAGCTGCACATGCGACTCAGCACGAAGATGCAGGTAGAAATTCTGAATTCGAAAATTTAAATCTAAAGTACATGGGAAGCCACTAATTTTGTCATACTTAAAAGTCACTGCCTTACATTTTTTCTAATCGGGGGTTGGGCAACAGACACAGGAAAAAGCTGTGATATTTCTACATACCTCTCTCTAACTTGAATCAGATCTTCTGCCTAAACACACGGACATGCTTATAAAGAAGTCAACCTGGTAGCCGAGAGTAGTGGCACACATCTGTAGACCCAGCTGTCCTGGAGGCTGAGGCAGGAGGATGGCAAGTTCCAGCCCAGCCTGGGAGGTTGAGTGATGTATTAAGACCTTGTCTCAAAATGAGTAAGAAGTAAAGAATAACTAAATTCGTTGGGGATGTAGCTCAGTGCACAAGACCCGGGTTTGATTCCCAGGACAAGAGAGAGAGAGAGGGAGAGGGAGAGAGAGGGAGAGGGAGAGAGAGAGCGCTCAAGGAGGGGAAGAAGGCCCCTGCAGAAAGTCTGATGATGGGTGGATTGTGGATCCGATGTGCTCAGTTTCCATTTCCCTCCCCACATGAATGACAATGACAGTTTCCTGAGTCCTCAATAAAGAGGTGGTTTTAAAGGTCTCTACCAACTGAAATTTCTGCAATAAAAGATAGAGTCACAGCCAGGCCTGGTGACACGCTTCTGTAATCCAAGCTACTCAGGAACAGGAGGCAGGGGCATCGTAATTCTGAGGCCAGCCTGACAAGGTGCTGAGACCCTGTTTCAAAACAAGATTTTAAAAGGGCTTGGAAAGTAGCCCAGCTCCGTGGGACAGTGCCTGCCTACCATGCGCGCAAGGCCCTGGGTTCAGTCCCCAATACCACAAAAGCAAAACAAAACATCGTGGTCACGGCTTTCCTTCCTCAGTCCTAAGCCACCGCTCAGGCTTCAGGTTTCAGCGTGTTTACGCAGAAAAAGGCATTTGAGTCCCTCCAACGCCTCCTGCCGTTATCCACATATTAAAGAAAACCCACGTTACAGAAAACCCCCTAGGAAATGGGAGGCACGATCCTGACACAGGCGAGGTGACTGAGCGAAGGCTTCAGCCCTTGAGGGTCTTCGTGTTTCCTCCGCGGTCGGCCACCTGGTGTGTTGGTGTGTGTGAGGGCGGGGTTTGCTGGGGCGCTAGCTCCATCCGAGCCCGCCCTCTGCTGGCTGGAAGGAACAGGTTACATTGCTTCATAATGCGTGAGAACAACGTGTCTGGGGCTCTTTGTATTTTTAATCCCTTGATACCCCTGCCATGGAGAAGAGTCAGCGGGGAAAGAAAGAAGGAGAGGGTGGGAGAAAGACTCTAGTGACAGGATTTTTCATTTTTGTCCTTCACCCAGCACTGGCAGGGAAAACCCAGGGCCAGAGTCAGAAGACCCGGGCCTGTCCTGCTCCTCCTGCAATAGATTACCAAGTGAACGCGAAGGATATCCTCTACGAGCGCCGCTCACGCATGAATTCAGCGTTCAACACTGACTAAAGACCCACTGTGTCCCAGTGTGTACAAAAAGGAGATGCAAGCCTTGTCTGAAAATTACCCGCAGTCTGGTGGGAGACATGGCCCCGATTTCAGTGACGGATCTGGGAGGTATTCGGCAAATATCTAGGGGAATTCCTCAGCCCCAGCCCCTGAGACCTTGTGATTCACGGTTGCGGTCACCGTGACTCTGTAACACATAATGAGACAGCTCATCCTCTATCTTTGGGAGGGACTGGAGCAACTAGGCCAGCGGCGTGACCTTGGACAGACCCCTTGACTTCTCTCTGCCTCTCTACCTGCGCCACTTCCCCAAATAGTTAAGCCCGTTGCCCTCGTTACCCTTACACAAAGGCTTCCGCCTCCTTTCTAGCACTTACGGTGATCATTTCAGGGGCTGTCCACTGTGGGAGTCTGAGTATTTCCACAGATTGGTGCAGTGGCTCACCACCTTCCTCTGCTGCTCCACCCGCCCGTCCCCTGGCTGGGAAGGGTATGGCTGGCAAACGCACTGAGGCCTACAGCGAGCCATTCTGCCTCTGATCACTGGGAAGTAGCATTTCCATCACTACACACACAGAACTTGCATAAACATCAGACACAGTGGTGGTAGCCCCCGTGTTAGTTAGGGTTCTCCAGAGGAGCAGAATCGGTGGGAGAAAACATATAACTAATTATGCAAAAGAGACGTTGGTTAGCTAGGATTACTGTGTCAGAGGGGAAGGATAATGGTTGTCTGCAGGACCAAGACAGGAGAGTCCACGATGGCTGTCTGCATGCTGGAGAGCCAGAGGGTTCAGTATCTGCTCAGCCTGAGACGACAAATACAGCCACAGGAACAAAGGGGATCAAGGATACAGCATCCAGTCAGGGCTGAAGGCCTGGATGCTCACTGGAGGGTCACTCCTGGGTGTCGGCTTTGGAAGGCCGAGGAAACTGGAGACTGATATTCACAGGCGATGGGGAGGTGATGGGAAAGGGTGAAGATTTTTCAAAATGGGAACTGTTCCTTCTTCTCCTTTTTTATTCAGTCCAGGTTATGAGCCTATTTGTTGGTACCACCAACATCCACGGTGGGTCTTCTTCCCTCAGTTTGCTGCCTTACGTGTCAATCATTCTGAGACACACCCGGAACTGTGTTCATTAATCTGCTAAGTGTTTCTTAACCCATTCAAGTTGGCCTAACAGTCACAGCTCCTCCGTATGAAGTGTATGCCAGGCACCTTGCATTCACCGTCTCCAGGCCACATACATAATAAATACCTCTAGTCACACTATTGACATTCCCACCAGAGGGCACCAAAACACAGAGAAATTAAGTGGCCAAGTAATTTGCCAAACAACATCATGAACGGTGGTGCTGGACACCGAATCTCATATCCTCTTGACTGCAAAACTTTGGACTCCACCCTGCATGCTTCCAGAGAGCAGAGGGCTAGGGCGAGCTTTCAACTCACCTACAGCTACTTCTCCCACACGATAGAAGGAATAATGCCTCTATTCCCCCCCCCCCCCCCACCATCACCATCGCCAAAGACGGTCATGTCCTTATCCCCGGCAACACAGGATTTACCTTCCCTAGAAAAAGTGACTTTGCATATGTGGGGAAAGTCCCACTGCGAAAGAGACTCTGTGCTGAGAATCTTGAGATTCCAAAATGGCCCTGGGTCACCTGGATGAGCCCAGTGTAATCACAGGGCTCCATGGAAAAGAGCAAAGAAGGTCATATCAAAGGAAGACTGTGATGAAGGGATCAAAGAAGGGAACTGGGAGATGCTGCTAGGCTGCTGGCCTTGAAGCTGGACAGGGCCATGAGCCAATGAAAGAGGCCAGCTCCTACGAGCTTCCAGAGTTAAGATGACTCTGACGTCACTCCTCACCTATGAAGTTTATGCCAGGCACTTTGCATTCACTGACTCCAGGCCATATACGTAATAAATACCTCTCGTCATACTACTGACATTCTCACCAGAGGGCACCGAAACTCTGAGAAATTAAGTGTCCAAATAATTTGCCAGACAACATAATAAACGGTGCTGCTGGAAACTCAATCTCCCATCCTCATGACCACATACCTTTGGACTGTAATTTTAGCCTGAAGGCTCATTTTGGGACTTCTGACCTCCAGCACTGTAAGACTTTATGTTGTATAAACCAGTTCTTTATAATAATGTGTTATAGCAGCCATAAGAAAACAATCCACCCTGGAAAATATTATTAATTGCCCGATGACAGGAGGTATATTTAAGGTGGCTCTTGGGCAGGAGTCACCATGAGAACTGGTGGTTGTTTAAGGCAGCCCCAGAGAGACTGATGTCATTGGGCAGAAGTGGTGACTCCAATGGCTGTGCTACTCAGGTGTAACAACCAGGTGCCTCCTCTGGGTTATAGCTGCTCGGCTCTGTGTGAGACACAGCTTCCTCCAGGGGTGCTCCTCTCCCATCAAGGGGTGAGCCTGTGCAGCTGTCTGGTCCCCTAATACCCCACTTTCACCTTTGCCGGGCACAGTGTTGGGCCGGCATCACCAGACCTTGGAAGAAAAAAAGCCCAGGTTACAATAATTGCCATCATAGGCCAAGTAGTATGAGGAAAGACTGCAGTCACAGACTCAGGCCAGTTTCTTGATGTCTCAGCCTTGGTGATCTCACCCATTAAATGAGGAGAGGAACGCATACCTCACGGAATCTTTAGGGGGCAGTTGGGTGACTTGTGCAGAGTACGGCATGATGGAAATTTCTTGTCACAGCTATTATTGTAGTGATTGTGCATCTGAAACATGAATCACAGATGTGTGTGATCTCAGCTCTAATAGCTGCACAGGTATCTGGAAAGAAGCCCATTGTTTGTGTAAGACATTGCTCTGCAACACAGAGTCACCTAACAACAAGAGGCTGGCTAGGGAACGCTACACTACATTTGGATTTTTGCTCCATGGACGGCTTGTGGCTTTATTTTTATGCTTTTCACATTAATCAAAACAGACAGGTAATATTTTAAATACTATTTTGGGGAGATTGCTAAGGAATTTAAAGTCTATGAGGAAATTTTTGGAAACAGAAAACCAATATAAGGGCATGTGGTAAGGGAAGAAAAAGGAGTATTTAGTGTTGTAGGTATCTGAGCCGCTGTTGGACTCTAAATTCTGAGTTTTAAGATTCTTCTGTGTTAGATATGTCCCTATAGTCCAAGTAAGTACCCAGTGTGGCCCCAGGGACCCTATTTTCAGAGGCAGAGCACATAGTGAACTGAGTTCCTCAGACATGTTTAGCTTCGTGGTTCCCATTCTGACTCCAGGGTCACCAAGGCGAAGCCTGTGCTGGACTTAGGAGTAGCACCCAGTGCCTTATCAGCGTCCTGCTGGGTGTCATAAGGGTTCTTGAATGTTTGAAGCTGAGGTTACTTCTTTTTGGAGCTCCTGATCTGGAGTAGAAAAGTGGAAGAATTAAACAGCACCCAAAGAAACTTCAAAAGCAGAAAGTATATTCTTAGCAACACTATTAGGTGCCTATTGTAGAGACCAGCACTTATTATGCACCCTCTTTTAAAATGTTGGGCATTTGACCCCCATTATCTGTTCAAACCCCTCATTCACTGCCTGCCCACATTTCACAAGGGGAGCCAGGGAGCTGGGACCCGGTTGTCTGATTTCCATGTCTGGGCTCCACAGGATGCCAGGCACTATGACTGAACGTGACCAACCGGAACATCTGAGAGCACCTCTGGACTGAAAGCCAGGCGACAGGGAGAGTTCACATCATCTTCCCCTGCTTCTGGGAAACATTCCTATGCTGCCTATCATGCAATATCTTAAAACATTTGTTTCATAGATTGTGTCTCTTTTCTTAGTTGTTCATAGAGCACAAGCCTACATGGCCAATTAATTCATCCTGGAACACATATTCGGGAAGAAACTGTATGGAGCAATATGACCTCATTTTGTTCAGTCAAATGGCATGGAAGCTTCCAAATGAGCTCACTGTGAATATACCCAGTATGCTGGGAGAAGTTGAAAGAAATTCGCATATATTCTCTGACAGCTTTGCTATGGCTCATGGCATCAAAAACAGTCCTAGCTCAGACTGCTTTTTCCTGTGTGCCTTGCCCTTGTGATCTGCAGGTGAGCGGCTGCCCAGGCCTCGTCGTCCATGTCCTCACCTCCCGACAACTGCCCCGCTTGAGGGTCCCAGTTTCTCTTTCAGCTCTGGACTCTGCCTTGCTACACATTTGAGGTCTCCTATTCAAATTCTGTGTTCCTAAGACATAAGGCTTAAACACTTCACATCAGACACTGTGCTGCAATATAGAATTACCTAATAATAAACAAGTGTGTGTGTGTGTGTGTGTGTGTGTGTGTGTGTGTGTGCGCGCGTGTGTGTATGGCATTGGATACTGAAACTCTGAACCAAAGACCTTCATGTTGTGCTATATTTCCACCCCATTAAAAAAATTTTTTTTTGAGATAGAATCTTACTAAGTTGCTAAATTGTCCAGGCTGAGCTCAAACTTGCCATCCTCCTGCCTCAGCCTCTTAGAGGCTTATAGCTATGCACCACCACACCCAAGTTGGATAGCACTTTTAAGTACCTTACATGCATTAAGTTATTTCAACCTTATATCAAGCTTACAGGAAAGTATTCATATTATATCATGCTGGTCTGTCCTGAAAGAGAACCTGTATTAAATATATGGAGATTGGCTCATGTGATCACAGAAGTAGAAATGTTCTATGATAGACTGCAAGCTGGAAAGCCAGAGAAGTCTGTAGCAAAAACCAGAGAAGTGGGCAGTGGGGGGAGAAGGGGGCAAAACTAAGAGGCTGGAAGCTTCAGCACCCAGAACAACGGTGCAGTTTCCAGCTTGAGTCCCCAGGCTGCAGAGCCCTAGGAGGGCCGCTGGTGCAAGGCCCAGGGGCCCAGTGCTGAAGGCTGGAAGCCTGGTACCTAGGGGAGCAGCAGGAGGAAGCCCCACCCCTCTTCCCCTCTTGACACCTCTAAGGCCCGGCCGGTGGCAGTGTGAATCCTCAGGCTACCCACACTGAGCACATCGCTCTTAGCAACAAAGAACTCTCCCAGGCTCTAGCCGTGGGCAAGTAAGGTGTCCAAGCACTGACACCACAGGATCGCCAGCCGTGAGCGTTAGAGATTTTCCTTTTCTCCCCTTCACTAGTGCACCCAGTTTGCTACTTTCGGGTCTAGACGGTCTTCACATGGCAGGGACAACCCCAGCTCTGTTTTCCTTCCAGGGACTTTTGGGATCTCTGCTGTGAGGCTGGTTCTCAAATACATATCTGACAGCTTTGGGTGTTTCACTGCACAAAAAAAGTAACTAACGATATGACTTAGACTTCGGGGTTGGACTGCTGGACCAGAACTCTGTTCTCCACACTTTGGCTGTGTGAACTTGGATGAACTGCATCTGTAAAATGGAGGATCGAATGAAGTGCTTAGCACAGGTGTGCCTGACCACAGGCGATGCCCAGTGTTCCACTCTTTTAAGCAGAGTAGGGCAACCAGAATTTTCCCCTTTAAATGCTGGTGGTTCTGAGATTGTTGTTTTGTTACAGAAAGTGCCTCCTAAATTGCCCTGTCCTGCATCTCCACTCCCAGAAAAGTCCCTGCTGCTGCTGCTGCTGCGGAATCCAGCTGTGGTAGAGCCAAGTGACCTACTTTCAGAGCCACAAATGTCTCTGTTTCTGGCCACCACCCCTCAGATCCTGGAGTACTCGCACTCCCTGTCCTTACTGCTAGGTCATACCATGACAGGAGTTAGGACCTGCTGGATCTTTGCTCTCTGACAGTGCTGCACGTGCAAGGCTCTGGGGCTGCAGGGAGGGTCACAAAAGACACATTCAGCGGGTCCCCCACCTCTTGCATGATTCTTATAAGAATTATTATTTTTATTACAGTAACAAATATGTCCCTGTACCTTTAAATACATCAGGGCTCTATTCCCAGAAGTAGGATTAATATTTAGCATAAAAAATATGTAAACATTGTGTTGGCGCTACCAATTATAGCCCACATTCACACACAACCATCCCACTGGCGTGGTTATGGCCATATGACTATTGCTCTGCACGTGGGGATCCATCCAGGCCCACACGTGGCATAGACTCGCCATCACCCGTGTAGTCTTCTCCATCTGCAGGCCCCACAAGTCTGAGGGTCAAGCCCAGGGCGCCTGCTGCAGCAGTGCTGCATCCTGTTCTGAGTCGTGGAGAAAGGGCCCAGGGAAATCGGCAATCAGCAATCTTGTGCAAATCCCGAGCAAAATCAGTAATCCACGCAAAACCTTCCTGGGGGTGCAAAGGGAATGTATGAATGAACACCATGCTTACAGGATTGTTGAATAGCCATGGCATCTTGTAGCGGAGCTAAGGAAAGTAAATTATGTGTCTGCCATACCTGGTTGTGAACGAAGACACATCTCAGAAGCTCATTTCTTTCTATCTGGAAAAGCTATGTTCTGCCACTGAGGGCAGCAGCCCTACTAAAGTTTAGTCTTTAACAGTAAATAACTCAACTGTGACTGGAGGTGGGAGGTTAGTCTCTGTCACTTGATGTTGAGTGACATGGAACAAGAGACCTGTTGTCTTGTTTACAGTTGTATCTCCAGGACTCAGAAGATGGCTAGCCCCACCTGCTCACGATACATCCAACCAAATATTTGCATTTCCGATGTAGAGCTGAGCAATGCCTAGTGATGCCCACTCATTTGGAGACTGGAAGGAAGGACCATTTGGCACCATAACAAGTTTGTGTAGCATCCAAACAGTAACTGTTAAGTTGCACATCATTTGCTTGTTTAAATTTTAAGACCCTGTGAGAAAAGGACCCAAGTCCGAATGAGGTCTATCACAGATCCAATATGGAAACTTACTGTTACAAGCTAGTGCCTAAAGTACCAAGTTCTGCACCAGGTAGGGTGAGGTCAAGTCCACGCTTAAGTACTGAGCTTAGCAGCCTGGAGAAAATGATTCAACGTCTTTCACTTCCAGTTTGCTCACCTGCAAAATGTGGGTAATAACCATTTTATTGGCCTCATGGATTTTTGCCAGATTCATGAGATCATGAGTATATGTTTTATGAACTGTGAAGGCCAACACATAATCATAAGAAAATATGATTATGAAGGTGATGATCAAGATCATTAATGGAGGGGCGCAGAAGAGATAATTATAAAAATTTACTATAAAATAAAGATAACCAGATTAAGAAAAATTATTTTAAAAAGATACAAGAACAGTGGAGATTCGAAGACTTTTAAAAAATCTTTGTATGTGCGGTAAGACGCAATCTTCTAAAAAATTGTATTTTTGATTAATATGCATTAATCATATATGCTAGAGAGGTTCAGTGTAATATTTCAAGGTATGTACAGAGTGTGCAAGCACCAAACCAGCCTCCCTTGTTCCAGGCCCCTCCACCCTTCCCAGCATGCAGTCATCACCATTACACATTGACATTTTCCCCCTTTAACTTCCAGATCAAGAGAGAGTGTGTGGTACTTGTCTTTCTGCATCTGGCTTATTTCACTTAATATACTTTCCTCCAGCACCATCCATTTTGCTGAAAATGGCAGAAGTTCCTCCTTTGTGGCTGAGTAATCTTCCATTGTCCTAACCCATTTATCTATTAATGGGCACCTGTGATGATTCCATACCTTACCCATTATAAATAGTACAACAACAAACGCAAGTCTACACGTGTCTTTTTGGTGTATTGATGTCATTTCCTTTGAATATATATATCCAGGAGTGGGGCACCTGGGTAATAGTAGATCTGTTTTCAGTTTTTTTCTGAATAACACTCCATGCTGTTTCTATAACAGTTGTATCAATTTGTGTGGAAAAAACATTGCAAGGAATAAAGAGAAAAGAGACATAATATCCTCCTCTGTTTTTGACAAATACCACAAGTTGACCTATGCTTGGTAGTGTAAAATCAGGCCATTGTTTATGTATGAGTCAACAGCCATTCTATAATCTCTTAAAGCAAAAATCTAGATTCCCGTTCAACAATGCCCACGGAGCTCTCACATTTACCTAAGCTTTCACCTTGGGTGTCATTGACGAAAAAAATAAAGAAAGGCCTGCCCTCACTGGGTTTGGGGTCTCACTCATGAGGCCAGTCTGCTTCCCAGGCTGCTCTGTGCATGTGACCTGCAATCTCAGCCCCATTCGCTCATGTCCTGGAGGAGAGGGATGGCTTCCCACTGTGCCACCCTGCAAAGGCTCTGAAAAATAGGCTTACTGAGTGGGTGACACTTTTTCCACAAAGTCAAGGAGCCACATCTGGTCGAATCCACCCCTGCAAGTCCTGACACCCAAGTCTCTCTCTTTCAATGCAATACTCATGGAGAGCACCCACTGTGGTGGAAGGTCGGGCTGGGAGTCAAGGTAGATTTTGGAGAAAAGACATGATGGGAAAAAGGCAGGATTTAAGTCAGAGTGAAGTGGGTGCCTATGCAGCCCCAGAGGGGGTCAGGAGCTAAATAAATCCCTTTGCCACTGATCATTGGGCTCAAGAACTCAGAAGAAGACTGAGTACCAACCCAATCTCAGGCCCCACCCCACTGTTCCTTCTCCTAGGTAGGACCCTCTTTGAGCTCTAATGCCTCTTCTCCAAAGCCTTTTGATCTAAATTCTCAGTGAAGCCTAACTCAGCCTGCTTTGCTCCACCAAACTGAGCCTCTGAGCATGCGAGCACGCAGGTTGAGGCATCCCCCGGGGAAGGGTCTGCTGTGAACACACTTCCTTCCCACTTCTGTGGCCTCCACACCTTTTTAATCCTGGTATTTCTGCTCCTGGTTGGGTCCTAGAACCAAGGTAGAAGTCAGGAGGTGGATGTTGAATTGCTTAGGAATCATTGGGCCCACCCATCTCCCCTCGACAGGTGAGGAATGTGAGGCCCAGGGCAGGAGAGGAACACAGGTCACCTGTCACCATCCAGGACTCTTTCTACTCACTAGGGAGGCTTATGGAGCAGAGAATAGAGAGGTAGCAAGTTCCAGTACTGGCTAAACTACTGAATGAGCTGTAGAGCTTTAGGCTGCATCCTGAGACCATCTATTCTCTCATCTATAAAATGAAGTTAAACATATCTATTTTCCATGAAGTTTTTCCAGAACAGAAACACTGAAGAGGAAAAAAAAAGGACAAAATAAATTGTACATCTAGTCATCATTAGCCTCTGCTCACACATCTGTGTTATTGCTGAATACAGACTCCTGACTCCTTTGTCCTGGGGTCTGCCTCTGGCTTGGGCTGGGCGTCTGAATATGAGAGTCCTCATTCCACCTAAGATGACAGAAATCTGTGGCTCCTGGTCCCCAGCAGATCCAGCACTCAAACTCGCTCACTCTCCCCTCCAGTCACAGCCCTGGCTAGGGGCAATGACCTGGGCTTTGCAGCCCAATCTCAGCATCTTGGAGTTAAGAGGCAGGAGGAGACATGTATTTCAGTTGCCTGTACCACAGAGGGCCTTGACTCTTGGCCCTTCAGTTCCACTGATGCCACAGCCCTGTCCGCGGCCCCTGCTGGCAGAGGCTGCCTCCCCAGGATCCACTTTTCATTGACAGGGCACAGTTACTCTTGAAAGGCTGTCCAAGGGTCCTAAGTCTGCTCTGTTCCAGCCACAGAACATAAAAGCCCCTCCCATGCCTATGAACAAGTACCTAAAGAACACTGGTCCTCTCTTCCCTGTTATCTCTGCATGTTGGGAAAGGCAGATGGCCACGAAAGCCCAACAAAGGGGACGTCTTTTAAGGTGCATCTAAATGAGTGTTTATACACAACTGGCGTGCAGTAAATATTTGCTGGTTGAACAAATAATAAATGAGCCCCTCTAACGTGTGTGACACTTCATGGCTGACTTTGTAGTCACCATATGGTTTTCACAACCACCTTTCTGGGAAGAAATTATTAGTGCCTTTACTGAGAAGGACAATCTTCTGTTCATTCAGCTTCAGTTCATCTTTTTAAACTCTCTTTCTGAAATTCAGATGAAAATAAGCATTTTTCTTTAAAATCTCTTTGTAAAATAAGTTTACCTAGAAATTAATTGGTTTTCTTATTTATTGAGCGAAGTCAGTGATTTTTTTTTCTTGTCAAACACAGTTTCAAGTTAATATCAGGTGTGGCACAGAATTTCCTGGTCCAGGCCTGACAGGTGCAGGTGGCTGGGGCCCTGTGCTCTGCAGAGTCACACACAGGATGCCTGCTGACTGGGTCTCACCTGGCTTCCTGCAGACCCCCCAGCGTTCACACACTAGTTGGATGACACTCAAGTGGCCGTGCCAGGGACTTGAATCCCCAGCTACCAGAAGGAGCCAGGAAGTCTGGGCCTAGCAGAGGCCCCCAGAGGGTGGGCTTATTTGCATGAGTGGGAGTGGGGGTGCCCACCCAGCAGTACTCAACACGCCTCATTGGCATTTTCAAGGCAAGGCACTGTTTGTAAGTCACCGCTGCACCCCTGGTTGCTGGCACAGTCCAACAGAGTGTCAACCAAGGGAGAAAGTGAGAGGCCAGCAAGTACAAAATTACACAGTGGAACAGCAAGAACCCAGAGTGGAATGAAAGACCTGACAGCCGGCAACAGCAGCCGGCACTGACCACTGGCGACACGACAGCTTGCTGGCGTCCATGTCCGTTCCTGGATGCCGTTCCTGGATGCTGTTTCTGGGGCACTTCTGAGCACACAAGCGGAGGTTAAAAGGGTGAAACTTAAACACTGAAAGCAAGGAGTTGCCTACTAGCATCTGAGAAGTAGTCATAAGTCAGAGGAGTCACTAGGGGGCAGTCCAAGAATGGGCAAAAAGCCTGTGCTGCCAGCAAAGGAAATTTGGCTTTGCCACCTGGAGAAACATGAGACCAGTGAGCCCAAAATTGCAGAGCAAGGTGATCAGCAAACTGTTTTTTTTTTTTTTTAAATTCTGTTCAAATCAAAAAAATCTTCCTAAATGGAACTGCTAAACAGAATTCAGATTATGAAAAATAGGGGTGAGCAGACAGTGTGTCACAGCTTCTCTAAGGTAGGGGAGAAGGTTCTGAATGTCAGCATGATGAAAGAAAGAAAACAATGATACACGCACCGTGACAGGCATCATGAAACTCTGACACTATTTGGTTAGCACAGTCACGTAAAGGGAATCACGCAAGACTGGCGTTATAAGTCATGCAGACGCTTCAAAACTCCTATGTAAAACACCTCTGTAGACAGGTGCCCATATTTTTCCTGATGTTTTTTCATTCCAGATAACACAGCATATACTAACTGGTGGTTAACAGGAATTCAATCAAGGATTACACATCAAGGAGGAGAAATTCAACATCTCTTGCTGCATACTGCTTTCTCTGGTACTACCTCCTCTCTCCCCAAGGAGGAGGCGACTTTGAAATGGAGATAAAGTCAATGCCTACTTCACAGGTCTGCAGTGAGAAATGAATGAATCAGCGCATGGGAAGCACTTAAACAAGCAACACACACACAGGAGCTATCCAGCAAGGGCTTGTCAGCTTCACAAATGAATGACCAGATGCTGGTCCTCACCAAATGTAAACTAGTTACAAGAGGGATGTCACAAAGACGAAGGATGGGTTTTCAACATCAGCAGTCAGAACCGAGTGGTGATACTGCCTCTGAGAGAAGCCCAGATCCTCTCGCCTCACATCTACCGAACAGTGGCAATCAGTGAGCATTTCAATAAAGGAGAGTTTCGTCATTTTGTCTCAGAAATGCCAGCCATGCGTTTAGAAATTTTCCATCTGCCTTCACAGAACTTCTTGCTTTATTTTTCTTCTCGTCCATCACAACCATCTAAAGCACCCAAAAATACTCATAACATTAACTTAACTCTTTGGACAAACTGATGATATTCCAAAAGAAAAACATTTAAGAAGACATTTCAAAGAAATCGCATGTACAAGGGCTAGACAACTCCAGCGTCAACCTGATCCAGACACAGAATGAGTGGGGACAAAACAACTAGGGAAGCAGAAATCTACAGTTAGGACATAATAAAGAAAAAGAAAAGGCATTTTTGCGCTTCCCCAAAAAACTATGTTTTCAGGCAAGGAGGGTCTTTTTGACTAAACAGGGCCTGAAAAGAAATCTGATCACAAATGTTAATGTCCAAATCTATAGACTCAACTTTTATCATTGTTTTGTCCTTTCTTAAGTGAGTCCTAAAAACAGATTTTCAAGTCAAATTCCTTTTCCAGACGAATCTTCATACTGTTTTATTATTTTTGAGAATTCAAGTGAATGGGATGAAGAGATTATCAGACATGAAAGAGTTTAAAGACTAGAGAACAGAAAAGAGAATGGCCTACAGCGGCTGGCTGTTCAATACACATAAAATGAAGGCAGTCAATGGGCTCTTCTGGTACTGTGTCAGAACTGACCAACAAACAGATCTTTTCTATTAGAGCAAGAAAAAATATGTGGTATTTCTATGGAATCTAACCCCACGCTTGACTGGTCTGGCCAGGATCCTGAAGTAGTAAAACTATCACTTGTAAAGGACAACATCCTCGCGTCTGAGAACAGCATACCCAGGGAGAAGATTAGTCACACTTGGGTTATGCGGGTTTACCAAACATGGCATTTTTCCACTGGGAAGCTGAATGTAGAATATATATTAATAAACCCAAGGAAGGAAACACGCTAGTCAAGCTGGACAGTGACTCAAAGATTTACTAAAATGCATGAGAAGCTTAATTGACCTAGTAGCAGTTCCATTCACTGATGCAAGATAAGCTTGGAGGGAGGGTAGTTACGGAGCTTCTCAAAGTAGCGCAAGCGCTGTGACTATGGAAGGTGTCCCCGTGACCCCGGAAGGAGAAGACGCACAGGCATCACAAGAGGAGAGCGAGGGGGCATCTCATCATGACCTTAGCTCCTGGGTGAGAAGGAGCGGCTGGTGCCCAGTGGAGACATTTGCTGAGCGACAACTAAGCAATTTAAAATTGAAGAGAAAGGTGACTGAGAGAGGGGAGGGGAGCTCGGGTAATGGTGGAGGCTTAAAAGCACAGACAGAGGGGGTGGATGCGCTAGTACACACTGTAATCCCACTTCTTTGAGAGGATGAGGCAGGAGGATCTCTTAACTGACCTTTCCTCATTGTACCATTACTAGCACGAGCCCAACCTGGGCAAATGTGTGACTTAGGGAGATCCTGCCTCAGGATGATGATAGCAGCAACAGGGTGGGTTTGATCCCCAATAGATTCACTCAATGCAACCTGGTAGGAGGCCAGGTTGTGTGACCCTGGGGAAGAAAGGGGGGAAATCGGACCACCAAATTGGATGAGTCTTGAATTCAAGAGCTTGAAAATAAAACGCTGCCCTCTAGTGACCACAATCTAGTCAACGAGAGAGGGGGACAACCGTGCTCAGATCTTTGTTTCCGGACATGTCTGGAGCTGCTGTGCAGAGCTGGGAAGTCAGAATCCAGTTTAGAGCCATCTGTCATGGTTTAAAGTAGAGGTGAAAGGACAGAACGAGAGCGGTGAAGAAGAGGAGCTGTGGAGAAGGCCATGGGCAGCACTGGCCTCTCAGGGACTTGCTGCTGGCTCCATATGAGATGTGGTAGGGGACCCAGAGGCTGCGGCCACTGGCTACATCGGGAAGGACACCTGTTCATTTCTTGCTGAGCCCATCCTGTGCTAGTCAACAGGACAGACACGGAGCAGAGAGAATTCATGCCCTGTCAAGGTTCATAGTCTAACCGGAGAGAACACATACATGATGTCAGTGTAAGACGTGCTAGAACAGAGCACAACAGGCTTGTTACCTGGGGAAAAGGGAGGTCAGAGATGGACGACTGTGCCTGCTTCTTGAAGACATGGGGAGAGGAATTCTCCCAGCCCACTGAGAGAACTTGATGGATTGGAGACCACACACAGGAAAAATGGAAGTTAAGCAAGTGAAGCTTACTGAGAGAGACAGAGCCCACGGAGGGACCACGTCTCCACACGAGGGTGGAAGACCATGAGTCATTCTCTACTTCATCCTTACACTCCCCGTCTGCTCCAGTCCTTCTCTGATCCTGCCCAGGCACAGTGGTTCTGAGTTACACCTTTTCCTTTCCCGTGCATGTGTCTCTACAATTCACACCATTTAACTGAGATTTATGAACATCTACGCCTATCATGACCAACTAATATTAGTGCAATGAGGAGAGGTCAATTAAGGACACATGATGTCTCTTATCGTGCCTGGACAGGCATAGAAAAGTCTGTAGCTCCGGTTGGGGTTCTGTCAGTTTCTTGTTCCTTTACCTGGTCTTTGGGCTGGGGGTGTAGTTCAGTGTGAAGGCTCTGGGCATAATCCCTGACACCACACATGCAAAAAAACATAAATTCACTAACATTATGGGCTAAAACATTTTACTAGAACTGCAAATTATCTTTTTCCCCCTTCTGATTAAGAGATTCATTTTTGCAGATCATACTGAGGCCCCGAGCACTATACCTGCATCTCAGGGATCAGTTGGTCTTACCTAGACACCCTACATCCCCCTGCTGAAGGTCCTTTGACCCTATTTCCTGGCAGGTAAGAGGAACTCCAAAGCCCTTGCTGGAGACCTAAACTGCTACGCAAGCTGACTGGAATTTCTCTCTCTGAACCCCTCTTCTGGTCCTACTTCCCTGTTCCCTCTGCTCTGGCTGCACCAGCTATTCTGTGACTGTCCTTTGCACAGGACAATCTTCATCCTGACAGGGCCCTTCCGCTTCTCTTCGCTGTGCTTCAAATCCCACAGCCCCCTCCTCCACCACTTTCAATGGATTACTCCTAGTCAGGTGTAGCAAGCCTACGAGTTTCTCATGGGTTTTGGAGGTTGGAAAGATGAAGAGGGCGGGGACTTGAGACATCTTGCTCGCTATCCACTTGAGAGAGTTGTCTTCTACTAAGCGTGTTCCATGCAGCAGGAGGCAGAAGTTTACATCACTAGAGGTAAGAGCAAAAGAGGACAGAAAAGCTGGCATCATCTGAGAAACAATAGCTATCAAGGGAGGACATGATGACAGTGAGACCAGGCAAGACGCTCGTCCTTTGCCTCCTCCTCTGCTCCATCGCAGCTCACCTGGGGAACTGGGGACCAGAAAAGGGAGAACATGTAAATCAGACAGGAAGATTTAAGTTTTAAGTTGAATATCATTGAAGGAGGTTTTTTTTTTTCTAAAAGGAACCAGACAATTATAGGGGTTGCCATCACAGGCCTTAGGTCGAGGTCAGGAGACAGGGCGTGATTTCCCCACTGGAGTCAGTTTCTGAGCTAACAATTTTACGTACAGTTGTCAGACAAACATCATTGTGTTAAAGATGTGAGCCACGTGTCACAGGAAACAGAGTTCGGGGACTTCCCTCTCCCAGTGAGCAGGGAGGCTGAAGTCCCCAACACCAAGGCACCATCTTCCATTTCAGTCAGCTGTCCCAGCTCCCAGAGCATTTTCTCTTGTCGTGGAAGCGGAGGAGACACCAGAATAAAAACACATGTATGGAGCAGCTGGTGGAAACGGCTTCATGTGCCCCACCTGTGTCCCCACCAGAACGACTGAGGGTCCTCAGGATGCTGGTCCAGGCAGAGAAGGCACACCGCAGGACTCACAAGGGAAGCCCAGAGCTGAGGGAGGCGGGGTGCTAGAGCTGCGCCACTCCCCCAAGTCAGCACTCTAGTCAGCCTGAATCCTGCCCAGCGATTTGAAGGCGACCGCGAGGGCCTAGAACTCTGGTTTGTACAGAGCACACTTGACTAGCACCTGTTGGCCCCAGCCTCATTTTTAATAGCTTTCCTTTCAATGAGTTCTCTGAAAGTTCCCCTTCTGTGTGGTAAACTAAATGGCTTCCCTATCAAAACCCACAGAAATCAACTGACACAGGCAACATCAAGACATCTTTTTTATGTGTGTTCATAGAAACTGAACCCAGAGTCTTTCAACTGAGCTACATTCCCAGCCTTAATTTTTTTGTTCAAATTTTGAGGCAGGGTTTATTATGTTGTCCAGGCTGCTTGCTGGTTTTGATGCTCCTGCCTCAGCCTTCCAGAGTGCTGGGATTATACACATGCACCAGCGTATCTAGGTAACCACAAGGCATCCTTGAATTGACTCATACGAAGAATGAAGAAAAGAAGCAGACCTACCCAGAAGGGGCAGGCATGAATCACAGCAGAGCCCAGGCAAAGCAAGACGCAAACCAGCACAGGGACAGGACCAAGTCTCACCCCAGCCTCTGTGAGAGAGTGCTGAGGACTGCTGTCAGGATTCCTCTGAACACAAGACCGTTGTTATTTACTCTTCACAGACAGTAGACTAGAAAGTCAGCCTTCCAAGGTGGGCATAGTCATCCTTAGCAAGTTATGAGCTGATGACTCAGGTACAGTTTTCAGAGAAATATCATTACATTAAAGATGTGAGCTATGTGCCACAGAAAGGGGACGGACTTCCCTTTCCCAAGAAGCTTTGGGAAAGAAAGTCCAAAAAGAACACAGAATTAGGGACATGAGCTCTGTATTCAGATTCTTTTCTGAATTCGGTACCACTGTCTAACTTTATAAAAAGAAAGAATTCATATGTAACTCTGTCACTTTCCAGCCCGTGATTTTTTTTCTTGAGTGCTATTTTCCTAGATGTTTTTTTAAAACCTTTTTTTTCTGAAGTTTAAAATTCTATGTCAACCTTAGTCATAAGTTCGGCCATAACCTTCATACTCTCAGCGACGAGTGCTTTCCAAGTCTCTCTTCCCCATCTTACGTGGCGAGCATTTCCAACTCCTGGTTACAGGGTCTCATCGAGCCCTTTGGGACATCAATACTTGACAGCAGTGGGGTGACCACACTGCTCCAGGACCTTGACCTCAGCTCTGTGACAGCGACCCTAGAGTGTCTTCGAAGCGTACTCTTCTCATCAGCATTACACGAGAAAATGGGGGTAGTGGAACCAAGGACGTTCATTTAGATCCAGGTACAAAACCATGGACAGGTCTCTTTATCGCAAGATCTTGGAAAATTTTAATATGCAAGCAAGTTTGCGAGTTCCTAATAAAGACAGGGAGAACTGAAGGGTATGTACCTGATGACATTTACCATTTTTATTATTTTTTGGCAGAAATTTGTGGGGCCTGGTGGAGTGGGGGGAGACAAGTGTTTATTCTACATACTGTAGGAAACATTCTTCTAGCCTTGCTAGGAACACAGGCTTACAGTGCACATAACTAACGCATGCAGAGCACCAGCTGAGTCCTGTTTTTATAAGCTAGCATGACAGCTTAATAACAGGCTTTCTTCTGCTACTATTGAAAAGATGAGCGTATTATTTTTCTTCTTTTGCAGCTCAAAGCTATGCTGTATATAGCATGTGACACTTCCTTAGTCAGTTACATCTTCTTGTGAACTAAGCATTGATAGTACTTTCAATTTTGTGCCATTTGTGTAACTTCGTAAGAAATCAAACTTTTAAAAAGCAGCTTTGTAAAAGGGGCTCTATTACTATTATATTATTATTTATTTTGCATCAAGCTAAAGCAAACAGAAAACCTAAAGCACCAGACGTAGAAATGGAAACCTCTCTTCTTCCTTGAGTGAGATTCCAGTGAGATTCCAAAGCAAACTGGTGCTGGAACTCGGAAGATTCCAGGCATCCCTGCACCGCTAGGCTACGTGCAGTATTCGTTACATGAGTTGAAGTAAGCATGCAGTTGTACATGTCTTGAGTGCCTGACCAAGATTATCTTTGCTAAAGTTCAAGAAACACGAGCCACCAGCAGAATGTGTTGGTAACAACAGCATTTTTAAATATTTTCACAGCCACCAGAGGCTGAAATTACCCCAGGTACAAAATCACCAACATTTCTCTGCTATTCCAATGGCTCCTTTCCTTTCATGATACATTTAGAAAAGAAATACTTAGAATAAGCCCCACAAAATGAAATGACAGAATACATTTTCTTTATATGCTGTGATGCTCATAACTGATTACAGAAGGTTTATTGGAATGCAGGATCCTGACCCAGTTTGCTTTCTCCAAGTTCTCATTTTTACTATTTTACCTGATTGTATGTGTTTGCAGCCTAGGATGTTCCAGAACAAAAGGGCCCTTTAAAGCTTGGGGGCAGAAAAGTCATCCTGTTTTTTGCTTAAAGTAACTTCTAAGTATTTTCGCTCTGAAATAAGTGCATGGAGAGAGAACGTGTCCACAGCTCTCTGGAAGCACACTGAAAACTATGCGGAATAATTTTTGATTAGGCTGTGTGACAGTGCCAGGCTTCAAACAAGAGGCTACTCTGTTGTGACATCTGCTGAGCAATGCACCCATTGTTCTCTGGAATTTAATTCATTTTAAATTACTCCATCCAAATGATAAAACAGGAGATGCGCTACTCTGTGGGGTGGGGTGGGGGAATGCCATGCTTGTTTTTATTGGGACCAAAAGTGTTAGCTGGGAAGCAAGACAGTCTGCTCCAGAAGACGCTGATCCCTCCCTCTGAGAAACAGTCAGCTCTGGAAGAGGGAGTGAAGTCTTCTCCAATAGGAGAACTAAGAGAAACGAAGTTGCCTGCCGTGGGGTGACTGCAAAGGTGAAGAATTCCCACAAAGTAGAGCAAATGTCGTCTGAGGAGAAACCCTTTCCAAAACTGAAAGTAGCTTGGGGTAGCTGCTTCCTGACACAGTCAAAATTATTTCACCACACAGTATAAGGAGTACTGTGCAAATGCCTCCACTATCACTGCATCTGAGGAACGCTGGGAACGTTCCTATGAGTTATATGTCATCAGAACGCTGCCATCTGGAAGCATTAATAACCAGACATTAAAACATTCAAGACACAAATCTCAGAAGAAAACACGTGCACACAAATGCCTAAGAATTCATATTGCCTGTGTGCCAGGTTATTTAATATAAACCTTCAAAACAAGTTCAGATGAAATAAAAATCAGTCTCCAAAAAGTGAAACATTAACTTAATTACCAAATATTTCTTATTGTCCAAAACATCAGTATATTTTTATTATTTCTATGCCAAAGTATACTTCCAAACTGCTTAAATGATATGATACACAAACCAGTTTTCAAATAATAATAGTCAGTCATCTTGCATTTTAAGAAATTAAAAGATATCATAGGACACAACACACACACACACGCACGCGCGTGCGCACACACACATGTGTACACACAAGTCAATGATAATTTTTGGCCTCTCCAATATTGTAAGTGCTGGCAGGATAGAACTCTCTCGTCACCCCTCCCTACAATCCATGTAGTTTCCTTTAATCCAATAGCAAATCTGGGCATATTTGAGAGGGGTGATCCTAACAGCCACATTGAAATCCTGGGGAGAACCATTCACGTCCACCCACTGATGCCCTGAAAAGATGCCAATGATCTTTCGCTCCCACTTCTGCTGTGGTCTCTTCCACATCCTCACATAGACCCCTGAGCCGCTGGCCCCAGGCTGGGCATCGCACTGCTGGTAAAGGAGGTCATAGGTCTCGTCTTTGACGTCACAGAAGCGATACACCAAGTTGCCCGGACGATCATTGTCATAGCCAGAGAAGTGAATCCTGCCCCCGGGCAGCTGCCTAGCCGGAGGGCTCACCCCAATCTTCATGAACTTCCTCTTGTGAGGCTTTTTGAGTTCCAGGAGGGCATAGTCATAATCCATGCCGATGTCATTGGCATTGCCCTTGATCCAACCCTTGGGCACGTGGGTGCGTTTCACGCGGATCCACTGAAATTTCATCTTATCAGGCGTGGCTGAGATCGAGGCATTGGCCCCTCGGCCCCCATCTTTAAACTTGGGCTTCAGGAAGCCCACTCGAAGTTTCTGCGTGCCTTTGACGTAGGTCTTCCCGTCATGGATGCAGTGGGCAGCTGTGAGCACGTGCTTTTCTGCCACCAGAGTGCCCGTGCAGCCCGTGGAGAGCTTCACGGATGTTGAGAAAGGGTAATTGAGCAGGAAGTCCTTCCCAAAGATGCTGAACCTGCTGTCGTAGCCGTAAATCTGCCGCTTCCTCCGAGCCCTTCCTGACGACGCTGGGTCTCGGGATGTGGCCCCCCGTCTGCCATCGTCAAGGACGTAAATGCCCACCTGAGTCTCTGTGCGGCTGCCATTGGCATAGAGCGTCTCATAGGACAGGTACTGCTTGGCCTCTTCATAGGTGGGCAGCGGCGTGCCCTTGTGGCACTGGGGTCCGCATGAGGAAGGCACCTCCAGCTTGGCTTCAGCCCCGAAGTCTGGCTTGGCCAAGCTGAGGGTAGACTGGGGCAGGACGACAGGGAGGCGGTAGGCAGGCCAGGTGGGCTTCCACGGGCCACTGGAGGAACGCACCTGCCCAACAGCACAGAGCAGGAAGAGCAGGAGGAGCGCGATGAGCGCCGGGACGCCCGCCATGCCAAGCACCTTCTGGAAAAACAAAGACAAAGCCTGTCAGGAGCGCAAGGGCTGCGCCTCACTTACTGGCAGCTTGGCTGTCACTGTCCTATCAGCCCCTCCCCGGGAATCAGGGTGTGGGAAGGAAATCTTAGTAGTGGTCTCATTTGCAACACAAGGGATGGCCTTGGAATACCCCTGTGACTGAGCCTCCAAAGGAAACTGGGCGCTTGTTCCCTTCCAAGTTCTCCCCCCGAGGAACACGGCACTTGTTAGTAAGCACACATGGAGCCCTAAGTCCCTGGATGAACTGCTGACCCGCCCCAACTTCTACGTGATTTTGAGCCTTCTTTGTGATCAATCCAGGTGTGTTCAACCTGTGGTTCACCATTACTTTGCCCTGGTTTTATTTTTTCTATGAAGAAGCGTCTTGGGCCACATATGTAATATGGTCAATGTACACATACAAATACTAACACTCCCTTTATAGAGATCTAGGTGAGTGCTCCCTCCACTGAGCTCGGCCCATTCCCTAATGCTTCCTCTTTAGAACGCTTTCATTATAATATTTTAAAAAATTAAGGGCAAAAACCCAGCAGGATGCAGGTTGGACACGACTATATCTGAACTGCGGCCTCTCCTATCTTCCCGATTCTCCTGCCTTTCTTTTCTTCCTCCGCCTTATTCCCATTAATGACAGGTACTTGGAAAACGTTCAGGGCATTTAGTACATTTAATATTCATTTAGAAAGGATGTCTGAGTCACATATCTTACTGTGTGACTGACACATCTTGAACAGATAGCTCCCTACTAAGATAGGTGCCTTGGGAAGGTGGAATGAGAATTTTTCTTTTTGCTTTGAATTTAGAATAATTTTACTATTTTATATTTAGTTATAGAGGGGTCAGGCCTCCTGACAAGAAAATACTCCATTTTCCTCTGGCTTATGTTGTACAATAACAAGCTCTTTATCAAAAGCCGAAAACTCTAATATTGCACCAGATATAATGTAATGACTATCATAATTCTTGTTTACTTCTTCTGGTGTGTGTATCCATTCTCCCAGCAAGTGCAAACGCCTTCAACTTGGGCCACAAAGATGTGTTGGATGAACCCAATGAAAAAGCAAATGAACGATGTGATTCAGAAAACACTTTTTAAAAAACGATACGTACTGACTTCTAAGGATGCACGAGTTGATATATTGGCTCAGGCAAAGGCCATGAAGTCAGGCATGGGGAGTAAGGAGAGCAGGAGAGGCATTCTGGGGAGGGAAGGTGCGAGACAGCACTGAAGTCGGAAAGAAAATAGGTAACACAAGCCAGAGCCAAGGGAGCACTCAGAGGGAGCCGATGACAGTGTGTGTGAGAGCACTGAGCTGCCATCAACAGCCTGGGTCATTCCAGGAATTCTGTGAACAAGGCTGGAGCCGAGGAGGCGGTGGGGAAAGGAGGCTGCAGCCAAGAGACTGGAGGGCTGCGTGTACCGAATGCAGGAGGCCGGCCTCTATTCCAAAAGGTATGTTGAATGACCTGGATTCACCATCCCACAAGAAAATAAAGCAGAAGATGGGAAGGACTTTCCTGTGTGGTTAAGCATTTATTTGCTAGCTGTGCTGGCTCTGAATCATCTGGTTCAGCTGACTCAGCAGACAGGGTGATTCACTCACCATCAGGCATCCCAGGCCAGCCAGGAGAGACTCAGCCTCAAGAGGCTAGTGGACCTCAGCAAGAGGAGAAGGAAACCACGTCTTACTCTCACACCCTTCCTCTTTGAGGGTACAGACCAGCTGGTAACTTTCGTGTGCACTGTTACTGGAAAGGCCCACAAACCCTATCGATCTGACCTAGTCCAGCCACACATGTCAATCCACAGTCTCCAAACCCAATTTCTAAAATATGCACACACTCTACCTACCTCTGGAATCTCTTTACTCTTTCTCTTGGATTTCATTTCTCCCAAGAGAACAGGGATGGAAAAAAGAAAGTGGTGAAATCTGGGGAAAGCCAGTTCATTGGGATTTCCTGATTCCGGCAAACTTTGGTTTTCTCCATCTTTCTAAATAGAAAGGGTCCCGGGATATATCCACTTATCTCCTTACACCTTCAAAATCATGAGATACTTGTATATGACAACGCAGGTGTTTGGGGATGCTTGTTGGGAGTGCGGAGGGTGTGTTCACGCTGGTAGTCCTTCACCAGCCCTCATACCCTTGGGGGACTTGGCTGTGAGCTTTGCGTCGCTAACTTTGTTGGCACCAGAGACTGACATAGTGGAAGACCATTTTTTCCAGGGCGAGGAGTCGGGGAAGCAGCCCCAGCATCGCCACTGTCATCAGGCACTGGGGTCTTGCAACGAGTGTGCAGTCTAGATCCCTTGCCTTTGCAGTTCACAGTAGGGCGCATGCTCCTATGAAAACCCAATACCACAGCTGACCCGGACCTGACTGGAGGTAGAGCTCAGGCAGTAATGCTGTTTCAGGGGGCCAGTAACCCTAACCACACAGGAAGCTTCAGAAGCTTCGCACTTCCTGCTATGTAGGGTTTTGGGACCTCCACTTTGGGAGATCTGTGGGGCAAGATTCTGGGTCTGATTATTAATTAGCATCCACTGGCTGAGGATTCAGCTCTTGTGCTCACCTAGGGTTTGAACGGCATTTTTTCTGACTAGGTTGCTGTCTGAGTGACTAAATGCCCCAATCACGCCAGAATCATTGCCAACAGTGACATGTGCTCACAGGCATCAGGAGTCTCCCACACGGCCGCATCCTGGCTCCCCACACTCCATCCCCTTCTCCTTTTGAGGAGTGTGGAGAATGTGAATTTTGCTAACACCGAGCAGCAGATGGGTTATGCCAAGTTTTCTTAGGTGAGGAAACTCAGAATTCAGAGGTTCATGCTGCCAAGTACTCCTGTTTTTAAAATATGATTCTTAGGGGAGCGAGCAGGAGATGAGACGTCTCACACACTACATTATCACAAATGGTGTGTACTATTTCCAAGTGCATCAAGGACCTGACAGCCGTGATAGCCTCACACGCTCATTGGGATTCTACAGCTGGCTCTTGAGATCCCAAACCAGAAACACGAGTGTACACTAAGGGGGTCCTCCTGCGAGTATGAGGATATGAATTCCCCCCTATGCCGCAGTTGTCCTGGTGGTATCTGCCTTAAACTTTATCCATTAACATTAAAAAAAAATGTCTTTTGGCAAAGATGGCAAGGAAGACAGTGTCAGGTGAAAGTATGAAACTGCTGGAAAATCATATTAAAAATCCATCCAGGAGCCTTGTCTTAATGAATTAATCCTGACTATCAGGCAAAACATTCAATTTTCCAAATGCTTTCCCTGTACAGTAAATTGCTGTTTATTTAAAAGTTATTGTCAAAGGCCTTCACACATGCCCCATTTCACAAGTGCCATTTCTTCTTAGTCTGTGTTTCAAAAAGAGACAATGTTTTTTGAAACTGGTTCATGAGAGCTACAGGCACAGAGCAGTGGGAGGAGACCTCTCTGCGTCAGCACTGGGCAGTGCGCTGGGTTCTCAGCAAACAGAGTTTCAGTCCAGCCTGATGCAGAGGAACAAGTTCATTGCTTGGCAAACTTTAATAACAAACTTACATTTGGCTTTTGTGCTTACTTACAAAGCACACAATAGTGTTAAAGAATGCTGATGAGTTTATGGCTTGATAAGATGTGGCTAATTCAGAGACAAGTTAATTTCTGGTCATCTAACCAGGAGTAAAAAGAGTGGTTGGTCATCTATGAGAAAACAATAGCTCAGCCAAGGGGAAGGATAACGTTTCAGTCTTTTGGGACCAACTTTTTGGACACCCCAAAAGCTCTAATTTCTGTCAGTTAGGATCACTGCTTATGAGTTCCCAGAATAACCTACGGCACTGTGTTAATTTGTGAGAGAAGACTTGTTCCGACAGCCTTCTATGTGTTGCTTTAAGCTGCTGTGCACCTCAGGCAGTTATAAAATTGCACATTGCAAAACTTGAGTTCGGATTGAGAAACTAACGGGCACTTTTAGAAACAAATTAAGGCCCCATTATACTAAATGGATTCGGCTTTAAGCGGCTGGTGAAAATGGCAAGATCACTACGGGTGCTCCTCAATGCCCGCATGCAAGTCACAAGCTTCCCAACCTGCTCGCTCCTCCATCACATGTTTACTTAGGGTGGCTAGAATTTGTTCTGAATAACAACAACCCGAACCAGCTGATCTTCAACTCGTCTCAACAGGTTCAGGATCCTCTGATTTTATAATTTCCCAGGATCAGACAAGTCCAGGTCAGTGACTACATCGTTTATAAATAGTATCTGCAACGTTGTTTACTGCTCAGGAGTGCTTTACTCTCAGAAGTCTGCAGGCTAGAGGCCAGGGAATAAAGAAAGCGACAGTGTACCAGGCTGATCTCTTACCTAATTTGGGAGATAAGCACTCAGTCTGTGAGCGATAAGAAAGAATCCAGCAGGTGGCAGCTTTCAAGAATAGAGTGGAAAGGTAGCTGGGGGTGAATGTTTTTAGGGATGGATCCCAGGAAAATCATGAGAAGGAAAAAAACCCTGCATCTATTAGCGTCTTCTCTGAGGCATTTATACCCTGCTTGAAAATTCTCATTAATAACACCGCCATTGGTAGCTAAAGCTATCATATTATATGGGTGGCTTTGCAATAGTTTCTCCATTCACACGGAAATAGAACAAAAAATGAAACAAATAATCATTGTTGTCAATGTTGCAAACTCTGGGTAAGCCTGTGCCATGTCCAGGTAAATGCATTTAAGCAGAGACACTCCAGGATGTAAACAGATGCAATGAAAACAGCCCCGATCTCACAAGCGGAAAGCTAACAAATGGGTTCTCTAACTTCCTCTCTGTATTTACCAATGGATCACTGTATCCTCGTAGAGCTCTCTGGAAAACTCACATCTTCAAAGAGGAAAGAACGTTTCCAAATCTTGCCCTCTTTGTGTCTAAATCTGAATGAGGAAAATCTATGTCTACAACATTCCATTTGTAGAAATACGCGTCTACAGGATAAAGATTTCTCATGCCCATAAATTATCTTTTAAAGTGGCCAGCTAAGTCTATGGGAGCCTCACGGCACCTACTTGGCAGAGCAACACGGAAAACGAAGGCAAATATTTTCTTACACCTTGCTTCTTAATACACAAGCTGCGTTCCTGTTCCAGCTCTGGGCACCTGACTCACAAGGTGGTTACACATACCACACTCCATGGTGCAGGATGAGCCACCATCTCCCAGCCCAGAGGCTCAGAATATTTATAATTTGTGAGTATGCTGTTACTTCACAAGCCTACTGATAATCTTACGGTGGAAGGACTTTGCACGTTATCAGATGAACAAACAATGATAATCTCTTTGGAGACAGGCTCTGTCTGTCCCATCTCTTGTTCCGAACTTTAGTTTCCAAAACTGCAACATCCCAGGTCTCCTCCAGGGGGCCGGTGGCTGACAGATCGATCTAACTCCCACGCAAAGCAGCGCTGCCAGGGGAAAAGCCCAAACCTTCTCATGGTCATTCTGCACTAAACAATGTATGAATAACCAGGACTGCCGTAGGCGGAGGTGAGAGAAAAAACCCGCAGGACGATGTGGGAAGATGCTAGCATTGGACTCTGTCTGGAAAGAGCACCGAGTTGTCTATGGAATCTGTGGCCAGGGATACGAAACTGTGAAACCACATAGCTTTCTAAAGTAAACGCCTGCAAACGCAGAAATCCCGGAGAAGACCGTGGCTAGGCTTACTCTTGTCCCGAGCTGTGGAAAACGTTAAGGCAAGACCAGCCCGATCCCACAATGGCTGAAGTCGTGCACAGGAAGCTCCAGGCCATGGGTAAGGTCAGCAACTCTAAGCAAGATCTCACGGACAAACGAACTGTAACTTCTTCTCTACCAGACTGTGGGCAGAATGAGCTAGCTGACCCTACGACGGACACGGCGAAAACAAAACACGTAAAACTGTCAATGGAGAGACCGTGAGAAACAGATTGCCCGGAGTCAGCGGGAGGTGCCCACGCATAAATCCTGAAGAATCTCCGGAAGGGAAGCCCCGGAGGACCGGCTAAACGCCTGGGACAGGAGATGGCACTGCGCAGAAACACTGACGGGCCCTTTAGCGAAAAGGCCCCCACTTGCCTTTCACACCCACCGGAACAGTCCTCAGTTATATATATTACAATATGGGAGCCGCATTAGCTCCCTGGGAAAATGCTTCCTTCCCAGTTCAGGCACAAGAAAACAGGTCAAGTAACATCTGGGCTTTATTTAGGTCAAACAGACCAATGGTGTACAGGACCGCACGCACTTCGAGAGGTAGGTGCTGGGAATTCCGTGGCATGTCCTAACTTCCTTCCCTGCCACTCTACCTCCAACCCACGCCCGGGGGACACTGCTCCGACCCGTCCCAAGGCTCCCACGCACAAGTGAGATCTTGAAACAACGTGCAGCACAACATCAACCATACGAATTTGCCATGGGGATTTGTGGCTACAGCTGACTTGAGCCATAAATCTAACTCTTCCCACAGTGCCACGCGGGGACCTCGCCAGGAACACCCCCCTCCCCGCCCCCCGTTCCCGAGGAGAGGCGCTGGAGCTCAGGCTGGAGCCCAGAGGTCCCTGCCCTCTTCGAACTCCGATCCCCAATAGCCTCAAGTTAGTCCTCCGGTCGCAGGGTGCTTCTGACTTCTCCTGGGTGTCGCCCAGAGGAGAATAGGAAAAACAGGATTTTTATCAGCTGCGTTCCCAAACACGCTTGAAAACAAATCTGATTTGTGTTCCCAAGAGAAATGGGAGTGTGGCCGGCTCTGAGGAAGTCGCCTCTGTCTCCTACCAAGAGTTTTTAAAGCTTAAAAACATTTCATTTGAAAGTTTACGAGCGATGCTGAGGAGGGAATCATTGGCTTGCAACCCCTGCGGATAGGTCCGGCAGCCACCACCTCTAGGCGCCGCAGCGTCACCACGTGTCCCCGGGCTGCCCCCACCTGTGCTTGCTCAGGTGTGCTCCCGATCACGTGGCCGGGGTTAAAAAGTAATGGCCAGAACGTGATGCAGTGGGTGCAAAACCCTGCAGAAAGCAGCGCCAGGCTCCCGAGCACTTTCAAACTTTTTTTTTTTTCCACTCCTGGGGCCTTCGCACGGAGCCACGTTCTCGCTCCGTTTTGATTTTATTTTGGACTTTGAGAGTCCCGCTAGTAGGCTAAGTTGCTCAGGCAGGGCTCGAACTCGCGCCCTCTCTGCCTCGGCTTACCCGGTTGCAAGCCCGCGCCCCCGGGCCCGGCTTTCCCCACGGCCCAAGAGGGGTGACGCTGGGGCAGGCCAAACCCCCGCAGCCCCCGAGTCCCCGCGGGGTCCCCCGGCCCCGGGCGTGCGCACCGCCGCCGGCTGCCCGCGATCCGGTCGCTCCCCTCTGAGCGCAGCCAGCTGCCCTCGGTCCCGCCCGGCCCGGCGTCCCCACTCACCCGCGCCGCGCCGAGCAGCCCGCCGGGCCGCCGATCAGACAGGTGTGGGCGCCGGGAGGGCGCGCGCGGCCCCCACCCCGCCCCGCGGCGCCGCCCCCCGCCCCGGCCCCGCCCCGCGCCCCGGCCCCGCCCCTGCCGGGACCCGTGCGTCCTCCTCCTCCTCCTGGCGGCGCCAAGTCCCTCTCTGCCGGGAATCGGCGCTGCCGGCTGTGAAGACCGGGGGCCCACGCCTGTAACCCGGGCACTTGGGGAGGCTGAGGCAAGGAGATCGCCAACTCGAGCCCAGAGACTCAGTGAGACCTTGGCTCTAAATCAAAAATACGAGCGGGCGAGGCATGTAGCTCGGTGCAAAAGTCCTGGGGCCCAGCCCAAGCGCTGCAAAACCAAACGTGTCCCCGAGGCTGCCTACTTCTAGCTGGGCATGCGATGCGCGCGGCCTGTATGGCCAGAGCAAGTCTGAGGGAGGAGCTGAATCAAAATTTGCACTTTCTCACTACGTACGTTTTAAGTGCGTCTGACTGATTGATGGCTGTTGGCTGATCCCAGTACCGGGGCTTTGCACGTGCAAGTGGCGATTGCTCGCGCTTCCAAGTGGAGACCGAGCCCCTCGTGCAAAACCCGACAACTCGAACTCCCGTGGCAGCAGGCGCGCCACCGGCTGGCACCCCCAGGTCATGGGTCGCCGCAAGCGTGGCCTGGCCGTGAGCCTCCTGGCCTGGCTTCTTGGCACGACCCTCCCTGCTCCCGAGAGACACTGCAGGGACCCCCACAGCTCCCTTAGGGGTCTTCTCCGAGGGCTAGTGACCCCCCCCCCCCCCGTTAAATTTAGGGACCTAAAGCTGGATCCCGGCTGTTCCGTCCCGACCGCAGGCCCTGCAGAATGGTGGCGGTGAAGACGACAGCGCGGATGGCCACAAATCGACAGGGATTGGATTTGGGGGCGACGTCATGGTTTGCCGGAAGTCATACCACTACAGAGTTGTAAGTCACAATTTTGTCCTGAGACCACTTCTTTTTTCCTTTTGAGTGACCTCACTCTTTTTTTTTTTATCCTGTCAAAACTAGTCTAAGAGAGGCAGCGGGGGCGGGACTCCGTGCCCTTCCACACCCACGCGCTCACAACGTGCCCAGTGCCTTTGTGTTTGCAACTGAGTTTGAGTAACAGCGGCCAGAAGGCGGCCCGTGTGGTGTTGCTAGACTGAGAGAAACCAGCGTTCCCCGTTTTCAGAGTGGATTTTCTTAGACCGCTTCAGTCTTGGGTTACATTTTCTTACAAAATATTTTATTAACGCCTAGACATGAAACCAAATACAAACTTCTGTTACAGCTTCTGAACAACTGGAGAATGTAATCAAAAGTATAAATTAAATATAAAACTCTTCTTCCAGGATAATAATATATTAATACTGCTTCCTCACCTACTACTCCCAGTACCAGGGAGGAGCGAAGTTGGGCCGTGGGCACCTTCCAGTTCTCGGTGGCCCTGTCGCTCTCTGCTGTGCAAGGTGCACTGTTTAGACCCAATTCTCTCTTCTCTTTCCTCCCTTCCTCCCGTCACATGTTCTGTCAAGGCGACGTCATCTTTGTGATATTTGTCTCTCACGCGACCCCAGTACATCTTTCAGAGACTGACGCTGCTGTCACCAATAAAGTGGCGACTCTTGGAACTACAGAGAGGCTCCCAGGGGCATGGACACCCACGCCTAGGGCCTGCTGTGACCGGGTCATCTCAGTAACCCAGAATGTGCTTATATTCAATTTCATTATAAAAATAAAAGAAATAAATTACAGATCTTTTAACCATCAGCAGCTCCCGAGGAGAGAAATACCATTTAAAATCAAGTATTTTACTTATTAGAGCATGTAGGAGTTGGAAGGAGGGAAGAGGGAGCGAACTGGCATCTGAGCTCGAGTTTGAGCAGGCTGACCCCAGCGGAGCAAGCCCTGAGGACTCCATGCCTGACAAGCCTCGTGCTGGGCGGGACATGAAAGTGGTGGTCCTGGGTGGACCGTGCAGCCACACGGCGGAGGGCGTGCCTGGGTTGTCGGAACCGAGGGAGGGAACTCAGCGTCAAGTGCTCAAGACACTTCCTCCCGGTCAACGTCAGCACCTGTCGTTGTACTGCTCACGCGCACAGAGCCAGCCGAGCTGCGCCCCTTCAGGCCAGCTTCGGATTTCGTGCTTATGTATTCATTTGGCGGTTTATCTGGTTGAACTGGGAATTGAACCCAGGATGTTTACACTGAGCCACAGGCGGCAGCATTTTTCACTGTATTTTTTACATCGAGACAGGGTATCTCTTACCCTCTCGGAATGTGGATTTATCAGCCCATGACATCATTTTTTTAACACTATGTCAGAGTAGAGTCATGAAGGCCATGTTTGTTCTTTTCATGATTCAGAAAGAGAAACTGAGGCACGGAAGGGCCTGAGAGCACATCCCCCCTCAGCCAGTTACAGGGGCTGCTCTGCTCCCCAAGCAGGGGCAGCAGGGGAGACTCGCAAAGGCTCAGGGATGGAACTGGGACTATTGATTGACATTTGCTTGAGTTGCCCATGGAATGAGAGGCCCCTGCCCAGCTCCTAGATCGGCTGTGTAATTGTCACATAAACCACCACACTGGCAGCCTTGTCGAGTACGCTGACCTGTGGGAGTAGCAGATGTCCACGGGCTGCCTTTAGGCGTCTACTCTCCTTTTCACTTGCCCTGTATTCATACCCCAGGGGGGAAAAATCTACCCCAAACCTTTACTGAAACCTCACTGGTTCTTAAGAACTGGGTTCAGCTGTATAGTTATAATTCTCAATTCACTGGTATGTATGCGGCAACGAAGAGGCTAAACACGCATCCAGAACAAGTTCTGCGTGTTCACTACCCGCGCACTCTACCTAAGGTTTCTGGCGCTATGGGAGAGAACACGTAGCTGTGGTGGTTTGGATCTGGAGTGTTCCCCCAAAGCCTCATGTTCCTATAGATACCGCGTAGGATTGGGAGGTGGGGCCTGGCTGGAAGGGGCACATGCTTGGGATTGACCTGGTGGGGCGGGTGCTCGTCCCACCTTTCCTCCCAGTATCTCTCTCTGTGCTCCATCACGCTGCCAGGATCTCTGTCTCCCAGGCAGCGATAGCTCTAGCTGCAACCCCACCATGTGATTCCACCATTTTCTAGTCCACCCATGAGTGGACTCAGACCTTCTGAAACTATAAACTACAGTAAGCCCATCGTCCCTCAGTTGTAGACGTCACATGTTGAGTCGCAGCGATGAGAAAGTAACTAAGACAGTAGCTCTCGCCTCCAGGTGTAAATGTGACAAGAGACAATGTGCGAGGGAGCGAGACACAGGCTAGATCAGGACATCCACCCACGCTAGAAACACAGCAGAGAGATTCACCGATTTCCACCCAGCTGGTGACGAAGAGTTCCCTGAGGTCACAGGTTTCAGCTCAAAGAATAGATTTGGACAAGGTGTGAACAATTATCCTCTCTGCGGGTTTGTAAAACCACCTCATGACCTACACAAGAAGAAACATCACTGTGTGGATGAAAAAAAAAACAATGTCTGCATGAAGGCAGCAGAACTAGAACTTTGTTATAATACATGCAGCTACGTGTATTGGATACACACACAATGATCAGTGTTAATGGTTTAAGTCTAACACATCTCCTGGAGAGTTTCATGCTTTTGTGACTGGGTCATGGGGGCACCGAGCAGATCAGAGGCTCATACCACAGATGATTTCATGTGTTGGTGGGAGGGATGGGCCACCAGAAGTGGGACCCAGAAGGACCTACCATCTACTCTTGCAGCTTCCTTCTCTCTGTGATTCCCGGCTGCCAGGCTGTAAGCAGTTTTCCTCCCTGCCAACCCTTCCACCATTGCCAACTGACAGAGCAAAGACTGAGACCACTGAAACCCTGAGCCAATATACCTCCTTTGAGGATGTTGGGTATTATGCCCAGTGACAAGAAAGTGACTAAGATAATTGTACAATATAATGTATTTTATTCCATGTAATACAGTCAAGATAAACAGAGAAAGTGGGATGTTGTACCCTGTTTATGATAGAACACCACAGACTGGGTAATCTACAAGGAACAGAAGTTTATTTGGCTTCCAGCTGTGTTGAATATGGAGGGGTCAAGTCTGGTGAGGACTTTCTTGATACCATAATAGGATGGAATATGTCACGTGGCCAGAGAGAGTGAAAGGATGCCGACTTGCTTTTTAAACAAACCTGTTCTCATGATAACGATCTGACTCCTAAGATAACAATGTTAATTTATTCATGAGAGCTCAGTGTCTTAAAGGTCCCAGTTTTCAGCACTGTTTCCATTGGGAATAAAGTTTGCAACTCGGGAACTTTGGGGAATACATTCAAGCCACAGACAGACTAGCTCTTCTCCATTTTGTAGATGAAGAGAGGAGATTTAAAGCATTTAAATCGGATACTGTCATACTTAGTAGCCTAGCAGGAACTTGGGTCTTGCCTGTCTCTTCTTCAGGTGAGTTTCAATCTGTGGTGTTGCTTTCTAGACCTGCCGATAGGGTGCCTTCAACAGGGAAGTTGAATGAGCTATTGTCTCTCTGGCTCTCAACCTCCTTTAGCCCATATGTTGCTTTTGTCCTAGCTGCAAAGTAACCTAGTAATGATCTATTAAGTGGTTGCCATGGTGTGGATCTGGAATGTTCCCGAAAAACCTCATGAGTCAATCATAGGGGTTAATCCATTAATTTCCTGTGCTGTAAGGGGTGCACATGGTTAGGAGGGGGCAGATCACTGGTGCCTGACCTGCAAGAAGTAAAACACTGAGGCTTGACCTGGAAGGGGTAGAACACTGGGTCATGACCCGGAAGGATATATGCTGGCTCTACCCCTCCTTACTCTCGGCTTCCTGTTTGCCAAACTGAGAACAGCTTTTCTCCCACTCGGACTCTGCCTGTGCGTCCATCATTTCCTGCTGCCCGTGAATGCACTGTGTGACCTTCTGAAATTATGAGCTAAAATAGACTTTTCCCGTCTTAGGTATTAGGGGGGTATTAGGTATTTTGTCCAGCAAGCAGAATGTTGTTAAGACAGTGGCCTCAGAACAGGCAAGGAGATGAACCACAATTGAAAACTTAGGGTGCCAGCAAGTTGAGAGACTAATGCCAACTCTAAACTGCTAAGCTTAGTTTTAGTGTGGCTTTTCATGAGCCCGTGATTCACATGCAGCCTCAGTGAATTAAGCCAATTTGAAAAGTATTCATAAGGCTTCTTTCCGAGGCAAATTTGCATATTTAACTATTATTTCCTGATTTGAACATCACATGATGTATATGTGTACTGCAGTATCATATGTATCCCATAAATATGTACAGTTTTCATGTAGTAATTAAAAATCATTTCCAGATGGCTTATTTCTTTCATGGATACAACAAAGTGGGTCATGGATCTAGCAGTTTTACTAAGAAAGTGGTGGTTTTCAGCCCCGTGGAGTCACAGGAGACGTGGACTGACAGATGAGATGGCAGGGGACCTTAACAGGAATGTGTGTCCTTGGGTAAAGCAGCTCACTCACTGGCCTTGACTTATAATTCGTAAGAAGTGGCCATACATAACCTGAGCTTGCAGTTTGTGAGTTTGACATGGTCATCCTCATGGGCGGACCATCCACAGCATTGAGTGTCATTGGGTGTCTAAGTACAGGTCACAGGGAAGCAAGCTAGTTTGGCTGATTTTTTTTTTCCTGAAATCATCAGTCACACTGATGTTGAAAACTGACCAGAATGAGCTGAACCTGAGGCTTTTTAAAAATTCTCAACAGAGGGTTTGGGCACTTCTCACACACTCTCTTAGGTTTTCCCTGTTTCTGTGGAGGCAAGGGTTGCTGGAAAGCCAGTGTGCCATGAGAACTGGCTGCCATCACTGGCTGTGGCAGCCATTCATTTCCATTGGTCTCCTTTGGAGGGGAGTCAGAGGTGGCCGGCGCGGGAGTAGGGCAGGCGGATTTGTATGTACAGAAGTAATTCGCTTCCTGCTCTTTCAGAGGAGGAATCTGCTTTATTTCAAACACTTGAGCAGCAGCACCTGGTTGCACCTGCTCTCAGTACACAGATTAGGGAAACCACAAGAACCATCCCCATGGTCTTTGCATTTTAAAGCCCCGAAGGATGCTGAGGCAGGCCAGTTCTGGCTTTTTCTGATGAGATCGACCCTGCTGATTTAGGAAAGGGAAAGCCCTTTCCTAGCAAGGTGGAATTTATGGGCCAAGCAGCTTGGCGCTGGCTCCTGGAGGAAAAAGTTCCAAGGGTGTCAGCTCTGAGGAGACTGTCACCTGGGAAGAGGCCGGAAGATCACCCTGGGAGGAGGGGCCCGTACTGACACCAGCAGCGGCAGGTCGGGATTTCCTTCAAGGAGGAATGACTCTTTTTTTCCTGTTTCTGAAAGTAGTGAGAAGAGCACTTGGTCCTGGGATCTGTGGGTTCTACACTGTTGTCCCTGTCTCCCAAGAAATCAAGAACACAAGTCGTGAATAACAAGCTCGAGAGTCCCCACGCCCGCTGCCGTGTGCGCAGCCGGAGGGCCTGCATAGGGCTTCCTCGCTCTCCCTGTGGCATGCCAACCCTGACTTCCGATCCTGCTCAGGCCACTACCTGCTCTCACAGCGAGGCATCCTCTCCCCACAACGGGCTTAAGCAATCGGAGACTATCAGGAACAGAGTGTCTTCAGGATTACGCCGACAATAAAAATGGGCAATGTGATGCCAGTCCAGATGGCATGGTATTTTTTTGTTTTAATGTTAACATTTTTGGACAAAGTCACTGGACCCAAGTCCAAAATGACCCCAAAAATCTGCACTACCTAAACTACGGGGACCCCACCGTTGGCTCCAGTAGCTCCCCTTATGCAGTGCTCCTGAGGTTTCAGCTGTTCAGCATCAACTGCAGTCTGAAGATATTAGGTGGAAATTCCAGAAACGAACAATTAATGAGTTTTACATCGCATGCGGTATCTGAGCAGCATGATGATGAATTTTGTACCACGCTAGTATGACCTGCCCAGGACAGGAATCATCCTTGGTCCAGTGTGTCCACACTGTGTGTGCCATCTGCCCGTCAGTCACTTAGTAGCTACCTCAGTTTCTCGGGCATCAGGCTGGCTGTTGAGATAGCGCAGTCATTGTCCTCCTGTGAGAATCTAATGCCCCCACGGACCTGATGACAGGTGCAGCTCAGGCAATCATGCTAGTCACGGGGAGAAGCTGTCAACACAGATGAACCTTTTCCTGCCTGGCCGCGCTTACCTCCTGCCGACTGCACTGATTCGTCTCCTGGCGTATGTCAGGACCTGTTTGTGGCCCGGGGATTGGGGACCTATTGCTAAGTGCGTCTATAAATAAAAAGGAGGGAGTACAGGGAGAAAGTCTGAGACAGAGAGAGGAAGCCATAGTCACAGAACTTATTACAGTATATTATAATCGTACTATTTTGTAACAACAGTATTTTTTGTTAATTTCTTTACAGTGTCCTTTCTTTAAATTAAGCTTTGCTGTGGGAATATATGCACTGTAAGACATTCAGTACTATGCAAAGGTTGAGGTGTTCGCTGGGGGTCTTGTAACAGGAGATCTTATCAAGTGGGAGTTTCCCCTCCCCCATGGATAAAGGGAGGAACTATTACAAAGACCGTATTTGATAAAATGAGGTTATTTAAGCTGTTTTCCCTTTCAAAAGGAGAGATAGTTTTTATCGGTTTCTTTTGCTTTTACAGTTCAATAAAAATGAACTATTAAGGCCTTTAAAACCCTTCTGAAGAAAAATTAAAAACAAATAAATGACAAGCCTTTGATTTGTTAGACTATTCTTTGAAGGGTTGATTGTTAACTTCAAGGCAAATTCCAACCTTGGTAGCAGGCCCCATCCACCGCTTCAGTCCATAATTTTATTATCAGCTCTTTTATCCCCTGCCTGACCCTGCCCGGCAATCTTCAGGCTCCAGGGAAATCAAGTTCACGAAGAGGTCAGGTATTCTGGATCTAAAATTCAACAACCTTGCATTTATTCCAGTACCTGCCTGACCTGAGGAGAAAGGATAAGTAAAGACGTAAAATGTTTATGTAAAGTTATGGTTTAAAAAGGTTTTTGTTTTGTTTTCGCTCTGTAGCCCAGGCTGGACCTGAACTCACTATGCAGCCCAGGCTGGCCTTGGAATCATGGTGATCCTCCTGCCACAGCCTCCCTAGCGATGGGATAACATTTGTAATGTGTTTTCCACCACGCCCAGCTTTATGTAGCGCTGGAGAATTGAACTCGGGGCCTTGTGCATGCAAGGCCAGTGCTTTAACTGCTGTGCCATTCCTCCAGCCCCTAAAAAGTATTTTTAAGAGAAGTACTTAGAGTATTGATAAAGTTGGAGTTCATCCTGACAGTAACGGCCATCTGTGATGTACTATGTGCCAGACATTTCCTGCTATTTATTGCATTTTATGAAATAACACTGGATAATAGTAACCTGGATCCCTCTTTTTACTGGTAAGAACTGAAGAAATCCCCAGTTTGATTTGTTAAATGAGGGATTGCAATCGGATTTTTACTACAAATCCATATATCATCGAATCTCCCATGTTGTTTTAGCCAAGATGTCTTCACATGCAAGTCATGGGAAATTCCAACTCACGCTAGCTTACACAGCAGCAAGGAACTGAGTGAGCTCACATATTAAGAAATTCAAGGACTATTGACTCCAGTTAGGGACATTCCCTGTTCTCGTTTTATTCCTCTTGGCCTGTCTCTCTTCTCTACCAGCTCTACTCTCAGACTTGTGGCAAGATGGAGGAGGAAATAAAGACATCTTGTATAATTATGTCCAGTATAAACAAAAAATGTATACCACTGTCCAGGTCTGTCCTCATCTTGCAATGGATGGCATTCAATGGTCATAAATTAGTGTTGGCACGGGAATGACATGACCTTGCTTAGCTTGAGGTAAGTAGCATAGAATAATTGGAAGATCCCTGGACTGGGAGTCAGAAATCTAGGGTTGCAGTCCGCATCCCTTAACTTATAGAAACTTGCTAGGTGCTTAAACTGTTAGACCTTTCCTTTTTCTTATTGGTGCAACAGGGCTGATAGTTCCTGTCCTGCTGATTTCATAGGTTGTTGTGAAAGACCAATGAAGTAATGTCTGTAGAGACCTTCTGTCAACTGTAGCACACTACTTAGGCGCATGTTATTGCTTCTGTTGACATGATTCAAACAGACCTGTTGACCAGGACACACTTCAATTACCCATTTTTGTGGTATTTGATTTCATCAACATAAAAAATTTGAGAACTTCTCAGAGCTTTGCCCAAGACTCACTTATGTTTTACTTTTATTCTCACAACTGTATAGTGCAAAATAGGGGAAGACGTGAAAAGTACATAAATCAACAGTTTTCAAGTGTCCTTATGAGTTTCAACAGGGGCTACATTTAGAATTAGGACAGGTCAATAGGATAGGCTATTTAGAAGCTACTTTTTAATACTCACCAAAAATCAAGTTTCCAAAAAATATATTAAATGACTTTCATCTCTGGCCATTCAATAACTGTATAAGGAGAGTTGGATGGAGGAGGTGGAAGGAGATACACACAAAAGTAAATGTGAAACAAATCTTGCTGAAGGAAGAGTGGCCCCAAGTAGGGACAGATTCCACACAGCAGAGCAGAGGGACCGTATCAACAAATACATAGCTACAACAAAACATGATGTATGAGAGGAAGTAATTGGTAAAGTCCTTGAGAATTAATGAAGACATGTAAATGGCCAGGGGTTGGAGACATGGCTTTCAGTTATGTCTTGGGGAACAAGAATCTCAGAAGATATAATCCTTCAATAGAATATTTATTCAGAAGGCAAGGGGGGAGTTTCACAGTGACTGTCTCCAATATTACATTTGGACTCCATTAATTTGGCACCTTCTAGGAAGGTAAATGGAAGGGAACAAAGAAGAAGCTGAAAGACCTATCAAGACTTCGCACATTCAAACAAGAGTTCATGAGAACCTGGCACTGGGATGAAGATGACAAAGCAGATGTGGGATATTTTGGACGGTGAACCCATAGAATTTATAATTACCAGGCTAGTAAAAAACAGCTGGAGAGGGAAGAATCAGAGAACATTCAAAGAGAAGTGATAAAAAGCCATCCCAAACTCATCAAGATGTGAAATCACCTAGTCACTTAACTAAAAAGTCTTAAAAGTAGACCTACACTCAGTACTGTTAGACCTGAGTGTGGAAAAAGTATTATCAAGTCTGAAGCCCTTCTACTACTTGGTTTTTCTCTGCTGGCTTTACTCTGAGGCAATTTCCAGAGGCCACCAACTTGTACTTTCTGAGTGTCTCAGTTAATTTTTCATCGCTGTGATTCAATACCCGACATCCACAGCTTAAGGAGGAAAGATTTATTGTAGATTACAGTTTCAGAAGGTCACAGTCCATTCATAAGTGGGTGGCTGGAAAATGGTGGAATCCCATGGTAGGGCCACAGATAGAGCTGGAACTGGTGTTCCTGGGGCAGAGGTCTTTACAGCATGGTGGGAGAGAGAGACAGACTGGGAGGAAGGGCAGAACCAGCACATGCCCTGCCAGGTCAAGCTTCAAGTATCCACCCCTTCCAGACAGGCCCCACACCCCTGCCCTACACAGTATTCCTAGGAACGTGATGCTTTTGGGGGACACTCCAGATCCAAACCAACACACTGAGGATTAAATCCAATAGAAGAGAAAGTTTGTGCTCCAACCTATTCTGCCAGATAACTTGGCCCCAATTCCCACCGTCCCGAAAAGGTCCTCTTGTCCACTCCAGACATGATTTCTCTGCTACTAGAAATAATTGCTGATTGGCTTAGACCTATATCTGCTCTCTTGTTTCCTGTTATTATTTTAATAATTTGCCATGAATGCAGCTTAACTACGCCATGACTAAACAGTGCTCTGTGACCCGTATCAGGCAGGTCCCATTTTGACGAATTCTTGTTAGGGGCAAAACACTGACCCAGAATACTGATGGCTGCTTCTCATTCCATTTCATCAACTACCACAATTTTCTGGACAAGTCCTATATATGTTGAAGATATACAGAGGTGACCGAGGAGAATGGAACTCACAAGCAAAGCCTTCAGAGCAAGAGGAAGAAGAGTAAAAGAGAAAGGAAGGGCAGATTCTTGGCAACTTCAAGGGATTTATACAATACAAAGACCGGGGTTTCATTTTGGGACAGGATGGGAGACAAAATGTTAACACAACAATAGGAATAAAAAAGATACATCACCTTCTATCCCTGAAAAACGCTTGGTGTGGGAGAGAACACAGCCTTGGAAGGTTACGGAGGAAGCAGTGGTCCCAGGGGAAGGAAAGGTTTCAACAAGGCCAACGAGGACAGTAAGTGGTCAGCGCTGTGAAGACCTGAGGGAGTTTATTAACCACAGCCCCAGCGCTAGAGGATTCTAGAGTCCAGACTGGGAGAAAAATCAGTGGGACACTATATAAGACACCCAAGCTTAAAGGAGGAGAGTTTTAATTTGGCTCATGGTTTCCGGAGATTTAGTCCATGATAAGCTTACTCCAACAAGAATTACCCTGGCAGAAAGGTGTGGCCAGAGAAGGTACATGACTGATGGTGGCTGGGAAGCTCAGCAGGGGACCAGTGCCAGAGATGAAGGGATGAGATGCCAGCCATAAACCCCAAGGCCATGCCTCCACGGCTCACCCAGACACACCAAGTGTGCCCACCAATCCCCTGGGCAGATCCCAAAGTGAATCAAGTTGACATTGTACTTTATCGGCCACAGGCTGGATGATGGCAAGTACACAGCACCAGCCTTCAACTTCTGTGAGCCCCTGACACAACTTAATGACATCTGTCTGGATACCTCAATGGGACAACAATAGAAAGGGCTGTAATATATTCTTCTGTGAGGTCACCCCATCATCATTAAGTTCAGTTATCAAAACCTCATCTATGTGTCTCTTTGTGTAACAATGCAGATTTTTCATTTTCAAGTTCTTGAAGAAAAAAATTCAGATTTCTCTGAGTAATGCATCCCATGGCTTAACAATCCCTCAGCATTCAGTACCGACAACAGTGCCTGATGTACACGAAGTATTCAACAGATATTAGGATTAACTGAGTGGTGGTCACTGTATTAAAATACCCCTTCCATCTTCATTCATTTACTCATGTTATAATACAGGTCTACTGGACTAGTTAGTACACTGTATTCTGTTTTTTCATTTTGTAATTTCTTATATTACAGATAAACTGCACTACACAATCTTTCACTCAAATGTTGATTCTATTGTGATGGAGTTGTGTGATATCTGCATCCTGGGTCTACTAGGGTAGATTCAAATTCCCTCAAAGGCAAATGATATTTTGCTAATTCACTTTTTCATAGAATCTATTCTAATGAAGGCATAGAATTCATCCTTAATAAGTGATTTTTAAAAATAAATTAGCATGTTCTCTAATTTATTCTTGAAAGAATAGACACTCATTGGGAAACTGGTATATATATCATATCCATAACACCCGAAACATCTAGACTGCCTGGAAACAAAAGGCATAGCCCAGAATAAATAGTCGTAAACTTATTTCTGTTATTTTTAACAGTTGGTATATAACATATATTCATGGAAGTCTTTAATAAATGATATACAGTTCATGAACCTCGATCATTAGTAAGCAACAACTAGTCTGTTATGTCTAAAAACTGAGGCCTATCCTCTGCAAATAAAATTTGATTATATGTTCCACTTTCCAGACAATTAAATCACGGTCATATGTGGAAAGTCATTGATCAAAATCAACGTTCGCATTTTCTGAGGGGAAAAGCCACGGGAAGATCCAAGCTGGGACATCATGAAATAGATTCAGGGGCCACAAAGGATGTAAAGGAACCCCTAGCACGAGGCCGTGTGCTGGGAGAAAATGTTATACAAAGTCACAAACCCAAAAACGCTGAATGAAGGTAAACTCCATAGATGCAGAGATACTAGTCTAATTAACAGGAAAAAGCCAGTGCACTGAGTATTTGCTTCTCCTTACAAGGAACCCCTAGCCTGGTAGTAAGAGAATTAAGAGGTAATGACAGCACTGTGGTAGCTTTTGGACAGCAGGTTGGGGCACTTAGCAATGAGAATTCTGCAGGGTTGGCCGAGCTAGACGTATGTTTTCAAGGGTGTTAGGAGTGGGAATTTGCATTCATTTGTATAAAGAAAAATGCAGATGACATTAGAGAACAGAATTGGGAAACTGGTGTACCTTCAAGGAAGGATGTAGACTGCTTCATGTGACAATAAAATTAATGAAGTGACCATAAAGGTAAACAAGTAACTCTGCTGACTTTAAGGGAAAACCTAAGTAAAATGCAATGAAAGAAATTATGTCTGTCAAATCAAAGAAATTTCTCCTAAAATACTAGATTTCTAAATGAACAACATAAAGTATTGCTATATGCCTAACATTTTCATTTTTTATCGTTGTAAGTACAGAATACTTAGCTACTTCCAGGAACATAATTTAAAAATAATTTTCTTTGGTTTTCTGAATGGTAGAATTAAGTACAGTTTGCATACTTAAAAGTTAGCGTATTTCTTCTGAAATTAGAAAAAAATATTTCAACAACCCCACATTCCCTTCTGAGCCCGCTTTGTCATCCTCCAGTCCCCCCCCCCACCCACAGCTCTCACTTCTCACTTATTTAAGCCTATTATTTATGTACACTCAGCTTCACATATGACAGAAAACATGTAATACTTAATCTCCTGAATCTGTTCTAATTCACTAGGCATCATGATCCCAAGTTGCTTTACCTACAAATGATTCATATCTATCTGTCTTTATGGCAGAGTAGTACTCCACTGTGTACACATACCACCTTTTATTAATCCATTGGCCTACTGATACATATTTTGGCATCTTCCATAATTATTAATTGTGCTGCTGTTAACACGAGTACACACGTATCTCTGCTGTTGTATGATGCTTTTAACTAATTTGGAAAAGTGTGCAGAAGAGGTTATCACTGGATCAAATGGAGTATCTACTTTTTTTCTGAGAAATCTCCATACTGCTTTCGATAGTGGCCACTCCCACCAGCACTGTACAAGGGTTTTTTTTTTTCTGCAACCTTACAAGCATCTGTTTCTTGTTGAGCTCTTGATATAAGCCATTCTCACTGTGAAGTTGTGATTTATATGTGCACAGATTTCTCCAGTTTAATGTAACCATTGTGTATCACACGTAAACACAAATAAAAAATACGTATTTACTTGAAGCGACAATTACAATAAAACATCCCAAACAAGTTGTCTAAAAAAATTGGCAAAAGACTTGCTTAGACATGTCTCCAAAGAAAGAATACAGATAACTGGTAAATATAAAAAATGGTGATCAACTCACTCATCATTACAAATGGAAGCCAAACCTCAGTGAGATGCACCCATCAGGAAGGCTACTTTCAGAAAAATAAAAATTGTATGTTGGTAGGGACATGGTGAAATTAGAGCCCGGGTGCACTGCTGGTGGGGATGTAAACCATCCCGGCCACAGTGGAAGCCAGTATGGCAGTTCCTTAATGAATTCAAACGTAGAAGAGGCATATGGTCCAGCAGGTCCACTTCTGGGAATAACTCCAAGAGATCAGAAAGCAGGCACTCAAAATCGTATTTATACACCGGTTTCATGGAGGCATTATTTATAATAGCCAAAAGATGGAAGCACCCCAACCGCCACTGATGATGAATAGCGTAGTACGTGTGTGCATGTCTAAATGTATAAATGACTTTTTCTCAGCTTTTCAAAGGAATGGCATTGTGACACCTGCCACAGGATGGGTGAACTTTGAAGATATTATGCTAAGTGGAATAAACTAGTCAGAGTGGAATAAAGAGGGTACGTGTCCACTTACTATGGGGTACCTAGAGTGATCAAATTTGTGGCATCACAACGCAGGATGGTGGCTTCCCACATTTGGGGGGAGGGAACATGGAGAATTATTATTTAAGGAATGTGAAGTTTCCCACTGGGTGAGCTAAACATGTTCGGGTAATGTCTGATGGTGCTGACTGTGTAACGTTGTAAATGTACCTAATACCACTGCCTTATACACTAAAAAATAGTTAAAACAATAAATTGTATGTCATATAAATGGCCAACTTTATACACTTTATTGCCATTTTTTTAAAAGTCATGTTGGTTAAAAATTGATCAGATTCCCCTAAACAAAGTGCAACTTGAGCTGGCTTATCTGTGTAGAGGCTGGTCTTAGCGTCTGCGTCATTCCGCTTCTGGGTGTGTGATGTGAAGATGTCAGGGTGAGACAGATGCAATTTGCAGCTGACCCAGCACTGGGAAGTGTGGTACACATCATCAAGACAGACAAATAGCTGAGATCTGACTCAGACATGCTAGAAATACTGCATTGCAGTAATTTTAGAGAAAAGAGTGCATGAAAGATCAGGGCTACTCAATATTTAATTTGTCAGCCTCGGCTGGAACTAGCTATGGTAGGGTGGAAAAACACTTCCCTGCTTTTGCAGTCAGAAATCTGAAGCTCAAGTCCTAATTGTGTCTCTCAGGGACTGCGTGAACTTTAAAATTAAGATCATAAAACCTTCCGCAGAAGGACAGCTGGGAAAATGAGCTGCCCTTTGAAGGGCTATGCAAATGTCACGTTGTGACCAAAATGGTGATGTCAAAGGTGGTATTTATGAGAAAGGGCCCTAATACAGGAGAAAGAACAACAAATTTAGAATCAGGCAGCCCTGACTTCACCAAAAGTCAGCTCCCAGCATTCCTCTTAGAGACTATTGGATGTTGAGCTAGTTTGTCTCACTCAGCCACTTAGAATGTCTGTGTTTATCTCCCCCCTAGGGTTTGCACTGAGTGAAATAAAATAGTTCCCATGCACAGGACCTGACACAGAGACGATTTCAACCAATACTAGTTGCTCTTCCTCCTCCCAGTAAGTTTAGGTAGGTGCACGGCAGGTACATGCAGAAAAAGATGGCACAAATATAGGATCCCAGCGCTTTAGGCAGCTGAGACAAAAAGATCACAAGTTCAAGCCCAGCCTATGCAACCTAGAAACTTGGTGAAACCGTGTGTTGAAATTAAAAAAATTTTAAATTAGCTGTGCCATAGCTCAATGCAAAGGTCTTGGGCTTAGTCCTCAGTGCCAAGAATAAAATAAATAATAAAAGAAAAGTAAAGAGATAAGTATGACAGTCTTCCTATGGAGTCAGGAAGAAGGCAGGTAACTGTAAGTGCAAAACTCCACAGCCCTCCCCACCAGGTAACTCCCTTCTACTACAGCTCAACAGCCCCAGATGCAGCTACATGAAGGCCCCAAGCAGTCCTGGGCTTCAGCAACCCGAATCCAAACCTCTTCCCTGCCAATCCACAATAAACCAAACTCCCCCTTCCTACCAATCTGGATCCACGCCACACTCCAACCCACAATGTCTATTAATCTTTGTTCCCCTTCAGTCCAGCACTATAGCCCCTTGTCTGAGCCTTGGCTCATTAAAGCCACCTTTCTGCCTGAGCTGGTGAACCACCTTTCTCAGCAAAACCTTGTAGTAATAATAGCTCTAACAGGGACTGGGAGCAGAGCTCAACGTCAAAGCGCTTGCCTAGCAAGTACAAGGACTTGGATTTGACTCCCCAGAACTACGTAAGACAAATGTGGTGGCTCATGATTCAGGTGGAAGGATCGTGAAAATCATCATGGAGGAGGTAGATCTGAACCTGTCTTAAAGATGGTTGGAAAAGAGTACAGATGATTAGGGGTGTTTTAGGCCAGTGTGACTGACAAGTAATAGCCAATACTACTGTATGGTGTGTTAGTGTTCTATTGGTGGCATCACACAGCACCACAAATTAGTGGTCAAAACAACAGAAACTGATCACAATTTCTGTAGGAAAGAAATATTATATGGGCCTCTCTAGTGTATAACCCAGGGAACAGCAGGGCCGTGTGTTCTTTACAGGAAGTTATGGAGAAGACACGTCTAAGCTCAGTCAGGCCAACCAGAGCCCTGCTTCTGTTGCTGTCTGTCAGTGGGTACAGCCTGAGTCCCTAGAGACCTGTCTGAAGTCCTTACTCATGGCCAACTCCAGTCTTTAGGCCACATTGTGTGTGGCCCACGCCGGTCCTTAGACCTCAGCGATGACTCTCATTCTTTTTGAATCTGACTTCCGTTGTGTCTCTTCCTCCTCTAACCAGGGAATGTCTTTTACTTTCAGGGATTCATGTGATAAGCTTTGGCCCACTTGAACATCCTGGGATCATCACTCTGTCTGGAAATCCTTGACCTCAATTACATCCGAGCTGTCCCTTTCTCAAATTCCAGGGATTAGAGTGTGAGCCTCCTGTGGGAAGGGCATTCTTCGTACCACGCATTCACTTTCCATGTGCTACCTCACTTAATCCTCTCAATAATCCCATGCAATTTAATTCTGTGACAGAGGAAGCTGAGAACTTGAGATGCTAATGAGCTCACCCGAAGTCACACAGTCAGGAAGTCTAAGAGCCAATATTTGAACTTGTGTCATCAGAGTCCAAAGCACATGACCCTGTAGAGGACATATCTTTATACAGAAAGGGCACTAGCCTGTAGACCTCCAATGTCACTGTACGATGCATGGGCTTTTTTCTTGTGCCCAGAAATCTTTCCTGCAATCCTGTGAGGTGAAAAAGATGTAAACTAAAGATACTATGTGTGGAGACCAAATAATATTTGGAAAGTACTGGCTAGGAACTTTCATAGCTAACAGGAGGCAGATTAAAATTTTAATGAGACCTTGAATTAGTCTCAAGAAATTATGTTATTGGAAGGTACCCAATGTGGGCTGTCTAGGCATGTTGTGGAAGTATGACCACAAAATAAAGAGACACCCCGTTTCTAGGCTAGATTCTGGGGTCTCTCAAGAGGTTGTGATGAAGCTTTAAGTTTAATCTCATTTAACATCTCTGCTAGTGACCTTGAAATATGGAACATGCACTGCTTTAATGAAATTCACTGAAGATAAAAACTGGCATTACAGTCACCAATGTGGATGAAGGAAATGTCAACAGGAAATATTTCCAATAAATTTAGTGGGTGGGGGGTCAAAGAATTCAGAACTTTGATGATAATTACTCAGAGAAGGAGATCTGGATGGAGCCACCATTACTAAAAAGGGCTACGTTAGAAAGGACAGAAGCACATCACACAGAAAAGGATGTGCAGTAGCTGGCTCAAGCTCTGGCTCCCGGCTGTGTGCAAGTTTCCAGATGGTAATGCGCTTGCCAGCTTCCTGGTACTTGGGATGAGTCAAGGCAGAGCTCCCAAGAGAGCGCTTGGAAGAGGGGTTCCAGAAGGAAATGTCCGTACTAGAGAACAGCTGTGACTCCTCTCGGCTCCTCTGCTTTCGCTCCTGCAGAGCCAGAGCCTGCAGGCCCACCCACAGGGCAACCCAAGGGCACCCCGAGTTTCTCCCTGAAGAATCTCTCGGGAACTTTGTGTGTCTTCATGACTACATTGCCTAGGTGGGACTGGCTGGTGTTTACTGGTTGGCTGACTTTCTCCTTCTCTACAAGGCCCCTTGAGAAAAACACATGTTAGGAGACTATCTACAGAAGTGGCTCCTAAACTTTTCTGGGAGTTTCAGATTTTTTAGGTATTTGATAAAAGCTTTGAGATTTTTCTTCCCAGAAAAATATAAAATCACACAGTCTTTTCTTACTACTCCACAGAATTCTTGAAGCCTCTGGGCCATTCTGAAGACCCTAGGGATCTGCTGTAACGTTGGTAAGCATTTGGTCCCTTGCTACGATCATTACCATGTCCCCCAGTGGGTACCCCTAGTGCATCACTGGGAAACATTGCGAATCGGTTGTTGTTTTTTTTTTTTTTCTGTCAAGCTGGTTTGTGGTTTCCACCATCTGTATCAACAGAATCCGTCCAGTTCTACGAGGGCTGGAGAAATGGCATCTAAGTCGAATCCTAAAAGTAAAAAGAGGAGCTAGAAGAGAGACTCATGGAAATCTTTACATAGTTCCTGGGTAAAAACAGAACGAAAAGGATGATAGAAAGGCTGAGGAAGCTAGGATAGGGATGGATGAGGACGAGGAGGCCAGCAGAAGCAATGCATGGGACATTAAGAGGCCATGAGCAGAATAAATTGGAAATAAGAATTTTAAGGGCTGTCAGGCGAGTAATGGAGAGCAGGAGTATGATACACACATTGAGCCACCCCCAAACCCGTGAAGCTAGTGTGGAGGCGTGAAGGATGATTAAAGTGTATTACATGCCTGGATGGATCTGCCCATGGGAAGCCCATTGATCTGTGTAAATGACATGCACTAATAAAAACATAGCGGGAAAAACAAAAAGGAAAAATTAAAAAGAATTACTAAACTAGGCAATTGGGTGTTTGCTGAAGGCCCAGTAAATATTACATAACACGGATTTGAGGTCAAACTAATCATAGCAGTTGCATGACCTTTTCCAGTGACACTGAGCAGCTTCGAAACGAAGAGGGAAGCCAGCAAAAAACAAAGAGAGCACCTGGCCGCCCTGTGGCATAGGGTCTGGGTCAGGACGTCCCATTACAACCTAACAGGGACTTCCGAATTCAGATGAGCCTGCTCTACATACATTGCCTAGGCCCTCGGCAGATGGCAGTGACACACCTTCTCAGGAGGACCCTTGAGAGGGCATATTCAGAGTTTAGCTAACTTCAAAGAGACCAGGTCCTCGGTGGGTATAGGGAAAGGTCTGAAGGTCAATCCTATGTAACAATTTGAAGGCATACGTCTAAAGAAGAAATTCTCTCAGTAAAACTGTGCCTTGCTCTCTAGGTGATTATATTCAAAGAAAAAAGAAGCTTCAGATTAGTTCATAAAGGCCCACAAAGTCAAAAGAAAGAAATTTTGGCGTGGATTTTGTCAGCATGTCCTGATTTTATTGAAAGTTCCCAAGTGTAGATGTGTGCTGAAGCATTTTAGCTTACAGTTTCATTCACAGGTGGGCAGCGGGAAAGTGGTGGAATCACATGGTGGGGCCACAGCTAGAGCCAGAACTGTAGCTGGTGCTCTGGGAGACGGAGATCCTCACGGCAGCATGGTGGAACAGAGAAAGTGAGTAAGGAAGGGCAGAACCAGCATATGCCTCTCCAGGTCAAGCCCTAAGTATCTGCCCCTTCCAGCCAGACCACAGCTCCCAACAGTACATGGTCTCTATAAGTACACGAGGCTTTTGGGGGACATTTTCAGTCCCAAACACAATAAGGGAGGCAAGTTTATTTTAGCTCACAGTTTCAGAAGGTCACAGGAGTGGTCAGCAAAAGTGGAAGTACATGGAAGAGGCAGAAGTGGAGGCAGATCCTCACAACACTACTAACAAGAAGCCAAGTCGAGGCAAGTCTCATAAGGAAGGCAGAAAGCAGCTTATATATCCTTCCAGGCCTGTCCCAGCGATCCACCCCTGGTCCAGCCTCAGCGTTTCACCCCTTCCAGGTGTGGAAGGTGTAGTAAGCCCCCTCCACAAGCTTGTAATCCAATCTACACACCTGCAATCCAACCCTCCAGACCAAGCCCCAAACTCCCAACAGCACATGGTTCCATGGGCCATCCATAACATTCAAATATATGAGACTTTGGGGGGATATGCCACATCCAAGCCATGATAGAAGGTGTTGTGATTTGTATCTGAAGGGTCCCCAGAAAACTTCACGTACCTATGGACAGTATGTACTATTGACAGGCGGGGCCTGACCAGAAGGAGCCATTATCTGGGGCTTGTGCTAATTCTCCCTTCCTCCCAGACTTGGCTCAGTTCTGACATGCTGTGAGGACCTCTGTCTCTGGGTCCAGCTATGACCCCATTCCCCCATTTCCAGCTCCCTGGCTGTGAACAGACAATGATCTTCTGAAGCTGTGAGCTAAAATAAATCTTACCTCCCTAACGTTGTCGATGTCAGGTATTCTGTCCCAGCGAGGAAAAAATAACTAAGACAGAAGGTAACCCCAAAAGTGTCACGTGTCTTAAAGGCAGACTATGAGACTTGTATCCTCAATGATGGATTTATCCATTGATAAGTGCTGTCAGCAGATAGGACCTGGTTGGCAGAGGCATCCTGAGGGCAAGCCACCGGAGTGTGCTTCTCCTTTTTTGGCTTCTCCCCTTCCTTTATACCTGCTGACTGCCATAGGGTGAGCAGGTTTCTTCCAGCAGGCCGTGCTATCATGCTGTTTCTGTCTTGCAGCCAGATAAACATGAACTGAGCTCACTGGAAATTGTGGACAAACCTCTCCTAAGTCGTAGATGTTGACTATTTTTCCTACTAATAAGAAAGCTAGTGACTAACGCTATATAAATGACCTCAAGGCTTCTGGAAGAGAATTTTGCATCTTACTGGTCTGTAAAGTAGGTTAGTGAGGTGCCTCGTTGGATTCCCAAGCCTTCTTGGGCGGCTGAGTGAGGGTGACTCTCTCTGCTTCCTTCTCTCCATGAGCTCATCATGCAAAAAGTGGACTCCACGGGGTGATTCTCCCTGCCCTTCCGGTTCTTTCTTCCTGGTCAGGTTTTCTGTAGTTATCCACTAAGTTGTAGGAGGCTTACTTACTGCTTATCATCTAAGGTATTACCTAAGATACTATTATCATCTAATGTATATTTTAATACTCTTATTATTATCTAAGGTGTCCTTTCAATACTCTTTTCCTTCATGGGAAGTATGGCGTGGGATTGCTGATGTTGAGAGGAGAGAGGAGACCGTGCCTTTGTGCCTACATGAGTCTAGGTCTCATGGTCTTGCTCTGGCTTGGTGTCAGATACCCAAGATCCATGAGAGTCAGATGTAGTCAGCCAGCTCACTGGAGTCTTTGTGTCCTCGGGAATAACCCTTGACCTCCACCTAGGTGCACCCAGAACACAGCTTGAATGCTGGTGGCAGAGTTCAGAAACTGTCTGGCAGGAACTTTGCATTTAAACTTGACCTCTATCCAATCTCCACTCCTACTGCTCCAGGTTTCTCAAGCAGAAAAGAATAGGGGCCGGGAATTTTCTTGCAAATGATCCCCCTGTACTTCTAGGAAAGTTTCCCAAAATATTTTAAATAAAAAAGGAAAATTGTATGTTAGAGGATATGACAAGAAACAAGAAGCCTTTGTTCTGAGGCAACTTAGTCTCATCTTAAGCCACAAGTGACTCAACCTTGCCCAAATTCTTGCTATGTTCCCATACTCCATGAAAAACATCACACTAGCAGAGTTCTGTTTCACTATTCTGTTTCCCAGCCAACCAGAAAGTGGATATGACTGGTCAAGTTGTCATTAGGGAGAAGACCGAGATGCGCCATTCATCACTGGAGTCAGCGCCCACACTGGCTCTGGCCACCAGGACTCTGTCCACCCGCTGGCACCAGCTGCAGCCATGGGCGTGTGGTTCTAGCAGTAGCCTTCTCTCCCTGACATATGATAAGGGGTGGTGACAGGGACACTACAGCCTGAAGCCAAGACGATTTCTCATTCTGCCTACCAAGGACTGTGTCATCAATACCCCTGGCCTTGATTACAAGAGTGTGAAGATTATGTGAGGTTCTGATTTTACTTCCATTTTTAGAGTGGCAACTTACCCATATGTAACAGGCTCAAATAATCTACAAATAACTCTGTTCTCTACAGCTGAACCCAATTGCTGTTTTGAGTTATCACTCTATCTGGTGGTAGAAAGTTAATCTTAGCCCAACTGGGCATGCTCTCTTTTCCCTGGAAGTGCCTGTAATTGCTACGTGGGGTTGGCAGGAGGACAGAGGGTGTGCTTGATCTGTGAGTTGTGTGCCTGTGTGGCATCTGCTTACAAGTCCCTCCATTGTGCACCCACGCGGGCTGTTTTTGAATCATTCTTCATTTAAGTCCCAAACTCCTTCAGGGTGTGTGTGGGTTTCTTTACTACATCTGTGTAGGTCTTGTTCTCTCAGGAAGTGCTCTGATTCCAGTGCCACAAGTCACACGGGGAACCTCACAAGGCTCCCTGAAGCTCCGTCTGTTAGCCTATCTCAGGCCGCCATTTCTTCTCTGGAATTTCTAGTTTCGGGGGCACAAATTTTCTTAACATTAGAAGGCTATAAACTAACTCTTCTGGGGGGAGGTGTTTTGGCTTCAAAATGTAACACTCAACTGAAAATGACTCGGCATGTAAGCTTTCTTATTTCCTGGGACTGGAAGTCTGGAAGTGAGGGAATAGATTGGATATTTCAGCAAGGTAACAGTTCCATCAAAGGCCCTGGAACTTTCCACACCTCTGCATGCCACCCTCAGTGTATGGGTGACCATATCATGCCTCTTCCTCATGGGAACATGTTGCAGTTGTTGACCCAGACATTATGTCCTCACCCAATGTCCCAGAGGCAGGGAAAAAGCCTCCCACATCTATTTATATTTTATATTGGAGAGTGTCATATAAAGAGATTATTTTGTTCAGTCAATCTCTTGCCACAGGCAGAGCATTCATTAATGAGAACCATCTATAAGAAAAAGAAGGAACTTAGATTGCAATGGAGGCAGGGAAATGGGGGAGGGGGTAGAAGTCTTAAGAAAGTCATAAGGAAATATGGAGATTTGTCTTATTTTAGCACATGGGAGAGCAGGGTGGCCTTTGGATGATGGCTTTTTCTTGGAACACAAAAGACAAAGATTTCAGAGAATATTGGTATATGGGGCTAGGGGCACAGCTCAGTGGTTAAAGCACTTGCCTAGCGTGCATGAGGCCCTGGGTTTGATTTCTCAGTACCACAGATGCCGAGTGTGACAGTGCCTGCCAGCAATCCCAGCACTCAGGAGCCCGAGACAAGAGGATTGCCAAAATTTGAGGTCAGCTTGGGCTACACATTAAGTTCAGGACCAGCCCGGACAACGAAATGACACCCTGCCTCCAAAACAAAATAAAACAAGCATTAACACAGAAAGGAGTCAATTTGCCATGTTCTTCAGAATGGATGAATTTCACTTGTCACTGAACAACACAGAGATGACCAGACCCTTCAAGCCTTGGAGCGCATCTAAGAAACCGCTTCATGAGGATTCTTGTTGGCGCTGCTCCTGCAAAACCAACTAAACCCTCTGTAGAGAGGTCATGTCAAAAGTTGGTTGTTTTAGGATTCTGGAAATCAGACATCCTAAAAGGAAAATGCAAAAATGTGCAAAGAGGAATTATTACGAAGAGCTGCCTTGAAATAAAAAATCCGGAGTTAAACCTTGAAGGTAGTCCAGGGGATTCCAATAGGCTGGGAACACATCATTCAGTTATACGACATGGCTCTGAGTTTCTTAAAGGCCCAGAGTGAAGACAGCAGAGATCTTGATGAGGTTGCTGTTCGCTGTTTGGCTACCTCTCTGAACATTTTTCCAAGCTTTCCCAACAGTTCGGAACCAAGGATCTCCAATCATCAGCTAGTTCCAGCTGTCAGTTGAGAAAGACCATCTTGAATGCCCCAACTTGAAACCCAACTGTCTGCACTCACTTCTTTGAAGGCCAGTGTGACCACCAGTCAATCCAAGACTTACAAGCAATAATAAACTGTTGTTCTTGGGGATGGGTGTTAAGTTTGTTACTTCCCTTTAACTACTTGTTTTTTAGCAACTTACAGTCACACGATATATAAAGTCATTATTAATATGACATGGAAGAACGTTAGGACAGCATTTAATTAGATCTCGTTATCTTATAGAAGGAAGAACTGTGATCCAGAGAAGAGAGACGACTTGTCCCAAACCACAGCTTCTGAAGGGCTATGCCATGGCGAACCCCAAGTCTTCAGAGTCCCATCTCTTTGCTATACTGACCTCTGTAATCACATATGCAGTAGGTGAAAGTGAGTTATTTGCTGCTAATTTCAAGGACAGATCCTGAAAGCTGTTGTCAACACTTCTGATCAGATCTATGCAAAGAGATTCACGTGCTAAAGATACCCATTTTATGACTCACTGCTGTGGTTTGGATCTGGTTTGTCCCCAAGAAGCCTGTGCTCCTATGTCTGAAGGTGGGGCCTGGCTGGAAGATGTGGATGCTTAGGACCTGAGCTGATGGAGTGTGAGCTGGTTCCGCCCTTCTTCCCAGACTTATCTCTATTCTGCCATGCAGACAGGGCCTCTGTCTCTGAGCTCTGGCTGCAGCTGCAGATCCTCCGTGGCAATCCACCATTTCCCAGCCACCCACCTGTGAATGGACCGTGGCTTTCTTAAACTGTGAGCGGAAATAAATCTTTCTTCACTAAAGTGCAGATGTCGGGTGTTCTGTTCTGGTAATGAAAAAATAACTAAGACACCCATGAAATGATATAAAGAGATAAGGCAGATAAGCTGCTATAAATGAGAATATATATATGGTGAAAGGGAGAGATCAAGAGTGAGAGAGAGAGAGAGAGAGAGAGAGAGAGAGAGAGAGAGAGAGAGACAGAGAGAGACTCATGGGATTTTCACATTTATAGATTCACCATCTCAGCAGATCAGCTGTTATCTTGGCTGCTCACTGGGTAGTCTGAATCTTTATTTTATTTGTTAGAATAAATAGAATGGGTCCTTATTTAGGAACAACAACCTCCGGCTATCTGGGAGAGCGTCCTGAGGAGGTTGCCTTCATCTGGAATTTTACAGAACATCTGAGGTGTGGCTCAGGAGTCAGGAGTGCTAAGTCTGATTTGGGTGAATCCTATGAATAGCAGAGGTTGAGAACCAACCACTCTCAATTGTCAGTTCCTAAAAGATGGCATTTTTATCTTTGTAGCCCCTTGAGCACCATGGAAGAGAGTAACAGTTGATACAAACTGGGGACACAATGCTCTTAAGAGAGTAGCTGCGACAGAGTGGAAAATTCACAGGTTTTGACATTAAAACCCTTTCCACCCATTGATCTTGCCCCTGAGCATCTGTGACCACTTGCATAAAATACTCTCCGTTATGACTTGAATAATCTTATTCAATTACTTGAACATAGAGATGATACTGACTTCCCAGAGATGTTATACAGCTCAGCTAAGACTATTTAGCCTTTAAAAGGCCCTCGGTACCAGTAAAGACCTCATTAAATGTTTTTTTTTATTTCTATTCAAAATGGAAATAGAGCAGCTTTAAAATTTTTTAAAAGCAATAAAAGTGACGGCAATGATTTAGACAATACAGAGAAAAATCAAATACAAACATGCAATAAGCATTTTGGGTTGTTTTCTTCCAGATGCATTTCTTGTGTGTAGTGTGTCTGAACAAACACTCATACATGAGCACTCACACACCTCTATACACGACTGTGCCATGCCCAACGTCCATACTGATAGCTGAAGGTATAAAGTTAATATTGTTGTGATTAATATTGTTGTGATTAGATACAGTTATTTTGATGTTTTGTGGCCTAGAGATTTAGTGAGCCACTGAAGAATAAATCGGCAACAAAACTAAAGGTAAATTAAATTTGCAGAGAAATTAAATGTTTTGATGGCCTAATAGTGCCTGAACATTATTTGCAAGATTCCATTGAGGCTTACCCATTTCCTCCTCTGAGAAGACTAATGTTTCCCCCAAGAGTTTGTGAACTGACTCAGACAAAATGAAGAACTCAGTCCTGCCCTCCTTAGACAAGTTTTCTGGGCCAAAGAGGCCTGGGCCACAGCCTGAAATCCTTCTGGACAGCACCATCTATTAGCATATGGTTTCAAAGGTAGGGGAAAGAAAATAGAAAGGAGACCAAAAAGTGCTTATTCAAGTTAACTATTAATTTGGGGAGAGCAATTTTCATACTCAAGCCAACCTAGAGTTGATCCAAAAGTCAACAGTTAAAGAGCCAGAGCAAACACACAGGCCAAATCTCCAAGGTTAATACTGTCTGGCAAGGAATCTGGCTTTGGAAGAGGATGTGAAGACAAATGCAGCCACTCCAGCTCAAGCCTGGACTTAATTTCTAACGGCATCACATCCTCAATGTGCCTACTGGCCAGGTACCTGGCCCATAGGAGCCTGCACTTAGAGAATCCTGGAAAACAGACGAAGGGTGATGGTAACCGAAAGGCAAGATGTGCCCATCATGGGCATGCCAAGAGTAGCGCCATCCGAATGGAACTCTGGCCAAATGGTGTCCTGTCCTGCCAGGCACCGCTGCTCACGGCAGCCTTGGATTCTTCTTTGCAACCTGCCCGTAAGAGCCTCACAGAAAGCATCCAGCTGATTATTTTATAACACTCTGATACATACAGGCATGCAGGTTTTGCTGAGAAAAAAAAAAAAAGGAAGAACTGGGCTTGGAATAGCAGGAATCTGCACACAAATCCCAGGTAAGCTACGTAGTGGCTGCGTGACTTCAGACAAGCCTCCTGTGCTTGATGTATCTTAATCTTGTTATCGGTCAAGAGAAGATCCCTACCTATCTCCTGTCTTTGTCAAGTAGGAAAGTACTCTGACAAAACCGCCTCTTCCCAGACCACTACCAGGCAAGCTTGTCTTTCCTACCAAGCACCACAGAACAGGAAAGCTCACTGACCAAACTGAAATGCTCACGTCACATGGATGCCAAAATCAAACAGAAGTGTAGTGAGAAGCAAGTGGGAGGAATATGGGTGACATTAGCACTCTGAGACAGGGCATGGGCCCAGCGGAAGGGCCCCACTACCTGAAAGCTGGGATGCCCTGTTGCCATAGCAATCTACTCCACTAACAACTCAGCTATGACCCCAGAGTCACAGCTTGAACAAGGAGCCAACGGGAACGCGTTTTGGCCACGGACACGTGCTTGCTCGTGCTTGCTCTTGAAGGGACTAGAATGCCTGCCCTATAGAGCGTCTTGCCAGTTGTTGTGCTGCACAGCTGTGAGTGGCATTCGTGTTTCTTGCGCAAAGGACGGGGAGCCAGAAGGAATGCCACTGGTTTGTGGTTGAACTAAGGCCTCATAAACATTGATTAATCACATATATTTAGAATATCTGGCACACCTCATACATCACATTTATATTTATCAAGCATTAACATTCAGGGCCTACATGTCTCATGAATATAGGGACTCATTAAAATTAAGTATCTCTTGGCCCTTCTATCCCTTTCTAGCTATCATCAAATACACATATGCTACAGTTTCTAACATATCTTACGGGTTTCATTCATTAAATTTCTATTTTGTTGTTCTAGAGCATGAATATTCTCAAAATCTTCAACAAATACTCTATTGGAAGGCTTAATGGAAAAAATACTGCATAATTTTTAAGGGATTATTATTTCTCCTATGAAGAACAAAAACACCTGCGGCCATTTATGAAAAACAAAAATCTGCCTTCAGTAGTTAGAGAAGAGGCAGTAGAGCCTAAAGAACTCTGCCAGTGGCCAGCATTGGTGACCTTGGGGAAGTTGCATCCAGTACCGGCACCTCAGCTTCCTCAGTTGTAAAATGACAGTACTAACAATCGCTACCTTGTGAGACTATTTGATGATCAGAGAAGATAACGTAAATAAACCATTCAGGAATTTGCCTGATGCATAGAGTGGGGATGCCTACTCTACTGGCCACTGATTTTGTGCCAGGTACTCTAGGTAGTTAGGTTTGCAGGTGAACACCTGAAAGATAGAGCCAGAATTCAACCCAGGACATAAGATTGCAAGCTCAGTCCCTTCACCATTTTGCAACACTCGCTCTCACCCAGGAAGTACTCGATGTGTAGCATTCTCATATTAATAAATGGGCTACAAGAGCAGACACTGACTGACACATGCTGGGTAAATGCTCCTGTGCTGATCATTTAAGCTGACCTTCTCAGCCTCAATCCCACATTCCCTGTGATCTTCCTGTCTCCTGCATCCTGAGTAGAGCCTGTGACTTGCTTCCAACCAATAGGATTTGGAAAGATGAAGAAATCATATATGTATGTTGTGTGCAATCCTAACATCCATTTTGCAAGAGGCTCTCTCCGCTGTTGCCTTTAAAGAGTAAATAGCCTTATAGGAAAGGGTTGCGAGTGGTGTTTGCCAGTAACTACCAAGGAGATGATGCCCTGACAGTGGACAAGAAACCGAATGGTACCAGCAACCACTGAAAGCAGTTCCATCCCCAGTTGAGATTCATCTTGGACTGCAGCCCTGATCAACACCTTGCGTGCAGTTTCATGAGATCCTAAATCAGAGGATTCATTGTACCTGGACTCCTGACCAATGGAAACCAGGAACTAATCACTTTACAGCTTTCACCCACCCACCAAGTTTGTGATAAAATTATCATGCTACAAATAAAAAACAATCAAATTTATGAAGCCTGGAGCTTTGAGAGTTGTGGCAACTCGAGTCCATGTGGGATAGCAGAACAGCATTAGCTTTCCAACGTGGGCTGGCAGCTATGGGAACCGAATGTCCTTGAATGTGATAGTCTACTGGTGATCCTCAGTGTCCAATCTTCCAGAGTTTTCAACAGTTTTGTCATCCTACATTAAATCCCTTTCATCTTGAATTACCCAAAAAGATTTCACTTTCTGTACCGAGTCCCAGCTCATGTCATTATCCTGTTCTAAAACCATCGCCCATCTGTCCTGATTTTTAATTCTTATAGAGAATTAAAAATGTTAGTGTGTTTTTTCCAAAATATCAAGGAAGAAAGGAAATGATAGTTACTGTTCAATACTAGTTTTTTCAATATCCGCAATAACCCTTAAAAGAAGCGAGTATGCACCATTTTTTTAGAGAAGAAAATTGAAGCTCAGTCCTCAAGGGGTTAAGATCACATGTCTTCTTAGAAGCACCCCAAGATAAAATTCTAGAGCCAACAGATACTCGACTGCACATTCTTTCCAGTCCACATTGCTGCAAAGAATATCCTGGGTTCTTATCTGACAATTTATTCATTTATTCTTCAAATTTCCTTCGTGTATCCAGCATGCTCAGCAAGGGGTCAGACTCCTTCCCTGCTGGAGCTGGAAAAGGCAAATTAAGAACACTCCTAGCCGCACACTCAGCCCACGATGGACGCAGCGCAGAATGCGGATGAGATGACAGAGACACCTGATAACCTGACAATCTGACTTGGGAACCAGAGAAGGCGTTCAGCTGGCAGGAGCTCTTGGCTGTGGCAGAGGACAGCCAGCCCTCTTCGTTGGTCCCCTCAGGGCTCTGGAGCTTCTGAGCAGTGTGGCCAGGCAGGACCCTGGACGCAGGGTTCACACGACTCAGCCGGACCTCACACAGCCCTGAACAGAGGCAGAGCTCACTGGCATGGGGCACGGCCCCTGTCCCTCCTGACAGGCCATGATTCGGTCCCTACAGGCCCCTTGCTCGTTCCACAAAGCCGCCTGGCTGTCAAGCGCCAGCAGGTTACAGGCGTGGCTCTATTTATTTGTTGGTTCTTTGCAACTAATGTGTTTCCCATTAAGTGTGGTTTTCAAAACTTAAATTTAAAACGTTTGATTTACTCTTATGATAGAGCTGGCTAACTTTTTACTAAAGCTTCGCCAGCTCTCCTGTCAGGAAGCAGGGGGATGGGGGGTGGGGGGGGGGTGGGGTTTGATACTTTAAACCTCAGGCAGAGCTTAGATTTTGTACGATGGCAAATTGTCTCATCATTAAAAGAAGACCGTATGGACCAATTTTTGAGGCCATCTATACTTCATGTCCTTATTAGAAAAATGGAATTACAGAATTCCTACTTGAGAATGTGACGGGGAGTACCTAGAGTCACGTGAAAGCTCCCCTCCACGGTGGGCTTGCCGTGGGAATGCTCTAGGCTCTTCCTGCCTGGGTCTGCAGCCATGAGCTGCATTCTTTGCTTTCCAGCCCTCAGATCAGCTGGCTTCTATGTGGGGGTGGCGAATGGGAGGCACTGGTAGGCGATCACATGGTACAAGAGGGGGAGAAGCATGGTTTCCCTCCTCTGCCCTTTGCCTGGTGAAACCTCTAGCTTGTGCTGCTTCTCCTCCATGGGGCTGGGCTCCTACAGATGTGCCCCCCAAGACCTTGGCTCAGGAACCACCACCTCCTACATTTCTCCTTTCAGCTTTGGGTACCAGCAGCTTCTGACTGAGGTTAGCCTTGGCCTCCTTATCACTTCTGGTTGGGCTCCTCCTGTCTTCTACCTCTTCTTTAGCCATTTCTAGAAACACTTTCTATTCTAAACATTTAAAGAAGATTTTGTTGTACTAGTTGAACTCTGACTCTTGCAGTGAGTGAGATGCACTTTCATGGGAAATATGTTCTCAATGAAGGGTTAGGCAAAATATTAGGTAAAAGAAAAGGGTAAAGGTTAGGAGAACATGGAAAAGTTGATTAGAAGTGCTTCTTGGGTTTTAGTTCCTTAGCTTAATGTTTAGTGAAAATATGCTCAGTATCTGGTATCCAGGACAATAAGGGTTATTCTCCTTCCGGAACAATCTCAAGAAGACATACTATAAAGAAAAACATGCCGTGGCTTCAAGAAAAAGGTACAAAGACCTAGTGGTTGCTGTGTACCGTGAGGAGCCCCTCCAGAGCCCTAGAACCTGGTTCACAGTGCCAGGAAGAGCTGGCCTTTGAGGTCCTGTGACCCAGGCTTAATAGAAATCGAAAATCGGGCCAAGAAGTATGAAAGTCCATTCAAAGCTTTCATTGAGAAGGAAGAGAGGAGGGGGAGGGATTTCCGCATGAGGAGAAGAGATGAAGAGGTTATAGCACTGATGGAAAAAATCAGACTAGCTCATTAATGAAGGGAGAGAGCAAGCTTTTATCAGGTAGCTGGCATGGCCAGCATGGGCTGATTATTACCTCAGTTCTGGTTCTATGAGGCAGCTTCAGAGAGGTCCTTGTCACTTTTCTGGGACAACCTAGTTTTCCTAAGATGGCGTCTCTACTTAGGGAAGCAGCCTCGTTCCTGCCATGGGGCAATTGCTTCTGCTTGGGGTGTGACTTCATGATGAGGTTTCATCTGTCTATTGAGGCTCTGATGGACACCAAGGCAGCCACAGGCTTAAAGGAATGACTGGGGACTTCTCAGTGCCACTCCGGGGATCTGAAACATGGTGTTGTAAAATATGACAGCTGAATGTTTCTGCAAATCCTGAAAAAGGCCTTAGTTACTCTTGTCTTAGTGTTGAGACACTAAGACACTAAGAGGAACCTTTAGATCTAAACCGTAACAAATACTGCAATGCAGCTCTGAAGCAGCCTTCCTGGCCTGTATCCAATACCATCACGCTACTTATTACTAATCTTCACCACCACCCCATGAGGTAGAGCGATTATGTCTGCTTTGCAGATGGTCCGAATTCTCTAACATATTAAAGACGTGGGGTTTGGGAAATCAATGGCCATCCATGCCCCTCTCCTCCGCTTTTCAGATATTCAGCCATTTTGTAGGGGCCCTTTGCCCCTCTTTCTATCCCGTGTCCTGTGCTGGGGCCTTTTTATGCCATTATTTTTTTACACCACATAGTTTGTAGCTGCCCTCGCCAAAAGTCTGGGTGGACCCGTTGGCAGTGAGAGAGGGAAAAGTCCCCCGAGCCTGGTGGACTTCAGGTCCGGCCAATGTCTTTCCAGGAACTCTAGCGCTAAACTGCCCACTGTTTTCCAGGAAGCCCGAGCCCTGCGCAGAGGGCGGCTCTACCAAGGGAAGGTTCTCTTCAACTCTGAGACTGAGACTGGATGATACCAACAGATGACACGTGTGGGGGCTTCCATGGCTGGGATGAGAACCAGGTTTTCATGCTAAGATTTGTTAATTTTATAATGAACCATTATTAATTTCAAAAAGAAGCCTAAAAAGACCAGAGCAACAGCCGATGTGCACCTATGTGGCAACCTCTGGTCCTGAGCTTACATGTCTAGGGACTGGACGACACAGGAACTGTGAGACAATCCCATTCACATTCCAAATTTCTTGGTGCCACATTTTGCCTACTTGAGGGTAGCAGGACTAGTCCAACAAAAACCCACCCTAACTTCTCCTGGGAAGCACCACGGATCTTTACACGTGTCCCGGGATCAGCACTGGTGGCTGCTCACTGGGAGAGGCTGCTGGAGGTAGGTGCTACCACACCCTAATGAAGGGAGAGCGAGCTTCTCAGCCGAGAGCCCTCAGCTTCAGCCTACAGAGTTGTTAAGTCTCTGAGAGTCTCTTCAGGCCCGTGCACACTTCCCTTTCCAGCTGTGTACCATGAGCTTTGGCCATGGTCAATTATCAGCCAGCAGTGAGGATGTGGATATAAAAACCTGGCTCTCCAGTCCTCACTGGTGCTGGGCCTGGCTGCATGCTGGACTTCCCTCTGATGTGGAATTCAATGACATGAGAATCCATAGCTCGTCGTGTCTGACATTCTAAGTGTTTTGCACCTAAACTCGGGTGCTAAACAGGACCCAAGTCCTCTCCCACGGCCCAGCAGACTGTCCAGCTTTCTTACAAGTTAGAAGACATAAATGCATATATGGGAAAGGGAGAGTGCCACTAGTTTGGGGATGGTGGGGGCAGGATTACCTGAAGCAGAAATTTTTGCTCAGCCAGGTTCCATACTGAAAGCACAAGAAAACCACCAGTGCGTTGCTGACTAGCTTTACGTCCTATAATTAGTATGATAATTATTAGCTATAACATAAGAATTTAGAAATAAAGTAGGTCAGTGGTTTCCAACATACCTAGGAAACTGTGGATCATAATACACCAATGCAGAGAATGCCAAATATACAATTCTCTGCATGATAAATAAGTAGCACACTCCTATATTTAAAATACTGTTTATCAATCTTATAGGTTCCTACTGACTTTAGTAAGCTACAAGAGAATCTCAAAATATTACTGTGTACATGGGGTTAGTTGTCATGTATTATAATTTCTCAAACTGTCAGCAAAAAGATCATCTGTACTCATATGATATCAGCTTCAGAATTTGTTCGATGTTAAAAAATAAAAAACAAGGAGCAGGTAGGTATCCACATATTCAAAGGGTATGTGAAACTTTGCTCTGGCTCTGTATTTCTGAAAATCACCTTGGAGAGGGGCGAAAATTTTGCTCACATCTAGGAGCATCCAGCCGTGGAGGCCAGGGACTGCATTTTCAGTTCCCTTTCCAACTGACTCATTTGCACACTGAAATACCCAGCCTCAGCTCCAGTCAGTCCAATTAGGTCATGGGTAAGGGAATTCAAACTCAGAGGGAAGGTGTGGACCAAGGTCATAAATTTGTGATCAGTAGAATATCAAGCCAAGAAAGAGGTCAAGCCAGCTACTTGGCTCCCAGGAGGGACTCAGCCGTGGACCACAAGACCTTCTGTACGTGGGCAAATGCATCTGCCTCCTCTCCATTGCTACTGCTTCTCACCCATGTTTCTCCAACTCCCTCTGCCCTGGCCATTCCTCTTGATGACCTTGTTACGGTTTAGACCTATGGACAGCATCTTCTGTAAGCCTTCACCAGCCCATCTGTTTGCTGACAAACTAAGACATCGATTTTACTTCCAAAATCATTTTCTGAACTATCCTAACTTTTCTGTTTACTTTGTGACCTTGAATCCCCTTTGCTTTTTAATACGTGTTTGGTTTTACACTTTTCGTATGTGAAGAGTTAACCTATGTCTCACACAATGTCTGATGCAGAGTTGTGGACATAATTTCTCAGTTGATGAATGAATCAAGTTTCTCTCCAACATGCAAAATGCAAACTCCGAACTTGTGTACTATGGCTTTATACACCATACATCTTTTTTACTAAGTGTAATCACTTACTGGACATTTTGTGTTCAATACAAAATAGACCAAATATCATGCTTTTCTCTGGGAGGATTGGTGGTGGGGGTGGTTTAGATTGCTGCTTCTGTCTGGTTTTTTTCATATGTTGGCATAAGCTTAATTTTTGCTGCACCTTAATAAATATTTGGAAGTGATCAGCAAAATTCTGAAGAAAAGCTGTCCTCAGTAGAAACACAAATTTTACAAAAAAAAAAAAAATAGTTATTCAACTATGGAGCACATTCTATCCTCTGTACCATTCAGTGTCTCACACACATTCTTTCAGGGGCACTGTTATTTCTGTTTTTGTATTGGAAAAAAGCAAAAAGAAATTAATGATTTGCCCATGATCCCAGCAAATGGGTTTCAAACCCCGGTTTGTGGGATAACCACAGCTGTGACCATAACCAATGCCCCAGATTTCTTTCCCTGTCCCCTGAGACATCAGGGTTTCATAAACACTGTAGCTCAAGCAGTTGCTAGAGAACAGTGAACGGTGATAAGTCACCAGGGGCAGCCAGCAGATCAAGGTGATGGATGAGTTTATTATCAGTAGATGAGGTCAAGGATTACCAAACAGTATTAGAATCTATTGCACAAAGCCCCAAGTTATCAGTGAGGTGTGCAAACAGCCACAGTGTGTCATTACTCTGTGACAAGAAGTTAGGAATCTTGACAAGTCTTCCCACCCATTTACCCCAGAGCCTTCTCTCCTTCAAGAACGGCTCTCTAGAGACAGTCTAAGGAACTGAGACTTTAAAAACACAACCCCAGGCTTCCTTTGCCTGACTCATTGAGTGGTCTCAAGCCAGTGAGTCACCAACCTGTGACTCAGTTTTCACATCCTCCGCGGAGCTTGGGAGTTTGACTTTTGGGATCCTGGGGATAGCTTCACATGGTAGTGACAGAAGGCAGGCTGGTGATGTGCTGGAAAATCAGGAGTCCTGGGCTATGCCTTTTTCTTTTGACTTGTAAGGACATCTTTTAACCAAGCACAAAGAAACCCAAGTGCCCTCAACCCTGAGGGCGGACTCCATTTGTAACAATGCTGTGTAAGTAATGAGTGTGTTCAGATCCTCCTGTCTGTGGGTGGCCCTTTGTGGCACTGGGCTGTCATCTCCTGTGCTGATGAAGAAGTCCTCTGTGTGAATACACATGGACTCATTTCAAGCCTGCCCTTTCTCAGTCATACCAAGAAAACTGGTACAGCTTTCTGTTCTCAATCCAAGCCACAGACCTACCACAGTCCTCCAGGTAAAGTCTGGAATGGAAACAATTAACCTGGGATGTGAGCAATGAGCCCAGAAGGTCAGCTGACAAGGAGTATGCACTGGATCTTCAGAATCATTGGCCCTCCATGAAGTTCCCACTCCCTGGTAGCCTGTAAGCAGCACATAGCTCAGTTGAACATCCTGGGAGACACCATTTCCAGTTTGGGCTGCTATACAGGGGGCACAGTAAGACTTAGGGAACACGATTCTTCCCGACAGTACATCATCTCAGATCCCTGTTGTGATAAATATCAAGATTCAAAACTAAGTATGTTAGGATTTCCCAAGATGCAGATTTTCAAGAAAAAAGGCTGAAGTACCTCTAGTCTTAGCCTGAATCTAAGTTAAGAATACAAAAATGAGAGATTCCTCTGGAAAGAATTATTCTTGCTGTTTCCCTAGCATAGGGATGGAGGTACGACAACAGAAGATGCTCCTTGCAGAAGGAAGCAGAGAACTAGTGTCCCAACCATGTCTGAGCAAGGAGAATGGAACCAGGACCCTGCTCCTGCTCCTGCGAGGTACAGGGGGAGAGTGTATGCCTTGCTGTCTAGATTCAGGAACTAGGAGAATGGGCTGGATAGGTTTGAGCTGCAGAAGAAGGAATGCAGCCTCCCCCGTGCACTGGAAGCAAGCAACAGTAGAAAGAGAACCACTGTGTGAGCGGATCATCTCAGATCGCATCTGAATGTGCCTGCTAGGGGAGTGAGGAAATTTGGGCAAGTCTGGAGATGTGCTACTTCTCTATGTCTCAAGTGGCATTGGGAATAGAAACACATGTCTTAGGGTCAAGGGAACTATGGAACAGAAGTCCCAAAAAGAGATGTTGGAAGACCCCATGGCATGCACCCACGAGAAGAGGCTGGCTCTCAATCACCCAGAGATGCTTTCTTTGGCCAAAAGCCAGACTGACTCAAGTCAAAGCTGGCTTACTGGCTCACCTCTCCTGCTACTCATGACTTTGACCATGGTGGTTCTGAAATAGGAGGGGAGGAATGGAGTAGGGAGAGATAGAACAGTAAAAGTAGAGTAATTTGCTTTTCTATGCCATAGCTAATGTTATTTCAACATACTGATTATACAAACTTGAAAAGATTCTGCCCATTTTTAATTTATTTGCTTAGTTACTAATAAACCTCCTCCCCTTTCTCTTGGAGCCTGATCACATCCCTATCTTTCCGCTCCTTCTTCTATCGTTCATACTGTGTCCGGGCTTGCGCCAACACACTGTCATCTTGTACTCTGATGGTTTACCAGTATCCCCGTATTACAACGTGAGTTCCTTGCAGTGGCGGCTGCAAGGTTAACTTTCCAGGTTAACTTTCCCTGTACTCAGTACAGTCAGGAATAGGGTTTATAGGCAGCCAAATCTTAAATGATGTCTGAACAAACATATGCATGTTAACAGGAAGAACTCGGCAAAGGGGGATGCAGCAAGAGCTTGGAGCTTCTTAAACCTGGCCGTGCCCATTTCTTTTTATTTAACTTTTATCTGTACTATTTATTTATTTATAGTATTGGGTATTGAACCCAGGGCTTATGCACTGAGTCATATCCCCATCCAGCACCCTCGCTTTATTATGTTTGGGACAGGATATCCCTAAGTAGCTAAGTTGCCCAGGCTCAAAGCTGCAATCCCCCTGCCTCGGCCTTCCAGAGCACTGGGATTACAGGAGTACATCATGGTGCCTAGCTAGTTCCTACTTCTAGCTCCAGTCATATTCCCTGGAGTCCTGGCTAGCTCTTTGCCCATTTGGATTTGTTAAGGGGAATTCCAACTACCCCAGGAGACAGCATGTCCTGAGGAAGCATGGAGATGGAGCAGAACAAGCTCTCCATCCGGGTTAATAAAGAACGGGAACTGAGCCACGACTACCGGATCTCAACAGCACCCTCTGTTACATAGGGAACAGTAGGGAAATTGTTCATGGACATCTCATTCCTGATGGAAATATTCTGACCGCAGAGTCAGTGTAGCTTTGATTTCCTGCCCTGCAAGGGGACTTGGTCAAAAGGCACAAAGTGGGCCTGTGCAAAATCAGAGCCACTGGGCTGGGAAGGAGGAGACCCTCACCCTTCATCTTTGTTCACTGCTGGAAACCCTAACTAACACTGGGTGGCCAGCTGAGCCCAGCCCGGGCCAGCGCTGGCCTTGGGATCCTCAGAGGACTCCCCCTCCTCTTGGGACCACAACAACCTCATAGGCTAAAGAGCAAGAGTCAGCCCAGACCTGGGGATGAGTGCTCCCTGCCTCAGCCTGCTTCCTTGAAATCCCCCAGCAGAGAGAGGCCCTGGAACTTGGGGAGCAGGAGAGGTCCAGGGTAGGTCAAAGAATGGTAGAATTCCCTCTATCATTGCAGGTCCTCTTAAAGAGAAGGACATCAAAACAACTTGGAAATGCCATTTACAGAGCCAAAGTCAAGCCGGTGTCTGTCTCAGACTCACTTTAAGAACGTCCTCTTCACTTGGAATTTCATCACCGTGACTCATGGCACTGCGGGCCAAGATTCTGAAGCTCTGAGTCAGACTAGGCCCCGGGAACTCAAGCCCAATGGGAGTTTTACCTAAATAAAGCCTGCAAGCCCAGCCTGCGGTGACTCACGTGTTAGAAATGTGCTCATTCAGCGGCACACACACCCCTTCGCCTCCGCTGTTCACACAGTTGCTCACACATTCTCAAGTCCGTTGGGGAGACCAGGCTTCCCTTAGATGCAAGGCCCCTCCCAAGGTCCGGAACCTTCAGTTAGAATGTTTCCTTATGAAACATTCCTCCCTGTGAAGACAAGAACTCCAAGACTCAGAGATGTCTGCCAGTTTGTAGAAAGTAGCATGGCCAATTAGGAAGAGAACCCACACAAGAGCCCAGGCACTTTTCACTTCTTAATCTTTTAACTAAACTGCTGTTTTTCAGTTATCGTTTGTCCAGGTTAATCCTTAGTATCTGAAACACATCTGCGTATTGCAAGAAGAGAGTCATTACTTTCGGACTTGTAGTAGTAAGAGTGAAAGCAATGATCTGGGCAGACCACCTGCCCCTTCCTGTCCCTTGACTTTCATACCAGTGACCTGAGAAGGTGACTGCCAGAGCTACGATGGCGGGAGACCTGGTGAGAGACTTTAGGAGGAAACACCGGGTCAAAGGGAGGGGCTAAAACAGAGACAGCATTTCTAGTTGGAACGGTGGCACTGGCAAAGGGCCCAAAGCAACACAGACAAAAACTTGAGTAGTGAAATGGGTGCCTTGTTGACTATCCTCGAAGCACCTCGTAGATGTCGTTATTATTGTAAAGGAAGAAGAGGTGGGAACGTCGTTTACAAAGTAAGATGATTTTGGCATTTGACTACTGAATTCGGAAACTCAGCAGTGCCAAAAGTCCTGCTTACTCTTGGTTTGTTGGTGGAACAGGAACCTCACAGGAACTCAAGTACAGTGCCATGCTGCAACCAGACTGCCTGAGAGCTGCAGTAGCTGGATCTATGCTCTATTCTCCACCCCTCCCTGACTTTTCTGCAGTACTGAGATTTAAACTCTCGTGCTTTCTTTTAAAAGACAAGGTCTACTCAAGTTGCTAAATTGCCTACCCTGGGATCAAAATTTTGATCCACGAGTCTTGGCCCCCCAGGACGGCTGGGTGACAGACTTGTGCTATGAAGCCCAGCTTCTGTGCTCCATCCTCTTTGGCTCTGTGTCTCTGTCTCTGATCTTTCCCCTTGTTTCTGTCCATTTCACTCGTTTCTACAATCAGTTTCTCTTGACATCTGTCTTAGTTACCTTTTCGTTGCTGGCACACAATACCCAATATCCACAACTTATGGAAGATTTATTTCAGCTCCCAGTTTCAGTCCATTCATGGGCAGCTGGCAATGACAGAACCACGTGGAGGAAGAGACCCGAATAAAGCTGTTCATGGCATGACAGGAGCCAACTGAGGAAGGAAGGGCAGAGGTAGCACATACCCTTCCAGGTGCTCTCCGAATAAACTATCCCTCCTAGATCAAACCCCAGTCCTCTGCCCCTCTGACCACACCCCACCTTTTAACAGCACAAAGGTCCATAGGTCTCCACAACATGCCAATACAGGACGCTTGTGGGGGACGCTCAAGATTCAAGCTGCGGAACATCTGTTTCTCTATTTGTGTCTACGTCATCACCTGCTCTCTGCTGCCTGTAGTTCTCCTGACTTTTGTTTGCACAAGGCGAATAACCAACCCTTTATTGATGTTCACTCACTAATCCTCATCTCAGCTTCTGCTACAGTTTGTATCTAACGTGCTCCAGAGGTCTCATGCAGAGTTGCTGTTTTCAGAAAAATGATTATGTCATGGGGGGCTATATTCATCAGTCCATCAATGAGTTCTTTTTCTGTTCAGAAGTAGGGCCTGGTTGCAGGGACAGGTAGCCAAGGGTGTGACGTGGAAAGGGTACTCTTGCCCTCAGCCCCTCCCTTTCTCCCATGAGGAGAGCAACTTTCCCTCACCAGGCCCTTCTACCATGTTGCTTCTGACTTGGAGTCAGTCAACTATGGGCTGAATGCAGCAAAACTATGAGCCAAAATCAATCTCTCCTCCTTCAAGTTGTGGGAGTGGGTATTTGTTCCAGAAATAGGAAAATGACTAATACACTGGCTGTAACAGTTCCAGATTCTGAAGTCCTAAGAGATGAACCATATTGGCCCAAATCTCATTTCTGAGTCTGACCATGGAGGTCACAGGCTGCTGATCATCCTGTGGGTTAGTTGCCTGTATCAGATGTCCCAGCCTTGCCCAATCCGCTTTGGCCACAGGCACAAGGCCAAGGCCAGAGCCAGTAGGCAGGAAGGAAAAACACTTCAGGATATGGATAGCAAGATTCCAGCTTTGCTGCTGACAGAACTTGTGGATTTGGGCAAGGCTCCTCAGTCCCCTAAGCCTTACATGCCTCATCAGCAGAATGTGGCAAATAATGCCTACTTCACAAGGTAGCTGCGAAGACCAGACAAGTGCCCATCTAATGAACTGATGGACATCTTGTACATGGCAGATATCCAACAAGTGATGGTTATTAGGGACTAGCATTGACTCAAGAGAATCAGAGTCCCGGGTATTCACAGTTTGTCCTGCACGAGGGGCCCTTGGACTTCTCTCTCCACTGCCTTCCTCCATTTGGAATTCCTTTTTTTTTCCTCCTCTTGATTCATCTTCATTTTGCCCTTGTTGTCAGTGCTGTGACTCAGTGCTCAAGGATTTCATAACAGGACACCTCTGAGTCAGTGTTTTCCATTTGGATGTGACTTACTTTCACTGCTCTGCTGTTGTCAGCAACACTGAAGGGATGCAGGGTGTGGTTTGCTGTATTCAAGAATACTGTCATCGGTGCTTTTAAAAATTGCTCCAGCAAAGGATGGAAGTCATCTATGATGACACTGCTAGCTTTTATAACATAAATATAAAGCTCTGATGTTTGGCAGAAATTCTACATTTCCCTCAAAAAGCCAGGATACACTGAGAGCCAGCTGAAGAATGCAGAGATATATTTAATAAGAAGCAAAAAAATGGCTCTAGATGCCAGGAATTGTTATAAACAAATACTTTGCCAGACCTACAAAGTCCTCTCTCTCTCCTTTCCCTTTGGTTCCCCCCAATCTGGACACATTACAAGGGCTCTGTTGTGACCATGGAATGGGTGAGATACCTAGGAGAAAGTCAGAGCATGAGGACTGGTCCTGGGGGTGGGAGGAGCAAGTTGCGGGGACTCTGAGAACTTAGGAGAAGAGTTTCACAGAACACAAGAAGTCAATAGACGGAGGTCAAGTTCTGAGAGAGCCTGTTCCAGGTTACAGTGAGGAGGCATGATGCAAAATCACAGAGAACTTACAGTAAATACCTGGGTCATCCCAAGAATTTCAATAGAAGAAATGCACAGGCCTGGACTAGATCCACGCATGTGTGACCTGGTTAGTCACACCACGTCTCACACCCAGCAGAGCCCTGTGCTTGGTTTAAAGTTCTGCTATTGCTACTGGGAGATTTTTCATCAGTTTCTGAACAAACAGACTCTACTTTTTAATTTTGCTTTCTTTTTTTCTCCTTCCCTGCCTGGCTCTCTACATGGTCAGTCGAGACAAAGGCTGACCAGTTTTGTTGATAATTTCAAAAAAGCAGTCTTAACTTTCTCTACTGGTTTTGATTTTCTATTTAATTTGTTTAGCCTTGATCTTTATTATTTTCTTCATTCTGCCTATTTTAAGTTGCTTTGTTCATGATGTGGAGTCTTTTCTTTTTCACGACATTCTTCTTGTCTTGAAATGGGAACTTACAGTCTTTGAGAACTCTTGTAGCAGCTTTACAGAGGGGTGGGATTACATCCATTTCTAGAGAGGTTAAGTCATTTATTAAAGGTCACATAGCCAGCCAATGGTAGGGTTGAAATTATAATGTCAGTCGTGTAAGTAAGAAACAAGAGTTTTGAATTCAAACCCATCATGATTTCCTCTCTACCACATTGCTTCATTGAAGTATTTCCCAGAGAATGGTAGCGTCTAAGTTTCCTACATACTGTCTTATGCTACTCTGTGACCAACACACCACTGTGGATGAGTGTGTATTTTGACAGCCTCTGTGTGCACCCATGTGTGTCTTGAAAGCTGTAGAAAAACATTTGTCTTGATTGTACAGTCTGTGAAATCCTCAAGTCTGCTCAGAATAATAAATAAATGGTTTACCAGCTAAATACTGTGATTCTTCTCTGCCTTTTCTCATCTATGGTGCTACTTTTATTTTCACCTAAATTCTATAGATAAATGATACCACTGCACACAGAAGCTCAGAAATGTTAGAAATAAACTAACATTTACTCTCACGTGCAAGGTCAGCATTAGTAAGAGACAAATTATAAACATAACACAAGATTCTATTCACTTTCCTCCACATATTGTCATAAGGTACTTAAAGGAAAGTGGTCTAAAAGTGCTTTATTCATTCATTCACAAAAAATATTTATTGAGCTTGTCACATGTCAGGCATTGTGCAGATTACTGGTGTTAAGCAAGACACGGCCATTCTACTTACATTTTTATAGTCTAATAAAATCAGTATCAATCAAGAAGTCACACAAATAAACATACATTAATGATTATGGTACATCATAAACCGTAGACTTGCATCATGATGTGTAAATGATGATCCAGTATGAGTGGTAAGCTAAGAAATAATGCTGCATTGGAATCTGTCACTAGGTAAGTAGGGTGGGAAGAGGTGAGCAGAAAAAAAGGTGAAGAACCTGCGAGACAGAAATAATATCCTGTGCAGATATCCTGTGTGGTGGCATCAGCTCTGAGATGCTCAAGTATTTTTATTTTGTGTTTTACTCCCTTGAAAGCTGTGTCGTTGATACCAACACTACCCAAAAGAAACAAAATGCAGCAATGTCTGGAAAAGCAAGTTAATCTTCACTTCCTCAAGGTTTTATTTCTCCACTTTCCTGCTTCACACGCACCCGTACTAGAGGGTAAGGAAGAGAGCTCAGAAAGAAGGTGATTTTCTATAAATATGTAAATATATGCATTTGTACACGTCACTCTTGAAAAGTTCTGTATCTTTTCAAGGCCTGCAACAAAGATTTTCTAACCAACAAGGTGGCTCTAGGAAGAAGCGGGCTGAACAATTTTAGTCTTACTGGTGAGATAGTTATTCCTGTTTCCGGTGTAACAGAGTTCTTAGGGGGATGACCCAGGCATGAGTCCTATGGCGACTCACCTAACAAAGCTGGTGGGAATGACTGCCACCTCTGCCTCTCGTTCAGAAACCACGCTGTGGCGATGATGAGGGCTGTTGACACGGATCCCCACCCCTGAATTCACGGGCACCTCTTAGGCCACACATCAAAACGCCACTTCCAGCAGTATACCAATACAAAGACAGTCAACATGTTTTTTTTTCCCCCTATTTTTTTCAAGGTGTCAGATACTGTTGTAAGCACTTGACATGAAAATCAAAACCTCACACATTTAGTTCTCGTGACAATCAGTTGGCAATGCAGACACTGATGTATAAAGAAGGTAAACTGCCCCAGGTCATCCCGCCAAGAAAAAAAAATGAGAGAGCTGAGACCCCAAACTAGACTTTCCTCCCAGACTTGTGCTTAATCACTGCATCATGAACATGTCCAAACCACAGTGGTGGTACAAACAGGAGTGTAGTCGGGAGCGCACATGTGCAGAATGGAGAATAAAGCCATCAGGGTGTAGGAGCGCTGCTCTGCCCCGCTGGCCTTCGCCCCACATCCCACTGGCCTCTAAGCCACTCAGTGGGGATCCTGACTCAGCCTCATCACACTATGACACAGTTCTGCTTCGGCCTCTGAGTTCCCGTGTCCAGTGCACTGCCTGACCCGCGGGGGCATGTAGTCACCCATCAGGCATGAGTGGACGGTGTCGTCACTGCATGGCTTGCAGGGATGGTGTGTCAGCAGATGAAGTCAGGCTGATAACACCTGAAGCTTAACTCCTGCGAGCGAGTCCCTGCCTTTTCCTGTTTAGTATCGTTTTTTCCATTTTTATTAGTGTATACATGAACGCACATGTGATATACAGTGGTTATGCAGAGTTTGAGTATTTCGTGCACATATATGTCACATCACCATTATAAACCCTTCCCCTGCCCCTTTCTGGCCATCCAGCACCCTCCCCAAGTCCCCTACCTCCCACTATCACACCACTTGGGTTATAGAATGCCCCTATTCTGGGCTTCTTATATCTGTGAAACTGCACGATATATAACTTTCTGCATTTGGCTCACATCACTAAGCATGACGGTCTCAAGTTGCGTCCATTTACCTACAAAAGCCTCAAAAGCCCATCTTTATAAACAAGTAGTACTCCACTGTGTACACGGACCACAATTTTTGTATCCATTGGTGTGTTGTGGGTATTTAACATTTAGCTGTTGTTACTTGTGCTGCTATAAACATAGATATACCTGTATATACCATTAACGCCTTCTTAACCTTTAAAAAGTAGCATTGTTTGGGGTGAGGGCCTATATCTTGCTACTAATAAATACTACTATGTTGTGGGTCAGAGAACATGTCATCTATGGTATTATCTGGAGAATACATTAAGCATTTTTGGGGCCAAAAGTAATTTATGTTTGCAAATGACCCAAATACATAAGAGAAATGCACGTCTTCCTTCCCTGGATGCTAAGTTCTTTCCTTGCTCTGGAAATTTCCCTCCCCTCATGTATGATATTCTATGGCTCAGAACATGTGAAATCTTCCTTTTACATGTGTCTTGATCCTTCTTATATTTTATTCGTGAATGATTCCTCTAATGAATTTGAAATATCTTAGCTCCTTCTCATGACTTTTTAGTGAAATGCATTTTGTCTGATATAAATACTTTTTTACCTTCTTTCATTCAGTTAGCATTTGTTAGCATTTGTATGTTTCATAATGTATCTAGCTTTTAAATTCCCCTGGTAGTTACAGGAATTTCTTCAGATCTCTCTTTTAGCCAAGACTTTTGTCTTTTAACAGAGGGAGTCAATCCAACTACACTTATTATCATTATAAATATGTTAGGATTTTTGAAAATATTTATCCTCTGGGAATTCCTTCCTTTTTTCAGTTTTCATTTTCTGGCCTTAATTAGATTGTTGGGGTTTTTTCTTTAATTTTCTTTTTCTAATGGTTTCTTCTTTTGTAACAGCTACCAGATGATAACAGTCTAGTTATACCCTGTCGGTAACAGAAGTCAAAGTGATCTATGTCTGCTGTAGTACCTAAGTCCCTATAAATGAAAGATCAGGTGGAAAATGGGAATTCCAGCTAATGATGCAGATGGGTATTTGTGATATAAATGGTAAAGTAAGAGATATGATCATACTTATGCATCAAGTATCTGGACAGTTCTCATCACATGTCAAGTGGAAACAGGAGAAAAGGGGGTTAAAAGAGAGATAAAAGTTCCTTCTATTGGTATTTACATCCAGCTAGTAATAATTCTAATTAAGCAAGTTACTTGAACTAATTCTCAAGTTTCATCTCTAAGAGTTGGATGTGATTGGCTGAATTCCTTGGTGAGGAAAAACAAGCCAATCTCTGGGTCAATATTGACATTTCCCTGTTGTCAGAGTTTCCTTTCCACAGCGCAGCCCTCTGTGCAGACCAAGGTCATGAGGTCAGATCAAGGGCACAGTGTGGCCGCCTGGCTCATAGGACCTTTCCTGACAAGATTCCTGGAAAATTGTACCACTTTATACAAGTGGAAAAAGGAAAGTCATACCTGTTTAGTGTTTGCTTTAGATTTTGATTACACAGCTCAGAGTCTGCTCAGAAGCCCTGGCTTCTTGGTGCTTTTTTCCTTCCCTGCTCCTGCTCGCTTCATTCTTCTATCCTAGTATTTCACCTCTCCCATTTTCAGTGATTAATTCATTTGCTCACATACATGATCAAAGTTTATTCTAAGCCCACAAAAATGGCTGCTGGTGTTGGCAATGCAAAGGTGAACCAGAGATGCCCTCTTTCCCTTCCAGATACATGAGCTGCTTCTTACAGGATGAACCATGGGGATATGGAGGAAATTCTAGGCATGGTGACAAGTATGTACAGAATTCTTTTCCACCTCTGATCCCTTTCACTAGGCCTGGCATGGCTTTGGGGCACTAACTGAGGACAGAGAGCTTGGGAAAACTTCCACTGAGGAAATCCAGGAAATCTGTCCCATAGCTGATTCCTCAGTGCGGGCGGGAACCATCTTGCCTGGTGCTACGCACTCCCTTCTGGGGACGTTGGTAAATGGCACCTGAAATAAACATACCAAAGAGGAGGCAGGGCCCAGAATTAAATTGTCTGTTAACTCTGGATCATCAAGAGAAAGTAGACTGTGTCCCTTACACCAGAATTCCCCAGTGGCAGAGTCACGGACAGATATTGGTCTTCTAGGAATCTGGCTGAAAAACAGGAGATGAATGGTGGACCAGCGAGCAGAGCTTCAGTTACCCGTAGTGACAGCTGCCCGCCACTCCCCACCGGCATTACCGCCTTAGTTCTACCTCCTGTCCGATCAAAGGGGGTATTAGATTATCACGGGAGCATGAACCTTGCTGTGAACCGCACAGCTTCTTGTGTGAACCTAATGCCTGAGGATCAGAGGGGAAGTTGAGGCTGTGATGCCACACTAGGGAACAGCTAGGAAACACAGGTTTGCATCAGCAGATAGGTTCGACTGTGCCATCTCCCATCACCCCCAGATGGGATTTTCTATCAAGGTCTATTCCATAATAGGGTGAGCTTTGTAATTACTTTCATATGTATTACCATGTATCAGTAATAGAAATTAAGTGTACAATGAGGGCAATGTTCCTCACTCATTCCGAACCACCCCCCCCCCAACCCCATCCCAACCCACCCCACTCTCATCTGTGAAAACATCATTTTCTGTGAAGCCACTACCTAGTGTCACAAAGGCTGGAGACCGCTGCCCTAAGCCCGACATTGCTATTCTTTGTAGAAGCATTTTTAAAGTAAGGCAGATCCAAGTTTTTGGGGCCCAACGATTATATAACTCAGCGTAGAGGAACTTTTATAAAAATGAATACAGTTCCAAATTGAAGGGTATAAACAGGGACTTAGCAGGGACCCATTTAACTAAGGAACCCTGAAACTGTGTTTCTCTTTACCTTCCTGTTTATCTACTTCTGACCTTGTGCACCAGGCTCAGCTCTTGCCAGAGCCTTATCTGTGCCATAGAAGAAAATATTTCGGCTCTGTTAGTCTGATTTAGCCGCTAAACCATAGGGATTTGTTTTTATGCTGTACTTCTCAGGATGCAGTCTTCCCACATATCTTCATGACACAACCCTTAGTGCCAATGTTATTCAAACCTAGTGGATGTCAAGGTTTTTGAAATGCTGGTTCTTGCAAGGGATCAAAAAAAAAAAAAAAGTGTGTCTGTGGAGCAATTCCTGGGGCCTGGGGATGTGGGTTCCCTCCTGGGAGAGCCGTCTTCAGAAAAACAAACATCACCCTGCCTTTTGGAGCTGGAGGATTCCGAGCCACCAGGGCAGTCTCTGAGATCCTCCTCCTGAGCACAGGAAGTTGTTCTGCTCCAACATGTCCCCACAAAGACTCATGTGAGTTCTGGATTAAAGGCAATGACTCACCTTGAGGGCAGACTGTGCTGTTGGTGCTTGCAGGAGTTTAGATGGGCAACTCTGAATCCAACCCCGGGGTGAGTTTAGGAGAAAAGAAAATGGATAAATAGAAAGCGTGGTTCTCTCTTCTACCAAAGAAAACAGGATTAATCCTTATTAAGGATGACTGGCAGAGAAGGAATGTCTACAGGAAATCATGATTTGTTCATTTACTGGGTATTTTTGCTTCTATTTCTTTCCTTGTCAAGAATGTTGCTTGGCGTGATCTGTGTTTTTTTGTCATGCACAGTCCAAGACACCACAAGTTCCAGGTATTGATGGCAGCTGTGGCTACACAGAAGCCTAAGAACAGGCTCTACCTTATAATGAGTGTCCGCCAGAGAATCTGACCCCAAAGTGTGCTTAATAAGTGTCTCCCAAAACAAGAGAGTGGATTAAGTTAAATGAGGTCATAGCTTAAGGAAGAATAAAGACTAAAATGTAGCTATCCTCCACTGTAATACCTTTTTCTCCTCTCTTAGCAAAGGAAGATTATGTAATGATTAAGGGCTCAAGATTTGGAGATTGGAATGAAACCTAGGCTCAGATTTTACTTCCGTCACTAGTCGCCAGTAAGACATTGAAAAAACCACTTACTATCTATCCACCTGTTTCCATGTCTGTCTAGTGAGTTTAAGGATAGTACTGAGTGTGTTTCTGTAAACTTTTAAGAGATATTTGTATGGTACCTGATACATATGTTTATATTACGGGCATTTTGAGTTGCAAAGAATTTACACAGCTTAAGAGAGTACAGAGAAATTAGAGAGGAAATTTTGTGTGCGGACTGCCGGGGCCATGTTATAGTTCGAGGTGGACATAAGGAAGGATAGATGGGTGGGTGAGGGATGAAGACAAATGTTATTCCAGGTTCTGTTCCTCTAGCTGGTCTTGGAAAGTCATTCAGGTGCTGGTCAAGATGTGCCAAAGAGCAGATGTGAGAAGTTTCTTTCCAGTAATGTACAAGGCTCAGTATGTGACTGCCACACTGAAAAAAATCAACACTCCAGGGCTCTGGGCTTAGAGATGGAGAGGCAGACAAAGAACTCGGGCTGCAGTTAGGTGCTTGGGGCGGTGAATTATCAACAGGAGGCTGAGGCAGAAGGACAAGTTGGACTTGTTCCTGAGTGTTGGTAAGACAAGGAAACTCCCCCACATACCTGGAAGGATCTTTGAGGAAGAGATCCTGTAGGTGGGGCTGTGGGCTTGCAAATTTTGGGTATTAATGAGAATTTATTCATTCCCTCAAATTGGTAGAACCGAAAAGATCTGGGTTCCACAAAGCTTCAAGTCTTGACAAATATGTCTTCCTTTTAGTGAATCTGCTATGAATTTAAACCATCTTGTTTATTTCTTTCAGTGATACCTTTTGAAAGGAAAAAAATAGGAACTAGGGGAATCAGTGAGTAGTTTAAGTGCTTGCCTAGAATACTAAAGGCCCTAGATTTGATTCCTCAGTACCACATCAAAATTAGCCAGGTGTGGTGGTGTGCACCTGGCATCCCAGCACTCAGAGGACTGACGCAGGAGGATTGCTATGAGTTCAAGGCCAGTTGGGCCACATAGAGAGATCAGGATGAACCTGGACTATAGAGTGAGCCCCTGTCTCAACAAAACAAAATAAAACAAAGCAAAACAAAAACAAATATGGAGGAAATAAATCCATTGGTACACGAAATACACAAATCCTGTGTGCTTATTACACAGCTAAATAAAATCTTGGAGGCTGTACTCAGTGTTCTTTCAAAGACCAGAATCAATAAAAATATACATACAGTGATAAAAGGGAGTTATTAGGAAGGATCTACAGTCACCTATATAGTTATAGGTAGAGGAGTTACAGAGGTGAGAGAATGCACAATGCATATCTGCAATAGAGACCTGGAAGACTCAGTAGCTGCTCAGCCCAGGAAACTGCAAACTAGAGTGATCAAAGAGGTATCAAAGATGCAAACTTAGACCAAGGTCAAAGGCTAAAGATCCTGGGGAGTCACTGCCATAAGTCTGTGTTGAAAAGCCGCAGAGTCCGGGGCCTGGAGTTCATAGCAGCAATTACAAATGTGCCCACTCAAACACAACGGAACTTCCAATAAAACAAAAGCCAACTTCCTCCCTCTTTCCCTTTAATTCCATCCAGGCTACAAGCCCATGGGACCATGCCACCCACAGTGAGGGCTGGTCTTCTCTGCTCAGCTGGCCTACCATGGCGTCCACAACTGCACCCAGAACTGCCCTTGACAGATTTGCTAAGCACTTCTCACATCTGTCAGGTTGATGTATCACAATTAATGGTCAGACGGCAAGTGCTATATTTTCATTTCTGTATCTTCATATATAATAGTTTTTAATCAAGAAAGCATGTTGAATTAAGGAGACCAAGCAGATTGGACCCAGTGGTACATGCCTATAATCCTAGATACCCAGAGGCTGAGGCAGAAGGGTTGTAAGTTTGAACCCACCCTTTATTGTTTCTGTGTCAGCTCCTAGGCATTGTCTTGGTCTCCTGTATATAACATCCTTTTTCTCTTTTATTAGTTCAGAAGTTTTCTCTATCTTATGTCTAGCAGTGCTTTTCTACTTATTCTGCTTCCGGCTCGCTGAGTATTCGAGATATGTGGATACAAGTGTTTCAGTGACTATTTTAACAGCCTCAGAAGGTTTTGATTCGTGTACCACATCATAGCATTCACCTACAAAAATTATGCAGCGTAGCGGTTTCTCGGCTCATCCCAGACTTGCACAATCGCCACCACACCCTCAATCTACATTATTTTCACTGCCACACACACAGATCATGTCCTCATCAGCACTCACACTGCCTTTCTTGAGCTCCACCTCTAGGCTGCCCTCCAGAAGCTCACGTCCCCAATCTGGGCATCCTGGGATGTTCTCATTCTGGCACTGGGTTGTAAGAGTTGCTGTGTTTTCCGGCCCAGCCAGGCCCAGTGGTGCGGGACTGTCACCCCAATACTCGGGGAGGCTGAGGCAGGAAAAGACAAAGTTGGAATCCAGACTGAGCAACTTAGTGAGACCTTGTCTCAAAATCAAAAATAATACTAGGCTGAGGATACAGCTCGGTATGAAAGCTCTGGGTTCAGCCCTCAAGGCCACAGTAGTGGGGAGAGTATAGGTAGGGAGACAGAGAGAATTAGAGAACGCATTTTCCGACCATAGAAAACATCAGCCGCCTCTGCAGCTCAGAGGCTCAGGGCTCCTGTCTATTTTTAGTCCCCCAGAAGTGCTGAAGACTGGAACGTAAATAGACCTTCACTATGGAACGGGCTGGGCAAATACACCCACAGGCACATGGGGCTAGAAAGTTTGCTCGATACACAGATCCCTAGTTGCAGACACAGAAAAACCAACAGAACAATAAGAGGAAAGAGGAAAGATCTGAAAAGCCTGCTGTTCACACACACAGTTTATCAGCCTGAGTGTCTTGATTCCCTGCAGAGGAACAGGGAGGAAGTCCTGAGGCCTCATCTTCCTCGCTGAACTAATTTTGACCGAGTCTCCAATTTAGCCAAGGCCAACTATCTGGCGTGCGTATGGAGTGGGGCAAGGGGGAGGGTCGTGTTGGGCCATATCGTATTTTGGCATTTAGGATGAAAATATCTTGACTGTTGACACTTGTCTCAGCTAAGTTAAAACTAAGTGGCAGTGACAGCTGAGGTTCACAGGCAGTTTTCAGACGAGCTTGCTCCTGACTAAGGAAAACTAAAACGAATAAAACTTGGGCTAATGAAAACTTCCCAGAGGATCTCCAAGGTGTCAACAGTTTCAGGCACTTCGTTATGGAAGGCTTGCCTCCTCCACAGGGGCTCCACCCCTGCACTCATGAAACCCAACCCCGTGATCTCCCGTGCCCCCATCAGTCCGTCTCATAACACACAGGCAGCTTCTTCAGTGATTTTTTTAATTCATGCTAACAGGTCAAGTGTAGCCAGTTGGTTGTTCAGAGACAGGACCTGTCCTCCTAATTTCTATTTAGAAATGATTTTGCCCACTTATTTGTTGACTAGATCTGTTGCCAAGTCTGAAGATGCTCTTTAATCATGAATGATCTATGTTCAATGATCAATTCTAATTCTTCAGACTCAGAAGATTAAACATCGCATGAGAATCCCAAAGTATAAATAAATAAGAGTCAGAAAGGTGAGATGCTGAGAGTCAGGATGAACGGGGATATTCCACAAGCATAGCTAGCCAAGTCCACAGAGCAGGCAGACTCCTTTGTAATAATTATATGCAACTACACTGGCACAGGCCTTGTTCTCCAAAGAGTATGCAATGAGTTGCATGGCCCATATTTGCGATTCCTCTCTCTCAGGTTCTGTATCCTTTCATCACTAACATCCCCTCTACACCCTTGATATCACATGAGAACACTGTCTGGTTTGTTGAGATTTAGTTTGGAGGAACTAATTTGATTTCCTCCCAGGAAAAAGGATGGACCTGTTCTAACACAATCATTCTCACTTTCTATCCCTTGAATATCAAGAAGCAGTTATAACATAACTGGCCAGACTAAAGGCACACAATTTTACATGAAGGCATACAATGGCAGGTACATAACACATGACGTTGCAAAACGCAAGCTCTTGAACATTCACCATATAAACCATGCAACTCAACCACCTACTGACTCCATCTTTGTCTAGCTTCACATGGAAATAAATTTATTGAGGTGCTGAGTCTAAAATAATTCAAATGAAATTTCAATTTTTATTGATGTCTGTTAGTAAACACTCAGCAGGAGATCATAAAATGGATGTTTTCCTTTTTGCCAAGTGAACTTTTCTCCAATTTCTTGGACAGAGTACTTCCAACTACGTCTTATTCCACTCTAAGCTTTCCAAAATTTTCTCCTAATTCGGCCTATCTAGGCTGCAATATTTCCTTTCTGTCTCTGTCTTAATTCTGTATTATGTAGATCAATTTACTCTCTTTGTTTTCTGCCTGTCCATAGATGAATTCCTCCCCCTCCTCCAGCCTCTTCTAAAAAGCTAACAAGAGGCCTTTCTTAGGTGAGCTTGAGAGTGAGGTTTATATCTGTAACTTATTTTGTCCCTGAAACCAGTGTAAAGAAAAACACCATATTCATTTGAGAGCTAAACATAACTTCAATTTAGATTCTATCTTTCTTGATTAACTTGTCCAATTAAATTTCACATCTGATTTAATTTGCTAAAATGAGCTGTTGATACACGTTAGTCAGTACATAGTTGCTTGGCAGGCTAATTCAATATAAGTAACACACATAAACACACATACAGACTAAGTTCCCTGGTAGAGAGTCTGGTCCAGCAAGGAAAGCTTTCAGCCCAAGGCAAGTGAGAAACTGATTTGCACCAAGACTTTCCACACTAGTGAAAGTTTAGCACTCTCTAAATCCTCGAAGTACTTAGATTTCTTTTATTTCACCCATTAGCTTCTGGAGACCTTCGGGGGAAAGTTCTTCATGGGGCACATGCTAAGAGTGAGTGGACAGAGTCCTAGCTAGTGGGTTGAGGGCCTCACGATGTCTGGCATGACGCCCTAGTCATGCACGTACATGGATCTCAGGATGTGGCAGGCCATATCTGAAGCCAGTAATCCCAAACAAGATGGCTGGGGAAACCTGCCGGGATTGAAAATGCAAAGAGAATAGTACACATCTACAAAAATCCCTTTGCAAATTTCCATCAGTAGTAAAAACAACTTGAACTCAGTAAATCAACAAGAGGCCTTGGGGCAGGAAGTTCATCTGGCCAAAAACAATTGTCACTCACTACAAACAATCCACCATCCACCAGTCACCAGTGGCCAAGAACTCACCAAGGGAGCTTCCCTCTGGTCATAAAAGCAACAGGGGCTGGAGGAATGAATGGCTCAGCTGTTAAAGCGCTTGCCTAGCAAGCACTAAGCCAAGCACTAAGTACCAGAGTTCCATTCCCCAGCATGACATAAGCCAGGCATGGTGGCACACGCCTGTAATACCAGGGCCTGAGAGGCTAAGACAGGAGGATTGCCTTGAGTTCAAGGCTAGCCGAGCTCCATAGTGAGTTCAGGACCAGTCTGGACTTCAGAGTGAGGCCCTATCCCCCCCCCCCCAAAAAAAAATAAAAAATAAAAAAGAAAGAAAGAAGACTAGCTGGGAGACAGTTTTATATATATATCATAGAAACAATACTCAACTAAATGACCTGAATTATCTGTGTTGCTTGGTCTATACTGGTTAAATGGGTTAGCCACAAAATTGTTGCACACTCTCGGTCCAAGTGAGAGTGCCTGCAATAAACTAAAGAAGAGTTTTTCTTTGCTCCTAATAGCTAGAAATGTGATTCATCAATTAACGAGTGAAAACACTGGCTTCTTTCATAACTCCAAATGCTCAGGATGCTAACCCACCACAGTTATCCTGTTCTGTGGCAGACGTGGCATATGGTCAAAACTTAAAAGGAAGAATTCTAAGCATGACCCGTTAGCACTGAAGAGCTCTCTCTTTCTCTAAGACATCTGTTAATAAAAATTCTTCTGCCTTAAGATGTGTGTTAATTAACTATAAACCAAAGGGATAATCCTTGTTAAGGTAATGCTGGTTGCTATAAAACATAATATTAAAAATACCTTAACAAAACTGAAATTGTTTCTCACGCATTTAAATGAGTATTCTTACGTAGTGGTTGGTTATGTTCTAAGTAGTAATTAAGGAATCCAGGCTCCTTGTCTCTGCAGTGGAGGAAAAAAAAAAAAAACAGAATTTCTCCATCTTCAATATATGTCTTCAAGATGGTTAGTTAACCATCACTGGTGTGGAATGTCCTTATGCAAATCATCTCAGAGGCGAAGAGCTCAGGGGTTTGAATATTTCCAGGGGCCAGGCCTGTAAGTAGCTCAGATCATTTCTGCTCCCGTTCCACTGGCTAGATCGTGGTGTCACCTGCACACTCATGATGGCACAGGGGAAGGCATCCTGCTGCTCTCCGAGGAACAGAGGGGCATGACGATGCCACACAGGAGACCTAAAGCTCTATTTTGAAAACACCTTACGGCACTGGCCACTTCTATTCTACTATTCTCACCTCTATTTCTGGCTTCAACAGTGCATCAAAGCTAATGTCCTGAGGAATGACAGCAAGAGCTGAATAAAGGATAAATACAATCAACGCTTTTGAAGACATCTGAGAACCACAAAGCAGCAGCCAGGATTGAGGTTCCAGAGGTGTAGTCCTCAAAGAGGAAGGCAAACCAAGGTACTGAGGTGATCCACGTTGTCTAGTGGGCTTCCGGGGAGGTATTCACTCTGCCAGAATCAGTGGGGCAGTGGGCGGGGTGGGTGCGGGGGTGGAACAAGCACAAAGCAACAGTGAGGGACCCAAAGGGCTACACTCTAGACACAAGGAAACTAGAAACAGAGATAGAATTTTCTCATACACACAAAAAAAATTGGAGTTCCTTGTTTTTCTGACTTTCCTCTAGATCATCAGCCCGAGAGTTTACATCTTTACTGTTGTAGTCAAAATTCACTTTGATAATATTCTTTTAAGTCTCTTGTTTCTATTTCTGCCCCCAAAAAGCCTTAATTTATGAATAAACAGGGTTAGAGTTGAGTTTGAACAGAGAAAGGGAACTAGACTTAAAGAGGAAAACTAAATTACACAAAATGTAAATCCTTACGCATTATCTCAAGATAATAAAACGCAGCACGCAAGGTTGTTGGAGTAGGGAATGTGTACTATTTAATTCGGTGCCTAGGACACTGCAGAACTGTGACTGTTGTTCTTGTAACTCCTCTTTACTGGCTTTCTGCGTGAGTAGAGATAAGAAATGTTCCTCACAGACTCAGCCAAGTGTGTGTTTGGAAAGTGAAGAAACCAAAGCTGATTCCAAAGTTGTGGCTCTAACTATTTCTATTACACACTCGGGATAGTCATCTATGAGCTGTGTTTTCTGGAGCCAGAACCTTTGAAGGTTGGCTTTGACATTAGCCTAGTTAGTATTTCTCCAATACTTCAATAATTATTAAATGAGGGCTTCTACATGTCAATATTTCAGAATACTTACTAATCAGTGCCGTGATCTGCACTGGCTTTCCTCTGAGCTCTGCCTAAGAGCCCACCCTGTCCTCAGAGTCCCTACTAAAGCAGTTCCAGGAGGTCAGAGTGCCAGCTGCACCCCAGATGCATGAACAAGGGCTAGCACATTGCATGACCACGTCAACATTTCAAGATTGCAGTGAGCTACAGCCACGAATTCAAGTGAATAAGGTTACTATTAGACGGCATGAAAGAACAGAGAGGTATGAAGGTTTGAATTCTTCTGTAAACTCAAAAAAATCAATTGTTCAAGCACACAGCTGCCTCCTCAGTGCTCGGCTGACCTTCAGACTTCCATTACTAACAAGCTCTTGACGGAGCTCTGGCGAGCCTGGAGTGATATGAGGCTGTGCTACTGGAATTTTGATGGAAAGTAATACTTCTGGTGCACTTCCCTTATCAGCCCACATCTGGAGTTGGTGGGCAGCAGGTGCGCGAGAACACCTGGTCTGAAAAGGGCTTCTTGTTCTATCCTTTCCACTTCAGTGACTGACATTTAACACACTCTTATAGTTTGGGTTTCTGCGGACATTTGTTAAAAGCAGCCAGTCCCTTCCTCATAGGATGCTCGCTGAGAACACACATTTGCAGGCTTCCCTCCGCATCGTTCTTAAAAAAAAAAAAAAAAAAGCAGACCGTTTATGTTTAAAAAGCATCAACTGTTAACTAGTACCATTAGCTAACTAATGCTAAGTAATGTTAACTAGTTTACCGAGTACCCCAAACTCAACGGAATGTAACAGAAAACCCCATCTTATCATTTCCATCATGTTTCCCATTCACGGCCCCTGAGAAAATCAGGCAGATTTCAAACTTTAAAATTACTTAGAGGTCCTGAAAGTTTATCGAAGTCCAATTTAAAGTTCCAACCTCACATTCATTTCAAGGATTCTTTTCTCAAACTCAGGCCTGTTGTACATGGAGTGGGAGAATGTCTGGGTACGGGAGTGGGAATGGGTAGAGGAGGGCACAAATGTACTACTGCCTTAAATTAACACCCCTTCAATGTGTCCTGATCTCTGAAATCTGTGACTATGAGCTTATTCGGAGGGAAAAAACATTTTTTTTTTGCACATGTAATTAGAGATACTCAGTTGAGATTCTCCTGGATTATCCAGATGGGCTCTAAATCCAATGACAGGCCACTGCAAGAGACACCAGGAATAGGCTACACAAACGTGGAGTCCAACTGGCGTGGTGCAGCCACAAGCCAAGGGGCATCTGGAGTCTTCAGAGCTGGAAAAGCCAAGGGACTGCTTTCAGGGGAGAGCAATCCCGCTGTCAACTTGACATCGCACTCCTGGCCTCCAGAATCTGATGTTTTAGGCTGCCACATCTATAGGAACTAGTTAAGACAGCCCTTGGAAATGAGTATAAAAAAGTCCAATGGGCAAAACCTTTCTATTCAGATGTTTTTGGTAGCTCTCTCACTACTGCCAATGTCCATTCCATGGCAAGCAGCCCAGAGCTGCCTTGTGCCAAAGGCAAGAGCAAGTTTTTGTGGAGGACTTTAAGGGACCTGGCGAAGGTGAAAAGGCCCCTGGTTGAGCTCATACAACTTTCTTCTTACTTCCTAGGTGGGTTTCTTCATCCCATAGTTCCCATGCTAAAACAGGATGAACACTCTACCTAGGTCCTCATAGGTACCATGCTTCCAAATTGCTCAGCTCCTTTCCATGGCTCCCCTTGTGGCCACTGTGAAGGATGGGAGGTCACCACCATGCAACTCATCTATTCTGCCAGCTCTGCCTCCAGAATTGTCAGCCTCCAAGGCTGCTGTCCAGGCTGGCTCATGGTAGTCACCTGGTGTGGATGATGTGATAGCTTAGTAAGTGTCTAGCCAGGTAAGAGCCACTGTCTCTTCTCCAGCAGCAACCCTTGCCCCATATCTGGGTGCCTGGAAGGCTTCTTTCTCTGTCCCCCAACTCTCTCAGTCCTCTGCCATGCATGTGGATATGGGAGTAAAAGGTAGAGAGTCCCTTCAGCCTTTCCTTAGAGCACTGCCCATGCTTGAGGATATGTTTGGTGGCTCTCTTGCTTCCTCATGGACTGTGAGGTACCAACTAGTGGCTGTATTTGAGGCTTCAACTGAAATCCTGACTAAGAAGAAAATCCCATTCAATAGCCTGTTAAATACTCCATAGAACAGTAAGCAAGATTTATAAAAATGCAAATATGTTGTTCTAATTTAAAAGTTTCCCTACTGATCCTCACCTAGTTTCAATCATTTCTTATTCTGTTGGTTAGTACTTGTGAGATCATACAATTACATTTTGAAAATCTCGACCTCAGAGACTTTTAATCACAAATTTTCTCCAGTGCTCAGTACAAACCTAATCTTTTGCTCACTTCTTAAAAAGAAGTCAATGACTAGTTTTTAAACACGAAGCTTCTTAACAATAAGAGGGAGAAAGCCAGGTTGGTAAATGTGAGATTGTAATTACAGGAATGGTTTTCCTCCCCCAAGGACAGGGTCTTGTTCTTCCCTTACCCATCCAGGGCATAAACGAAACTCTTCCCAGGGAGTCACATTTCTATTCTTGGCACTATCCCCGATAAATTATAAAAACTAGATGACTTCTAAGCGCCTTTCCAACTCTAAAGTTATGTAATTTCACGTACTCTATAATTACCAGGAGTTTTAGAAAGCTTCCAACGAAATTTCAATGCCTCTGATTCACAAACTTCAACCTTCCCCTTATCTGTCACATCTTACAAAAGTAAATGTTTTTCAACAATGTGGCAAGGCACGTTGGCTGGGTCTGTTAGTCACACAGTGTCCTCCGTATGCAGAGGTCCTCGGGGCAAACACAAATCTTACATGTGACAGGTTGCTCTGTCTGGTAGGTTACTGACATACACAGGGACTCAAGGCCTCATGAAGAGAAACACAAGCCTGGTTACAATCAGCTGACATGGAAACCTGTAGGAGATACTTGGCCTAAGAGCTTGAAAGCAGAGAGGGCTGCTGCTCTTCAAGAGGGATAATAAAGAACGCTTGCAGCACACTCTAGAATTAGAAGCAGGGGCTGAAGGAAGCAGAGGTTCAGAGTGTGGATTTAAGTTGTCCTAGCATCCAGTTTGTCCAGGACCAATGTGTGCTCTGAGAAGGGGAGAGATGTAATAACTGAATCCACTGAGAACCTGGCCCTCTGGTGGGAACCTTTTCTCTTCCAAGGAGGTAGTTACTCTGGAAGAATCACACTCGGAGTTCTGGACCTTCCCCCTACATTCTTCTGCTATAGCAAGAGAGAAAAAGTGAGGATCTACAGAAATTCAGAGACGGGAAGAGACAGCCAAGCATTTCAAACAGCACTGGCTAAGAAAGAGCTACTCAGAAGGCTTCAAAAGTTAGTCAGTGCCCCAAGTGGCTCTAAGTACTTTCAGCAGAGGTGGAAAGATGTGGCCACAGCACTTGGGAGCAGGAAGGGGTAGAAAGACAGCAGAGGGGCAACGAGGCTGGCTCAGATCATAAATCTTGCCTCTCTGCTAGGTGGCATCTTAGACAGGCACAAAGTTGCAGTGAGCTGGAGTCCGGATATTCAAAAGCTAAAGGAGTTGGATCCAGATGACTGAGACTAGTAGGGAATGAAGTTACTTGTAACAAGAGACAGGTGGAGCCCAGGAGGCCGTCTTGTGACTCCCACTTTAACACAACCTGACACAGTATCTAAAATGGTGTGCGTGTGTTTCTGTGATCATTTAAATACAATTAAACTCAAAGAACACCATTCATCCCTACCTCTGGGCATTATTTGCCTTGGATACATTCCAATAGTTTATATTTGAGCCTTTGTACGTTAAGCCTTTGAAATTTCATTCAAATGCAATCTGAGCAATGTTTATTCAGAAATTACCACATGCCCAGAGTTGTTCTGTGGGAATACAGAGGAAATGGTAATATTTAAGATTTATTAAAGCTTTACTTTGTGTCAGATATATAACACAACCATCTAATGAGCTAAATACTATTATTATCATCCTCAATTTATAGATAAAACTGAACCTCAGGAAAATTAAGTAAATCTCCTGTGAGCACATTGAGCTGTGATCCAAACCCAGATCTGACTCCCCAGAGAAAGCTCTTAGATACTCTACAAAGACCTTGAAATTTACATCAGTGAAAATCTGAAATGACAACATGAAACGTCAACCTTGGCTTCGATCCTTTATCTTGCTGTGCAAATTAGAGAGTTACATGACATGCAGATGGAGCTCAAGTCTCAGAGCTTGCTCTGAGATGGCATCATCAGTTTTATGGACTCACACACACACAAAGAAAAACAAATGGAGTCTAGAGCCAATGTCGATGCCTGCAAAGCAGCAAGCCATCTCTCCGGGCCATATCACTCGAGGAGCACCGTGGGATCCAGCTCCACTTTTACCCATTACAGGCCTGTCTTGTCCATTTGAGATAAACCCAAAGCCCTAGTTAAGGAGAACTAAACCACCTGCTTTTAGAAGCACAAATATTTCTGGTAATCAGGAGCTTGTGGTGAACAATTGCTGTAAATTAGAGAAAGAAACATCGGCCTAGTGGTCCAGTCCACACTGATTTCTGCAGTCAGGGAATAACACCCACTCTGAGGTTTCCTGTGGCACAGAAAGCACCCCTTACGAGTAACTCACAAGCTGGAGCTCAAGGCCTGCAGACCCACAAAGGAAACAAATGGCGTCTCTTTGCGAGAGGCTCAGAGAACCAAGCAACAGATTTGAGGCTGGAAACCAGCTGAGAGGAAGGGTGGGTGGCTAGTCTTGTGAGAAGGAAAAACAAAACCTATGGAAGTGATAAAGAGCTAAGGAAAGCCCAAAGGCACTAGGGACAGCCTGTCTCAATCTCACCAACTCTACGGGGAGAAAGCACGCTTTTAAATAAACACTTCAAAGAGAGAGTAACTCAAACTCAAAGTGAGAACTTGAGGGTTCATTTAGATTGTTGATAATTTTTGTCCTTTTCAGTAACAAGGCTGTCAGCAGGGGAAGCTTTTTCCGTCATTATGGAAGTGTGTCGGGACTGTCGCAAAGTCAATTAGGAAACGGGAGGATATGCTCATTACAGTTTAACAAGCTGGGGGCTTGTGACAGAGCCAGGACAGCAGCCCGTGGCCCGGGTCAGCTGGTCCTGAGGACGCAGAATAGGCCAGATGGGCAAATCATACTGTGGACCAAGGGCCCTCCCCTCGTCCCGCTGGGCCACTGCCCTGACCTCGAAAACAAAGGCAGAGGGCACACACTGGGTCCCCTTATCAGCTGCTTAGCTCAGCAGCTGCTGCCCCGAGCTGGTTTCCGAGTCCTGCCTTTCTCCAACAGGTGCCTTTTTGTGTCACTTCTGTGTGAGGAAAGACGAGGTGAAGGGGTTCAGAGCAGAAAGGAGAGACAGCAGAGAGGCTGTCAGAGGTCTGAGTACCAGAAAAGAATGTTTCAAGATGGACAGAAAATAGATTTCTAAGACAAGCGTTGGGAAAGCTGGAGGCCTAGAAAACAGAGGAAGGGCTGGTTGTTCTCCCCTTGGTCAGTCCGATCAAGACATTTTCTTGTTGGGAGATTTACAGCTGGTTGGCAGTGGGGATGGTGGTGAAACGGATTCAATTGTTTGAGTCTAAAGAAGTCATGAAAATAAGGGCTGGCCTAGACGCCAGGCTAGGGAACGAAGCCAAGCTTGAGAATTAGCTGTAGGAGTAGATGAGAATTAGGCCCGGAGTCCAGTGAGAAATGCAATATATCGCACGCTTCTATCTGAAAGCAGTTATGCTTAGTGCAACAACTACTTGAATAGAAAGTGAGCAGGTTTACAAAGATCCCAAAGTGTCTTTGAGAGAGCAGCAGGTGGAAAGGGCTGAGCCTCACAGACCGTCTATGTCAGAAACATGGTTGTGGGAAATATATTTTCTTAAAATTAGACTCAGGGCAACAGGAGAAGAGAGAAATTGAACACAATTCGACAGAAAAATAATGAAACTTGTTTTACCCTGCTACCTGACACAAAGGCTATTTCACTTGTCTTTGTGGTATTTCAGAATGTCAGGAGAAGCGTTTGTGCTCACTTAATAAAAAGGCTAAAGCCAAGAAGCTAAGGGTGTAGTGGGCCCGGGGAGGGGCTGTGGGGAGGAAGGGAGAGAGATAGGAAGACAGAGAATGTCTGTTGCCATGGAAATAGCTCTGCGGGAAGGAGATCAGAGGGGAAGGCATCACAGGCTTTCTGTGCCCACTGTCTCCTCGGTGTCTTTTTCTAACTCAGGCCCCTTCAATGCCACTGTGTTCACCCCTGTTCAGGTCGAATGCACACAATCCCACATTCACTGCACACAAGGCTGCGCAAGGCAGGGTGCGGGTACGAGGCTGATGCGTGGCCGTGAGGTGACGCAAGGTAACTGGAGATTAGAGAAGCCTGGCCCATCTGGGCCCCGGCACCCAGCAGGCCCAGGGAGCCCATTCCAAACATGAACCCTCCTCTGGGCGCTGGATGACGGTGGCACTCTGAGCCTGAGCTTAAGTCCCAGGCTGCTTCCGGTGTGGAATCTCTCTGGATTTTAGTTTCTCGTTGGTAAAAATTGGTATGATTATTACACCGACTTACAAAAAGTGATAGAAAATTATGATGTTTAGACTAAAAACAGACCAAGACAAAACAAAACCCTCACTACAGTAAAAGACTCATGACCAGGAATGATGGGATAAGGGTGCTGAAAGCCAAAAACTAGTTGGAAAGATCTAACCTTCAGCCATAAACCACAGTATAAAATGGTAGAATTGGAACTGGAAAAAACATCCTTTGAAGCCCAGCTCAGTGTTTCATAGAAAAATTATAAGGTTAAATGAGTCTGTTCAGACGCTCCTGAACATATAATGAAGACGTATACTGAGAAGCCCCTTGTGAGTTGAAAATATCATAAGTTGAAAATACACTGAACACACTTAACCTCCCATACATCATAGCTCAGCAACACACTATCGGCAGCATACAAGTGTTTGCTCTTGTGCTCGCGTGGCTCACTGGGAGTTGCAGACACGCCGCTGTCCAGCATGGTGAGGGCATTGTCCAACAGCCTCTCACCCACCTGGGCAAAGGTCACGTACGAGTACAGTTTCTACTCAACCATGGTGAGGTCGAAAAATCTTAAGTTGAGAACCACCTGCACTTACGAAGTATGTAGAACGGTGCCTAGCATAAAAGTTTTCTACAATGTTCGATAATTAAGTAAATAAATGGATGCACCAAAAGCCATTATGGAAGTCATATCAGGTTGCTAAGGGGTTTTTTTTTTTTTTTGGGAGGGGTTATTTGGGATTGAGCCCAGGAATCTATGTACTGAACTACATCCCCAGCCCTCACTTACCTATGTATGTATATACATACTATGTATGTATGTATGTACTTTGAATCAGAATCATCCTAAGTTTCTGTGGCTGAGGTTTCCAATTTCCTGCCCAATCCTCTCAGAGTACTGGGATTACAGACCCCTCTGCCAAGCCAAGATATCAATTTTATCCATGAGGATAGTGAGGCTTAAAGAGGTCACACAGAAAGTTCAAGGACACCTGAACTGGTCCCTGGTGCAGTCAGGACCATGTCAATCCCAAGCCTCTTTGAACATCAGAGAAGACACAGACACACACACTTGAAATCCAACAAAGGCTGACTGTCAGGGAGATGTGTGAAGAGCAGAGTTTGGGGAGCAGGTGGGGAATCTGGGAGACTTGCTGAAGGGTCTAGTGGAGTTGTGAAAGAAAGCAGGGCTTCCTATAACAGATGCTGAAAACAGAGGCAATTGTGCGTGGGCAGAGCCCAACATGTAGGGCATGAATGATTCCTCACCACTCCACGATGTAAACCAAAAAGTCATCGACGTACTTACAAACCACACTAGTAATAAAAATTGCAGAGCTCCTTTGGGGCAATTATGAACATCAAGTATCATATAGACTACTGGGAATGAATTTGTGAGGCAACAGAATTATTTGAATGTTTTTAATTTACCTTTTAAAAACTATTATGTAGGGTCATTAAAATCAGAAAATGAGTGACCTTGTTTGACGGTAGCTGACAGAAAACTTCATTTGTAAACAATGCGTCAAGTTCAATTTCAATTAGATCCTTTTGTTGGAAGGTTACGTACAAACTGGCTTTGTATCTTTTATTTACTTCAGGGCTAGGGCATAGCTTAGTGGTTAAAGCACTTGCTTAGCTTGCTCAAGACTCTAAGTTGATTCCCCAGCACCAGAAAAAAACCATCAGAGCGTGGTAGCACACTCCTGTAATGGTAGCACTCAGGAAGCTGAAACAGAAGATCCTGACTTCAAGGCCAACCTGGGCTACACGGTGAGTTCAGGGCCAGCCTGGACTACAGAGTCAGACCCTGTCTCGAAGAAAAAAAATATTATTTTTATTTAATTCAACAAACTGAGTGCATTCTTAGCACCAGGCACTAGCCCAGATAGTAGGGACGCAGAGAGTTGTGAGCGGTGGTTTCAGTCCTTCTGGAACCCACAACCTCCTGGGTCCGTACTCACATCTCTGTTGTCACAACAGAAAGTGAAGGTATTAGAGCCCTTGGAAACAGTGTCACCATGGTAGGATGGTGGAAGTCAGGCGTTGGTATGGGAAAGAAGAGGGCTGAGACAAATTACTAAGAGCCGTTCATTTTATACGATACTGGCCACACCCACAGTTTTGGCCCACAAATTCCTAGGTGGGAAGTGCCTAAACCCTTAAACGCAAATTGTGCCAGATTTACTGAACTGATGCTGTGAACATGATATTTGCTTTCTTCAGAGACATTCCTTGTTCATATCCCAGTTTCTAGCCAAGTTTCAAATGACTGAGATCCCCTATTAAATGTCCCCTACGTGAGGAAAAGGCCATTGCATTGAGCAAGGGCAGACCTGCTCAGCAAACGCTTCCTGAGGATTTGCTAGGCGCCTGATCCCAAAAAGGGGAAAGCACAGAGTGTGTCCGTCCTCGGGATCTTTGTAGACTGGGGCAAAGATAGGAAAATCCAGGAATGGTGCTCAAAGGTTAAGCTTACATTCTTGGCTGCAGGCATTCAAGCATCCGACTCAAGCTGGTCTAAGAATTTAAAAGATGCACAGTGTTAAGAGCATCCCCAGCTTAAGACATTAAACTGCACTGACCGAACGAGGCTTCCTGAGCGGAGATTATGACTATCTCACCCGCATCTTTGTTCTTCCACCAGGTAATTATGACTCTGTGTCAGAAAATATAGTTTTATGCCGACCTAGAGTCTGCAGGCCCCGGGCCACCTGCTGGTATGTGGCCTGTGAGGGAATGAGCCGCACAAAAGAGGTCCCCGTTGGGTCAGCCAGCAGAGCTCCGTCTGTATCTACAACCGTACAGCCAGCTGTGCACGATGGGTCCAGGCTGTGCGATCCTTATGAAAATCTAATGCCCGGTGACCTGAGGCGAAGCGGAGGCGGACATACTAGCACCGCTCCCCTTTCCTATCCCAGTGCAGAGTTGTCTTCCAGAAAACCTACCCTCAGCGCCAGAAAGATGCAAGCTGGAGGTTAGAGCCGCAAAGGGAGATGGGGAAGAGACGGCAGGAGGAAACAATGTTCCTGAGGTGATGACAGAATTCTGAACCAAGGAAGGAGCAGCACCCTGACTGAGCGAGGTGTGCGCCATGGCGCCTGCGCCCTCAGGGAGTGAGCCAGCAAGCGGGGTGCACTTTGGGGGAGTTCCCCGAGAGCCACGCCGTCTGGCCGGCTCATAACCCTCATCATACAGGCCTTGGGGTGCAATTACATGACACCCACTCAGCTGGGCGATGGGGACATGAATTTATAGGCAGTCTCTCCTTCTGCAGTTGTGCGTCAGCCACCTGCAGCTAACGGCTACTGTACCCCAGGGCACGAGGCAACTTGGAAACGCTGGCTCCAAAGGACCCTGCGGCCAGGCCTGCACGGCGGCCCTCTGGGCCCAGAGCCCACGTGGGCGCGGACAGCGGAGCGCGAACGAACCTCAGGGCCCCGCCACGCGTCCAGGGCCGCAGGGAGCAACCAACGCCTCGGGTGGCCAGAGCATGTGAGTGGCGACCCCGCGAGCGTCCCGGGGGCCGCGCTGCCGAGAGAGCTTTGGGGAGCGCTCTTCCCGCAGGGCGAGCCAGCCCCGCTCCGCTCCGCGCGGCAGGCCATTGGCGGGAGGCGAACGCCCCGCCCGCCCGCAGCCGACCGCGCCGTGGCCGCTCCGCCAGCGCGCAGGTGAGCGGGGACCGGAGCCCCGCCGGGCGCGATCCGGGTCGGAACCGCCCCAGCCCCCATCTCTGGGCCCCGAGCAGGAACGGCGCGGCTGCCCTGGTGGCGCTTCCCGTGCGCGGCAAGGCCCGCAGCCCCGCGATCGGCGGGGCCCGGCAGGTGGCCGCGGAGGGGGGCGGGCGCGGCCCGGAGCTACTGACCCCGGGAGCCACGGAGCCTGGGGGCCCCTGCCCGCGGCGCACGCGTGCCCAGCCCAGGCCCGTGCCGGCGCCGGCTTGTGGGAAGGCGCCACTGACCTTGGTCTCTCCTGGGGCAGGCCTGCTCGGGACCATGGGCGCCGCGCTGGGGGCCGGCGCGCGGCTGGGTGCCCTGCCCCGAGGGACCCGCGGCGCCCTTCCCCGCCGGCCGCCCTGCGCGCCCGCCCTCGCCTGCCACTCCAAGCCCGGCCCTGCGCGTCCTGTGCCCCTGAAGAAGCGAGGCTACGACGTCACCAGGAACCCCCATCTCAACAAGGTAACGGTCCAGGCCGGGGAGGGCGGGCGGCGTGGCCGAGCCGCGACCGGAGGGAAGGACGCCCCGCCCCCACCTGCCAAGCAGGATCCTTCCGGGCGCCCTTCCCGGGCCTGGCTGTTTCAGCCCAGGAGAGCCCGCGACCTCTGCTTTGGGTCTTGTCCCCCTGCGTCTACCCCTGCTGCTTTGAGAGATCTGCCCACAGGGAGACAACTTTATTCAGCAGAGAGAGAGGCCGGTTCAGCCCTTCATGGTCACGCTGAGCTCCTTGCCCGGGCTCATCCTGTGGGCACCTCCTGGAACCTGGGCCTCAGTCGCCTTCTCTTTTAAAGAGATCGAGTTGATTATTAAGACTGTTGTGAGATTTAGTGAGAAAATGAAAGCAGAGTCCTTAGAGCAGACCCTGGCACCAGCGGGGATTAGGGTGATTTTTCTGGGGACAGAGGTTCACCAGAGAGCGTAGACAGGAAATCTTGGTGATGCAGGGCTTTGAGATCCCGAAGGACCTTCGGAAATCAGAGTTCCGACCTCTTTCTAAAACAGAAATCAAGACAAAGGGACTGTGCCCAGAGTCACCACCTGCTTAGTTCTGGCCCTTCCCCTGGAATCCACATCTCCAGGGGTCTGCTCAAGTCCAGCCCACTCCACCTGCATACTAACCTAAAAGCAGTTTTCTTTCTGGGCATTGAGTTACTATCTTGGATGTGCAGGACTGTGAGTGAAGCGGGCACTCTGGACTTGAGGCCTATGGAAGATGTACATGACCCAGGATTGGGAGGTCCTCTGTGCGGAAAAGGTATTTTTGAGAAGCAGAAACAAATGTATGTTAAGTGTTGGGATTTTTTTCTTGCTGAATTCACAGAAGTAGCTAAGGGGGAAAAAAAACAATCTTTCACCCTCTACCTTTTATGCTGGGCTGCCCTTCTCAAAAGAAACCTTCACCTCTCGGCACACCACTGCTTTCCGAACAACTTTACCTATCTGTATCTGCCTGAATCAATGTGGTAGTGAGTTAAAAGTTAAAAATGGCTTAAACCATTAAAAGAAAAATCTACATGAAGGCCTTGCCCCAGAAGCTCTGATGGCCTCTTCCTAGGAGCGCGGGGTGTCTCTGGCCTCGGCCCCTGCGACATCAGCTTCGTCTCCAGGCTGTGGCCGCTGGGATCTCTCCTGAGGACCACCACAGTGCCCCATCTCTTGTCCTCATACCATCCCATTCAGGCAGTAAATGAGGACACATTCCCTGAAGCCTCAGAAAGTGAATCCTTCTGTCTTGTATGAGGGGTGATGAAAATATATAATGGATAAGATGTAGAATCTCCTTCACAGCATTGCCCCTGACTTTGTCAAGTTCTCCTGTTTTTCTTGAGACTTTCTGAAATGGCTCTGGAAGGCCTCTTTTATGAGAGTCTTTATGAGAGTTGGTCAAAACACACAGCAGTTGCTGCTGCTGCTGAGCACCATCCAACCAACATGGTGGGGCGTCCCCATCTGCCTTATTCACTGATCCAGCTTGGTGCACCCTCTGGCTGGTTCCCAAAATCAAAATGACCTTGAAAAGTCAACAGTTGACTTGACTCAGAACAGTAAGGCCGCCGTAACAGCGCAACTGAAGGCCCTACTACTGAAGTCCAACCGTGTTCTTCCATCAGTATAACAATAATTGCTTCACAAGTACGGGCATGTTATCAACCAGCACTTCTTGATTTGTGAATAATTAGGAAAATAAAGGCAGGGTTCTAATGCTTTTTTTTAACTTTAGATTTTGATTTCCTCAAAACATTCTTGTTTCTGACCCCCTACTTTATGATGCAAATGTTTATCCTCTCCTTAATAAAAATGGACTACTACCTTAGTTACTCATCCATTGCTGTGATAGAAAACCCAATATGCACAAAATAAGGGAGGAAAGATTTATTGTAATTAATGGAAGAAAGTGCATTCATGGAGCAACCAGCGGCAGTGAAGGCTCATGGTAGAGGCTGGAGAACTGAAGGCACTGTAGACAGAGCAGGGGAAGCAAGAGCTAAGTGAAGTGAGAGGTCGTATCTGGAGACTCAGGCAAGGTCAGAGCTTTCCCCTCCCTTGTTTCCTGGTCCACAGTCAACAACATACTCCTGAAGCTCTGTCGGACCTTCCCCAATCTCCACACGCTGCCACGGTCTCTCCGGGTCAAACCCTGAGCATCTCCCTCTTTCAGCCAGGCCCCTCCTTCCAATAGCACACAGTTCCACAATTATCCCACTGTGCCCAAATAACTGGGAGACATTCCATATCCAAACCACAAGACTATCCATTGAGGTTTGATTTTTTTCCATGATGTTATAAAACATTTTTATACATCCCTGAAGGTAATGGGTGCAGGTCAGGGGTCAGGAGAGTGTTTGGGATACTGCTGAGAGAACCTGCTGACACTCTCTTTGTTGACTTTTGGGAAGGCAGGAAAGCAACGGAGAGGTGGCTGTGCCTGTCCCATCTCCCAGGAGGGTCACCCTCTGGCTATGCTAGCGACTTCCCACGCTCAGAGGATCTGCAGGGCAGTCTTGAGGTTTTGTGCTTTTCCTCAGCCAGATGCGAGGATTGTGCTGTGGTTAAAGAGAATACTGGTGTTATGACCGAGGAAACAAAGACAAGAGGCTGGCTTTGACAGGGTCTGTGGTTTGTGGGCAGCTCATGGATCTTCTCTCTCTCTCTCTCTCTCTCTCTCTCTCTCTGCTAGAGTATTAGCTTTTCATGGAGAGGTTAAGTTTCATGTATCTAACTAGCTTCTACCAGTATATTCCTGAAGAATCTAGCAATTGACATTAAATGTGCAGGACGTGTTTGCCAGATTGCATCCCACTCGTGAAAGATCAAGGACATTTAAGTTTAAACTTGAGCGAAGAGTAGGGACAGGAGGTGGACTGGTCTAAGAGAAATACTGAGTGGGACGAGTCACGCTGGGTGTAAGCACTGCACTATCAGCTCAGCTGTCATGCCCTGGGGGTGTGGCCTGGGATGAATCTCCTAAGCTTTTCCATCCTTGTTTCTTTTTTCTGTATTGAAAACAGAACCCAAAGTCTTCATACTGAGCTACGTCCTCAGCCTATTTTTATTTTGATTTTGAGGCTAAGCTGCTAGGTTGCTTAGGCAGGGCTCCAATGTGCCATCGTCCTGCCGCTCCCTTCCACAAAGCTAGGATGACAGGCCTGCACTACCGTGCCAGCCTTTCTCTACTACTGTGAAGGTTATGGGAGCCAGCACTATGAAATCACTTTGGGAAGTTGAACATGCGAAGTATTAGGTAGTTGTCAGGGGTCTCCGTCCACCAAGTCGGTGTCCTGCTAGGAGCCAGGCTACACACAGCAGGAGGTGAGAGGCAGCCAGGGTACACAAAGCTTTGCCTGTACCTCCAGTCACTTGCGTTACCGCCTGAGCACCACCTCCTGTCAGATCACAGACCAACTGTGTGAACTGCACATGTGAAGGACCTCACTTGTAGGCTTCTTAGGAGAATCTAATACCCAGTGATGTAGGTGCGGCTGAGGTAGTCATGCAAGCACTACCCTCTACCCCCACACCATTCTTCATCCATGAAAAGATTGTCTTCCATGAAACCAATTTCTGATGTCAGAGAGTTTGGAGAATGCTGGTGTAGAAGATTCCCAGAATTGGGATTCGAAGAGCCCAAAAGACAATGGACTGTGAGTCACAAGCTAGGAGAGAGGATATTATCTTAGTGCACCTACCAGCAATTTGTGTTTTTTTTTAAATCGATTAGAAGAGAATGGAGAAACAGCAAATACATTAAAGTTAATAAAGACAGGTATTGGAAACCAGGTGTGCTGGTGCTCGCCTATACTCCCACCACTCTGGGGTGCTGAGGTGGGAGGAACCTAAGTCTGAGCCTGCGCAACTTAGCAGCTTACTGAGACTTTCTCGAAGCAAAAAAGTAGAAAGGGTTGGGGTTGGGGCTCAGTGTGAAGACCCCAGTACGATAAATAAAGTGTTTTACCAAGACACTATATAAAATATCTATTCACCTCATGGATTTTGGTGGTATCCAACATCATAATTTTCAGAAGACGAGCATTAGAAGTGAAATGAGTCCATAGAGAATGCCCTTGGTTGTAGAAGTGGGTGGAGGGAAATTTCAGTCCACTGTGATGATGGTTCACATGCACTTTGGCTGATTTAGGGATGTTTCCACTCATGACAGAATGGGTCCCACATAATTCCCTGTTCCCTCCAGGGCTCTAGATCTAAATGATGTAAATTCCCTAAAACATCAATGTCTGTTTTTCTTTTTTCTTCTGTATTTTACCAATATCCTGCCTTTCTTCTGAAGTATACATGATGATGTATTGACCACGTAGACGGGCAGCAAAGTTGGCCTCAGTTCTACTTAAATTGACAACTATCAGTTGGAATTCTTAGGGACTCTCAGATTCTGCAAAGTGCAGCAGGAGACAGTCCTCCCATGTGGTCTTGATGGCTGGCACTGAAACTTTGGACGGTCATGTGGGCCTGCACAAATTTCAGTCAGGTCCTTTCTGCATGTGGTGGTGGTTGATCCCACTCCCACACAGTGAGGTTTTATTTCTGAGTAAGGTGCGTATTTCAGTTTCACGGCAGCCTAGGCCTCTCGAGTCTCCTTAGAGTATGAGGAGTCTGTCACCACAGACCCGGCTCATCTGTCATTCTGGGGTTGATGGCTGGATCTTATGGACAATGAAAAGTGTTTTGCTGGCACCATTTTCTGCCCCTTGAGCAGATAATGTCTTCCAGAGACATCTGCTTCAGATATGGTACAAAGTTGGGCATCCTGATCAAAAGGGAATCAATGGGTTATCAACTAAATGTTAATTCCAGAAGCAGCAATTTGCTCCAAATCTCAGCCTTTTTGCAGTGATTCAATCAAGGCATTGATGTTTGGGTTATTGTTGGGATACTTTAGGGACCAATGAGCAGAAGCAGTTGGAATGAAATCTTTCCCTGGCTTCATGAGAGTGGTACGCATTTGATGGGGCATTGAGCTTTTGACAGCTGAAAGAATTTGTCTGAGTCACGCTAGAGGTCAGGAAGTGTCAATAAAGCACACCCCAAATACAAAGGCTTACAGAGGTAGACTTCCAGTTCTGCCACATGAACAAAGTGAGGTAGGCCATCATGGGTTGGCCGGGGTCTAGCTTTATTGTTTTTTATTTTGTACTTCATGGTCTAAGATGGCTGCTCTCATCTTCGTCATCAAGCAAGTGCCTTTCCAGTGACAGAGTTCTGACGTCTTAAGTATCAATTCTCCTCACATCCAGCTGGCCAGAAGTTGGTATTAGGGACACTTAGCTACCCCAGAACTTGGGAGATGACATCTTTGCCTGGGCACCCATGTCTTCAGCTAAAAATTCTATAGCACTACAGTAAGAGAGAATGGATATTTACAACTTGTCTGAGGTTTTCATTCTTTTGCTGTGACAGTTTTACTGCCCGTATTAAATTAGATTTGTCTCTTTCTCTGTATCTCCAAGAGCACCAGCCTTGTCTGCTTTTCATCACCCTGTATCCAGCTCGCGCAAGAACTCCCCCACTGTTCTCACATCTGTGGTCTTTTTCCATCCATTCCTGTGTCCTCTAACCACACATTGAGAGAACAAGACCTGGGACATATCCTTGGCCACTATCAGGCCCCATATCCAATTCCACCAGAAAGTTCTCTTGCTGAGTCTTGAGACTAACTCTGGAACCCATCGTCTTCCATCCCAAGTTCTACCTTATTCAGGGTGACCAACTTCTCTCTGCTGGATGATGGCAGCAGCTTCCCGGCCGGTATCCTCACTTGCACTTTTTTTTCTTCCACTTATTCTCAAGGCAAAGGCAAAGGGATCCTTTCGTAGGGAAGGTGGACAGAGACAATTCACAGACAACCACACACAGGTATCTACAGAGCGGATCAGAGGTAGGGCACCATGGCATCTGTCCGCTTCTCCAGCTTCCTGGAGCTCCTGTCCTCTACTTTGATTCCTTGGAGCTTCCATCCCTCCCCTGAGCCCTCCCAGTTCCCCCAGACCCACTGGAGCTTTGGTAAAGACAAGGGAAACCCTGCCAGAGAAGACATTGTCTTCCAGAGTCTGAAAACCAAGCAAGTGAGGGATAGGGATGCCAGGAAATCAGGAGGGAAATGTGTTGCTTCTGGAACCCCAATTTGATATTCTGAAAATGTTTTCTCCTAAGCATGTTGCTATAAATAGCCGAATTGCCCTCCAGAGAAAGAATGTTGAATGTTAAATAAGCATTTGTATGATTAGCGTGAAGATTTAAGAAATGTTGGCTTATGTCAGGGTTTAGTTCAAAACGCAAAATCCAAAGTGGAATCTGTACTCAGAGTGTTACTATAAAAAGAAGTTACTCTGGAAAACAGCTTGGAAATAAATGTACAAAAATGATTATGTTAGAGAAGTGGAATTATGGGAGATTTATTACCTCTTTATGTAATGTTCTTTAATATTCCACTGTCTTTCAATTTTAGGTCACAGTGTCTTTTGAGAGTTGACTTTCTAGAGCTCAGTAAATAACAAGCAGATCAACTATTGCAACTTGACCCCTCTGTTTATCATGGCTGGGTAGAAAGTCTCATTTCAAGCTCTTAAAATTAGGTAACTTCTAGAGGCAAAACATCTAGATTCAAAGAATAAGGAAATGTTGACACAGGAACCTGCTGCCTGTTCTAATAACTACCACGAGCAGCAGTGTCTAGATTCAGTAAGCAGTAAGTGTGGAGGGCAAATCCTGTACAGAAATATGTGTTGCTTGGTGCCAATTTGGGCCAACTGGCTTAAGTCAGTCTAAATCAGGGCTCTAGATAGAGTTTCTTTGGATACTTTTCCAGCTTCTTTTGGTTGCCGCTGGCCCTGGTGGTCTCTGGGGTTTATGGCTTTACGTTACTCTGCATTTTTCTCATCTCTGCCAAATACTGATTTTTATTATCTACTCTTATTTCCAAGCGCCCGTCCCAGGCCAGTGGGGTGGAGGCATCTGACTTGCATAGCCATGGTAAAGGGATCAGTAACACGCAGCGCATTTTTCTGCAGAGGCATGAGTCACAGGCAGCTCAGAAATCTTCACTTTGATGTGTAGAAAGAACATTCGGAAATCCTTGGGGTGGTGTCCGGCTGCCCTTCTGGTGCTCAGCACAAAAGATGCTCTATGATTGTGTGATGAAAATCGGATGAATATCCTACAATTGGGAGTGTCGAGGTCAGCGGTTAAAAGCATGCATTCATTTTGTACCCAAATGGTTGCTAGGCAGCTCAAATAAAACACAGTTCCTATCAAAAGAACGTGCTAGAGTAGAATACCCCCGTCATTTGAGGAGAAGGATTTCTGATGGAAAGATCATCAACTTTGAAGGAACTTGAATAAGAGAAAAATCAAAGCTGTGTTTGCTCTTAAAAGTGGCTACTGAAAATCAGAAGGACTGTGAAAGACAGAGGTGAATGAGCAGCAACTTGAGAATTTTTTGAAGCATTTTTCTCATTCAGTATTGTTGCTCAGTAGCGAGTTACATAAAGCCCATAGCATGAGTGGTTCTCCAACATTCTTCCCTTTAGTGTGGAATTCTGGGGAAAGGAGCCTTGGTTACTTCCACTGTTTTATTGGCTTTGTACTTTCAGAAAAGAGTCTGCATCTTGACAAAATTACCATCTCTTATGAGAAACGGGGCTTTTTAGAGAATTCCCACCAGGAGAGTGGTCACTAAGGGTACAGAGGAGCAGGTCCACAATCTTGGTTCACAGTTCCCATCCTCTGTCTGATTTTGAAGTGGTAATAAAGATTTCCACTCACATCTCTATGATGCTGAATATTTTTGGTGATATCATGAAAGGAACTTAAGTAATAATTACATGGCTGGCATTTTTAAGATACACAGTATGCCAGGAACTGTTGTAAGCACTTATAATATGCATTAGCTCATTTTGTCTAATGTGACAACCATTTGAAGTAGACAGTGTTATTATTCATACATTTTAAAAGAGAAAACTGAGGCATGAGAAGTTTAGCCCACTCGCCTGTCCTGTGGTCATGCAGCTCATCATGACGTGGGCCCTGGCCAGGTGATGATAGCTCTGACCCGCCTGTGCTGCACTACCGCTTCTTGAGCACAAGTCCCTGTTACCTGGGGCTCATGCATGAACTCTGACATGCTGAAGTTTCTCCAAGGTAGTAAATAAGGTATCCACTGCTCTCTGCTGTGGGCTTCTCATAGGCTACTGCCACTGTTCTGTTAGAATCAAGGAAATCTTGGAGTTGGAGAGAATTTTGAAGATTCCTTTTACTTATTCTGAGTTATTGTGTAGGTAGAAAACCTCCCCCAACAAGTATCATGTGTTTGGAATGTGACTGGATCATGGAGACACTCTAGTCATTTATGAATTCACCCCTTGATGAGGTGAGTAGTTGAATGTGTTTTGAAAGTTGAGCCTCATTGAAGATGGATCCTGAGAGCATGACCTGAAGGGTCTACTTTTGTCTCTGGCTCTTCCCTTCTCTCTCTGCTCCCTGGCCAGCTGTGGTGAAAGCTTTCATCCATCATGCCCATCTACCATACTGTTTCTGCCTTGTAACCAGTCAGCCATGAACTGAGATGAGTCACAGCAACAAAAATGTAACTAAGACAAGAAGCTTGCAATATCCAGGGGCACAAAGGACCAGTGAGGAAGGAGGCGGTTTAGTGGGTAGATACAGTGACAGGATCTTTCACACACATGTAAAAGAAATATGGATAAGAAGTGCAGAAACACTTCCTGTGGCAGTGTTTTCAGAACCGACACTGGGGAAAGAATTGAGGTTGGCAGATGAGAAGCTGTTTAAGTTGGACCAGCAGAGAATGGTATTCACTTTGGGAACAGCCACCTATTGCTTTTGTAGTCGAATGTACAGAAACTGAGCAACAGACTAGTACCTACAAGAGAATTCTTTTCAGAGAGCTAAACATCGTAAATTCTCTTATTTGACAGGAAGAGCTCCTATCTCTGGTACTTGGATGTGCCTGTGGATTTTGTTCTTTTCCTTGCTTCTCTATTGCACACAGCCAGCAGTGTCACCCATCTTGGGCATTTCCAAGGTCACCTCTGTCATTCTGTCTTCCTCAAAAATGCCACATGGAAGCAACTCACTCATGCACTCTTCGACACTTGGCATGTGTGTCATTTGGTTTCTGCATGTTGTTAGTGTGTGTTTGTCTCCATTATTTGTGTTACCTCCTATGCAAGGGACTGTCTGGGACATTGCATAACCAAGACAATGCTTTCCTCATCGTGTGCTGTCAATAAAAATTAACCACCTGAGTTACTTCCACATACTCTGTGGCTTGACAGAGCAGAAGCCTTGAGGGTGAAGACCAGCAATGTGCCAGCTGCCAGCTGCCATCACTTCTGAAAAGATAGTGAAAGGCTTGATCTGACAATATAAATTATTTTTCAATCTCTCCATGAGACTGGGAAATTTTGAAATCTAAGAGAAACCTTTCATTGGAAATATATACTTCAGAGAATTGTTCTCTCTGAAGACAGGCCAGGTGTACTTTATCTGAAGAACAGCATCTTTATGATGAGATTATTTATTGGTATCCTGAGGCTACTTTAAAGACATTAAATTTGGACGTGCTGTAACTAGCAACAAGTTAAAAGATTTCGAGTGTGACACAAAGTAGTCATCCAGAATCAATTGTGTGTGACATCCTCTCCCCCCTCCTCCCAGAGGCAAAGCCTGTAACCAGTTGTCAGACAGAACAACACACGCCTAATATCTAGGGATTTAGGAGTCACAAAAGCCCATGTTTCTTTTTATGGTTTGAGTCTCTACCCCAAGGATTCATGTGTTGAAATTTAATATTCACTGGGTATTATTAAGAGAGTAGAAACGTAATCCAGCTATGGTATTTACAGATGGGCCTTTGGGAGGTGATTAGAGTTAGATAAGGTCATGAGGCTACAGCATGATCCAATACTGGTGGCTTTATAAGGAGAAACTGGAGGACACACATAAACTGTCTCTTGCCATATGATGCCCTTTGTCACCTCTACACTCTGGCAGAAAGGAGGACATTACTATGGGTGACCCCTTGACCTTGAATTAGAACCTTGAACCAACATAAAATTTTTAAAATAAAATTATTCAGCCCCAGGAATTTAGTTATAGTACCAAAAAAATAGACTATTACTAATCCAGTCCAACTGGGTTGATCACTTCCTCAGTTTCCTCATCTGTGAGTAGAGCTGATAATAAAATATACGTACTTGATAGGCTGACATAATGATTACAAGAAATACTGTATGTAAAGCACATGGCAGGTGTTCAATTAATAAACATCTCCATAGCTTCTACTTTATTCCTAATAGTGTGTGAATAGCTGTAAGGGCTACAGTAGGGTTTAGGCCTGGTTCACGTTCACCTAGTTCATCCAGTGTAGGAGAGGGGGACGTGAGCTCCTCCTCTGGGGCGTGGACTACATCCGATTTTGGCATATTTGGCAGAAGAGTGAGTCAGGGAAGGAAGAGAATGAGTAGATACTTTATTGGTAATTACTCTATGCTTGACAGAGTATAAGCCTGGCTAATATGTTGATGTTCCTGTAGAGGAACCTTAAATAAAAGTGCCTCTAGAAGCAGAAATTTAAGAGTCACCTAATTAACTGATACTTATGGAAGTTGAACATACCGGCTGTCATGAGTCTCAGAACTTTGTCCCAAGTTCTAGTACATTCTAACCAGATTTCAAAAAATCTCTAAGAAAACTACACGTTTAGCTGGCTTTCTCTTTCTCTCCCCCTCTTCCTCCCTCCCTCTCATCACTCCAGCACTCCTGGTCTCACGAGGTTATAATAGCAACACAACAAGATAAGAGAATGCCAGTAATGATAGTTGAGCATAAAAGTTAAAATATTCATTCTAATTTAGTTAAATAGCACCTAGCTAGCTAATATACCCAACTAGCACTCAAATTAGGAAGGGAATTTTAAGAGTTTTAAGAGGCCTACAACTTCCAAGCCCCTCCATACCCATTGTTAATTTGTAATTAACCACTATGCATATTCTAATGAGCATCCCTCCTGTGTTTGAACTCAGGATGAGCCTTTCCCCCCAGAGGCTGGGAGGTCATCTTGTTCAACCTTTTGCCTTTGAGCAGATAATATCCTGACATTTTGCCACCATTTTCCATAAAAGTCAATCTTCCAGCCTAAGAATTGACAGTTGAGGGAACTTGTGGAGGTCTCTGTCCTGCAGGGACGCCTCAGAACAGCTGAGGAGGAGTTGGATGAAGGAGAAACCACTCCAGAGACTTGTTCTGGTGAACATAGTCTGATTAAGAAAGTACAGTGCTTATATAGACTATAATAATGTGGAAGTCACCCTAGCCCAGTCAATGAGGAAGACTCAAAACCCTTCTTTATATGTCCTTAACCGGGACGGTTGCTGGGAAGAAGAAAGAGTCGGAGGAAGGAGGGTGGGGCCGCTGATCAGGATCAGCAGTTGGTCAGTAGACCAGGGGGCGTGAGGCCTGCTTCACATGCTATCTCTGTGGTGAAGCCCGCTCACATCATAGTGTCCCGCACAGGCGCGAGGTAGGCTTCCACCCAACCTGAATCCCCCACAGGGACTCCAGCTGTGCCTCCTGCACCCGTGGCCTTTGAAAGGTAGCCCTTTGCCTGCCATCCTGACATAGTGTCTCGAATCAGCTTGATTTAACTTAGGCAGAAGTTCTTTTGAGTCTCTCCAAAGGAAGGCAGAGGGATGAGTTCCAGAGCGAGACCGTGTCTAGTAATAAGAAAGAAAAGACAAGCAAAGGGAATGCTTCAATACTAAACCTTCTTGTAGGCTGCACACTTGGCCACCCGCTCGCATAGCTCCTGCTGCCCATCCTGTGCCTTCGTTTCTGATGAATGGACGTGCTCTCCACTCCCACCTTCTTGAGTTTCTATTTTTTCTGTGAAGTAATGTGATCTTGAAGACAGTGCACAGACTGTTTGACAGAGAGCTCAGCCCTCACGTCGTACTCTCCTTACTGCTTGCGTTTTATTTTTGGTCTCCTCTGGCTATTTGTTTTGACTAGTAAAACCACTCGAGGTCACAAGGACAATGAGTCGCAGTGCAGTTGCCACTGGATGACATGGAAGGAGAGATGGTTGGTGTAGAGACGAACCTATTAACAGCCATTTTTAGACACGGGCTTTGAAATCCACCCATCAGAGCTAAAATACTTGCCCTGTTCTCACACTCTCAAGAGCTGGCAGCAGCTTCTCATGTCTCCAGAGCCTCAGCAGCTGCCTGGCCAGGCCTGTGGGTGATGGGGCCTAGGTGGGGCTGGAGCACCTGGCCAGCTGCCCCACAGGGAGCGCTGCTCAGCAGAGAGACAGTCCCCAGTAACGTCCCCCTGCCTCCAGGAACCAGTTGTTTTCAGTCCTGTCCTCTACTTCAGAGCTGGAAGGTTTTGAGTTTCTGGAGCTGCTTTCGTGCTGACTGAGCTGTCCCACTTGTGTGACTACACTGGCAACCTTCTCTTGGGATTCAAAGCTATTCGGACAACAGCAAGAGAATTAAGAGTTACCTCTTATATTATGCCTACTATGCCGCATAGTTTTATAGGAGCTATACCTACATTTTTTTTTTTCAAGCAGAGTAACGATTTTGAGAAAGGTAGACTTGGCTGTAGCTCCTTTACCTACTGTTTCCACGGCGTCTTTTCCGTCACACATTACTATATAAGGCACACCCTGTGGGTCTCTGTGGTGCCCCTAAGCTGCCCCAGGCTGCCAGCCTAAGAAAACTTTCCCATTTTATGGGGTTTCTAGCCCTAGATCTCAACTCTTCCTTCCTGGCCCACCCACCCGTCCTCCCTTGGGAGAATGGTTTGCAACTACACTGGTCCCTGATGTCAAAAAGACTGGGGGCCCCTGTATGAGAGTAATGTGCTTCACGTGGCAAAGGAAAACTTCCTAAAAAGTGGCAGACAATGTATGACTGAGAGGAGACATCGGTATAGCAAAAGCAGACCAGTGGACCAATGGAGCAAAATTGAGAAGGCAGAGACAGTTCCAGGCACCATGAGCCATGTGATCTTCGACAAGGTGCCAAATACATATGCTAGGAAGGAAAAAAACATAACCTCCTTAACAAAGTGATGGTGGGCAAACTGGTCATCCACATGCAGAAAAATAAACCTACACCTACATCTTTCACCTTGTATTAAAACCCAATCAAAATAGATCAAAGACCTAGATATTAAAACTGAAATACTGGACATGCTGGAAGACGCAATAGGTAAAATTCTTGAAGACATAGGCATAGGTAAAAATGGACATTCTCAACACAATACCTGTTGCATTAAGAGAGAACACCGAGTATTAACAGATGGAGTCAAATCGAATTAAGAAGCTTCTACACAGCAAAGAAAAACAAGTCGAGTGAAGAAAGAACCAATGGAATGGGGTTTTTCTTTTTTTTTTTTTGCCAGCTACACCTCCGACAGTGGGCTAATATTTAGAATATACAAAGATCAGGAAAATATTAGACATACAAGAATAAAAGACCCAGTGAAAAATTGATAATTGAAATGTATAAATAATTCTCACAAGAATACAAATGAGCAAATAAATTCATGAAAAAAATATTCAGCATCTCCAGCCATTGGAGAAAGGCAACTCAAAACATGAGCATTCCATCTGACCACAGTAAGAACGGATGGTTAACAAAACCTTGAACAACAACACATGCTGGCAAAGTTGTGGGGAGAAAGGAATCCTTCATTGGTGGTGGGACGGTAAAATGACGCAATCATTATAGGAATCAGTATGCAGATTCCTCAAAGAATTGAAAATAGGAAGTCTGTTTGATCCACCCTAACCTCTTCCACGAGACTTAAAGACATCACCTAATAGTCACACACACATGTCCATGTTTGTAGAAGAAAAACTCTAGATAACTAAACCCTGGAAGCAGCCAGTATTTCCCATCAGCAGATGAATGGATAAAGGAAATGTGATTTATATATCTACATGTCTGTCTATGTCTGTATCTACACACACACACACACACACAATGGAGTGCTACTGTACTATATAGAAATATAAATTTGAGTGATTGGAAGGAAAATGGATCCACCTTGAGATCATTATACTTATCAAAATGAATCAGACACAGAATATTAAATATCTCTAATATGAGAAAATTGAGGTAAAGTAAAATATCCAAATAAGAGGAACGGTAAGATGTAGCTCGTGCAGAGGAGAGGTGGCGTAGGAGGGGACAGGGTGGGGAATGGGGAAGTGACGTAAAAATGCTGAGGATATCACATGCAAGCACATCACTTCCTCAACTGAGTGAGGGTCGGGGTCAGAAGTCACAGGATCTGGAAGGTTGCAGGATATGGCCTGGATGCAGCTGCTGCCCAACAGGACGAGGAATGGCGCTAATTATATTAATGAAAGACCTTTCTGGCTGCTGTGTGCACAGCTGATTCGCGGAGGGAAAAGATGAAACCAAGAAGAGCCTTAGAGGCTAGGAAGAAAAGGAAGAAAAGACGGGGACCGAGTGTGGGGTGTCCAGGGAGAGAAGGAGAAGTAGTGAGAAGGGAAGTCAAGTTCCAAGGTAGAGCATGCCTGGCTCCAGCCCCGTGGAGTCAGGGTGCCTGAAGTGGGTGCAGCACCAGCGAGAAGAATGACTGGACCACGGATTGCAGTGAATCCGATGGCCACAGATCAGCCGCGGCTGGGTTTATTCATACACCTTTCTTGGGCAATTTTCAGTTTCCTTGTTCGCAAGAGGTTACAGCAGGGCCTATTTAGAAATACAGCAGAATACATAAATCTATTCTTTGTAATCACCTTGATATGTGTTTCACATCCCATTCCCATCTATTACGGAGATCACCTATGTATACCATTAAACTTATTTTTAAGAACTCATACACCAAGCGTATCATATCAAGTCTGGCACAGACATTGTGATCAGACAGTGCCCAGACTGGCAGGAATTGTGGTTACAAACGTAACAAGTCACAACCAGGTCAAGGTGTTAGGAAGTTTTCTCAAAACCCAGTGTGTTTTTAGTCTTAAAGCAAAGCGACATGTTAAACATTCAGCAAAACACGGTTTTAAAAAGACAATGTTTGCGGTTGGGTATTCTACCGTGGTAACCATTCTATTGTTTCATAATGGCATCTTTTGTGTACTGGGTCATGAGGTGCCAGGGAGGGCCTGCTCTATGTAGTTTTACTGTAAAAGGGAGGTCATTGTAATTCACATGATGTCCATCTATCCAGACCCATCTAACTCCCTCTACGTGGGCTCCAGTGCATGACAGGGGAGGGTCGAGGGAGGTCTGGTGAAAGGAGGGAAGGTACCCGGATCAGGTGTTGTGGTAGGGAAAACCACAGGTTCAGAGGAATCATGAGAGGTGATGTCAGGTGGAGGCTAAGAATCTTGGGGGGGCTTCTGAGATTGAGGAATAAGCACAGAAATATGAGCGAGCATACAGCCCCCTTGAGTAGAATCCAAGGCTACACAAAATATTCTAAGCAATAGGATACCCAGTGACAGCAATAGCGTCACCACCAAAGGGAGGGGTTTTGGACATTCTGGAGGCAAACGGCAGATTCCCAGGGCTTTGCCTCTGCGAGGTCTGGCCACAACTGCTTTGCAGAAGAAGCCGTTGCAATTCCCAGGAACGGAGTGGGCTCCGTGGGCTCCTCCAGGAGCAGAAAGGACAGTTCCTGGGTCCCTCCTGTTTGACAGGACCCAACCTCTGTTTTCCTTCTCCCTGCCCCGACTCCCCACACAGTTACCACTGCTGTCTATTGTGATCACTTCCCATCTTTCCTCAGCATACTGCACAGTAATAAGGAAAGAGACAATTTAATTTTTACCCTTACAATTTGGGAATTACTTCCAGATTGGTTGTCTCATTTGAAACCCACAGATGTCTGAGTCAGACACTTTTTGACCTTTGTTTTACAGGGAAACAGGGGGACCCAGAGGACTCAGTTGCCCATGTTCTCGCAGAAAGTAAGGGGTAGAGCAAGACACAACCCCAGATCTCCTGAGACCATTCACTGGTTGACTCAGCAAACACCTCTGAGGGGTTGCTGTGGTGGGCTCATGGTCCTTGCTCCAAGGAGCTCAGAGAACAGGGAAGAGGCAGGCTTGCAAACTTGTCAATGGGAAGAAGGGGTGTAGTGGGTTTTATGTTAAATTAAAGGTACAATGAATAATGTGCCCAAGGAATTTTTGCCTCAGTAGAGGAAATAAAGGGTGAGGAGCCTTCCTAAATTGGATGACCTTTGGTCCTTATGTTAAGCTACACAAATTATCCTAGATAGAGTAAAAACAAATTCATCTCTGGCCTCTCTCCTGGGGTGATTACTTTTTTCTCTTGGTGTGCCAGTGCTAATCCCTGAAGGATCCCTGAAGTTTGACCCTAGTCCTCAAAGTGAGGGGAACACTGAGAAGTGACACCTTGGGATTTGAGCTTTGGACATGTTATCTGGCCCCAGTCAGGAAACCAAAAGAGAAGAGTTTGAAAAGACTTCAGCTCTGACAAGGGAGGTGCTGGGCTCTCATGTGACCCATGGCAAAGTGGACCCAGATGTGAGAGATGGAGGAAGCCAAGTTCTCTCAGAGTGTCCTGAGCTCCCTAAGAGCAAATCCAGGAGGTATCTGTGTTCCAAAAAACCTCCTGGAAACCTTCTATTATCTTTCATAAATTAACACAGCTCAGCCAGGGTGTCACATTCCTTTCTCTTTGCCTAGAATGAGGCAAAATAAAACCGTTAATACTGCTTATCTCATGCCACTATCAGACGCTCTGCTTGGCAGTCATGGGTCTTAAGCCTCAGAAGGAGAGTTATTAATATAAATACAAGATTTTTCTAAACATGAGTCCTGAAGGGATTCTTTGGAACTGGTGCAAATGGAAGGATAGGGATTGAGACCTTCTTTGTTTTAAGCATCTTATTGTGAATGTTGTCAATGGCCTTTATTTCCCAGTCCTTGTCCTGGTTTGGTGGTTACCATTTTATCTCCAAAAGTGTCAAGAAGGTGCCAGCTTGCAGGCTATGTGGTTTGCTTTATCTAGTATTTGTGTTACTCCTGAGCCTCTCAAGTAGTAACTGATACTTCTTCCCACAGTCACAAAGACCTGGGTGAGATACTTTAACACCTGCAAGAGTTCAAGGGACTTCGTTTTCTTTAACTCAGAAAACAGTGTTTTCTGGATGAGAAAGTCCTGCTTCTGTTTTTGATTGCTTCTTCTATTTTTTTATTGACTTGAGTGTGAGAAAAATGAAGATACAGAGTTTGTGCACTGTGACCCTTTTACGAACTTGGTCCTCCACAAGCGAGTGTTGTCACTTTCTCCACCGGACTGAATTTTAGCGTGCAGGTCTCTTTGCCAAGTCCTAGTTTGTCTCTATGAACCATGATTCCTGGAGAACAAAAATAGAAAACCAGAAGCTTGCAGGAATGATTTTGTTGGCCAGCTCCATCCAGTATCAGCCACTTGGCAAGTAAAGAGCACTGGAAATATTTTTGAAAAGGTGAAATTTTATTGGAATCAGCAATAAGGATACTGCTGTAAGCCCACTCTTGCTTTTCCTACATTTTTCTCTGTCACCTGGGCAAGGCGATCTGTCACATGGTATGACCCGAAACATGATGCCACACCACACACCTCATGTACATACAGTCCAATGATGAAAACTCTCCCAGAATGAAATACTCCTGAGAGGTCAGTACTGTAATTCTGACACAGTTGTAAAAGAGCTTTAGTTTTGCACCAAGGGTTTTCCACATCTTTGATCTCTTGTAACTTTACTCTGAATATAACTGTAGAGGTTGGTCTTTAATTTCTCCCTCCTCTTCAAAAAGGCAAATTTTTAATAATAGAGGAAACATCTTATGATGTTACGGCTTCAAAGAAAGCAGGCTGTAAACACATTTGAAACCATTTAACTGAAGGTTTATAGAACTGAGGGGCTCTTGGGTCCCCATTTTCCACAGGGAAGCATTTATTTCATTGGCTTTGCCTCAGAAGTGTAGCTCCTATCAGCCCACGATGAGAGGAAGGACTACCATTAGCATTTTTGATCAACTACTCTTTCTGGTAGTACTTTCCTTTGGCTTTTGTGTTATAATTCAATTTCTGTCTTTAGTTATCTTATTAATTTTCCTGTGGCTATCTCATTTTTTTCTACCAAATGAATTAGAAGAAAACTTTCCTCCTGCATTTCTATTTGATGGTGGGACAAGCTATTCAGCAAAGAGAATTGCACTCTAATTACAAAATTATTCTTAATTCACATTACTCTTCACATGCATGCCTTTCATGGACACTAATCAAAGAGTGGGTTACTTAATTGAAGCTCTGGGTGTTGGACATGAGGGTAATAGTCCTTGGGGAGCTGAAAAGGCCTTTGGGAAGATAGGGAAACATCAGAAGATGATGGGATCTTGGGGACTGGGAAGAGTGACCAATCTGGGAATACAGTGGTAGACATAACAAAATGTACGAGAACAGAAAAGTGTGTCTGTATTAGAGACCAACAAGTCCAGGGTTGTGCATTGTGCTGGAGAGCCTGACTGAAGTGGCTCAAGGTGACTGAAGGGAGGGCATGACATGGCAGTGAATAGGAGAGGAAAGGGATGAGGGTGACGGTTGAGATCTGTAATAACTGGGGTCAGCACCACTGGGCATCTTGCTTTAGCACCTTCACTCCTCTTAAAGGAGAAAACACCTTAAGAAATCCCATCAGTTTGAGAACCTGCTGTCCCGGGTGGTGTTTTGGACCTACATTATTCATATGCTAAACCGATTGCCCAAACACTTGGGTCATGGCCACTACCTGTCACAGACCATGACAACTGTCTTTTACCACTGCAGCCTGAAAGATATCAAGGCCACTGAGGTTCAAGAAAATAAGGCCCAGAGGCCTTTTATCCCTGGGAAACCCAGTGTTCTTTTTCTTTTCGTGTTGTACTGGCTTTGGGGTTTTGTTTGTTTGTTTGGCCAAGCTTTGCGAATGTAACCAAGCTTGAAGGCTCTTGCTGTGGGATCCTTTGTACCAAAAGATGCTCTTACAGTAATTTGGCTTTTGTCCCACAATACTATGGGGCAGCCTTGGTTTTATCATCTCTCCTTTCTGCATCCAGGACCTCTCACATGATTATCATCTGTTTGCTCCCAACACTTGCTGGCAGGGGAAGGGCTGAGCATTCCTGCAGCAGGAACCTGTAGGTGGCTGGAGACCAACGGCCAGTTCTGTCCTCATCTCCATTCACCCCACCCAGCAGTAGAGGTGGAGACTACCCCTTCAGAGGGGGCTGTGACCCCCAACAGCTTACTCCATCGTCTCCACCTCTGCCCATCATTCCCTCCTCCCAGTGTCACCCACTGATCCCAAAAACAGTCACCTGCCCACCTTAGAGACTTTGAGCCATACGATCAGAGAAAAATTGCTTCCAGCTTAACTTGAGAGAATATTTGGTTCGTTTCACCTTGAGGTTTCCTCTTTTAATGTGAAACTCTGTATTCCATTTAAGTTTGAGGACACAAGGAATTTCTGTTCAAGATATCACTGATATCCACCTAACAGAATTTACAAAAGAGAAACAATTTTTTTAGAGAAAATTAGTTTTGAATCCAGAACTAGTGTGAAGCTCATATCCAGGGTTCTACAGCAGTCTCTACCACACGCAAGTATCCTCTAAGCTCTTGTCACGCAAGGCATTGTGTATATCATAGCTAGAGACCCTGCAGGAACTGGCTGCAGCGATGTGTGGGGAACACGTTTATCCTTGTGTGAATGTTTGGGTGGGAGGTTTGTGTTTCAAGACACTGAGTGTTAATTGTAAATAAAACCATTCTGTTGTGATTTCATCACTGCTTATTCATCCCTTGCAGAATCTTGTGGAGGCAGATTATGTACATTAGGGAGAGTCCGCTCATGCATTTGCACTGAATAAATCTGCTTAAGGAAAAGGTATCACTTTCCCCCACTGCTTTTCAGACTCAGGCGAGAATGAAAAAGTCTCACACTCAAGAAAACACACTTCTATAGGAAACCATTTACTCCTGAGATGGGAGACCTCAGCCTGAAGTAGCAGTAGAAACACGGGCAGGTGAGGTGAAGCCTCTTCTATGTAATGGTTGGGTTTTACCCACCAGGTTACACGACACACGCAGCATCTAAACCACACGGACCGACTGTGTGTGGAGTCGGCACTGGATGGTGTCCTTCCCTACGCTGCATTCTGCTGCTGCCATTACTACTGTTCGTGCCACGTATGCCATTGGCGCTTGAGCACTACAGAATCATGTCATGAAAAATGTTACTAAGCCACATGAGAACATTAGAAGTTTATGATTTTGTGATGCCACATTGTTAGATGTCCAGGGCCACGCATGGCCTGTGGTTGGGCATTCCTGTGTAGCACAGACAGGCTCCCCCGCTGCATCACCTGGGGACTTGTCTTGCATTTCTGGGTGATTGGCATCTCTCCCCGCTCAGGCTCCTCCTAGCGTAACCCTTTCTGCAGATATGGAACAGGCACTCTGGCAGCGGCCTCCAGGGGACATCCGGCCATGGGAATGCAGAGCCACTCACCTACTGATAAAGCAGTAAGCATGGAGGGACCATGGAAGGGAGGGAAGACTTTGGGATTTGGGGGACTCGGGATTGAACCCTGACCCTGCCACATGGTAGTTGTGCAAGCTTGGAAAGACTCCCTACTCCTTTCCCAGATGCCCACCCTACTTGAATCCCAGTAAGCCCTAGTTCGTTCTTTTACCCTTTTACTAACAAGGGCTTTGGATGAGTAAGAGTTCTAGAAAGTTGAACGATAACGCGCCCTCCAGCCTGAGCTCCACAAGTTTCCATCTTTCTGTTTCTTTCTTATCACACTAGTATTTATTCTTATAAATATGTTTGTGATACAGAACAGTTACATTCTTCTTGAGAATTGCGACATGTGCTTATCACATCTTAATCATGGCTATATCTCTTTCCCTCTCATCTCCCCCCATTCCCAAACCTTCCTTCAATCTTTTGAGTAAGAGCTTTTATTTCAACACAGGCACATTTGGTGCTAATTCTTTTAGTGTATGCTGTGGAATTTTTTGTTTTTTGCATTTGTTTATAAAGATCCACAGTAAATGCTGATTTCCCTTTCCTTCGGTCGCTGTAATCACTGCGCTAATTTAAAGGTCTCATTGCAGAAATGAACACAGCTGTGCTGATCCTCAGCCATGTGGCCCTAGTGTGCTGTGTGTGTCTGGGCATGCCACACAACCCGTACTTACATTGTTTGGGAGGAAGTTTCCAGTACCACAACCTCACAGGCAGTATTTAACCACCTCAAACTCTGGGTCTGAGGTTAGCTTGGAAATGAAAAGCCATCAAGGCTTACCACAGAAGAGGAGCGAGAGGATATAGCTCATCTAAGGCCAAGCTCTGGGAGCCACAGCAGGGCTGGGGCTGTCGTGGGGAGCAGGCAGCCAGGGGGGATGCAGGGAAAGATGTCCTGGCAAAGGCCAGGTCATTCTCCATGCGTGCGTGTGTGCACACATGAGCAATCTGCACATGAATTCGTTTCACGTTATTTCTGAATCCCGAGCCCAGCCCTGTCTTTGGTGATTACGTGTGTCTATGTGTGGGTAACTCAGAATCCCATCTTTCCTTGCTTGGTCATGCCTGTGGTCTCTATATTGATTTCCTGATCTTCAGTTTCTCCTGCCCCAGCCAAATTCCTACTTTAGCTTCTCCCTGAAGCAATTAAAGAAAAAAAAAAAACCCTGAACACCTGTTCTCCGAAAGGTTTCTGTGCCTCTCCCCCACCCCATGCACAAAGTTCAGACCCCATAGCACATACACAAAGCCCTTCGTGAGGGCACCCTCAGTGCAGCCCCTGCACGTCTGCTCCTCACCTTTCCTGTTCCCTGCCTCAGCGCAGCGGTGGCTCACCTTCTGACATCTCTAATGTTACTTCCCTGACAGCTCTGGACCAAATATGAGCTTTCCCAATGTGTGTCCATGTTCATTTCCCTGTCATGACCCCTATAACCCCTTCTGTAATTTTTTTTTAATCTTGTGTACTGTAGTAGGATCCCCCAGGACAGTGGCTGTTCCATGCCCTAAGAGCCTGGCCTGGTGCTTCACATAAATGGCAGGTGCTTCATAAAATATGGTGGCGGATTGAGCCAGAGGGAACTCGGGATACGTCCATGTATCGACCTGGCACTGTTCGCCTTAAATCCCACTGGGATTGCTAGATACACGCACCAAGATTTTTTAAATTCTACTTTGAACTTTTCTCCATACATACATCCCATGATGGGAGGCCAGCAGCCAATCTTCAGTGCATGTGTGCACGGATGTAGAGCTTCTCACTTCATGAGTGAATCTGCTGCGAGGCTCACAGCCCCTGAAAGTCTTAATCTTAGACCTCACTCTGCTGCCTCAGAGCCACTGAGAAACACTAAGAAAAGCACCTAAAGAAGAAGAGCCACTCTCATTTCTCAGGGTGCCCGCATAAGTCTCTCTCACACCATCTCTGGAGCATCCTCTAAGGTAGTCATTTATCAATGCTTTATTTTTTTAGGATGAAGAAACTCAGGATCTGAGAAGTTCAATAAAACTTGCTTAAGTTCACTCATATAGCAAACAGAACATCCAGAGTCAAGTGCAATTCTGATCCCAAGATGTGTGCATGCTCTGCCTAACCCTGCCCTCTCCCATCTGAAGCCTCACAGGAAGTAGGCAAGGGTGGTATGCAGGTGCTTTGCAGCTTGGTACGTGTCTCTGGGTTATGGGAAGGAGCATCACTCTGGACTTTCCCAGGGGACATTTCTCTGCAACTAGCATTGGCTGCAGTTGATGTGGTAACACTCAGCCACTGCTCTCCAGGCCAGGCCAGGCCATGACCTTGGTCTCTTCTCTTTAAATGTTCACTTTACATGAGGGACTATCCTAAAAGTACTTCACAAAGATTGTGTCATTTTACACTGTATAAAATTCCTAGCAGATGAGTACCACAGTTACGATCATTTTATAGATAAAAACACCCCTGAGGCACAGAGGATATAATCAGTAACTCTAGGTCTTAGAGGGAATTTAATCCAGACAGTCTCAGGCCAGACACGCTTCACCCTGCCCCCAGTCACCACACTGAACCCATTTCTTCAACCCTCCAAAGTACCAGGCTATTGCAAGAAAACCTGGAAATTGCCAGGTTTCCCTTCCAGAACCCTCCTAGGGTGGTATGTGGCTCTGCCATCTCCTCCTGGCACTGTGTACACTTTACCTCTGAGTCTTCCTGGACCATAGGTCAAGAGATTAAATAAAGCAGACCCAGAAGAACCAAAGTGGTTCAAACAAAACCCCTGAACCAGAACCAGAAACAAGCCCAAAAGAACCAGGGAGGTTCAAGCCAAACATCAGAGTTCCCATCTTGACTCTACCTTTGAAGCAGATTATGTTTGTACCTCGGCCACTGTAAGTGCTTCCTCCTCTCTAAGATAAGCATAGTATCATGTGGTCATTTTGGGAAATGATGCAGTCTATAAAATTTTTATCTTAGTTTCAGCTGCAGTAACAAAATATCATACCCACGGACTAGGCAACTTAAAATGGCAGACACGTAGTATTCTTAATTCTGGAGGCTGGAGTCCAGTACCGGGACCAGCATGGCAGGGCTCTGGGGAGGGTCCATTCCTGGGTTGTGGACGGTGCCTTCTCCCTTTGTCCTCAAATAGCTCTCCCTTAGTGTGTGCAAGTGACGAGAGAGAAAGAAAGCGCCGGTACCTTGTAATAATCCTGTTGGGAGAGCCTGCCATTCTCAACATCATCTTAGCCTCATTATCTGTCAAAAACCCCCACTTCCAGAAGCCCTCACATTAAGGGTGGAGGCTCCATGTGAAATCATGTAGGGAGGGACACAAACGTTCAGCTCACAACAGCCTGCAACATAAAATTTATCTTCATGGTATTAGTAAGAAACAGACAAAAAGATTGCTCATCAGTTGTAAATCAGAAGAAGGGTGTAAGCGCAATCACCAAGACCCCCCAGTTTTGGAGACATATTAATGTCATCCGCAAAGCTCTCATCCCTCAATTCCATAGGCAGTTTCTTATTTAACATGGCATGGTGCCAACCAGAAAGAAGCAAAAGTACTATCCAATCCCCTTCAGAATGGTCACTCGAGAATTTTTGGATTTTGATTTTTTGTCTCATGACAGCTTATCAATAACAGAGAAGTCTGTCTAAATTAACTTAGTCTTCATTATCAACAATGAAGTTTCAGTTTGTCCTAGGGAGCAAGCCAGGAATAGTGTTTAAAGGAACCTGCCTAAAGGGTTCCCAGAAAGCAGACAAGAGACAAGCCAGCTGCTATCTGTGTCCCCTTTGTTTTTTTTTTGTTGTTGTTGTTGTTTTGTTTTTTTTTAGAATAAAGAAGAAAATAGAAAAACAAAAACCCCAGAGCCATTTTCCTCCGTGGGAACGTGATCCTCTCTAACTCGAGCCTTTGTGCACGGTAGACAATGCGCGGGGTAGGGAACTAAAATGCTATGGCTTGTTCTTTGTTTGGGTGATTTTCTTTTGAAGGTATGATAATTGACTTAAAACCAAAGCCCACAGCTTGCCTATAAGATAGGTAAAGTGAGCAAGTGAGAAAGACAGTCTTATGATCTGATTGGGACCTAAGAACACAGAGCTCTAGGGTTTAAGGTGCTGCTGCAAGGGACACCTGTCTGCCCGTCAGCTGCCACAGTCCTTGCTGTCACTCTCAGGATGCAGGCTGGGAGCCTCATTGCCACGCAGACTGCTGGCAGGTGAGTGGTACTAAAGACAGTACTGGCAGGGAGGGTGATGGCCCTGGGCTTGGGCCCACACACAACACTTGTTAGTGGGACACAATATCCAACTCCCACATCTTCAAGGAAGGAAGAGATTTATGTTAGCTCAGTTCGCAGGCTCAGCACAGTCATGGTTGGCTGTCTGCAAGGCCAACAGCAGTGGCTGAAGGGCCTCTGGCAGAGGACAGCCACGGACTCCTGGCAGCCCAGAAGCAGAGAGGCATGAGCAGCCAGCAGGGAGATCCCCTCAGGGACCCTTCTCTCCACTGAGGCCCTTCTCCATGGGCACACGAACTCATCAACAGATGTAGCCCTCAAGATGTAACCACCTTCCAAACACATCAGACGTGGAGGGCAATTTAGAGTTAAACCATAACACACAGGGTCATTTGCGAGAAGGGTTTAAATTAGGGTCCTCATTCTGAATGACTAGGAGAAGACACCCCTGGACACTGATCTCAAGTTACAGCTGCTTTCTGCTGTGTCTTCTTCCTATCCACTTTCCTTTCCTCCCTCCCCTTTTCATGCTCAAGCTGGCTGGCTGTTGAAATATTAGCAAAGAGTGTAGTTTGGAACGATGTAGGGACTGGGTTAATGGAGTATATGAGGAGAATAATGCAAGAAGGAAGGTCTGGCTCCTTTCCGCTTCCTCTCGCCTGGCCTCCAAAGCTGTGTGGTGGGGGAATCGGCACAGTGCTGTGATCCGCTGGTGCTGCCAGCTTGGCAGCCACTTAACTGCCCAGGGCCAGGTCACCAGCCTAGACAGTAGACGTGGGACCTCACAGCACCACCATTATGACCCAGTCACGTGCAAGGGTGACACAGCTTGACAGGCGTGAAGAGCTAACCATGCAGCCCACTATGTATGCCAAGTGCTGGCAAGTAAGCACTGCACATGGATGAACTCTTACATCTCCTAGTGCCTCCCGTAAGCAGACACTGCGATTGCCTGTTCTTTTCAGAATTTGAGACTGAGACACAGAGGTCAAGCAAACAGTGCAGTGGATCTGGGACTCAAAGGACCCTCGCTCCTGAGTCTGAGCTCTTAGCCTCTCTTCTATAAACAAATTATCCATAACCCCTGAAGGAGACGTACGCGTGGGTCCTGAGACAGTAGCCACGTCTCAGTTGTGCCCTCGTGGTTCCATGGCTTCCTTTTGTCTGATGGCCTCAGTCTGCCCCTGGGAGCCAGCAGCCCCCACGCAGCCTACCTTACTGGCCTTGGTGTTGGGATCCACTCCATCTCCGTGACTCTAAACTGCCTCTGCCTGAACTTCGGGCCCTCCCAGCCACCCCAGGAGCTCCTGGGCGCCGCTGACTCCTCCTGCCCCTGCTGCCCACGTGCTCTTTGTCTTGAAGCCCTGTCTGTCAGCTCCTCCCTCCAGTGTTCTCTTCTGCTTTCCTGGCACCACCCTTGCGCCCCACACCTCACTGCCTACCTGTTGGTTCAGCATTTTCCTCACACGCGCAGACAGTCGACACGGAACCTCACGTGCCGCCTGCTGCTTGCTCTGTTCCCCTTTCACTGGGCCCATAACCTGTCTTGGCCCAGCTTCAGGGGCTCTGCTCTGCGGTGCACTGTCCTGCTGAGAAAGGTTCGTGGCTACCTGTTGGCTCCTCAGCAAAGCCCCGGCTGCTTAGCCCGCCACCGCAGGTGTCCCCTGGCAAGGCCTCTTCATCCTGGCTCCCCCATTTCCTCCCGTCAGAGCCCGGTGACTGAAGAACGCAGCTTCTCCTCTCCTCTTGGTTTTGTGCAAGCCTTTTCCCTCCCTGGAGGATTTCCCAGACCGCCACTCTCAGTCTTCCTTTGTGCCTGAGCCCCTCAGGCTCCTTCTCGGCACCAGCTTCCAAGACACGAAACCCTTCATGGTCGCGTGTACGGACACACGCTCTTGCCCCTCTGGGCCCCTTCCGCGCTGCGCTCCGCGGCCCTCTGGCTTAGGACAGGCTTGCATCTGGGGTTAAGAACAACCCGGATTTAGAGCTCACACACCGTGCAGGTGCCTCCTTCTCCCTGCCTCCCTGTCAGCCCTGCAGGTCTCAACACCCTTCAACAACCTGTCTGCACCTTTTCATTACTTTTACTGTATTCCTCCTCTACAGTTTTACTTTCTGATTATTTTAACGTAGACAGTGGAAGGCATTTACAAGCAGGGGCCCCGAACAAGCGTTGTGTGGGGTTTTGAACGTTGGCTTCGCTCGCCCACGCGGTGGGACCTTGGGAAGGTTATGTAAGTGTGTTCTGCTCAGCTTCCTAAACCGTGAAGCAGTTTCCCTTGTCTGGTTGTATGAGGACTAAGGAAACGATGCCCTCAAGTCTCCGAGGAGCGGCTGACACGTGGGAAGTGAGGACGTGTCACGCTGTCCTTGGGCTGGGTTCCTACTCACGTCCCCCTTGGGGGACAGTAAGCTTACTGGATGGAGTCTCTGAAGCGGCCTCAGACTTCACAGAGTTTCTGTGGTCAGAGACTAAGACACTGAACCCTCTGCCAGGCCACATAATGCTTGACGGTGACTCAGTGGTCATTTCTGAAATGCACATCAGTGTTCTCCTGTGGGAACCCTGGACCTCTTGCCCCTGTGTCCCTGGGCACGGGGGCCTGTATGGTTGTCCAGAAGAGGGTGACTAAGGGCTGCCGCTCAGCTGTGGTGACTGACTCATGAATGAGTGGGCAGGGGGATGCGGATTATGAAAGCCCCACACCCCCATACGTCCACCATACATTTCTAGTCACCACCCGCTGCTCCCAGTGCTGAGGCCCCGCAGAGCCCTGTGGCTGCTCAGGCACTCTGGGGCGTCCTGAGGAAGGCCGCCACCTTGACCACTGTTCATCCCTGTGTCCACCCACAGCCCCTGCGTCAGGCTCATGACCCTCCTTTGCAGTGGGTAAGAGTTTGAGAAAGGTGCTGGTGGGAGCCTCCGTGGCGGGAGGCAGGGCCGCTCCTGGCTCTACTGATACGGACACCATAGGAAGGCTAGTTAGAGGGTTAGTACTGCAGTCACGACCGAAGCCCTAAGTGCTAGTTTCTGAGGTGCTCTGCCTTTCAGGAAACCCTGGTAAACAAAAATAAGAAAATAATTTTTTTTGGCCATACCACGGGAGACAGGCAGAAGCTGGCACTGGACCATAAGCCCCAGGTACACAGTGAGGCAGAGTCAGCTGCACCCAACTCCATGCAGAGACCTGGTTTTACTGCTTGGTTCTCTCTGGGGTCAGCCTATTTCCCCAGCACTGTGAGGCCCATCTCAAACAGCTTTTCCAGGAAAAGCTGGCCTCTCCGATGGCTTTGCAAGGCAACAAGTCCCTATCACCAGGGCTTTCGTAGTCAGGCAGACCTGAGCTGGAGTGGCAGCCACTGTGTGGCCACGCACAGGATACAAGCCTCCGCTTCTTCATATGCAACCTTGTGCCATAAAGATCAGATAAAATGATGCACAGCCGTCCCTCAGCACCAGCTGGCACGTAGCCGGCAGCAAGTGCCTATTAATAGTAAGAGAACCTGTCGTCTCCAGGAGTTCTGCTCAGATTGTATTTATACAGTAGTTAGAGATGTGATCTGGCAGGTTCAGGAAGGAGCTGGGGGCCGTTTCTAAAGCTTGCTGAGCAGATTCTATCATCTGTTTGGATCTGGGGACAACTAACCCCTCCCTCCCCATTATCCATACCTTTCCGGTTCTTTCCCATTGTTTCATGGCCTGCTTAAGGGCAATTCTGTGGGTGAACTGACCTTAGCTTTGGACAATTCCAAACCTCTAAATGATCTCTGTTCCTTCTTAAAGGCTGCATGGCACCAAAACATCATGTGAGAGAAGGGGGAGACAAGAGAACACAGGGACTAAGAATTTTAAAAATCTGTGTTCAAATCTAAGCTCTGTCATTTATGGGCTATGTGACCTTTAGAAAATTGGTTCATTTCCCCAAACCAAGCTTCAGCACCACTGTTTTCAGAACTGCTCATTAAACTTTTGTGCCAATCCCAAACCTACAATTCAGTACATAGTATCCTTCCTCTAAATCCACTGTGTCTCCATCGTTGTCCCCTCCCAACGCCCTTCCTGCCATTGGGAACGTGGCTTTCTTTCAGCTGCTAGTAGCCTCTCACCATGCTCCTTTCTGGGTCCTGGGTGGTCCCACGTCAGTCTTTCTCTGGGGTCCTGATTAACATCTCAAGCTTTCTTTCCAACTCACACTATGTCTATTACCCAGCAGCCCCTGCAGCACTGCACTGCACCAGCCTCAGGTCTCTAGTGAAGAAGGCATGACTCACACTTATTAACATGATTATTCAAGAAACAGCACTCCTTCCAGAAGAGAAATGTTGGAGGCTGGAACTAAGTTGACACCAGGGAGCATGTTTTCTCCAGGCCTCAGGACTGATTTGATCAAATCTGCTTCATTGTATTAATTTCTCTTGGCATTTAGACTTGACTGAGGCAAATACCACAGGCAGTTTGGTTTTACCTAAAATTATGCTGCTTGTAGGTGTGCAAAGCTGTATATAGACCTCCAAGTCCCTGTTTAAATTTGTATTTGGTGCAAAGGAAAGTCCAGGAGCAAATTCCTAGTGCTACATTTTATGGAAACCTAGAAAGGGCTCAGTCCCTATTGCGGGGGGACAAAGACGTTGTTGGAGAAAAAGCCCACGCAGGTGCCCAGCCCAGTCCACTGGAGATTTGCCATGCATTTAAGGCCTAAGTCTGTAAGGCCTAGCTGCCTCTGCAAAATGTTTCAGTAAGTGCTGTCAGTCGGGGCCTTGTGATGGAAATCCACACCAGCTCCTTGCCCTTTTTCCCCTGTATTGATATCTTAGGTCCATTCATGGCCTTTGTTGATGTGCTCTTGGCATGACCATGAATTCTCTTGTAAAATAGATCCAACAATGAAATTATTCAATAGGGAATCTAGACCTTTATCGATGGAGGCAAGAACTCGTTGTTTGAAGAGTCTCTGAAGTTCCTCTGACGCAGTTACCTAGGCTCAGTTTCCTCTTCCGTGTGCTTCATACCACCCTCACTCTCAGGATTAGAATTCAACCTCAGTAGTGGAAATTCAGACTGTTAGTCACAGTCGACTCCAAGCACAATTTTTCACCCATCAAAGCTGGCCAAAAAAAATTGGCTAGGAAGCACCTGGCAGCAGCAGGTGGGTGATAAAAGCCCACGCAGAGCAGGGTGAGCTCTGTCAGCTGCCTCACTAGGTAGAATGATCATGTTATTATTCAAAACCTCAGATGCCCCTGACCTATGTCAGAGGGTCACCCTTGAACCCTGGAAACAAACATTGGAATGCCCAGTTCCAAAGATACATACCCAAGACAGGACCTAATATCTGAAGATTGAGCACTCTGGCTGACGTTTCTTAGGGTAGAGAGGAAAACTCAAGGGGCTTTATCTTCATACAAGGTCTAAAGCTCTAACTGACGGTGAGAACTGTAACCAGTATAATTATACCAGTTCTGTGTAAGAGGAATGTGGCTCTTCTGCCCATGGGGCAGGGGAGGGTCTTGTCCACAGCTTGACATTTAATCAACCTCCTTTCTTCAGCTGAAAAGATTACTGTTCTGGTTTTCAAACTTTTTCAAGGTTAAGGGCTTCTTTAAGAAAACGAACAAGTGAGTACAAACTCTGCCTCTTTCTCTCAAAACGTGTTTTATATCCCTAGAGAAAATGTCACACCCCTGGGAACAGAGGCCAGCTGCCGTAAATGTTATGACAAAGGAAGATAAGTTCAGGGACATGAACTTGAGATGCTAGACATTCTCACGACCCCACTGACAAAGAAGATGGGGCTCCAATCTCCAAGCCTGGATTTTCTTTCCACCAGAGACAAATCCTCAGTCAGTTCCACTGAGCTTTCTATGTCAACAGTTAGCTTTTTTGCAAGGACAAGGGACGCACATTAGCTCTCCAGTCTCTTTCATCACAGCCTGGTTAATTGGAAGTGTTAATGTGGAATGGTGAAGGAGGAAAGTGAACTGACCACAGCTGCCTCCTTCATTTTTTCTTTCATCTACTCTTTTGCCAGGGAAAACACCATACCCACAGGCTTCTCTCCGTGGGAAGGTGGACTTGTCCTCAAGGAGGACTACAGACAGAACTGTGGCTCAGAGGCTCCATGATTTAGTTATGATGGAGGGGCGGGTGCTCTGATCTCATAAATCCAGAGCCTGCATTTCCACTCTAACTTGGTTAACTATCCCATTCCCTAAAAAGGAGGGTTCCTAAACAGGTGACTGAATAGAAACACTAGGAGCTTCCAGAGAGAACGGATGTCCGGATCAAGAAACAGACGATTTTCCAATAATCTGCGCACACTCAGTGGCAGAACTGCTGGTTCTCAAACCTTACCTGCACTTTATAATCATTTCACACATATAAAATAATAAAGTACTCATCATAATGGAGGTCCCCTCCAGAGATACTGACTAGAATGGTTTAAGTTACGGTCTGGGCATCAGAATTTTTAAAAGCTAAGTAATATACATGAGTAGCCATGTTTACTTAAGTGATCAAGATATGATATGTAAATACACTGACTCCTCAAACTCATTGTTATTATGTATTGCAAATACATCCTAACGAAAGAATTTAATGAAAAAACCCACAAATGTATAGCCAAAATTGAGGACCACTGCTTAAGAAAGACAGGAAAGTGTCTTATAAATAGGGCCTGGAGGACCCAGAAGAGGATCTAACGGCCTGACAGGTAACTAGACATGGAGGGCAGGCAGTAGAGCTCAGTCTAGGTGGGAAATCATCACACACCCACTACTCATAGTGAACACACTCGTAGCCAGCAGGTAGCTGGTTTATCTTGGTGTACATACATCTTACCTTTCTAGCTAGACTGTAACTCTCTCCCAGCCCCGAGTTCAAATACTAGTGCCCAAAAGATGTCCTCCATTTTCCCTATTGAACTACATAGCTTCTTTCAATCTCCCAGGCTGCATAGCACAAGGCCTACCATATTGTGGCTGGACATCTGGGGAAACAGTAGCCACAGACATAGGTATTGGAAAGGTAGGATTTTCAAGTTAATTACAAAAGCCACTCAGTGAGCTAGTGAGTCTTACATAAAAATATAAACAGAAGATAAAATGAAAAAAGTGAAATAATAAAAAATTAGAAAGGGCTAGGATATAGCTCAGTGGAAAGGTTTTGGGTTTAGTCCCTAGCTTTGAAAATACACACACAAACACACACATCTTAACTGAAGCCACAGTTTGCTTGTGCGTCCGTAGGCCTCATACCACCACACATCCTGTGATTTTTTTCTTTGGTCAGAACACACAGGCTCATGCTGCAGGTTAAATCTGCTAGCAAGGATAGCCTTGGCAAAGAAGCTGTGAGCACAAGCCCCAAGTCCCGTGGGCTGCAATTTTGAGGTTGATACTAAATCCTGCAGAGTTAGGAGTGTTAGCGGGGGTGGGGGGGGTGGGGTCAGACTTCACAAGTCAGCAGAAAAGCTGCCCAAAAAACGTGCTTGCCAAGCGGCTGTGTCCATGATTCTCAGAATTTTAGTAATTTCAGCGTGTCTGATTGAAAAATTTAAGACTGTGAGCTTGAGCAAGGCAAGCATAAAGATATTACACTGACTATTTTACACGTACAGAGGCAGAGAGACTGCCGCTGTCTGTAAAGTCATTTTGCTTAAGTAGAACACCACAAAAGGCAAGAAGATTTGGTGGTAATTTTGTTAGGAACCCCACACAGTCCTTATAGTAGAGAGACAGAAAAGGGATACAAATATGAGACAGATTTGCTGAACATCTGTTATGTATCTTTTTTCTGAAAATGTCAGATCACTTATTCTTTGCCACACTCTGGTATCCATGAAGAAGGTGTTTTCAAAATTCAAATATGGCCTCGTATTCCATCTCCTTAAAGCCCTCCAGTGGCTTTTCCAGAGCTTTTAAACCAGGAAGCTGAGCATGGCTTCCAAGGTCCTTCATGGATGCCCACCGTTGTGTTTGCTATGAGCACATCGTTTCTTGACTGAGGCTCCCTCCCTCCCATGTAGGACTTCTAGGCACCTTCTTCCTCTTCTGGACCACACTTCTCCCACATCCACCCCCAAGATCTGCAGTGATTGTTTCCCTACTGAGTTCCAAGTCTTCAGATGGTGACTATGTCATATTAAGGTCTAGACAGGAGACAGAAACCACATCAATTATTTGAACAAAGGGGATACAATATGATGAATTCTTCAATATGTGCCAAATTATTAAATGGGTAACATAAGAGAAAACTCCCACTCTGAGGTGGCCAAACTGCAACCTGTGGACCAAGTCCAGCCCATAGCCTGGTTTTTTATGATGAGGGAGCCAAGAACGGTTCTTGCATTTACAAGGATCACTAGAAAAAGAAAAATAACACAAAGGCATAGCATGTGGCCCACAGAGTTTGATACATCTACTCTCCGACCTTTCACAGGGAAAGCTTGCTGACCTCTCTTCACTTTATAAATAGAGAAGGAGCACAATATGCCAAGCTGACGCCACAGGAAGGAGCACTGCCCAGGTGCTGTGCACAGATACAGGAAGCGCAGGAGCCACTGAGGTGGTAGAAAGGAAGGACACATTCCTTCCCACCCCTCCAGCTCTCAGTCTTCATTGTATTCTCTGTGCAAACTCAAACATGAGTTTACAAGTCAGGCCTGGTTGCTAAGTTGCTTAGGGTGGACTTGAACTTGCAATCTTTCTGCCTCAGCCTCCCTACAAAGATACTCATTTCCATTTTATAGGGGATGAAGCAGAGGCAGAGGGAAATTAAGTAACTTGCTCAAGGTATACTCAGCTAGAAAGTAGAAGGAACCCTGTGAGTGGAGACGCTGTTGTCCCAGAATCTGTTTAACACTCCACTGTACCGACTTCAATTTCAGTCTTATCTTGGCTCGTGCATCATAACCCAAGGCTTGTCTCTCTCATTAGACTGACTTCATGGGTCTAGGACTGAGTATCTTTCTGCAGAGTGTTAGGTCCTCTGTCTGCCTGAGGGCCTAGCACATAGAGGCTCCTGGTAAATATATGTGGCGGAGTAAACAGAGAAGGTATCTGAGTCATAAAACGATTAAAGCAACTGATTACAGATCAGAGCTGAGACTCAAACTCAGGTCAGTTTGACTCATGGTCGACGTTACTCCATCATGATCTGCAAGACTAGTGCCTTGCCAGCTGGAGACACGGGGATTCACTTGCGGCAAATACACTGTCACTGTTCCCTGTGTGTGAACAAATGCTGCCTGCTGTGCTCCTCAGGCTGTCTAGAGAGTAAGAACAGCTGTACTTCTCTATACCACAATGATGCCACCTGAAAATTTCACTATCCTCTGTAAATGCTACAGTCAAATCCAGGAGTAGGGTCTTCCTGCAAAGTTTTCCCAGACATAATGTCTTAACTGCAGCTAATGTCCTGTGAGCAGCTTGGCAAAAGGAATAGAGATTCTTATATATTTTGTTCCAGTATTCCCTTCAATTGGCACCCTAAAGAAAAACTTTTAAATTTTTTTTCCCTATTATTGGCATAGTTTGCAATACGTAATAGTCAAGTTCACCATGGGACATTGGTACATCTACATATCACATCATCAGCCATGAGAGAAGAAAAATTATTTAAGATCCCCAGTAAGTGTTTCTCCTAGAAAACTGGAACACAAGTACAGGGCACTGCACTCTTCATCTCAGGACAGTGTCTTGCTCGTCAGACGCTGTCTTTTCACCCCAGCCTGCTTCTCTGGGATCATCTTCTCCCAGCCCCCGAGTCCAGGGCTCCCTATGCTATGTTTTCTCTTTCATCTGTAACATTTGCTATACAGTTTCTCTCAGGATAAATTCAGTGGTTCACAGTTTTTGAGTCAATCTAAGCATGTTACTTTTAATGACTCATTGAAATTAGTCCTCTTAATATCATTAAGTCCTATACAAGTCAATGTTCTCCAGAAAAATAAAATCCAAGCAGACCTACCTACCTAGATATACATGAGAATATTATGAGGATGGGGCTCATATGATCTTGGGAGCCGAAGTCTTACAATAATGCCATCTGCAAGCTGGACAACCAGGAAAGCTGGTGGTACCATTCACTCTGGATTCCAAGGCCTGAGAACCAAGGTAGCAGTTAATCTAAATCCTTGAGTCTGGATGTTCAAGAATCAGTAGCTTTGATCCCCAACAGTATAACAAAATGGACATCCTGGCTTGTGTGGAGAGAGAATTCACTCCCTGCATTTTGGTTCCCTCCAGGAAGGCCCCCAATGGGCTAAACAGTGCTTGCCCATCTTGTTGAAGACAGACCTTTATTCTGTCTATGTATTCAAACCGTCTTCTCTTTTACACACCCCCTCACAGGCACACTCACCAACAACGGTGTATCAGACAGCTGGTATCATTTAATTCAGTCATACTGACATGTCATCTTAGCCATTACCACTAGAGATAATTATTAGTTCCATTTTATAGAAGTGCTAATTAAGGCACTGAGAAGTGAAGTCATTTGCTCACTGGAGTTGGAGACAGGAGCTAAATTCAAGCCATCAGGTTTAGTACAAATGTTCTGCATGGTCCATGAGGCCCTTGGCTCTCATGGGGTAACTGAGAATAACTGAAAGGCTGTGAGGGCAAATTTGCAAAGACATCCTTGAATTTGGGGAATTACCTCACCAAATACATAAGACACCCTTTCATTGGCTGGAGATGGTAGCCTGAGCATGCACAGAGAAGCTGTGTCAAGAAGTGAGAAGAGCAAGAAGTGTCAAAAAATACATACAGCAGGAGAAAGACCAGTAGATAAGAGGTGCGAAGCCAGTGTGCAGATGGTAATCTATAGAAGTGTCAGGAAGAAGTGAAATACCATCTCTGTGTCTTTCAAATTTTGATACACAGACCTTTCGTGTTCCGGATAAAAATGCAACTGCTGAGGCCTCACCCTTGACTGAAACAGAAATCCACCAGACCTACCAGGAGGACACGTGTTTCAGCCAACATGATTAGGCATTTTCATCTCATGAGAACTGTGCAGCAAACAGCCTTTCAGATCATGTGCATGCCCCACGACCCCGCAGATGTGATCAGATGTGGAATTCTCCCCTACACGTTTGTGCTGTGACTGCTGTGACGATTCTTTACTCTGGCATGAAAGCGTATAATGCATTTTGTCAGACTCCAATAGGTTGAACGTTCCAAAATACAAACTCGAGCTGCTGAATTTCAGTTCAGGCTCTGCGACAGACTTTCTGCATGACCACTGGCAGACACTTAATTTTCTGTCTTCAAGGATGTCTCCTCTGTTGAAGTTGTAGGTTGGTCTCGATCAGGTGACAGGTGTCTGGAATATGTCCTTCCTTCCACACTTGTCCTTCTGCAAGTGTGAAACTCCTCACCCCATCCCTGACCATGGCAGACATTATTAATCAATCATGATACTTCACACTGAGGCCTTACCAGCTTCCCAGATATCTACCAACAATTGCTGGAAGTTAGATCCCACATAAAACTTTTTTCTGGTCTCTAGGCTAGATAATCCATAAAGACCCCACAAATTCTAAAAATATATAACTCTTTTAGAGGAAAAAAATTCATCTCATTTTCTGTTTTGAAGGGTTCATTTTGATCTATTTAAAATTCATTCAACAAATATTTAGGAATTTTGTCATTGTTGTTTTAAGATAGGGTCTTACTTAGTAAAGGCCAACCTTGAACTTATATAGGTGAGGCTGTCCTGGAACTTGCATTATTTCTCCTGCTTCTGCCTCCCAATTGAAATGATTCCAGACATGCACCACCACATTCAGATCAATAAATATTTTTATATTCTGACATTCCAATTTTTGTGCAGACCTTTGTTCTGTTATTCCAGTCTACATTATAATTGTGATTAGGATATTACTTGTCCTAACAACTTTCTCAACCTCTGCTACTAAATCATGCTAAGAGCCTGGAGTAACTTTCCCTTCAACTTATGTTTTAGATCAGCCTGAAATTGAGTACTGCTGTATTCACAAAAATAAGGTTAAAGTTTGAGAGTTTGTTATAAAAGGAAAGGTCCTGAATTTAAAAGAACTTCAGAAAAAACAACACAAATAAAAACTTTCTAAAGTGATGAAACAAGTCCTGGCCTGTTGATTACTCAAGAGAAATTCTCGGGCCAATTGTAAATAATTTAGAGTTTCACATTCTTGTCTAAGAATTCTGAGAATCATGCTTGCAAATCAACTAAGAGTAAGGGAGGGGAAAAAAAAGTTTAAAATATGATGCAGTTGAACTTTATTGTTCTTAAGTCCCAGGAATTCTGTGCCAATGAAAACAGTGTTTTCTTTCTGCTGGCCTTAGACCTAGATTGGAATGACTGAAAATGGGGGGTTTTCTTCCTTTATTAACCTCAGAGAACACTGTTTCAGGATGAGAAATGAGTATTTTGAGTAGGCACATAATTTTCCCAAAGCAATTATGGAGAAATTGGAGATGGCATGAATAGGTGGGTTTTGATTTTCTGATCTGGACTCAACACAACAACATGCTGGTCTGCATGCTTCATGCATGGTGAGGCCTGGCATGACTCTCTAATAACTGATCCGCCTTGGATCCAAACCCAGCCCTTGCTCCAGAGGAAGCTTGGTCAGAACTCTGGACACTTTTGTGTTATTCAGCCAATCACAGGCATGAGAAACCTCACAGTCTGATGGGAAAAGGCCCCAAGATGAGTGGCCGGAAGTCAGATGGAGCCCATTAGATAAAACCTCAGGAAACTGGACTGAGGCCTAGAGGGCAAAGAGATTGAATTAACAAAGTGTCCAAATTTAAAAATACTTAAGTAGAAAAAGATGTATTATATTAGGGTACACAAGTAGTAGACACCAACTCCCCAAAGTGGGCTACCCGGTAGAAGTGTATACGTCTTACTGAATAAAGTTACCCCCACTGTAAGCAGCAGAATCAAGGTTGAAATGAACTTAGGATAAACTGCTTTTCATCACTGTCGCCTTGCATGTGATCAACATTCTGTTCACAACTTCTTGGTGTGGTGGTACAGAGAATCAGATTTGCAATTTAAAGATAGGATTTCAGGCACTCTTTCTGAAGTTCCCTGTAGAAAGTCTGTTCACCCTTATTTTTACCAACCATATTAACCAACTTTCTCTCTGGTTTCCCAGCACAAATTGTCTTAGAAAAGAGTTGACCCTAAAAGGACACAATGAGAGCAGCTAGAAAACTGAGACTTTCAATAAGAAAAAAAAAAAATTTACCCAACTATCTAGAAAATGAAAAGATCACATATTTGAGACCATTTTATGAAGGAAAATTATCCCAGAGGACTTTTTGCATGAAATAATAGTTTTTGTGTTCAGAATAATGGTGGTAGTCACTGAGACAAGGTTGGAACACTTTTGCCAACTCTGTTTAAGATTCAGAATATGTAGTATGCACTGCAGCTTAGCAGAATGTTTATTGAACGTCTGGTAGGGTCCAGGCACTGGGTAAGTGCTGCTGATTTAAGGCAAGATACGACATGTTTGTAATCTGTAACATAAAACAGTGTAAAAGTTTTCATTTTAATTTTTATTCAAAAACATTAAGTTTCAGCACTAAGAGGGTAAAACTTGCCACACTGGAAAATTTGTTTGTATAGAAAAGCTCATTCCCTTGTAAATGGTCTGTTGTTATGAGCTATTTGGAATCCCATAGTTGGAAGAACATTAATCAGATAATCAGGCTCAAACTCAAAAGATCTATTTGATGTAATGTATGATGTTTAATCAAAATCCTTTGTGCTCTCTACTTCCAAAAGCGAACACGGTGATAAGTAAGGTCAACCTTGGCTGCCACAAGGAAGCTAATGTTAATCAATACCCTATTTTTAGCCATCAATTTAACACATTATTCTAAAATCTTCATATGAATAGTTTTTTCACCAGCCAGATTGCAAGCTCTGTCATGTTACAAGCAAGGTCAAATATATGAACAGCTCAACGGCATGGATGTTGAGATTTAGATTTTGCTCGCATTTCTTCTTTGGCTCCTCGGTGTGAGCTATACATACGCATCTTTACGTATCTCATTTAATTTTTGTATTTTCAAGAGTCTTGAATGCCAAGTTAACCACAATTTTTTTATAAACTGAAGCTAGGCAGTTTATGCTAGGTGGTCTGTGATTCTACATCTTGTAAAGGGATTTGAACCTAACTCTAGGTCCAGTAGTTCTGCACAATGGGCGAGTTGGTCAGCTTTCCCATTGCTATAAAATAAAAAGCCACCTTACTTCACAGATTAAAAAAGAAAGATTTAAACAGAGCACAAGAGAAGCAAGCTAGATGGAAAGAGGCCAGGATCCCAATGTCACATGACACTTCCATGACCCAGCCCCGCAAACACACCTAGACGTGTGCTTTCCAAATACCCTAAACTCCCAAGCCAATCGAGTTAACAATTAATTTTAGCCACAATGAGTTTCATCCATACTTATTCAGTCTTTGACTATAGGATAATATTGCCTCAGAATCCCTTTTAGAATTTTGGATTACTTTTTCCATCATTTGGAAATAATAACCTGATCTAACTTGTAGATCAGATTTCACATCTGTGCTGCAGTGTAGCACCTCAAAAAGAAATTTTATATATGAAAGAGTCAGAGTGTATTTTTCTTTATCCTTTGGTTATTTTTCCTTTCCTACTCACATAGCTTGTGGTTAAATTATTTTTCTTAGACTTTCATGCTAAAACAATTTGCCTTTGGACAGAGGCCAAGCACGGGCCATTTTCAATTCTTTAAGAAATTGTTTTTCAAAACAGCTCAAGTGAAAAAATTCCACATCTGACAATGGGCATTTATGAGACTGTTATTTGGAGTAGTTGATGCTAGAATGTCGTCTCTTCGATATCTTGAATCTTCTTCTTGAACCTACGCGTACGGCGTGATCCAGTCACTAGACAGAAGTAAAATCACTCATCCACAAGCTCACATAACAATTACTCTATCACATCATCTCTTTTACACTGAGTTTCAAATTTTCATGAGGCTGTTCGATTTTCTACTTTTCTACACACTTCTGTCTTAGAAATTTCAGCTTCCATCAAGGAAATAAGAACCCTCCAACTAAATGAGTGCCCACTTGGTTCCAAGAATAATGCTAGGTGCTTTATCTTCATTATTATACTTAAGACCTACAACCCCCTGTGGTATGTCATTTTCTTCCTGCATAATAGAAATAACTCGGCCAAGGCCACTCAGCTGTGATCAATGTCAGGTTCAGGACTCAAAACCACATCAGACTGGCCCCCAGGGCCCATGTTCTTCATCTTTCTTTTTAGACTATTTTAGATTTATAAAAAGTTGTCAGAAGAGAGTCCAAATCTACCCGTCACCTTCTTTCTTGATGCTGTCAGCATTTCCAAGGCACATTTGTCAAAATTAAGAAACTGATAGCATTACATTACTACTCACTGAACTCCAGAGTTTATTTAGATTTTCAACAGCTTTTGCATTTAGGCATTTTTCTGTTCCAGGCTTCTTTCTGGGGGACCTCACTGCATTTCATAGTCATGTCTCTCTAGATTTTCCTGTGTGGAACAAAGTCTCAGTCTTTGCTTATTTTTTATGACCTTGAAAGTCTTGAGGAGTATTGGCTACATCTATAGAATGCCCCTCTACTGGGTTTGATTTTTTTTTCTCATAATTAAGTGGGGATTCTGATTTTTTATCCAGAGGTATCAGAGAGATAGAACTTTTGTCTCTAAGAACTTTTTGGTGCTATATACTATCAGGCATGTTTGTATTACAAATGGCAGGGTACTTCTATTGGCCATTTTACCAAGGATGAACTATAACTCTCATTCAATTTGAGGGAAAAACCAACATCTTCAAGAAGATAATCCAATTTAAAATACTGTACTGCCTTTCATATTTCTATAATAATGATTAACAGCTAGAAAATTAGGATCAGCACTAAGAAATTTCTGATGAATATTCAGGTGAAGAGAAATTTCAGTATTTTCATGCTGAAAATCTTTCTAAAAATAGTAAGCCTAAGCATCACAGAAAAAAAAATCTTTAGTACTTTTTATGATATAAAATACCTTTAAAAATGCCTAACCATAAAAGAATGGTTACATTAATTATAGTGTACGTGCATAATGGCAATTATTCAACCTCTAAAAAGATATTTACCAAAGGTAGGTCATAAATAGAGACAATGTTTAGCAAAAAAGGCAAGATAACATTGCTTTCTTTATAGTCACAGCTAACAGTGCATTCATTGTCCCAAAGTGACCAGAGGAAAATATACCAGAAAGCCCACAGTGGTTATGCTTGGGTGGCCAGATTATGAGTTTTACTTTCTTCTACTTTTGCATGCATTCCATGCAATTAGGATACTTATGTTCTCTTGTATTGTTGCTGAAAATCTTTTCAAATGAGCATCCTCACCCTACTGCAAGTACATTCTGTGACTTAGAAGGCAGTTACACTGGAGTCGCTAAAAGCAAAACTCAAAAATTTGACTCATTCTGCCCCCGACCCCCAGACCACATGAGCATCAAGGTCAGGATGCTCATTCTCCAAGGATGAGAAGTGTAGGAGAGGAAGGAGGGGCGCCACGGCTTGCCTCCTGCCCCCACAAACCTCCCTACACATGGGTGAATGTTCTCTTGTCGCTAGACCCCTGTACAGGCAAGCAGACTCACACAGAGGTGGTATCTCTGTAGCTCTATGGTCCTGAAAGGTTAATCCCCACCTGAATCCTCTATTTTGACCTCTATCAAGAGGCTGTGTAACAAAGTGGAGCTCTACTAGGATTTGACTCTCAAGAGAGGTCATTTAAACTCTGTGTCTATTTCTTCACCCATAAATTGGGAATATCTAGTTTTTGAGATTTAGCCTCTAACAAATATGTTGATGCATGTGAAGTGCTTATGGTACTTACTATAATGTATTAGGTAGTCGATGCATCATCAAATATAATGTGGCACCTTGGTTTCAACAGTTGATTTAACAATCTTGTACTAAATGATTTCTTGGTGATCTTCAGCCCTAAAATGCCATAGTTTCAATTATTCAGAAGCTACAACTTTTTAAACTGTGGTCCTAGAAAATAAATGTAGAACTGATACAGCCAGAAGCTGCATTTAATTTTCATTCATGTTGAAGAATGTTTGTCTAAGTCAGTTGTTGGGTTTTCATGCTGGGTTATACTATATTCAGGATCATTTAACCAAGCCAAATTCTTTTGTGTTTATACACCTATATTAAAGAATATATATGAATCATATGAAGGAACATATTTACTTATAGACACGGAATTTGGTTCTGCCAAAGTGAGTGTATTTTTACAGCCAAAGAACATTATGTCTTCTTTTAGACACATGTATAAGATTTACCATTTTAGACATGTTAAAAAGTAGCTGAATTTATTTAAAATAGCAAGGCCATGTGTAACTGGGAGTACTAAACCCTTAACACTTCATATAGCATTAAGAATAACAGCAATATAACTAACAGGAGTAACAAAGATCTGGTTTTTAGGCTCAGGGAATACAGAGAAGCTATTGAAACGCTTCATTTGAAGAGTGCTTAGCTCAGGCAATTATTTGGCAAGGGAAGTAAATATTTGGGGCTTGAATACCAAGCTTTGAGAGACCACAAAACAATAATAAAATCCGTAGGTACCCTGCTAGTGATGACTTCCAAGGAACAAGGAAGAAACTGAAGCCCAGGGTAAAAGCCACACTCAAGAAATGAGGAGGCCTGGGTCACTCCAGAGAAAAGTCTCTTGCTTTGAAGAACCGTAACAACTTCTTGGCCCACTGAGGACAAGGACAGAAAGAGGAGGAGGCCTCCAGTCTACGTACTCACTTGTCGCAAAAGGGGACTCTGAACTCACAACAAGAATGTAATCTAGCCAGTGCATTTGGAGTTTAAATTCATGCCAACTCAGGTCAGTTTAACAGAGGATGTTGTAACCGGCTGAGGTAAGTTTGTAACTTTTACACCAATAACGAAACTAGCGTTTGTAAAGCGCTTGCTGCCTCCAGTTGCATTGTCTTAGGGAGGCCTAGATTTGAGTTTCTTACTGTATGACTGGGGCAAGTCACTTAAGCCTTCCCTTTCTACCTTCTTCCTAGAGGCACTGGGAAGATTAGTTTAACTCACTTTTGCTGGCCCCAAGGCAGAAACATCATGGCAAAAAGGTGAGATTCGGTCTCAAAGGTCTGAGTGTGGGGTAGGCGCGTAGGGCACGCTCATCGTACGGCAGATGTTGGTGTATTGTTCATGCTTCCCACAGGGACCCTTTGAGGTGGTTGCCACTCTTGCTCCTGTTTCATGGATGAAGAAACTATAATTCAGAGAGGCTGTGTGGTTTGTCGAAGGTCCAGCCCATGTTACAGAATCAGAGGACTAACCGACAATCGGGCCTCATCTCCTGATGAAGCTAAGGTTTCCTCCGAATCCAGCAATAACTGGATCTTGCCTCCTCTTTTTCTCCTACGTTGTACTGTGGTGCACTTGACAAGTAGAAGTTTAAGGTCCACATTGATACATATATGCATTTTAAAATGAGGCCTGTATCAGGCAATGAAATTCACGTATTTCTCTACACTTCTTTGGTGTGGTGAGAACACTCAAGATCTAATCTCTTGGCAAATTCCAAGTACATAATACTTATTAGTAATAGGTACTACACTGTTTGTTAGACATCTGCAGCTTACTCATCCTGTAACTAAAAATCAGTATGCTTCAACAACACCTCCCCAACAATTTCCAGCCTCCAAGCCCTGGCAACCCGAGTTCTACTGTTTATATGACTTTGACTGTTGTATTCTACTTATACGCAAGTCGTGAAGCATTTTTTTGTCTATCTCACTCAGCTTCATGTCCACCAGGTTCATTCTTGCTGTTCTGAGTTACAGAACTTCCTTCTGGTTCTGGAGCTGAATGATAATCACACATGCACTCACAAATGTGCACCCAGTGGAGATGATATGAATATACCTAGGTGATAGACAGATAGAATCACATTTTCTTTATCCACTCATCCTTTGGTAACTCACTTCAGACGCCCAGCTCTAGCAAAAAGGTAATTATTTTTTAAATAGCTACTCTTCGCCAGTGTGCAACTGGAAAACCAAAGTTTAACAGCTTGTGGTGGGTAGGAGAGAGTGTCAACTTGATTGGCTTTGGGGTCTGCCCAGAGGGTTGGTGGAGCCGGTTCTGGGTATATCTGGGTGGGTCATGGAGATGTGGCCTTGGGAGCCTGTGCTTGGTCCCCCGCCTCTCCTCTCTGGCACTGTTCCCTTGCTGCGCTTCTGGTTGCTGTAGCCTGAGCATCACTGCCGTGCCACAATCTTCTGGCGTGATAGTTCTATGTTGGAGCCAGACAGCCATGCACAGCTGCCTTAAAATGTGATCCTAATTATGCCTTTCCCTTTTTAAGTTGTAGGTGTGGTCTATCTTGTCTCAGCAACAAGAAAGCCCTGACTAATACACAGCTATTATCTCTCTGCGCTATGGGAAGGTGGTCCAGATGCTGAGATTTATGCCCCCCCCCCCCGATAATCTCTGACCCAGATCACAGTCACTCAAACAGCTAGTGAGAAGGGTCCAGCTGCGTGCCTCAGTAGATCAAATCCTACAGGAGCCAGGGTGGGTCTCAAGTTGGGGACATTGCTGAGGAGGTCAGCTTGGCTGAGGCTGTTTCTAGAGTTTGGGATGTCCAGACCAATGCTGCAGCTGGCTTACAACTGCATGATTTTCACTTTTCCACCATGCCTGGCCTTTCTGGCCATATGACCTATGTGTTGTCAGCCTGTCACTGTCTGAGCTTATTATCATTTATTTGGTGGTGCTGGGACCAAGCCCAGGGCCTTTGCACTGTGTAACATCCCCAGTCCACGTTTCAGCTGGATTTTGAGACAGGATCTCCCTGAACTACAAAGTTACCCAAGGCTGGGCTCCAATTTATAATCCTCCCACCTCAACCTCCCTGAGCGCTGGGATTACAGGGCTGTGCCCCCAGACCCAGCACCATCCGGCCTTTAAACTACAGCAGATATTCATCATTTCTCCCAGAACTCAGCAGTATACACTCATTTCATCATGAAACAGAGCAGCCAGGCTGTCTTTGAGCAGGAGACAGTGTCCCTTCCCCCACCGTATTACTGTTTCAATGTGACTTAATACCCAACATCCTCAACTTAGGGAGGAAAGGTTTATTGTAGCCTACAATTTCAGAAGGTCACAGTCCATTCACAGGTGGGCAGCTGGGAAACGGTGGAAGCACATGGCAGGGCTGGATGGTGGGCAGGGCCAGGGCCAGAGCTCCAGCAGCAAAAATCCTCACAGCATGGTGGGGGGCGGGGGGAGAGAGAGAGAGAGAGAGAGAGAGAGAGAGAGAGAGAGAGAGACTGGAAAGGAGTGCGAAACCGACACATCCCTCCCCTGTTGGCTAATCCTCAAGCACGTGCCCCTTCCAGCCAGGCCCCACCTCGCACCACTATACAGTATCCATAGGTACATGGGGCTTTTGAGGGACACTCCAGAACCCAAACCCACCACAGAAAGGCCCACAGGTCTCCAGGAAATTCCTGCATCATAGTCCCCCGGGTCTCTAGCTAGGGCCACGAGGAGAAGGCACACAGGCCTCTTGCCCTAGGTTCAGAATCTGAGACACCCCCACCAGAGGTCTTGGGATGAAGTGGGATTAGCCCAATAATCTGAACCTGCTGCGTCTTCCACTTTTGTGTACATCACTCCTGGGGTCTTACTCCCACACTCGCTAAATCTCCACATTCTCTTACCTTTGATATTTAGTCTCAGTTTAAGTACTTCCTCTATGAAGTATTAAGAGCAGTGTTTCTTTCCCTCGAGCCCTCAAGGTATTTAGGTTCTGCTTGTAGATCATTTTGTTATGAATATCTCAGAGAAAAAACTTAAGGATTATATAAAAAATATCTGCACCAACCACCATATGTACAAAATGGAACATTACACACACATTCCCTGACCTCTTCACTCACCTCTCTGTTCACATGCCCCCCACCCTCTTTCCATCACTCCTAATGTGATCACGGTCCTACACTTTGTGCTTCGCAATTTCCACGCTTGTTTTTACCGTTTTACTACCCAGGGGGAAATTTTTAAGATAGTCTCTTTGCATACGTTTAGACATTTTAGCAAACAGATCAAGTGCACATATTCTTCAGCTTTCTCACTTCTTAGATGGGCTTGGTGCAAGTTCCTACCCCAAACGCTGTTGTGAAGACAAAAATGAGTTCATGCATGCAGAACTCGTAAGGTAGCGCCTGGCACACACAAAGTGTTAGGTGAGTGATGCCTCTTATCCTTGCTGGTTTTTTCTATATCTTGAGATGCATCCATGCTGGACAGTTTTACACTTTCCATTTTAATCACTGGAGAATATTCTGCTATGTTCCAACTGAAGTGGGTTTCTTGACTCGTGTCGCTGGACATGTAACTTGTTTCCAATTTTACTATCACAGTTTTGCAGTCAGTACCGTTGTACATGGTTGCCCCGTATCTGGGTCTCTCTAGCTTCTAGCTTATCTGAAGAATGTGGAATTGCTAATATGTGCTCTTTGGGATATTTTAACTGGCTTCTGATTATAATATCCTTTGCACGTGTGTGCTTATTTTTTGTGCACAAATGTTATAATTGTTAGGAGAAAATGAAGACAGAACTAGTGAAATGTAGTCACTCAGGGATTCATTTGACAAGCACGCATTCAGTACCCACGATAGGCCATGTACAGGTCTAGGTGATAGAATATAAAATATCAATGGCTTGGGCCATATCCAGGGTGGGTGGGGATTCTGGATCAACACTGAAGACACACGGAATCAGAACTGTTATCATTTCAAGGGGGGAAGAAAGTGAATATCCATGAAAGATTGTGTGTACACTTTCATTAAAACTAACCACTGGCTAGTTGTGTGGCTGGAGATGGTCATTAATCTGGCCTCTAGTGAGGAAGCAGTTTTGTTGCACTTAAAAAGCATAAACCTGAGCTCAGATTCTGTTATCGCCATGTTAACTGCATGACCTTGAACAAAGGACTTAACTTCTCTACATCCCTGTTTTACGGCCTATAAGATGATGCTGATTGTACTATCTATATGAAAGAGTTTGTGAAGATGATGTAAGAAAAGCAAGTGCTTATCCAGTGCCTGACATACAATCGTGACTATAGTGATGATCATGTTGATTACAAACACTAATAAAAAAAGGGGGGGTGCGGTCTGGCAAAGTGGTTCAAACACTTGCTTAACAAGTACAACACCCTGAGTTTGATTCCCCAGAACCATGTAAGACAGGCATAGAGGTGCACATCTATAATCCCTGCACCTGGGAGGCTAAGGCAGAAGGATTGCCGTGAGTCCAAAGTTATCCTGCACTACACACTGAGTTCAGGGCCAGCCTCAGCTCCAGAGTAAAACCCTGTCTCAAAAAAAATGGTAATTTAAAAATAAAAAGATAAATCTCTTTCTAGAAATCAGCACACCCAGAGAGTCATCACGAAATTGTTACCTGGCTCACTGCACCATAACGCATCAGTTATAGTCAAATTCTCATGTTTACAGTGCGTTTGATTTCAACTTCGCTTTGCTAAGAAAATGGAGAAGTTTTATCTTATCCTTAACTTTTTTCAACCGATAGTTTTGCTCTCATTGACAGAAAGAACCAATAGCCTCTGGTGTTCCTCTTGACTCCTCTGTAAACCCCAGGCCAACTTTCCACACCCACAAGCCCCACTCACTGGCAGCTCTACACTTCCTCTCAGAGCTGGGGCTTAAGAAGCATTTGAGTCCATTCTCTGGCTGCCGGCAAACTGCTTTCAGTGACTTGAAAACAACACTTTCCTAAGTGGATCCTCAGAAAATTCCAGAATGGTTTCCCAAACTCACTTCAGACACCGCCCAGACTGCTTCCAACTCCTGCACACTTTATCAGAATTGAGTTTCCTTGCAAAGTGGTCTCCGGCTCCCCACAGCGGCCCCTCCCAGGAATGTTTCCTAAATTAGTCTCCGGACTTGGAGAGGTCACAGGCCTTATCTCTTGGCTGCTGCTTTGCCTCTCGGCAAGAAATAGGCACCATAATTTACAAATAATGAACTCCGGCTAAAGTTCAATCTGCCAGATCCACTGCAGAATGCCTGGAATGTTCCCGGTCTACAGAACAACTTTTGGGGTTTTTGAAGTGCTTTGGTTTGCTTTGCAGTTTTACATGTAAGGAGTATAAGTACCTATGTGTACACTTGGAATCAGTTCTGTAATAAAAATCTTCCGAACACCTGCTTGTTTCCAAACAATTGGAAATACTTGATCAGGACATTCAGTTTGTGGGAAGAGTCATGGCAGAATTCTGGGACCCATTGTCTTTCTGAAGGACAGACAACTGATGAGAGCCTTTCTAAATCGTCTGACAGAACCATGGGTCCAATGCAGACTTGCTCTGCATGATTCTACAGGGCAGATAAGGATACAGAAAGTTGAGATCACTACAAGATCAACTTTTCCTCTTTACAAACAAAACACTGACTTCTCCATCTCTGGACATGGCCAGTTCGAAGCAGACAAAAACACATCTGTTGAGTACAGGTAAGAGAAGAGAAAACGTACCCTCCAACTCTTAAGCTCTGTAAATGTCTTGTAAGAAGGACCTACTATTCTAGTTTACCTTTTGTCTGATGACACTGGCCTGGCTCTTTTTGGATATTTATTCCCCTCTAATTAAAAGAACTATGCCTCTGATTAGTCTGTGTACAGTATTAAAGAATCAGAGGATGGAATATGTAACTGTATGGTAAAAATGAAGGAGAAGCTGAGGCTAGGGAAGAAGTCATTAACTTCAGTATAGAAGAACCTAGGAGTTAGAGAAAGTTTGGGGTTCTCAAAGCAAAGGTCTGAGGAGACTAAGGAGTTTGGGACATTCAATGCTTAACGTATTTTCTGGAAAGAAGACCTAGTGCCTTAAGACAGGGGTCCCAAGTCCCTGGGCTAGCCCTGGACCAAAGCCTGTTAAGAGTCACGTCATACTGTAAGAAGTAAGCAACAGGCCAATGACATGGCTTTATCTGTATTAACATTCACTCTGCATCACTCACAGTACTATCTGAGCTCCACCTCCTGTCATACTAATGGTTACATCAGATTCCCATGGGAGTGTGGACCCCTGCTCTGAACGGCCTATGTGAGAGATCTAGGTTGCACCCTTCTTCTGAGACTCTAATGCCTGATGCTCTGAGGTAGAGCTGAGGTGATGGTGCGAGGGCCATTCCCCTCCACCCCATCTGTGAAAAAATTGCCTTCTACAAAACTTGTCCCTGCCCTAAGGATACTGGTAGAGGGTAGAAGCAGAGGTTCATTAAGTGTAGGAACTATGTAATGACTAAGTGTGGAACAAATCTAAACCAATCAGCATGGAAGCCAGCCAATACAGAATTCTGTCAAATACTAGATGACCATCAGCACTGACAATAATGTGAGAAACAGTGATGACCAGAATACTGTAAAGGAGGAGTAGCACATTCACATTTACAATTTACAAAGATCACTCTCAGGAATAGGGAGATTGCTGAGATTTCTTAATGGACGGGAATGCGTTATGTCAATAGAATTTGTTTAGCAAGTTGTTTGGAGAAACAAGGCCAAGTTTAATCATAGACCGAGCTATGAAAATTAGCGTGTTCTTCACAACAACCCACAGTGGGCCAGGATGAAGATCAAACTGGTTTACAAGAAATGTAACCCTACCTCCTTTTTTTTTTTGTTGGTGCCAGAGTGGTTTTCAGGCCATGCCTGGTTTGACGTTGACTGCCAAGTGAATTTGTTGAAAACCACCACCTTATTTCCGTTTCCTTCTGTCGGTGACGTATGAGTTAGAAAAATAAGTTTGGGTGTGATGAAGACAGGAAGGAGAAGCACTGATCGATTGATTCACCAGTGTTGAGTGAATCGTGTGTATCTACAAGTGGCCAGAGACACTCTCATCCCTTTATTCTCCACAAAAAAAAACTTAGTGAAGGATTTTCCTGAGATAGTAGTTTCCTGAACTGCAGCTCAAGGCAACACGTCAAAGACCAGGAAGGAAATAGTGTACTTAAGAATCAGGGATGTGACCATGAGTGAGTGACTTCTCAGTCTCCTTACCTATAAAATTGGTCCTCAACTAAGTCATAAAGTTGCTGTTACATTTTTATAACAGACTAGAAAGCAGTCAGAAGTCAATCTTTACTATGCTAGAGTCACACGATACTGTTATTTCTGTTGTTGTTCCAAAGGACAATGAGTGTGCACACTTATTGGGCTAGAGGTCCTCTCCATCAGTCGATGGAGAAATAAAAGAGCCAGAAGGTCCACAAACAGGTGAACTGAAAAGTAATCTGCAAAACACACAGGCAACGGAATGTTACTATGTGATAAGAGAAAGTATTGATACAACATGGATGAACCTCAAAACATTATGCAAGTAAAAGAAGCCAGACACTCAAGGCCACATATTGTACATAATTTCACATATGTGAAGTATCCAAAACAGAAATCTACAGACATAGAAGGAAGGTGATGGATTGCATAGAACTAGGGATTTCTTGGGGCTCAGGGAAAAGGAAAAACTAGAAAAATTGCTCAAGGCATAGAGGCGCTCTTTCTGGGATAATGAAAATATGCTGGAACTATATAGAGTTGATGATTACACAATGCTGTGAATGTACTGGATGTTACTGTGTCACTTTAAAATGGGTAATTTTAAATTAAAATATTTAGACGGTGCAATGGATTCAGATTAAACTCCACCTGGTGAATTGTAAGCCATTTAGACTGCTGCCAGTGGTCTCTTCCACACGGTTCTGGCATCGTTTGATGATCCCTCGGCCAGGAGTTCATTTCTTGTTCTGTCCTGACCTTGTCATCTTGTTCCTTGGAATTTAGCTCCATACTTTGGTTCCAGTTTCTTGTGTCTTCTTGACCACATTGGTGCTTGGGATCTAGCTCATTCTTACAGTGAGGAGTCCTGCCACTGACATGCAATTTCATTAGGTCTCTCTTAACTGCTCGTTACCTTTTTTGCTTACTGCACTTTTGTAACCAGCTGTCAGATTTCGTGCTTTGAATTTGCCACCCATAGAATCTGCACCTCAGCCTTCATAGGTCTGTCAGCTGCACCTTTTCCAGCTGCCTGATGCCAGAACCTTCCCTCCATTACATTCCTCCTTGATAACTTGGCTGTCCACAATCTGACCCACCCCAATGTAACTTTGTCCTGTCACCATCCAAGATGAGGTTCTCACAGGGGAAATGGAAAAAGAAACGAGAAAAGTAAAGCAGCAGTCAAAGGGATATAATAAGGAGAATGAATTTCATGTCTAAACTTGGTCACATCTCCCCTACGTGATGTCAGCCAAATGACAAAACCTTCTGAGATTTCACTTCACTCATCTCACACCATGAAAGAGGTAGACCTGATGACCGTTAAGCCCCTTCCCAGCCTCAATAACGTGTGATTCTACATGTAAGTAAGAACTTTCTTGAAGTCTCTTGAACTCATTTTAGATCAGGAGATAAGAAGGCAGAGGATCAGCACTGCCGAGGAGGCATTTTCCCCAGAATTGTGAGTGTCAATTGTTTAGGAACATCCATTCCTAATGATTAAACATTTCCCTTCATTCTCCTGAATCAAGCCTAAAACCTGTAATTTGAGAAAGAGGAAATTTTGCTTTAAATGTAGTTCATCTGATTATGTCTAAAGTATTAAAATTGTACAAGGAGGAAATTCATACAGTACTTTTCATTGCACCCATTTCTGCACTAGTCACCTGAGACTGAAATTCAGTATGTTCTCAAACTATCCAAAGCAACCCCTTGTCAAAGCCCCCTCGATTCATCTGGTTACTATTATTAAAGCATTATGAGGCGTACGAGCTTTCCACTGGAAAAAATATGAATAATCCCTTCAACTATGTCTTTTCATAGGTTTTGAAATATGAAGGCAATTGTTGAGGGAACTATCAAGGCAGTCTAAAGTACAGTGTGAGCTATCATGGGAAAAATATAAAAGAATTTTCAATAACTGAAACTTCAACTGTTATTGATGCCAAAGACTAGAATTGTAAGTGCTTCTCAGAATTCTTAAAAACTCATCTATACACAGAGGCATCTGAACCCAAAAGGTAAATTCTGAACTCCCTGGGACATCCTGGAGTGTCTAGGGCCTGGAAAGTACAGTGGGGGGCTCCCCAAAAGTGCCCTCCCAAAACTCTTATTCTAGCCGCAGCATCTTGTTCCAACAGCAAAGAGCCCTGTGCCAACCCTGCCTCCTACGCCCCATGCAAAGTGCAAACACGCTTCCCTAACGCAGGGTGTAGTAGAATGACGGAGGGCCTGGAGTCAGGCAGATTCGGGGCCGGATCCCAGCTCCCAGCACTCCCACCCCCATGTATGAGCTTGGTGACCTAGTGCCTGGCCCACAGAAGACACTCCGTATGTGGCTTTTGACCTCATCTGTTGAATCAGAGCAATTACTTACTCTAATCATGAGTTTCCTGCTTTTATAATAGTGTTTAAGGGTACTAATTGGGATCAGACCCTGATTTTACAAGGACTTAACTCTGTTTAGTTTCTTCTGTCGGATAGAGATATGGTAGTATCTATTCCAAGAGTAAAACAAAGCTTAAAGCCATGCCCGATACATAATAAGGCCTATGTGTTGTGTTTATGTGTTATAAAAGTTTGACAAATGTCAAAAACTAAACATGTAACATTTTTATTTTACTTATTAGCATTTTGTTTCCGTGTCTTAAATTTTCAAATACTTACAGTATATTTTTATATGTTCCCCTTTCATTAAAATCACTTGTCAAAGTCCTCAGCATTCTAAGGCTTTATGAAAAACAGCAAAACTCCCCTCCACAGTTCAGAGCTTACACTGCCGGGAACCTTTAAGACTTATGTGGTCCTAACCTCTAGCCTTCCGCACAGACATCACCTGGCTCATCCTGGCTCGTCCCCCAAAGTTGCCTGGCATCTGGGTGGAGACAACCTCTAGATCTTCTCCAGTGTTCACCATGCCATGGCAAAGCCAGGGTTTTGTCACCATCAATTGCTGTGGCCTTCAAGGGCCACCATGCAGGCACAGGAGGCAACGCCACCGCTGCTATCCCTGCCTTGGGGCTGAGGTGGTTTTCCCACTGGATGGGCATGGATAGACTTTTCAAAGTTGGCATTTAGACAGCAGCTCCGGGTAAGAACTGACATGTCTGTGTAATTTGCTTATGTTTTGTGAGTAGATGAATAGAGTGGAGAGGGAAGGGGAACTCTTTAAGGAATAGAGCCTTGCTATTAAATGCTATGAAATTGGCAAAAAATTAAATCATAATACTTGATAGGAGTGAAAATGAAGTCAGATGTCTCTTGAGAGTTTGCTGAAAGTGATGTAGTAAATTACCTCAGTCTTTCTCAAAGTACTCACCAATACACCTAAAGAGACTTAAAATTATTTCTGTCATCTCTCAGAATGTGATCCTCACAAAACTTGGTCTTTGCTTACTTTATTGCTTATTACTGTACTGCAAGTCTAGAATGATGTTGCCCAGGACCTAGAATAGCTTAGATTTTTTTCTTTTGAGTGACTGAAGAGTCTTTTAAATCTACTTCTATTAGGTTAATCAAAAAAAAAAAAGAGCAAAGTTGCAAGTGTGCTCATCACAGTACACTTAATAGAAATTAAAATAATGAAAATGGGGAAACTATAACCACCAGATAGCTCAACTTTTTAATACCTTAAGCCAAATATTTATATGGAAAAGTACTCATCATACAATTTTAGTATGAAAGTATAAAAATTTTTTCAGACAGTGTGTCTCTCTGTAATACAGGCTGGTTCTGGACTTGCTCTATAGCCCAGCCTGGACTCAACTCAGGCAATCCTCCTGCCTCAAACTCCCAAGTGCTAGGATTTTAAGCACGCGCCACCACACCCAGCCTTCAGAAAACCTTTTTACTGATATGTAGTAAGGCGTACAGCTAGATGAGATTTTATAAATTGAACATAAACATAATGGGTGAATTGCAACTACTCTTAGATTATGGATGGATCACCTTATTGGAATGTTTGATTACAGTTATATACAGCATAAAATCAGGCAACTGACCCCTGATGTCAGAAGGGAGAGTGGTGTGACCTTTGAGAAGGGAATAATGTCAGAGGATTCTGGATGTCAACAATGTTTTCTTGAGTTAAATGATATTTATAAACTTTTATATATAGTATGATCTCAACTATGGTTAAATATTTTTAAGCATAGAAAAAAGACTGGAAGGAACAGATGCGAATGATATGCTCAGAGAGTGAGGTGTGACTTCTTTCAGTTTTCCTGTGTGGTAAGCACATAATTGGATTTAAACTCGGGGAAACATGCTCAAAGATCCCTACTGAACTTAAGAGAGACAGAGACCAGGTTCGTAATTCAGTTCTGCAGCTTGCTGGCTGTGTGATGAGGTTCCAGAACCTTTGTGGGGCTCACATGCTCCAGGCTAAAGTCTTGTTTTATGAAACATCAAGCAGAAAACCAAAGTTGGTGATACCAAGCATTGTTACTATTGTTCTTAATATCATGACATGAAGTATTTTTGGAGAAATTGTCCAAAGCATCAAGAGATCTTCTTATGACACATTTTTAAATTCCCTGTCAGATGGGAATGGCACTTTTTTGTTCTCCAGAGAAAGGAGTGCCTGGCATATGACAGGTGTTTGCCCACCCTTGCTGTGCCTTGTAGACAGCTTGAGGGATTGCTGACTTTCCACATGGGTCAGGATTAACCAAACCATGACACTGGTGAGCCAGAGTGGCTTTTACTTGGCAGGAAGCAAAGCCCACCACTATCAACTCCACAGCTTCTCTCTTCATACATGGTTATACCGAGTCCTCATCGTCCCAGAGCACAGGGCTCTAGGTGACACCAGGTGTATTGTTGAGGTAGCTGAGGGCAACTGAATGCGCCTTACAATCATCAAGCCTCTACATAGTAACCAAAGGAGCTAGAATTCAAATGCAAGTCTGGTTGGCTCCGAATTTCTTTGCTCTCCCCTCCCCCTTCAATTGTATCCCTTTCTCGAGGGTAACTAGGTGGCATATTCTCCAGATCTTGCTTTATTTGAGTACTACCTTGGATATTCCAGACTCTTTTTGAACATTCTGTTTTCACTAGCCAGAAAACAAGGAAAGCTTGCCATCTCTGACTCTGGAGGGGAACTGGATAAAAGGTTCCTTTGTTGCCGGTTTTAAGTAGAAATGCTTAAATACATGGCTTATCTCAGATGGGGAGATTGACCTAGTCACATCCAGCAATTGTCTGTGAAAACCCTGTCTGCCCACAGATTACAATGGGATTCCCAAACAGTGTCTCCGTGTTTGCCTACTTCAGGCCACAGGCTCACACTTTTATCTCTTTGGGTGTAGTAACGAGATTGCCAAAGATAGACTTCTGTTTTGTGAGCTGCTCCTTGACCTCTGTGACGGCGTTTGCCTCCTTGAGGGTGGATTTCATTTATGTACATTATTCTTACCAGTAGTATTTTTGTCAACAGAGCCCAGTTGTCAGGACCAATTTCAATCCAAGATCTTAAAAGAAATAGCAGTGGGCTAGAAGCTGCCTCTTGCCCCTCTCTACCTTGTGTTTACTAGCCTTCGTACAGCTGCCAGGAGCTCCTATAAGTAAGCACCCTCGCCTGCTAGCCAGCCTCCCCACTCTCCCGCAGGATCATCAAGCTTCCTTGGCACACACACAACGACATTCATTCCGTGGGTCCCCACTGCCTCCAGGACTCTATGATCAGCAATTGCAGGCTCATTTCTCTTGGGTCAGACCTACCTCTGGCCTCCCTACCTCACAGCCTCCTGCCCTGTGAGACCCACCTCCAGGTAGCCCAGCATCCCAGACCTCCAGCTCCAGGAAGAATTCCATGGTTAATATGTCTATTCCTGTCTGGCTTTCCTCCTCCTGCTCCCCGGTGCCAAAAACTGTCCCAAGACCAGACCTATCTGCGTCCCTCTCCCGCTGAGCTTCTCCTCTCCCCTTAGCCCATGGGCATTTCTGCCTGCACTGCTTATAATCTGGAACTACACCACTTTTCTTCTCCACTCACTATGACACTGCACTAGCCAGATTCCCACTGCTGGGGCAAAACACCTTGTACAGAAGTGCGATTTCTGAAGTTCCAGTTTTCCTTGTCTCCTTTCCACCTACTCTCGGCTCCTTCTGTAGGAGTTTCTCCACGCCTGACCACAGTGGTGGCCTGTGCAGTGCAGCTGGCAGGTATCTGACAATGCCCTTTTCACACTTAAATTGCCCCTGCCATTTAAGTTCATGCGCTCAGATGCGTTCGCTCACCACTAACCACCCCAAAGAAGGGTGTTTATTTTAGCTGGAAGGAAGAAAGGATTTATTCAGAGTGAGCTCTGAGGAAACACAGGAGTCCACTTCTATAAAATCATCTCCCCTCATACCCTGACATGTGGATGCCATTGTGGCCCACCCATCTGTGGCAGCAGTTCCCTTCTCTGTGGGCATCACCTTTCTGCTTTGGGACAGCAGTGGACATGTTCTCAAGTGCAACAGTCATGGTACGATTATAAGTGAGCAAAGAGGACTGGAGGCAGAGGCTAAAACAGCCACTCACCTCCAAAGACCTGCCATCAGTACACCATGATGTGAGACCCACCCATTTCAGCAGCATCAGGACACTTGGGTGCCAGGCTGCCGCTTAGCTGGGGGAGCTCCGGCCAGTCACACACCCTTGTGCAAACTTGCCAAGAGAAATCCTTATTCATGTCTCTCCTTGTGAAGCCTTTCAAGAGAAGGCATGCAGAAAAACGTTCAAGTGGTAGACAAAAGCTGAAGCAGTACAGGCGCTTGCCCATCACAGAATACATCAAAACTGGGGAAGACCCATGGAAACAAAAATTCTAGCCCAATTTTTTTTCCATATGATTTTCTTAGATCCAATACAAAAAAAAAAAAAAGCCCCAATTTTTAATTCAAACAAAATCTCAAGCAGGAAAGTCCCATGTGTGTGTAAAAATTTATAAAAGATGGGTGAAACCACAGTGGAGGAACCAGGCAGGCCAGCCTCAAGGACACGCCATGACGTGCCTTTCCCACACCCACTTGTTATTTCTGTGGAACTTCTCAGAAGCCAGTAGAGTCTCATCATCCAGATTGGCATCTCCCAACCAATTCATCCAACTTTGAAGGTTGATTTTGTTCGATTCATTTGCATTCTCTTTTTACTTTCTCTTCCTCCTTTCCCTTTCCTCTTTTTCCTCAGTGTATTCAGCTTCTCCAACAAGTCAGGAACTACTGTAAAAATAACTGACACAGTACCGGCCACAGAGAAACCCCAGAGTCTGAACTAAGAGACAGACTTGTAAACAATCACTTGCAGCAAATATGAAAATTATTCTCCGGGCTCCTGAGCTATGCAGGTGACAGAGAGGCTAACAAAAAAAAAAAAAAGGGTAGGGCAGCTGACCTTCCAGCGCGCACCCAAAGTAAGGTGTCCTGAATTCCCAGGAGTGAGCTTTGGCCCCACCCGCTGCTGCTGAAAGCATAATGGAGGGAGCTTTTCTGTTAAGTGCCTCTGCTTTTGCCTGGGCCCCAGGCTCAGCTGTAGCCCCCCGCGGAGCTGAGCACACAGAGCAGGCCTGGAGAGGTGAGGGAGGCCCAGACAAGGAAATTTCTCTCCAGCATTAGAACACACAGCTGCCACCACACAATGAGCAGGGTGAGCGTCTTAGCCAGATTCTTTTGTCCAGGGCCACTGGGGAGTTAGGAAAGACATTGTGCCCAGACGTCTTTAAATAATGTTGTCACTCATGAGTAACCTTAGGGAAACCCAGGCTTTCACTGGAGATGAATTGAGCCACTAATAGAGTGAATGAAGGGCTCTCCACTGCCCTGGATATTTTAGTGGGTGCACGGACTGTGGAGAGGGTCAGGTCTCCACACTCCAGAAGCACATTCCAAGCCTCCACTGGGAGCTACCATTTTCGCCTCTGTGCTCCCCAAGTCTTATGACAATGGCCACCCTGCGGCCGAGCGGGTTTGCACTTTCTACTCCAGTGAACCAAAGCCTCTGAGGTTTAAAGACGTGACTGGATGCTATCATTTTTCTGCTGGGTCTCCTTTGATTAGGAGCCTCAAAAGGATCCGAATTTAGTCCCCTAGACTGCTTGCCGCCTCACACCATTTGTGTTCGTGTGGGCTTGAGACTGTCCCTGCTTTTAACGTGAGAGCCTCTGCAGACTTCAGGAATAACTCATGGGTGTCAGCAAATAGCACTGCTGTATTACACGTACTGACAGAATGCGAGAAAGGAAAGAAGCAAATGTGCATAGCCTAGAGCAGACACTAGGGTTGATGCCGGGATTTCCATCTTCATATTGGCAATTAATTACAACGTTGTTTTACTCTCTAGTCTGTGAACTCCAGCCAAGTGAGAGACTGTGTCTGTCCTGTCCACCATCATATTCCAGTTCCCAGCACACGGGAAGGCACATTAATCAGATGGATCTGTGAATAATCACAGATGATCTGCTGATCACCTTGCAGAATATTAGTGCATTTTTAAGATAAATAAAATGAAGTTCTAAGAAGTTGTGATAGCTACAAAACAAGTCATTAAAGGACAGAACATTAGCACAGGGATTTTAAACAAAACCCTTGTTACTATTTGAACCTGAGAGCACTCTAAAACATATGAGAATTTGGGGGGACACTGTGCATCTAAACATCTGCTGAAGGAAAAATAGTCATGTTGAAGGCTACTCAAGGAAATGGCAGGAGAAGTCATCTCAGGCGGGCTTCAAATATTGGTATTAAAGCTGGGCATGGTGGCGCATGCCTTTAATCCCAGCACTCGGGAAACTGAGGCAGGAGGATTGCCATGAGTCCAAGGCCAGGATGGGCTCTATCCTGAGTTCAGGACAAGCCTGGACTACCGAGCGAGATTTTGTCTCACCAAAATAAATACTGGCTTTGCTTTATTGTCACCGAATGTAGGTTTTAGAAGACCATGGTATCAGTGGCACCAAGTGTTGCCTCAGGCATGAAGCTACTTAGTTGGGGCACTTGGAGAAGAGGCTGCAGATGCCTGTAACTGTCAGCTCAGCATCCTTCAGAGAAGTCTAGAACACCCACACCACCCTTCACATGAATTCTTATGACCTTCCTGGAATCAAAAAACAAGACAAAACACACACACCAAAAAAAAAACCTAGGTAGCAGTCGTTTTTAGCACATAGATCCTAGAGTAAAATCTGGTTTATACAATGAGAAATTTTTAAGACTTTCAAATTCATTCAATGAAAAGATAATACTGTATTCTGAGAGAGATACCAATTATATAAAGTAAGCATGCATATATATATAAGAAGACATAGTTTGCAGTTCCACATTTCCCTAACTTTTAACGAGTGTAATGAAAGTAGGAATGTCTTGAACCTTCAACTTTCAGTTGTCTTGTTCATTTTAGATCTGCGTTGGGTCACCATCGGCAGTTACAATGTATGGAGCACTCAGCCTTGTGTTCCAGGGAAATGGCACCCCAGTTCTGAGAGCTGTAAGAGGTGGGCAGACAGAGGTTGGAGACAGAAGAACCAACAGGACTCAAACTCCTAAAGGTGTGCATAGGCTGCTGTGGCTCTCAGGAGCAGCAGGCCCATGTATCTGTGTCCCCCACTCTCTGCAGCAGTGGGTAAGGCCTCAGTCACAGCTATGTTTACCGAATGCAACACCAGCACATCCCACACAGACGGGTCCAGCCAAGTCACACCACAATGTTTTGAAATCAGTATTAGTCTTTGTGATATAGATAAGGAAATCAAAGATCAGAGAAGAAAGCTGTTCATAATCACATAGAGGATGAATCACTTTGAATCCAGGAACCAGCTTCCAGGGCTGATCTCCCTCCTCTTGGTCCACTGCCTCTTGTAAGTCTGTCCCTGTACAACCTGAGCTCTAGCAAAACCACCACTTGGCTATTCTGTTGAGCACCCCAACCTGCCAGGCATCAAACCAGGCCCACATAATTCCAAATTAATTCTGAAATATGAAGTATGAAAAAATACAGGTTTGAAAATCACATGACTAAAACTATGAAGGCCCCAGAAGCTATATATATTATTTGGTCTCTCTTATGTTCAGTGTCTCTGGGACACGGCTACTACTCAGATGTACCTGATAAGTGAATAAATAATATAAGTTAATGAACCAACACAGTGAAACAGAGCTCAAGATTCAGGTCTTTTTTCTGCCCTTAGCTACTAGGGTCATGGTCTTAGGCAGTCTTTGCTTTCCCCTCAGAGCCTCACCTTTCTGATCTATAAAATGTTATTACTTTCACAGCCTGCTTTCTAGTTCTGGTGGATAGCAAAATTTGAGAAATACTACCACAGGAAATAAAGCTCCTTTTGTTACAAGCCCAATGTAAAGTGTACTCTGAACCTTAGAACCTATTTCTCCTCGTGTCAAGACAGAGAAGGAAACGGGTCACCCCATCCATGCACCACAGTGATCACCTCTAGGAACCATGGCCTCCTGCCTGGCTCAATTGTCCAGGTGACAGAGTTGAGATCAAAGCCCCGACAAAAAGCATTTGGTCCCCATTGGGGCTCGAAGTGTCTCATGACAACCAGTGGGGCAATGGCCCTGTTGGATGAATTTGTCGTAAATCATATTACCTCCCACTCTGGTATCCCCCACCCACTCGCTCACGCGTACCCAGCTCACATGTACAGTGCCTCTTCAGAGACACTCCTAGGCGTGTCCATTTTATTTTGTTCCCTCTGGTCATAGTTCACTTTTTGACCCATTCTCCCAGGCCAGGCCCAGCGAAGTGAAATTGTACTCAAGAAAGAAAGCCGCGTCTGTTGTTCTCAGCTGCCCCCTCACCCGTAACCTTCCTCTACTGTTACTTGATTGAGGTTCAGCTGAGTTGGAGGCCATTGCAGTGCCAAGAGCAATACTACTTAAACTTTAAATAATAAACTCCCCGGAACGGAAGGTCATGAAGCATCCAGACAGTCACAGGGAATTTTGCCAAGAGGATTTTTCTATCTATCCCCCTCTGTTCCTTGTTCAGTAAAGACCGTATCCTGGAGTTGCCAGGACTTTCAGGAAGAAATTCTTCCGTTTCTTGTGCATTTTGGTTCTCTGTTAACTACGTTACATCAACTAGCATTCAAACGGCAAAACTATGAGTTGAATGTTGATGCTTTACCAGTTACCACGCTAGGCACAAGGGGGCACACAGCTCATTTGGACACAGTTTCTGTCTTCTATAAACTTATCTTGCAAGGAAAAGAGAAAAGGAAATTCAATAAAGTACTTTTGCTAATTATTCTAAATGGCTTATAATCTTAACCTAGAGTCATCTGAACTGCAGTAGTCACAACTTAAGACAGACATCGAAACCCAGAGAGAATGGTGTTTATCAAGAACCCGAGGCTGCGGGGAAAAGGAAACCCTCTTACACTGGGGGTGGGACTGTAAACTGGTATCACCATTATGAAGGGCAGTATGGAAATTTGTCAAGAGGCTGAAAATTAATGTCCCCTTCGAATCAGTGATACCACTTCTGAAATCTTTCCAAAAGAGTTAAAACCATCATATAAAAGAGATACACATAGGTGCCATGGTCATAACATCACGACTGACAATAGCCAAAATGTGGAAGACACCAAAAATACCCATCAAAAGACTAACGGAAAAATTGTGGTGTGTGTACACAATGGAATTACTATTCTTCTGTAAAGACAGTTTTGAATGTTTTGTAGGTAAATGGATACAACTTGAAACCATCATGCTCAGTGCAGTCAAACACTTAAGATTAAATATTGGTTTCTCTAATAAGAGAAAGCTAGAATACAGTCATTTCATACAACCAAATGAGAGAACAGTGAGAGTTAAGGAGAGGTTGTAGGAAGGCCAAAAAGAGGTGAAGGATTTTTAATTTTGACACAATATATATGTGCACAAAAAACTCAAATTTCATGTCAACATTATGTATCACATGTGTACCTATTAATAAAACAGGGAAAAAAAAAACTTCGATTTTGTCTACGTAGTTCTTTTAGTGATACTGGAGACTAAATCCAGGGCTTGCATTGAGATACATCCCAAGCCTTTTAAAAAATTTTAGTTTTGAATCAGGGTCTCACTGTGTTGCCAAAACTGGCTTCAGGCTTGTAACCCACACCTGCCTCAGCCTTCCAAGTACCTGGGATGAGAGGCATGTATCACCAACTTTTCTAAATGTTATTTCTCACATTTTTGAAAGTATAAAAAAGCCAGCATTTGTGTTCCCACTTGACAACACAATGAAGACAGCAGACTAAGAGAGATGAAGTCATTTCCCCAGAATCAAGCAGCCAGTGGAGAGCCAAAGGTAGAATTTTGGTCAGCTGGTCCCCCCACACCTCTGTGTCCTTTCTTTAGTCTCATGCTAGAAAAATGGAATTCTATCTCCCAACCAGAGCACAACTCCTATGGAAGCTATGCCTGGAAGGTCACAGGCAGCCTCTGTAAATGTGCAGCCCAACACACCAGCCCCAGTCTTAGAGGCCACGGCTGCTCTGGGGCTGGCTCTGACCAGTCATGAGCTGTGTCTCCTCTCCACTTGCTCTCAAAAAATTATTATACATTTGAATCTATAATTTTATGCCTGATTGCAAAAGTATGTCTGAAATGAAAGACATCTCAGGTCTATGTGCAAACTTCCCAGCACTTGTATCTTCTGAGAGCCCGGTATATCCATCCCGGGGTGTGTTCAGGGATCCTCACAAATCCAGGATTCACAGGAAAATATCAGCCTTACCAAACCCATTTCCTGTCTCCAACCAGAAATCCTATCAAAGAGAATCTTAAAACTCCCAAACAAAGGGAATCAAGACATCATACGCAGAAGTAAAAGGAAATCCCTCCAGCCCCCGAACATCTAGTCAGCTGCGACTGTGCCCACAACTAGTCCCAGCTCCAGGTGCTCCTTGTGCTGCTAGGGGTGATTGAGGAAAGAGGTATAAGCAGTCTGCACACAGCATGACGTAATGATATGTGCCACAGAAAAACTTCTGTTAGGCACGCGTCTGCCAGTCCTTTCACTGATGGCTCTTCTGAAAAAAAACATGGCTGTGCACGCATCCTGGCCACTGGGGTTGTGCGCATGAACTAGAATACAGGAACACCTGTTCGTCTGTGAGCAGTAGTTCAATCATTAGGAAACCTGACTCAGTATGCAGGACAGCTGACAGCTTTCTAAATGTAAGTCTCAGGAGCTATTCAGCAGCTCAGAGGGAAAAGTATTTAACTTTGGAACCATTTAGGCCAGGATTCTACTCCTTCCTCCCCCACCCCCTGGCCCCACTGACTTGCTTGGTGATCTTGGGGCAGTAAAAACCTTAAGAAAAGTCTGTGTACCAATGCCTGATGCCACCCCAATGAGTGCTCCGTGATAGTTATCCTTGCTGTTCTTATCAATGGTGCTCATACTGCTGTGCTGTGACTTGGGGTGAGCTTCTCCAACGTGCCTGCTTCCCTCCATCCCAAATTGTTAAGTCTAGTATCTAATGCTCAACAAGGCAAACAGGAGACACATGGTGCGTGCTAAACTAAGACACTGACGCACAAATATAGGGAGAGAGATGGCCTCCTGGGGGCCTGGAAGACAGGGGAAGGAGGCCATCAGAGCATGTTGGGCAGGGGCACGGTGACCCAGCATGACAGCCGCAGTGAGCATGGCTGTGGGTGGATTCATGGAGCCAGAACCTTTCCACGCCCAACAGCAAGCAGTGACACCCCAGTGTCAGAGACATCCCTACAACCCCGGTCTTCCAGCTCTTTCTTCCCGACTAGATCTAAATTGGCCTTCAAGATTCAACTCCAGCATCCACTCCTGGAGCTTCTTGTGCCTCCTCCCTTGAACAAAATCCTAATAGAGCAACAACAGCAGTGTCCCTAGAGTGCACCCCAGGAGCCACTATCTGTACTGAGCTCTTCACATGTGACAAAGCAAGCGTGAGCGGTCACCTGAAATTCCCCAAGCACCACAAGTATTCCTTTATACCGTACTGCTGCTTAAAGTAGGGTGCGCCTCACAGCAAATTCATGTATTTGGCTTAAGTGATGATTTTCTTTGACTAGGGATAACAGACGAAATAAAGATTTGATCAGAGATTGCATTCTTGCCACTGTAAAATACATCCTCCCGAGACCTGCAGGAAACGTTCAGGTAGATGTAGTAAGGAAGGAACAGGAAAAAAATCGAGGAGAAAGTAACAAACTCTCAGCTACTACCAGTTTTCCCTTTTTTGTGTCTTCAGAATCTCTATTCTGGAGTCCCCTTGTGTTTTTGTAAGGAGTAACTTCTGAAAATTCTGAAGCATTGTTTCTCCTCCCTGGAGAACTATGGGAACCACAGGAGAGATTTTTCTGAAGATAAGTCCTTCGTCTGTTTGAAAGCATGACTCACACAGACTTCTCAAAACGCACCATACATAAAATCCCTGTTTTTCTTCATCAAAGCCCAAAATCACCAGGTCATAAATCTTCTCTGCTGGCCACCAGCTTTGCAAATAAGGGTCAACACGGAACTTCCGGGTCCTTCTGCAGAAAACCACCTCCCCCTGGAGACCCGGCACCTCCACCCGACACCATTAGGTAGATGACTGCTGCCCTGGTAAAACCTGCAGGCACCTCTCCTTGCTCAAGGAAGCCCAGACATTTAATTATGACATCATCGGTTAATGACCACTGTGGCTTTTAATAACAGTTCGCTTCTCTCTACAAGACAAAGTGTTTCTCTTGGCTGACTTCCACCAACTCCTTTTGTACTTGAGGAAAATGACTGTTTAACTATATAGCAACTGGTAATTTCAGAGATTTCAGGAAATTGCTCCTAGAAGCTTCTTTTTATCCTGAATCTAATGTTAAGGCCGCTTCAGATTTACAAATTTGCAAAGCAGAAATGCAGGAAATTTAGCAGCATTTAGGCTTCAAATCGGAACAGATGCTCCAAGACTATACGCCCTGGCACGAAGTATTAGGACTCCCCTTTGTTCTCAAAAGAAAGAAAAACGCACTTCGCTAATTGGCACTTAGGCTCATTTGGTGTGTATGTTAAGAAGTCACAATTCCTGGGAGGCACACCAGGAGGCCTCGGTAGCTAGGAGGGGGTGACCCTAGAATCTCACTCATGCCTACCTCACTGAGAACTTAATTTCCGCATGCCTTATAGATTTCGGGATTTTTTTAACTTTACAAATCGGACAAAGGATTTTGCATAACTGATTGACTTTTACAAATTTTAACCGCACACTCCAGCGATACTTAGCTGGGGCCTACTTGTTCGCAATGCTTGCATGTCAGGTCCTGTTCAGACCATTCCGCCAACCCAGACTAACTTCTGTGGGTCCCTCCTGCGGAGGTACCCCCCCCCCAACAGCTGAGTAGTGTGGCGATGGAATCATTGAAATGACCTCTGGGGACTCGTTTCAGAGAACGCAGTCCACTTTATTAGGGGAGAGCGAGAATACGCACTCCGTAAAGCAAGGCAGGGCTCTAGAGTGCACGTGATGCTGCCTTTAGCCAATCGTGCCACAGAATCATTACAGCCTGATATGGAAGTGCTGGGAGCTCAGGTGTTCTGGATATGAGCTAACCACGCCCGTGTTCATCTCGACCCTCCCACACATTCCCCAACCCCACCCCCACCCCAGCCGCCCGGCCGGAACTCGACACACTTAGCAGAAAGGTGGAGGGATTCTGAGAACACAGACTTTTATCTTTTAGTTCATTTAGTGAAAGCTGGTAGGCAAGAGAAACAGAAGGCCCTAGAGGAATAGAGCTTTAGACAGAATCCGAGAACAGAAACAGTAGAGAATAGCTTTTTTGTCCCCGAGTTTGTCTTTCCCCGTCTTAGTTAGACCTATTTTCTTTCGCTTACTTTCAGCTTCTCCCCAAGACTCTGAGCCCGTCACAGACGCAGCACTTTTGCCCCAACTCCCCCAGAGACTTTCACCGAGAGAGAGGTGACCACCCCCTCTGTGATCTAAGAGGACGGTAAGGTTAGGTTGCCGCTGCCTTGGCACTCACTGCTGGTGCCGCAACTGCAGCCGGGAGTCCTGGCAAGAGGACCCCCCACACTTCCCCCAAGTCCCAGAGAGTCCACGCCCACCCTTCCCAAATGCCTCAGGTCCCTGTTCAAGAGGTGGGTGCATCCTGAGGAACCCAAAGAGCTAAAGAGAGAGAGAGTGTGGCCACAGAATCGTTGCAGTGACCGCGAGACTCGCTTCAGAAAGCGCAGCCCCCTGTACAGAGGGCAGAGCGAGAACATATATAGGGTAGGGCAGGAGGCGGGGCCCTAGAGTCCAAGTAACGTTCCCTTTAGCCAATCATCTCGGAGAATCAGAACTACAGCCTTATATGGAAGTCCTGGCAGCGCAGTGTGCTAGGTTCAGGTGTTCCGACCTGAGCTAACTAGGCGTGGGGAGACCTTGCCCCTTCCAGCCTCCGCCGGCTGATTTCCCCAAGAAACCCCTGGACCGCCCCAAACTCCGACAACCAGCGGGTTGATGTCGGACGAAGTAAGAGACTCCCAGAGCTCGCTGCAACACTCCAGGCCCTGGCCATTCGCGCTGCTCTGTCCCCGTGCGCTTGTCAGCTTGAACCCAGCTCCGCTGGCTGGACCTGCTTCTGTTTCCCCCCTCCTCCCCCCGCCCGGCCCTGACCTCCACCTGTGCGCCAGTTGGCCCGCGCGTTCCTCACACGAAACTCCCCGGTGTCACGTTTGCACGAGGCCCACCTGCTGTCCGGAGACCCGGGCACCGGGTTCTCCAATGCATTAGTAAATGCTTGCAGTGCATCACAACTGCCCTGATCTGGAGGAACTGCGCGTACACCGCACATTCAGTCCTTCCTGTTTCCCTGCCGCTCGCCCCCATCCCAGGTCCCCTCCCGTCTTTGCGGGGCCTTCCTGCCTGTCCATCACCCTCGGCCCGAGGCCGACTTTGTTGCTGCTGCTGCCGCCTGGAGAGGCAGCCCAGGCGGTATCTCGAGGAGCTCTAAGCAGTGGCCGGGCGGGTTTCACTGCAGCAGGCCCACCCAGAGCTCTACAGGAAAAATGCGGTGCCGGCTTGCAAGCCCAAGTTGCTGGGAAGCTGAGGCAGGAGGGTCACAAAATTCAAACTTAGGCTGGACAACTTAGAGACTTAACAGGACCCTGCCTCAAAGTAATAAAAGAGCTGGGTATGTAGCTCAGTGTGAAAGCCCTGGGTGCGCTCCCAGTACTGAAGGAAAAAGGAAAAGTAAGGGAGAAAATAACGTAGGAAGAAAGGAAGGAGGGAAGGAAGGAAGGACAGAAAGGAAGGGATAGAGGGAGGAGAATTAACAAGTCCATCTTGCACCAAGTACTACACCTTTTTATCTTGCGGCAAAGAGGTGCTTGTGTCTCCCAGTGCCCCAGAACCGTCCCTGTAACTTCTGCCACAAACCTTGTCTCCAGAAGGCGACAAGGCCATCAGCGCCCTCCCTCCCCATCTCCCTCTGCCGGGCCCCAACGCGGAAACGCGGCTCAGTGAAAAATGCTGTGACAGTGAAGAGAACAGAGGCCAGGAACGGCACTTACAAAACACATAACCAATAAAGGTTGCATCCAAAATAGGCAGAGAAATCTTTTTTCAAAAATATTTTAATTGCAATGTAAGTCACACCTCATGTAATTCCCCCATTTCGGGCTGTATACTTTAGTAGTGTGAGGTATATTGTATTATTAATTTTTAAGTTGTGGCAAAATACATACAGTACAAAGATGACCACGTTGGCTATCTTAAGTGTGCAGTCAGTTGCCATAGAAACCCTGCGCAAGGCTGGCACCTGCCAGGCCTGCCCTTTTCCAAAAGTTCCCGCCAAACACCTGTGCTCACCAAGCAATAATTTATCACTTTCACTCCCCTACATCGCTGGTGATCTCTGATATCCTTTTCTGTGGCTGTGAGTTGATTTCTTCTATATATTTTTATATGACTTACACAGTATAGTTAGCTTAATATTTTTAAAAAGATATCCATACGGGGCACATATCTTAACTTCTCTTTTTTCCTTTCACTTTCTTTTTCTTTCTGTTTTTGTGACTCTAGGGATTTAACTCAAAGCTTTTACAATGAACTACATCTTCGGCTCTTTTTCTTTTTCTATTTAAGTTTGGCAGCAGCATCTCTCTAAGTCACTGAGCTGCCCGGCCAGCTCCAACTCGTGACGCTCCTACTTCAGGATCCCGGCGTGCTGGGATGGCAGGCATCCACCACCGCGCCTGGCTAGACCTCCTTTTCTTTTTATGGCCGAGTAAATTTTTGTTGGATGTTTATACAATTTGCTTATTTGTTCACATGTTGATGGACACTTGGCTGCCGCGTCTTCGTGGACAACAGAGTAGCGTTTACTTAAGTCCTTGCGCAGTTTCATTTTGGAGGGTATAGACCTAGTTGTTCTGTGTATCTAAACCTTCTGTATATTTAAAATCAAACAAGTCCCTGATGACGTCATCGTTTCTAACAAGGCACCTCCAGTACTTGGCATGAGATTTCCCCCTAGTCAAATGGGAGAGGTGGGGGTGAGTCCAAGGCCCTTTCTGGGCAGTCACCTTGACTTCGGCTTGCCTTTGAAGGACGCTCCTCCTCGGGGCCTGCATGTCTATTTCTATGTGTGTTTCTCGTGCCCCCAGGGGATGGCGTTTACTCTTGAAGAAAGGCTGCAGCTTGGAATCCATGGCCTGATCCCCCCCTGCTTCCTGAGCCAGGACGTCCAGCTCCTCCGGATCATGAGATACTATGAGCGGCAGCAGAGCGACCTGGACAAGTCAGTGCCTGAAACCTGTTCCCTCACCAGTCCGTGGCACGGGATCTGCACAGGGTTTCCTGGATCCTCTCCAGCTGAGAGATCCCAGACCCAGTGCTGTCTTTAGGAGTGGTAGCCACTCAGAGAGATGAGGCTTGTAATGCTAGAGGCACAGCCAGTGCCTCCTAGGAGAACTGGGAAGGGGAACTGAATTTAGCCGCTGGGATCTGGGAGGCCCTCTGGAAAGTGGGATTTGAGATCCTTTCCCATTTGCCTAGGAAGACTCTCTAGGCTCAGGGAGAGGGGCCCCAGCAGGCTGCGACGGCATGAGCCTGGGTGTGGCGTGGATATCTTGGGTTTTACTCCCTGCTCTTCCACCGACCAGTTGTGGGACTTTGGGGAAATCTTCTGACTTCCTGGGTCCTCAGACTCTTCTTCTCCATCACTGGAACTGTACTGTTTTTAGGAAGGGAGGATCTACACTCAGGAATAGTCAGGATCTCAGCTTATTATGAGTGTAAGGGGTTCCGGGGCCACTGGTGAGCACTGCTTCCCGATTCTGCATTCTACTCTCTTTGACCCACAGAAAGCGAGTGATTAAACATGAATCAGCACACAACTACCCTTGCCCGAAGGAAACCATGGAGCCTTCTTAGCATTTCCCAAAGCACTTGCTGAAATGAGGGACTTCTGGGAATGAGTGGGTCAGAACAGTGAACTACTACTGTGGTATAGTTCCCAGGAAAGGGTATGCCTGCTGGGGCCCCCCTCCCAACCCACCCCATGCCAGGACCTCAGCTGTTCCTATATTCTCTCATGAATTTTTGTCCGGAAAGGCTGTGTGGTTCAGCAGTCACTCATCTCTGTGAATTTCAATCCCTGAATGTTTTCCCCCAGAAGATTTTGAATATTTAGGGTGTGAGGAAGGCTGTTTTCCTTGCTTAGTGATTTCAGGCTTCCTGGAATAGGTAAAAGAAAGGTTAATTTTAGAAAGGGCCTCTTGAGTTTATTTGCTACTCAGCCACTTGTGTGCCCTGCTTGTGACAAGAACCAGCCTGTGTGGTAGGAAAAGCACTTGTAAACCAAAAAATAATGGCACTTGTAGACCTAATATTTTCTTAGGCCCTACTGCATCCCCCAAAACACTGCTCTCCCAGTACCATTCACTTATGACCTTCTAGTAATATAACTAGAATAACAACTGTCTCACACTGTGGTTGAGAGCACAGACTCTGGAGTCAGCCTGCTTAGGTTCATACCCTTACTTTGCCATGCACAAACCCTTGGCCAAGTTCATCTTTCCATCCATGCCTTTGTCTCTTTGTCCCTAACTTAGCATGAATAATATTACGTACCCCACAAGTCCTGGGAAATGTACAGTGAGTTGACGCGACCTATTCCAGATGGTTCCTATGTGGTGTGTAACAGCAAGCATCCTAAGGCAGGCCATGCTGCGGACATTGTGTAGATGTTGGCCCAAGCTCGGGGAAGATGGGCCGTTGCAGGTGCACGTCCACTCTGCAGGGCTCCGTCAGCTTGCCGCCTCTCTCCACTTCTAGGTACATCATCCTCATGACGCTCCAAGACCGGAATGAGAAGCTCTTCTACCGCGTGTTGACATCGGACGTGGAGAAGTTCCTGCCCATCGTGTACACGCCCACAGTAGGCCTGGCGTGCCAGCACTACGGCCTGACGTTCCGCCGACCCCGGTGAGTACCACAGGCCCACATTCTTTTCACTGTCCTGGCTCATCAGGAACCGAGAAGCTAAGTCCCTGCTAGATCAGTGGTCACCTTCAAGTATTTGCTCAGGAAAGGGATCCCGTCAGCAGAGAAAAAAGCAGAAGCAGCAGCTTCTTACGGGACTGTCATATCGAGTCTTCTCCACCTCCAAACGATAAATGGCCAAGACGTTGCTCAGAGTTAGCCTGAGAGTTCAAGTTGTTCTCACATCATCTCCCTTCCCCACCCTAACACCTTTCTCTGGTGACCTCCAAAATGCCAGTAGTTCTTCTGGCAATTCAGGCCAATAAATGACGGGGGCAAAGAGTGTCTTCCTGTGGGCTCAATTCAGATTCATGACATTATGTCATGGTAGTGAGCCCAAAATTAATGGCACTGTAGTTGCCCAGAGCTATAAGAATATGGGGGCGCTGGAGGAGCAGCTCAGCAGTTAAAGCACTTGCCTACCAAATGGTACGTCAAGCACCAAGTACCCGAGTTCAATTCCCCAGCACCACATAAGCCGAGTGTGGTGGCACACGCCTGTAATCCCAGCACTTGGGGGGCTGAGACAGGAGGATTGCTGTGAGTCCAAGGCCAGCCTGAGCTCCACAGGGAGTTCAGGATCAGCCTCAGCTACAGAGTGAGACCTTGTGTCAAAAAAAAAAAAAAAAATCAAGAAAACAAAAAGAATATGGGGTAGTTTTTCCTAAAGCAGTCACTTGTTTTTTGCATGATGAGTTCAGAATACATATACATTTTTTAAAGAAAAATTGGGAGGATTTTCAAAGGTTCCTTGGTACAAAGCACCTGATAATTATCAATACATAGTTTAAACTAATGATGAAAGCCTGGGTTTGTTCCATGTAATGGAACACTACCAGCAAGTAGCTGTTGCCCTGTGTCAGAATATGTAAATATTCTAACATACTGTGTATAGCTGTATAACTTATATCTGTGTAGGTTTTATAAATCAGTGTTCATAAATCACATATCATGTGACAGTATTAGTCCACTTGAGCTGGGCCATGGAAAATCAGTGCAAAGGGCCGAGACAAAGAGCATTGGTCTACAGAGATCTAAGGATGCTCACATCCCACTGGCTAGAACCCATGGCCTCTGGGGCCCCGTGGTGGGGAAACAGAAGAATGGAGAGGCTGGGTAGAGAGGACAAGAAGTTCTGTCCAACAGGCAGGAAGTCCTTGGACCCCTTCACACCACCATGGAGCTGGGTTAATGCAGAGCTGTGCCAGACTTAGGTCTGGGTCACACTCGGGGCTCTCCAAGAGGTCACTGATGCACAGGAACATGGCAGCAGCACCGGGGTCCCTGAGAGTAGAACATCCCTGCCAACCACTTCCACCCAGAGAACCACATCATCCCTGACTGAACACAGAGAGGGTCCTGCAAAGGCTGGAAACACAGTATGGAAAACAGGCATGTGACAGTTTCTGCTGACACCTAGAGATAAGCAGGAGCCAGGAGAACAGCACGGTGACTGTGAAGGCCAAGAAGTACCCTAAAATCTTTCCATGTCTTATTTATCACAACTGCTTCACCAAGAGGTCAGTACTGTTTTTACCCCTGGGAGCCTATGGAAAGGATTCTTCTTTCTCCATAATTATTATTTTTTATCAGTGTATTTTTTGATATATAATAATTGCCCTCACCTCAAAGGATTGATGCATATACATACTGCACCCTAATCGTCTTTACTGCCCTTTTCTCTTCCCTCCTTCCCCTCTTCCTGTCCCCAGATCCCCTTTACATCCCCACAGAGTCTGCTCCCTCTTTCCTATCAGCTTCCTTTTCTTATTCTCTTTACATGAGTTGTATTTTGAATTTCTCATATAAGAGAAACCACAAAATATTTCTCCTTCTATATCTGATTTACTTTGGTTACAATTACGGTGTCAAGGTGTGTCCACTTTCCTGAAGTCAGAACTATCATTATTCCATTGACAGGTAGCAAAACCGAGACGCAGAAAAATACATTGCCCAAAGTCACACAGCTCATGATCACCAAAGCCAAGACTCAACCCACACGTTCTGAACCAGGACGCAAGCAGAGCGCCATACACTGCGCGCTTTGGTGGCCACTCAGGGTGGAAAGCCATTGCGGCTCCATGAGCACTGGCTCCACTGGATCGCAGGGCCTGCAGCTGGGAGAGGCGAGGGAGGCTCTGGCAAGACCACTTTTCTTCTTGGATTAGCCCCTCACACTCTCAGTACACACACCCCTCGCATATGTTTTGGGTGGACCTTTCTTCACATGATTGCCCCATTAAGTTCTTTGACATGTGATATTCTGAGCTGTTGATCTGAGTTTCCACCTGGCTGCTTTCCAGGTGCTGATTTCACACCTGCCTTGCTCCTAAGGGAAAAGGGACCTGGGGCTCCACCATAGCCCTGAGCTTCATCTGAGGCCCAGTGTAGAATGGCTTTGGGGATTAGCATCTGAAGGGAGGGCAGCCCAAGGCCAAGAGGAAAAAAGCCAGAGCTTCTGGGTTTCTGAACTGATAAACATTCCTGCCAGGTTCCTGGGAATAAGGGAGTCTTCTGTGACAGGGTCTGGCCCCCCACCAAAGCTAATGAGGCCCAGCTGATACTAAAATGAGCTTCTTACACCCCTGAGCTCTAAATAACCTCACGAGGGTGGGGGGGGAGGGCAAAGTGTCTCAGGAGCACCTGAGGGCCCTGGGACTCCTGTCACAGTAGAAAGGTCTGGGCTTCATCGGATACCCCTCCCCCAGTGTGCCTTCCTGCCTCTCCCTTGGCACATCTTTCCCTTGTGTGTCCATGGGTTGATTTGCATGAATGCCCCCTGAAGGTCACTGGTGTGTGAATTGAAAAGGAAAAAGCCAGAGGTGAGGCAGAATGGACAGAGCTGAACCAGAAGAGGAGTGCAGAGAGGAAGCCACCACGGTGCCTCTCGTGTGAATACTCTTCCTCTCCCGGCCACCTCCCTCTTGACCAGCCCTGTCTTCACCTCCCCTGCCCAAATGATGTGCCCACAATTAAGGACCCAGCATTTCCGGTTTCAGTGTGGTGAACAAGCCATGTGGTGACGGCAGGCAATGTTAAAAAAAAAAAAAGTCTTGATGGTAAATGTGAAAGACAGTGTGACAGACTATTGGCAGGGAAGGGGCACAGCCACAGGTTCAGCACCAGTGGAACAGAGTATTACAGTAAGAAAGAGGGCTGGACTCAAGCTCAACTCCAACAAAGACAAGCGGAAATTTATACATAACTAAGGAGCAGAGCAAAGGGCAATGGATGGAAAAGTACTAAAAACACCAAATGTTGACATATCAGAGTTCCTCGATAAGGTGGCATGATAGGCTTATTGCTGATGGCAGGCCAGCGTGATTAGATCAAGGGTAGGGGATTTTTACTCTATTGACTTGGCTAGACACTTGCTCAGAATGGGTTCTGTAGGGAGAGAGAGAGAGGAAAGCCTCGGGGTATGACCTGGTCAGGAAGGTTTCAGGAACCTGATTAGGTAATAAAAGGAAAAGTCTTTGCAGAGAGCAGGGTTGCAGGTAATAAAGGGAACTAGGTAGTCTTGGGTTGCAGGTAATAAAGGGAACTAGGTAGTCTTGGCCCTGAATCTCAGCTACTGATGACTTTGCCAGTTAACTTCGCATTGCCTTAGCCTCCTCAAGTATAAATAGAAATGATTAACTATACACGTGCTGCTTTTGAGGACTCCATGAGAATCGATACACAAAGGGTCTGGTCTTAGTATGTGCTCAGCAGCTGTGATCTGCCTGATCCATCAAGCCAGACTCTGGCATCTGGCTCAGTCACCCTACACAGGAGTATAAAGTGCATACCTATTGAGGCATCTCAGGCCTCTGAAATACCTCCGCACTCTGTTGTTCTCTTCAGGCCTTAAATTATAAACCTGTGTGCTTAACTTGCAAATGCATTAGCAAGTGCCTGTGAGAGAAAAAATCTCAGGCTGTGATGAGTTAGAAACGTGGGCACGGGCTCTATTGAAAACACCTGCAATGGGAGGGTCGAAAAGGGAAAGGGGAAGGATTTCTAATTTTGCCATGATGGGTATGTGCACAAAATACTCAAAATCAATGTTAACATTATGTATTGCATTTATATATATATATCGATAAAATGGGAGAGAAAGAAAAGACAATACCTGAAGATATATTTGGATTTGGACAAATCCAGTAGCCCTTGGCCGAGTCATGCTTCTGTGTTTCTGATTTGCAAATGCGTCAAATCAGTTAGCTTTGCTATGGCCAGACACAATACTTGAAACCCACAACTTAAGGGAGGAGAGCTTAAATTTGGCTTGTGTTTTAGCGGGGTTCTATCCATCATCACTGGCTCAAGGCATAAAAATACTGCTCAAGGCAGTAGGATGTGGCGGAGCAAAGCTGCTTAGTTCATGGTGACCAGAAGGCAGAGCAGGGGGACAATGCCAGAGACCGAGCATAGAACCCCAAAGGCCAAGCCCCCATGACCCAACAAGACACACCCAGAAGTCATGCTACTAATCCCTGAGCAGATCTCAAAACCAGTCAAGTTGACATTTCACCTAAGCCACCACAGAGGTGGGTTTCTGCACACAGGCCACACATCTACTACAGATATTAACTGTTGCCATTTATTGACTGCTTGCAGTGCTCTAGTGAGTCTTAGGGTAGGTGCTTTGTGCACATTATGTCTGAGCTCTACAACAGCCCCACAGGGTGCCTGTTGTTTCACTGGGAAGAAAACTAAAGCCTTCTTATCTAAGACATTATAAGTGACCCAGAGCGAATTCCCTGTGTTTTTCCTCAATTTGTAGGCCAGCTTCTTGTGATCCCAGTAAACGTGACACCTCAGAGATAAATATTTGTATTCTTGCCTTCATATGAACTCCTCTTGCAAGACAGGTCTACACCCAGAGGGATGTGGGAACAGACACGCACGAGGGCCACACTGAAGGGCATAGACCGTGAGGATCAAGGCAGTGCAGCTGGAGTCCAGAGGGAATGGATAAGCTTCCCAACTCAGATACGGGTCCTTGGAGCCTACTGTCTTTCCTCCAGGCTGGGATCACAGAAACTATTTCATGGGGCTACTGCAAAGGTCAAATCAGCTAAAGGCATACGGATGTGCTGTACCAATTGTAAGTTTTCTCCTAAGCTTAATAGGGTGTTAATTTCTGTCTCTTCTCCACCACCCCAATCCCTGCACGAGGATGCGGGTAATACTTAAATTCATCTCCTTGCAGTCTCCTGCTTCCGGCTCACTGTATGTGAAGCCTCATTTGCTGACTTTGGACCATCTTTACCTTCAGCTCTATCCACACTACCCATATACACACCCACACTCACAGGGACGCGTGGAACATGAATTCCTCTGCTTCCTAAATGCGCACTGGAGCCTAACATTAGCCATACACAGAAAAAAATGAAGACCTCTCTTGACCAAAGCCATTCTGGAAGACCAAGATGACATTTTTCAGCAAACAGGAAGACCCTTGACACCCAGGGTACGTAGCCTTTAGGCACATCACCGTCTGAATTCTAGAGAGCTTTCAGCTGAGAATCTCTCTCTCTCTCCCTCTCTCTCTTTCACACACACACAATCCCAGAAAAACTGGGAGACAGGCAGCAGTAAGCAAAGATTAGCATCATCAGATCAGCCTCATCTCCACCCTCAGACACCAGAATCAGTGGTTCTTTTTGCTACGACCACTGCACATCCAATTCCACCCAGGACCCTCTGCCAAACTGTTTCAGCTGAGTGGCTGGAAACGTTCCCTCGAGGAGAACAACATGAGGACTGCACCTGGGGCTGATTAACTTCTCCCCTGGCCCTCTGAGTCCTCAGCTTTGAGTATCAGGGCAAGAGCAGAAATTAGGAGTCTGGAGATTTGGGTCCTTCCCTTACTGCCCTCTTTTTTGGTTATGAACTCTCGGGCAAGTTACATCGCTCACTAGACTTCCATGGAAGTAGTCAGATTAGTTTGCACGGCTTCTGTGATCTCTGATGGTCAAATAACCCACAATCAATAACTAGGTCAGGACTGAGAGCTTGAAGGGAGCCCACTACATCACGTGGCTGAGCCTGTTTTCCTATCTGTGGAACTAAGAAGGCTGTGTGTAAGCAATGATTCTCAGTCCCAGGCACGCTTCTCAAGTGTCTGGGAGTGCTCAGCCAAGATCCCTGAGGCGGCACCCAGGCAGCTTCAGTTTTCAGAAGCTCCCTGAGGGGTTCCAGTGGACAGTCAGAGCTGAGGGCCCTGAGCTGGGTGAGCTCTGAAGTTCCTTCCAGCCAGGATCTTCCATGTTCTTGCCAGCCTGGACCATCGTCCATGACTTGTGAGGAGCTGACAACTTGCACCTCCTGTTTTCCAGGCCACTCGAGCCTGGAAATATATTTGAAGATGATGATAAAATAACAGAAATTGTCATCTTCATCCGAGCACTTAACAGGCCAAATACCTCCGACAGCTTCGTCTGGGAGTATCTGCTCTCCCAAGCTGTGCCTGTATTCTCCTGACTCCTTTGTAGAATTACTCCGCTTTGTGATGCTGATAACTACCCACTTGTCTGATGACATTAACTGATTAGATTGGAGCAAACATCATACTCAAGGGTGACGTGTCATTTGGGTAAGCATCTAGCTAATTTGACCTTACTCAAAAATGAGCTGGTTCAATTGTAGTTCCTTTGGAAGAATGAGAATGAGACACGGGAAAAAAAATTATATAGGAAGAATTTTCCAGTTGGGAAGGGAAATCATGGACTAAAAGCAAATGCCTACTATGTAGGGGGAAAAAAAGGATGTAAAGGAAAAATTTTGTGGAGAAAGATGATGGAAAAGAGAAAATCACAGGCAGAGTGACTGGTCCCTAGAGCTACCTCAGTTTATGACGACTTTCCACACTAATTCCTGTTCACAAATTTACAGTATACACTCTCCAGGTGTAGCTAATGTGCTTTTGGTAACTAAAGAGCCAAACTGGAAAGAAAAAACAACCTGAAATCAGATGGATCTGATTAGTTCCTGACACACCCTCCCTGGTTAGTAGGTTGGATGGGACGAGTAACACATTAAAGTAGAATGCCTCGGTGTTTATCATACATGAAAATCACCTGAAGGACTTGTGAAACTACAGATCTGGCAAATCTGTGGGGGAACTAGAGAATTCATATACCTTACAAAGTCCAGATGCTGCTGGTGCTGCTGGTACAGGAGCCACACCGTGAGGACACCGGGCTAAGGCACAAAGGAGGTAGCAGAAGGAACCGAGGCCATCTAAGGAAGCAGACGTAGAAACTCCCAGCCCTGTTGCAAGTCAGTAGAAAGAGCCGGGAGTCATGCAACGGGTTTTGGTCCCCTTTCTTGCCACCAACTAGCAATGTAATCTTCTGCACATCCCTCCTCTTCCTGGGCCTCAACTTCCACATCTATAAAATGAGAGGATTCTACTAGGTGAGCCAGGGGCTCCTTCTAATCCTGACATTCTCTAATTTTGGAGCAGCATAGAGCACTGTGGCTATGAACTTGCCTCTAAGGTTTCTGGCATTTAACAGAGAAAACGCAAGGGTAGGTGAAAATGCTCATTCTTTTCATTTTCTGACGAGGAAAGCTTGCGGGCTTATCTGTGGAAGTATCGTTTTTGGCTGAGAGCTCCAGTTCACAAATGGAAACTTTCCCATGCAGACCAGCTGGGCAGTCCGGGTCTGTCGTGACTGCTTGGTGCTGTGCCTTGGGAACTGATGCTAGAATAAATCTAAAACAGCTAGCTCCAGGAGCCCTTCCAAAGCAAGAGGTCATTCAACTACTATCAACACAAATGTCACATGCAATAAGTGACATTATTCCTACATCCCACATTGCTAGAACACTTTGGGACAGAGGTGGAGGAGACCAGGAGCGTTTATTTTTGTGTATGAAATACATGGATGTCAACCACTGAGGGAACTGCATTCCTTTTCAGAGGAAGTTTTGAGATTTACATTTAAAAAATACATTTGTACTTCATTGCTTGTGACCCACCAGGCACTTTAAAACTCAGAAGAACCATTTACAATGTGTAGAGGGCAGGGCCAATCCTTAGCTACCCACGAGTTTGGGGCCAGGAGGCTAAGAGTGAAGGTGGAGGTGGTGGGGCAGCTCCACCCAGATGCAAAGATTACATTTTCCTTACTCAAACTGGAGACAGATGAACTTTATTAAGCAGAACAGGATGTTCTGGGTTTGACTTCCTTTAGCCAAAGGCACATTTCCCTGGCTATTTAAACAAACTGATTTTTGTTTCTTTTCTAGCTGACTCTGTCTTTTTCCTCCTTTGTCTCTGGCAACCTCCATTCTAGTGATCAAAAGAATAGGTGTGGGAAAAGTTTCCTCATTCAGAGAAGGAAATACGTACATAAAAGCAATAGTTGAGTAGATTTTTCCTCCGATAACCTTGATGTCTTGTTCACTTAGTTCAAAAGGAAAGAGCAGCTTCTCAAGGAAAGCTGCAAGCGGTACAAATGTTTTGAAAGTGTCTGGGCTAGAGGAGGAGTAAAGGATCTCAGATTTAGACCTGGAAAAGGAAAGCTTCCTTGGCATGAAGTGCCCACCGCCAGCTTCTAAAGTCCACTGCTGGATTCGAGTGCCGACATAAGTTCCTTCCACCATGAGGATCCCTTCCAATTTCCCATGTGCCCATGCACACTGGAACTGACGATCTCTCAGAGAAGCTTCAGCTAGCATTTCTCTAGCCAACATTTGAATTTAGGAAACACTGATACTGTGTGAGATGAAGAGGGTTGGGAAGGAGGAGGTCAGGAGGACCTGACTAGGTACTAGAGAAGGAAACAGAGTCAGGTTAGGTCTCCCACGGAGATGCTGTTTCTACAACTGCTCCATGCACCAGGCACTCTGATCAGAATACGAAGTTGATGCTTTTTAAAAGTATTACATTAGGAGACACACTGCCATAAATTGCCCTCAAAACGTCTCCCTTTGCTTTGAGTACACTCCCCCCATGTTCTTACCACTTTCTGAACTAGTTCTGGAAGTCCTCTTCTGCAAGAGTGTGAGTGCTGCTGCGTACCATTCACCGGGAAGGCAGGCTTGTGGACCATGCAGTGCGTCCTCGACCACCTCATTCCCTAGATCTGGCTCTGTGTCACTTTGGGCTCTCCCCCAAAGTCAAAATGATCGTGAAAATATTGAGAATCAATTCAGGACATCAAGACAGCCCTGACAGTGCAACTAAAGACGCTGTTGAAAAGAACTTGCAGAAATGCTTCAGAAAGTGGCAAGCGCCACGGGAGTGGAGTGTCTGACGTGATGGAGAGCATTTTGATGGGGACTAATGGGAATGGGGCTACAACAATTACTATCATTTGCTTTTATTAAATAGCCATTGTCGTGATGGAAAAGTTGCCACCGTTGTCTTTGAATCCCACAGCAGTCCTAAAAAATTAGAATGTGTTTTGGTCCCCAGGTGAGAGGTTCAGAAGTGAAGAGAGACTTACTTACCCAAGGCCATGTGACTGCTGGATGGCAGGACTCAAGCCTGAGTCTCTCCAGTTCCAAGACTTCCCTCCTTCCGTGTAGAAACTCCTTCTAATTTTACATCATTGACTCAGCATTTCTGAATCATGTATTCCAACAAGTACACCCCAACCTCCTCTACCCCCAACAACAATAGTAAACACATTATTAGTCTGTGTGAAGTTAGCTGCAGGACCTTCAGGAGTCCAGGCATAGAATCTCTCATAGTGATCGGAGTAAAGCTAATCTGGGAAATGCAGGCTCTTGATTGAACAGCCTCAGGAAGAAACCTGGACTCACCAGCTCCTTCCCATCTGCTCAGCCACAGCCTTTTAGGCACATGGCGAGAATATCCCAAGCTCCCACAGTATCCCCTCGGTGGGATACTTAATGGCCTCAACATTTCAGTTTCTTCTGAGTAGTCTGCGTAGCCTTCCAAGGATGCCCAACCCCAGGGCTTTGGACAAGTACGGTGCATGGGCTGTTAGGACCCAGGCTGCAGTGCAGGGGTGAGTGGTAGGCCAGCATGCAAAGCTTCATGTGTACTTATAGCCTTGCCCTAACACTCGCGTTACCACTCAAGCTCTGCCTCTTGTCAGACCAGCTGGCAGCGGCAGCAGATTCTCACAAGAGTGTGAACCCTACAATGAGCAGCGCAGATGAGGGATCTAGGTTGTGTGTTCCTTGTGAGAATATACTATGTAATGCCTGATGATCCAAGGTGTAGCAGAAGGGGTGACGCTACAGCCATCCTCTTCCGCAGTCAGTGGAAAAAGTGCCTTCCCCAAAGCCAGTCCCTGCTGCCAATAATATTAAATACTGCTGCTCTAGCCAACATGAATGCTACCCCTATGCCCCTGAAGCTGCTCCCCAACACCCCAAACACTCCTGAACAACTCCCTGCTGGAGCTTCCAAAGCAAGCTGAGGCTGCTACCTCCTAAGAGGCCTTTGAAAACAGAGTCAAATCTCTTCAGGAAAAGGTATTTGCAACCCTGTGTTTGAACAATAGATGGAACTAGTTAGCTCTTAGGAGACCCCTGAGCGCTGTGTTCCTGCAGGTCTGTTTCCCTGGGCAGCAGACTCTGGCAGGATCACAGAACTGTAAATCAACCAGCTCAAACCAAGGCCAGGAGAGAATGTGGCACTCTGCTCATCAGAGGAACAGGTCAGCGGAAGTGGTGAAGCCCTGCCTCATACTCCTAAGCCTCTCTATTTTCCATTGTGCACAGAGATGAATATTCCCTCCACTATTCAAATTTAATTCATGGTTATTACTTACATGTATAAAGTATGACACGGTTTTATGGTGAATTCACGTATAATCCTCTCAACTTCCTCACACAAGGAAATAGAGAATTCAGAAGGTGAAGTGACTCCCCAGAGTGGTGCAAATAGCCAGAGAGACAACTTGGGTTTGGAGCTTTGTAGCTGCCATCCAGGACCTTGGATGCTACTGGACCTACAATTCCAACAGGAACAGATTTGTTTGCTCCTTGTTTGAATACCCAGCTGTCAGCGCAGGGCCTGTCATATGATCCTTGATAGAAGGAAGGATGGATAGAAGGGTCAGTGGATAAATAAAAGACATTTGGAACTCTATTTTCCCAGCAACTTCTAGTGAATCCTAGAGAAATGAGTTTTCATTATGGCTAGCTTCTGACTTCAAGACAAAAAGCTGTAAGAGCTATGATTGTGTAAATTTGTTTAAAATGTGTCGTGTCTTAATTTTTTAACACTAACACACAAAGTGGTTTGAGGTTTTTCAAAGAATTTTTCAGCGAAAAGATTTGCTTAGGACACAGTAGACAGTGAGTATTCCTGGAATTTAACTAATTTAAATGCTAAGATGGAGAGATAAACAGTACTTACAAAGAGTTTCTATGTTGCTAGGATAGTTAAAGAATAGTCTTTATCCATTATTTGCAAAATAGCCTTATCCTCAAATCCAGGACTATAGAATCGGGAAGAAATCAGTAGCTAGAATGAAATGAGATCATGACCTGTGCATCCAGAATTCTCAGTTCTGGAGGATAAATAACAACATCCAACCCTCCTCACAAATAAGATGGAAGAGATTTGCCCCCTTGCCTGCTGGTGTAGGATGGGCCCGGGCTGAGCCAATCAGTGCTTCTCGTGTGCAGCCAAGCAGAGGGACATAGACGTGAAGTTGTCATGGCAACTTTTCTACTGATTGGAAGAATAGATGGAGCCTCATGGGTTGCATGCAGTGGGGGTAGGAGTAACCATAGTGAGGAGCAGAGAAATTTCTGTTTCTAGACAAAGAAGGCGCAGGAAGTTGGAATTCAAATAGTCGTGAACTACTACAGCTGTAGAAGAACTAAGTTGATAGAATAATTACAGATAGGAAGTTAAATTATTTTGATTATAAAAATAAGTGGGTAGCGTTTGTCAGTAAGCTTTAACCTGGGCCAGTGACTTTAGACTTTCTTGAGAGTCTACTAATGAGAAAATTGTAGACCCCAGCTCGCTTTCCCCAGATTCTGATCTATTGTATGAGGAGAGGGATCCAAGATTCTCCATTTTAAAGCTATCTACACCCTCTTCTCTTGTGGACCATGTTTTCATAAACAATGCCCTGGAAAAGCACAAAGCATTAAAGAGCAGACTCAACCTGGAGCCCTCTTGGCCATTTTCACCTAATGGAAAAGCTTAAGGAGAATAAAGGTCATTTTCTAGCTAAGCCTTGTTTATTTTTATTAGTGTATATATACACATATATATTCCTGTGTGTGTGTGAGTGTGTGATACACCAACATCACCATCCCTTCCCCACCCCACTTTTGGCCTTCCGGCTCCGTCATCCCCCTCCCATTCCCACCTTCACACCCATTTAGCTCTATAAAACGCTTGTATTTTGGGTTTCTTATATTGGAGAAAAGATATTTAACCTTCTGAGTTTGACTCACTTCACTAATAGAAACAAAAACAGATTCTTCCAATGCAGCGATAGACAAAAGCTGGCTCCCAAATAAGCCATTTTGGGTTTGGTGCTGTACTATTTTTGCTCTTACATTCTACCATATACTGTATGAATTACTCACTGGTTCTCTCTGCCCGGTGCCCTGTGCCCACCTCAGCCAGATGATAAACCCAGGCTTCCTCTTCGTCCTTTGCCAACTCTTCGATCTCTGTCCTCCTTCCCTCCCTGGCCTTTGCTCCCTGCTCTGTGAAGGTTCACAGTGCTTCCATACTCACTAAGGAACTCACTGCATTGTAATTCAGTAGTTATTTGCAGATCTGCTTCGTCACTCTCCCATCTGGGGGCAAGGAGCTTGTCCCGCAGTGTGTCTTATGCATCTGGGCATCTGTGTGGTTTCCCCTTTCTTAAATTCCTGCTGAGACGTTTGCCAGATGGTAAAATGAATGAATGTATGAATGTATCAGTGAGTGAAGTGCATATAGACTCCATAGGGCACAGATTTTTGTCTGTTTTTTTCACAGAAATAAAAATCTCAAGTACTTAGAATAGTTCCTATTATATAGAGAGGAACCAAATACATAATTATTGAAATAATTTCTAAATGAGTGCTTTAGCTTTCCACCATTAAACAGAAACAAAAGAATGGGATTGGTGCTTCCCAACATACCAATGAGAATGTTTCCGAGTAGCACCGATGTTGTCACAGCTTCCTGAGCAGATGAGGAGTGAGATCCCTATTTGATGTTTATCGTCATTTGGTAGTTTGGTGGGTTATCTGTATAGGCCTAAGGTATTTTAACAGAGAAAAGGCAGTAATACTGCAAACATTTAGCTCCAGTCTATATAATTTAGGACAAGTTAACTGCTTTTTAGTCTTATATATTGTACTACTCTACTGATGGTGAGCCTGGGATGTGAATAATCCTCTAGTCTACTTTGCATGGAATAATAATAAAAACTTCCTTTATTGAGAATTTGCTTACTATGCTGGGCATTTCACCTTTCCATCTTTAAATTTTAAATTAACATTTTACTGTTTTCAGAATATTTCCTTCCTTGGTGAGGGATCTAAGTATGTTCTTACAGCTATTGCAAAGTGGACTTTTTTCTTAATTTAACTGTTAGGACAGTTCGTTGGTGTATAGAAACAGTATTGATTTTATGTGTTTACTTCATATCCTTTAACAGGTCTTAGCTCATCAATGTATTCTAAGAGGTGGGGCTTTGGTGGTCCTCAGGGTTTGTATATATAAGATCATGTTTAAATCAAAAAGAAATAATTTTCCCTCTTCCTTTTTTATTTGGTACTGTTTGTTTTTCTCTCTGACCTAATTGCGCTAGCTAAGACTGCTAGTACTGTGTTGGATACAAGCAATAGATTGGTCAGCTTCCCATCACTATAACAAAATACCTGAGTAAGTCAACTTAAAAGCAGGAAAATTTTATTTTGCCTTAGTTTCAGAGGTTTCATCCCATGGTCATCTGGTCCTGCTGCTTTTAGAGCCCGTGGTGGCACAGTACATCACAGGAGAGCGCACAGAGTTTCAGTGACCTCATGTTCATCCAGTAGGCCCCACCTCCTAAAGATTTCACCACTTCCCATAGTCTAATGACCAAGCCTTTAGCTTATGAGTCTTGGGAGACACTTAAGATCCAAATCATTTTAAGTGGGGAAAATAGGAACCTTGTCTTTTTCCACTCACTCACCTTTTCAACCCTGAGCATGATGTTAGCTATGGGCTTGTTGTACGACACTTACTGTCTTGGACATTCCGCCTACACACATTTTTTCTGAAGCATTCTTACCACTTAGCTATCTCTTACATTTGCTTCCAGTGATCAGGATTCCAGAGACTTAAACATATGGTGTCCCGGTGAACTTTTATCCTCTTAAAAATCGCATTCTGTTCTCTTATTAAATTCCAGCTTTCATGGCTGGTATGCAGTGATAGCTACAGAAACATTTATATGATAAATTAAAGTGGACAAGATCTTCCCATTTACAAATTGATTCAAGATAGGACTCAGATGCCTGCCCAGAGAAATGCCTCATAAATGCTACCATAAAGTAGATTGGAGCCTCTACAATTTCAGCTTCGCCTTAGATTAGGGGCCTATTGTTTTGGTATCTCCATACGATTCTGAGCTTCTGACCCAGTTCTCAAATTGAAGCTTCAGAGAGTTATGACTCAATTGGAAAAAAATAAAATCACAAGAGGACTTAAACCTGCTTTGGAAAAACAAGCAGATAGGATGTTTTTCTCCTCATCTTGCACATGTATATAAACAAGTGACTCATCGGCTGTGCCTGCCAGCTGGGGGGACAGCAATTACAGAATCTCAGGTGACTGATGATCTGCTTTGAGTATCGGAAATTTGAATTCAGAGACACATTGTAAAAACCTCACTGCCCAGAGATCCAGATTAGGCAAAGGCCTTCTAAGTAGCAGGGAGGTGTTTGTTTTATAAAGTGGAGGCATGTGTGGGCCTTTGCCATGTTCATAGCCATGAAAGAAAGTAAAGAGCGTTAAGTGTGACTTTCGGGGAAATGGTCACCTGAAACCTCATTTCTAGAGAAGCAGAGATTTCAGTAGAAAAAGAAACTCCTCTGTATCAAGGCTCTTTAAGGTTTCTGCCACATTTTAATATTTCAATTAACAGCTGAAACTACATTAACCTTCTCTGTTCTAAGTGGAAGGATCTGGAAGTTTAAAAATTCAAATTCTCAGATTCCAAGGTGATTTCCTACTTGGACAAGGGTTTCAACTTCAGCTGAAATTCCCACCGAAAAGCCTTTATCTTTCTCCTTATTACAAGATGCTGAATTAATGCGTGATATAAAGGGGACACAGGGCACTGTCACTGGCTTTCCTGTACTTTTGCTTTGTTAACGCACTCTGCACTCCTTCGACTATGAGCGTACCTGTGTCAGAATCCTTCTTATTCAAGGACAACAGATGGAGAAATTCCTCCAACTTTTGGAATTTGACTCAACAATCTGATACTGCCAAAAGCCCGCTCATAATCATATAGAGGCTGCAGCAATGTAGGATATTTACAAATTCCAGAAAAGAAAAACAAAAAAAACACTAAGAACAATGAAAATCCTATTGTAGGCTTTCTCTGTGACCTGAAGACTGTCTTCTAATGCCTCCTGAAACTTCAGCCAGAGAGACACCAGCGTCGAGTGGCATTTTCCCTTCCTCCCTCCTGCTCCCTCTGCTTCTTAGCTCAACAAAGTCAGCTCACCTCACTGAGTTTCTCTACTCTCGGGACTAAATGGGAACAACAGTCCTTACCTCCCAGACTGGTGCCACCGAGGAAATGGTGAGGCATTTGCAAAATGTTCCCAGTAGGAGCTAAATAAATACTGGCTTTCTGTTATGTGTTGCTTGTAGTGCTGGGGATGGGCCCAAGGGCCCATGTGTGTGCTAGCAAGCACTCTACCACGCGGCCACACCCACTGTGCCTATTGATTGCTTCTTCACTTCCTCCTTTTTACATCTGCCAGCTGTGATAATAATGATGTGATTTACCTGAAGCCAAAGACTAAGTCCCCAAAGAACCAAGACCCAGCCTTGCTGGTGTAACACCTTTATGGTAATGTCCCTTGTGTGTGTTCAAAACTAAATGCAGGATTTGGCAAGCAGCGCACTGTAGACTGTACCAAAAACTCAGGGACAGTACATTACTTTGAGTAGCTTTGTCTGTGTCCTGTGTTATTGCTAGAATTTTAATTAGTAACTAAACAAAGACGGGGTTTTAACAGTGCCACCAAAAGAATGAGGTTGGCTCCGCACAGCTAACAGAAATATTTTCAGTATTGATTTTAATATGCTGGCTCTGCAGATCAACAACTTTTTAAGAACTGAAGAAAAAACAAATCATACTTGTGCAAGAAACAGAGAAATCAGAATATATACTTGCCTTGTCTGTGAACGATAACATGAAATTCTAAGTCTCTCGGGGGAGAACTGACACTGATTCCTTTGGCAAACAGTTCTAAAGTTCCATCTAAAAAAAATTTGTCGAGAGGCAACTGTGTGACTGACATGAATATATACACATATAGGTCCACCCCAACTGAAATGGGATGAATTTAATGATGCAGTTCCATTTAATGATGAGCAATCAAAACTCAAATTAGGTAGGATTGCATAGAGAATAAAGGTAAGAGCTAGGATTTAACCCCACATCTGGTTAGCTCCACCTCTATATGCTTGCAGTGATTCCATGGACATCTGTGAGCCTCACTGGGTGACAGCCACAGAACCACAGAAGTCACAGAATCAGAACTGCAGAGATTATCTGACCCAGTTCCTTCAATTTGCAGAGTTACATGGGGAATCAGGCTCAGAGTGGTCTGGTGACATTCTCAGATTCACATGGCCAGATATAGATGTGGAAACCTTCTGCTACCCAGCCCAACTGTGTCTACTGCCCTGTCCTCACTGTTCGTTCCCACATTCAGGGAAGGAGAGAAAGGGATTGACCATAGAAACCAATTAGAAATCCCACAGAAACCAATGGAAGTGGAGTGATGGTTCCTGCCCTAGAGATGCTTCAAGTCTACATGACAGAAACCATTATGTAGCATATGGAGGCAGAGAAAGGGGAGGCCAGGGGCTCCCCCAAGGCACCTCTGGCACTCTGGCACCCTGAGTTTGCCCTTTTGAGTTGCTTTAGTCCGTGGTTCTCCTCAGTCTTACAATAATGACGCTGTTATGTCCCATTAGACCACATTTGCTTTCCAGTTTGCATAAGTCAGAAAACACTTCTTCTACACCAGGAACAAAGTCATATTCATCCATGTGTCCCATGTACACAGGGCAATGCCTGGCACACAACAGGATCATGAAACCCATTCAGGGTCCAGGCCATTATTAACCTCAAACTTGTGATATCCAGGAAGCTGTGTCCACTCGAAAGTCCCTCTGATGATGTCGCACAGACAGGCATCTGTGTTTGCACCTTGACACCTCACTCCAAAGACAGAGACACTCCACATCCACTGGGAAGGTCAGAAGGAAAGGGGGGCCTCCACTGGGCAGGGGGAAGGCATGTACCCACTCCCTTTGTAACACTCCATCTTGGAGGCCTATTCACTTTCCCATGGGTGGGATCCAGTACCTGACACTCACAGCTGAAGGAGAAGTTTGTTACTTTACATTTGCAGAGGTCCCAGTTCACGCGTGCATGACCAGCCAACCCCAAGCCTGAAACAGATAGGAAGGCATGGCAGAGGACGTGGATGGAAGATAGCTGTTTGCGGCATGGTAACCAGAAAGCAGGAAGAGAAGGGGGCATTTGGGAGCAAGAACTTCTCCTGGCAGGTCACACTCCCAGTGGTCCACCTGTCCAACCAGGCCACGCCTTCTAACAGTGCACGAAATCAGCAGTAGATCATCTACTGATAAGTACATGATTTCCATGATCCAGTCACCTTCGCAATACTAAACACTTTTGGACAACGTTAAAGACTTAAAATCATAATGCAGAGAAACAAGTAGAAACAGGACTGGCTAGCCAGAGTGCAGGAAATTAACTGTGATGTATATAATTTTTTAAAAAAATCCTCCAGAAAAAAAAAAAAAAGGCAAAATCTAAGGATTGTGAACCACCAACCACTGACAACACACTGAGTTACCTGTGGGCACCCTGTCTCCCTCTTCGATCCCACTACCCTAAAACTTTTCAGAGGAGCCTTAAGTTCCTCTGAGGAAGGAGCAAGGACTTCACTTCCACATTGCCAGATTCTGCCTCTCTTGATACATGGCCTGCAGAGCCTTGAAGGGCTTCTGCTACTTCCTGGACTTATTAGATCAGTTGCCTTCTGCTGTGCTGTTGACTTTGAGAAATTTCTAGGCTTTAAAAATAGCTTCTTGCAGGTTTCCAGAGGACAGGATCCTTTCCTGCCCCCAAAAATGTATGGAATGGTGCTTGCCTGGGCAACAGTGAGCCTTTGTCACAGAGTCGAAGTGTGCTGCTATCCTCCTGAGCCTGCTGCTCTGATTTGCCTAATGTCACTGACCCTGTCTTAATTAAGTCCTCTTTTTGTGTTGGACCTGGTGCCAAAAAGCCTAAATGGACATCGTCTGTTTCAATAGGTCTTATTGTTGAGGTTTTCTTTCTTTTTTACCAATTCTATTTTCAGACATTTCTGAGAATCATTCTTCTGCAAGCTGAGATAACAGTTAAGAGGTATTTTTTTTTTCCCTCAAGAAATAACATTCTCTTAAGTGAACATTATCTGTGTTTTTCTTTCTCTCTCATGTAACTGAATTCTAAAATTCAAGAGAATTTTTCTGGCTCCTGATGGGAACTGGAGATAGTAGTGTAATTTACAGGCCTTTGTTGGATGGAGGAAACTTCGCCTGCACTTGCCCTTGTGAAATTCCAACAGACTGAGTTTCTGGAACTATAGGGAGACAGAATTGTGATGATCACCACTCAAGACTATTAAACAAAAACTGAACAGATGGCATATTAGCTTTCTAGGCCTGCTACCACAAATTACCACAAACTGAGTAGTTTGAAGCAACACTGTTTCACTGTCTAAGGGCTAGAAGTCTGAAATCAAGCCAACAGGAGAACCTCTCTCTCTCTCTCTCTCTCTCTCTCTTTCTCTCTCTGAAACCTGTAGGGACCAGTCAGTCCCTCCCTACCTCTTCTATGTTCTGTTGCTTTCTGGCAATTCCAAGCATTCTTTGCCTTATAAAGCTCACTTCAATCTCTGTCTCTATCATCACATGGCCATCTGTTCACGTATGTCTCTGTATTCCCTTCTCTTATAAGGATAGCAGTATTATTGAATTGGAGCATGCTCAGTTAGTCTCATCTTAACCTGATTACTGTGCAAAGACCCTATTTCCAAATAAAGTCACAAGGGCTTGGCTTAGGAGTTCAACATATCTTTTGGAGGCAAGGAAATAAAATTTAAGAGGCTTGGTTAACACTCCATGCCATATACTTTTGCAGAAACCCATCAGAGTATTATAAACTCAGTTTATAACTGCAAAAATAAAGGCCCAGGTCTGTCTCACTTTACCACCATGCCTGAACTCCTGATCATGCCTATGGCATAGATGGCCTATGGAGTGCTGGCTGTGTGCCTGGCACTGTATTTGGCCCGGAGATTACAGCAGTGAGTAAGGCAGGCTCTGGCCCACTTTGTGAAGCAGAAGCCATGCCTCTCTCAGGCATTTCTTCTCAGCTTTGGTCCATGGCCCTTACGCCCACACGTCAGCTAAGAGGAAGCCTGTGTTGTTGCCAGGTACTACATAAGAAAACTCCAAACTTGGGAAGGGCATAAATCAGGTGCTGTAATTTATATCTGAAATGTCCCCCAAAGGCTATGGGCTAAAAGGCTGACTCCTCGCTTTCAGAGTTATTGGAAGTTAGTGGAGCCTTTAGGTGACAAGGCCTACTGGGAAGGAAGCCAAGTCACCAGTGCCCTTGCAGGACGTGTGGGACCCCTGCCCTGCTCTTGCTCCCTCTTTGCATCTGGATGCCCTGTGGCGAAGGCTTCCTTTGCCGTGTGCTCCTGCCATGATATACCATGCAACCACAGGCCCAGAATCAATGGCCCAACCAACCATGTACTGCAAGCCCCAAAACTGTGAGCCAAGCTGAAACTTTCTCCTTATGGGTTATCTTGGGTGTTATGTCACCACGACCACGAGCAGACTGATATATCAAGAGGTAGTGATACACATTCCCAAGCAATTCCCCACAGATTCTTCTCCAAAAGCAACCTCCCTAGAACACAAACAATATGAATTTAAGTCAAGAAATATTTATTTACTCCCAAAGCACCCGTTCAGTGAAACTTGGGTTCCGTTTATTGGTGGCCTGACATATTTACTATACAAGGCATCTCAAAGATGACTACACATATCATAAATATAATATAAAAATTTGTTCAGGATTAATTTGTCATGATATTTGAGGTAAAGTTAATACTATGAAAAAATTATCCAAGTACTATGTTCAATATCCAGAGTGTCTCACTCAAGTTGCCATATATAGGAAAAGCTGACAAACTTTTGGGACATCCTGTATATATACTCTTTTCTCCCCTTAGGTTCTAAAATTGCTTCTCTGAAGTAAACAGGAAAAACTTGGGAGAAGTCATCAGCAGCTAAAATTACTGTTGTTTTTGTCCTGTTCCAGTTAGTAACTATTAACAGTAAGATTCCCATGAGTGCCTCGGTCCCAGATGCCCTTCTGAAAAGCCCATGAGTGGTGAGAGACGTTCTGTTCTAATTACTCAGAGGAGCCTGTGGCCTTGACAAGCGCTCAGGTTGCGTTAGCTCAGAGCAGGATGTCCAAGCACCTGGAGATTCCTAGGCAGCCTGTGATTCACACGAAAGCTGGAGGTGCCTCAGAGCCTCTGAGCAAGGCTGGGTGGGTGACCTGGAGCTTCCACCCCCACCCCGTCTTCTGGCTGCCAGCAGGCAGGTCACATCACACTGAAGAAACACGTCATACCCTTGTCTAAGACAGTGGGCCCTGGCATCATCCATGCCCAAGGTTTTGGCTTCTTCTAAAGGAAAGAAGTTTGAAACACACCCAGCTATGGCACACAGAATACTTCTTGGCTCTGAAATCATTACCCCAATGATTCGGATCAGGCTGCCAGGAAACCAGAGCTGCAAGTGCTCAGGGCGTCCCATTTCAGCACTCTTTTCAGACCTCCCCTACCAGACAGGGCCAGAGAAAATCTAAGGCTCACATATCTGCAGGGCTTTGCCATGTGCATGATTTTACTAACTCACTGTGTTTGATCCTCATGGTCATTCTGTAATGAAGGTTTCATAGTCCCCATTTTACTAACCAGAAAACTAAGGCCCCAGTAGGTGAGGTGACTTGCCCCAAATCATACAGCTAACATGGCCACATATGTGGAGTCCAAGAGGCTCATGTGTGAATCTCTTCCACCTGCACACTGCTAGCTCTTAATCTCATCTGTAGAATGACAAACCTGACAGTTTTACATCAGTGTTTTGATAATATACATGAAGGGCCTGCCAACAGTCCCTGGAACATAAATGCCCCCCAAGAAAAACTAAGGAAGGAAGGAAGGAAGGAGAAAGGAAAGGGAAGATGTTATGTTTTGGGGACTTACTTTCCTTTCCAAGTTGCCCTTGATCTTACTTTCATTGAATATTAGCTCTTGTGTGGAACATGGAGAACTTTCAGTACTAAGTGTGTATCACCAAAGATCCTTTTATTTTTTTTTTCCTCATTTAGTGAAAGATTTTCTGCTTTCCATTTTTTCTTTCTTTTTTATTTCCTTTTTCACCAGTAAAAGGCACTGTAAGTCAGTCACGGCTCCTCATATGCATATTCATTGGTATCCCTCCAATTTAAACATGAATATTAACCTTTAATGGGCATTTACTATGAGCTGGGCACCTCACTCGACACTGCTTGAACTCAGGCAGTCTGACCCCCAAGCCTGCACTACGTCACTGCCAAGTGCAACACTAAACTAGCAGAGTTTATGCCATGCGCCAGCAGACATTATTATATAGTTTTTAAGTGGGGGTTGTCTCAATCATTATAGCACAGGCAAGAAGCAAGGGCATCACTTCCTCCATTTCAAATAGCCCAGCGCCCTCTCTATTTTGTCTTCAGCAGAGACGGCCTATTTTAATGTTCCACATAATGTCAGTAAGTGCACTTTCCCCATGTCTACAATTAACCATGCCAGAGCTCCGCTGAGGCCTAAAATAGTGCATGGATCTTGCTTCTTGATAGGTGAGCTGATTTTTTTGTAAATATCTTACTGAGCCTCTGTCTGGGCTCAGGGCACAGAAGGAATGTTGAGAACCGAGTTGTTTGGGTGAGAGATGTTTCCAGGATAGAGCCATGAGGCCAGGAGTGAGTCACAGGGATGAACTTGTGTGACCTCAGGGACTTCCACAAGGTCACCCAATGAGTCATCAGTGAACCAGGCTGGAGCCTGGTTCTTCTGGTTTGAAAGAATTGGCCCCCTTGTTGTAGGAGAGGAAAAGTCATTTTCTCTCGACCCTTCAGAGTTCTTAGCTGGGATGGACTCCAGTCACTGCAGACAGATTAACAACAGAAAACAAACAGAAATATGATAATGCTCACACCCAACGTACACATGGGAGAAGCCCACGGAATGAGTAACTCTCAAAGAGGTAGCTTTGAGTTTAGTCTTAAATACCATCTTCCATGGAAACAACTGAGGACAGACGGGTGTCCGGAGGCCAGGCTCGGGGCGTCATCCAGGAAAAGCACGTAAACTTGAAAGCTGCTTCAGCACGTCAGCTGGTATTTCTTTGCTGCTAAGAGCTTCAGATGATTCCGGACCTGCCTTCTCTTCCTCATGCAAAGGGGACAGCACTCCTGGAAATGGACAGTCAGTTCCCTTGGAGATGTAAAGTTCTCTTACACAAGGGAGATGGCTCTTGTTTTCTAAGTCTGTAGATTTTCAAAATAATCAGCTCAAAATAATCTTTAGATGACAGTGGCATATTTTGAGGCGGCATAGTCTAGTTGTCTAGAGTTTTATTTGCGGTAGCCTATTTCTGGTCTCCTGTATGAACATTATTGCCTCATGTGATTATCGTCTGGATGACAGGGATGTAGGGAGTCACTTATGGACAGGAGAGGTGCAGCTACCAGTGACGGTCTTGTTAGGAGACACAAGTCTGACAAGACCTCTTCAGATCGTGTCTTGGAGAGGCAGCTGGTTTAGGAGGGAGAGCAGACCTGGCTTCTTAGCAGGTTCTGGGCTTATGGGTTCCACTTGACCCATTTATCCATCTGTTGACACCAAGGCACCCCCCCCCCAACTCCCCAACACCAATGCATGGCTGCGTTTCTCATCCAGAGCAGTCCTGGAGGCTCATGGTACCAACACAGTGTGACTTCCCAAACTTAACTCCACACAGATGATCTTTATGGCTAAGTTCCTGAAGCCAGCCCAGTGGTTAGCTTTTTTGTCTCAGTGGAGATGAGTGATAGTGCTTCATTCATTTCAAAATGACATGGCCATTTTTTATTTGTTAAGAGGAGGAGAAAAAAATCTTTTTCTCTACCCATTTTACATTATCTATATAAGACCCTGTAAAGTAGACTGATTGGCCAGGGACAGGTTAACAGGAGAAAAATGAGTTCAGAATGGTGGTGCGGTGTTCTGGGAAGCAGAGGCTGCTGGCTTTTAGTAATAATGGAAATGAAAATGAACGTGCAATTTTATAGGAAGAAAGTTTAACTAGAAAGCAAGAAAAAAATGTTCAGGGACTATAGCTTGGGAAGCTAATAAGTGGCTGGGTCTCTCCTTAGTAAAGGACAGTAAGAAAAAAAAAGGAATGGAGTCCAGCTTGAGGAGCTGGAGGGACACACTGTGACAGAAAGCACCCGACCAGCCCACCCGGCAAAGGCAGGAGGCCATACAGCTTCAAAGACAGCCTGGCAAGTTGCAGTCTGGTCGACCGGATTCTTAGTTTTATAGCAATGGAATCCTCAGGGCTGAGGGATTTTCTTCTATGGTGGCTCCCTCTGCTTTGCCTGAAATTCAGGCGATCATAGGTTTAGGACAATGGCAGGAGGCTTCTGGGCATAACTGAATGGCCCTACGAAGCTCTTATTTTGGTGTCCTCAGTTTTGAAAGGGAATGGGACAGCATGAATTCAGGGCTAATCAACCAACCAGCTCCTATACAGACACTCCCTAAATGATCGACATACCCCACTACCTGCTGAGAAGAGATCTGACCGAAGTTTCATATTAACAAAGGAAACAAAGTGAAGGTCCAGCTTTATTCTGTACTGGGCATCTGTAGGCCCGGAAGAAGAGCCACGACTCACAGCAAAAGTGGTTTTTAAGTTCCTGACTGTCGTAGAAGAAAACATAAGTCATGAGTCATGCTTTTAGTGAGTAGCAGGTTAGGGGCAAGGATTCTCCCAGCTCTATGGTCATCTCTATGTCATGACTGTATCACAAGCCTGGAGATAGGACAGTGTCATTAGTTATTGTTACTAATCTCTCCCTGCGTCTACTTTGTCATAGGTAGGTATGTATAAGAAAAGTGTATGTGAGGCTTAGGACTTCCTGTGGCTTAGGGGATTTATAGGGAGGGATCTGAGAAGATACCCCTTTGGATAAGGAGAGGACTACTGAGTATAAGAAAGAAACCACACTGGAAAAATGAAACTGAGCGATAAATTGAAGTATAAATGAGAATATTAGGGTACTGGAAACTCCATTTATATTAGGATACAATATACATAAAATAATATTTACCATTGTAAACCATTAAAAATAATAAAAATAGACACAGAGCCTGATCTTGTCTAATGGGAATCGAATGGGAAAGGCTACTAACTGAATAGCCATCCAGATAACCATGAGAGGTTAGTGTGTGCAGGGGTAAGGTACTTGCTATGGACCAAGAAGCCTCTACTTTGACTTGGAAAAGAGCAAAAGAATGAGTTATAATTAGCTAAATGAAGACTGAGGAGTGACAGGGTGTGTCAGGCAGGAGGAACAGTACGTCAATTGGGCCTGAGTCAGGAACACATGGAAATGAAGGTCTGGAAGGAAGATCAGTGCCACTGACAACTGCAGAATTAGAGGAATGAGTCTGTGTTTTGTCTTGTCTATGAGCCACAGTGGTGGATGGTCAGATCATAAATTTGGTTTTAGACATAGTAAGTGTGAAACGCTCTCGAAGTGTCAGGTGGGCAGTAAAATACAGAGATCTAGAACAACAGCTCTAAAGCCAAGGATGATTTTTTACGTGTATGTAACACACACACACACACACACACACACACACACACACACACACACACAAATATATTTACCAGTTTCTGGAGACATTTCCGGTTGTCACAGTGGAGTGTTCTCTGTTACCACCATCTCATAGCCAGAGACCAGGAATAATGTCAAATACCCTACACTGCGCAGAGCCACTCACCTTTCGTAGCAAAGAATTATCCAACCCAAAATGTCCAAAGGTGAGACGCTCTACTTTTCACATCTGTAAGAGTCATAGGACAAAGGTCTTGACTAGATCATGTGAAGAATGGAGGAGACAAAGAAAGTGGGATAGTATAAGCTTTGGGGAAACTGTCACATACTGGTGGAAGACCTGGCCTGAGACACTGAGAAGAAGCAGGAGAAAAACCCACAGAATATGGAGTCAGCAAAGCCCTACTTAGGGTGGGAAAGGGAGGAAGATGCTGTGTGCTACTGGGCAGCCCAAGGACATGGGTGGCGAAGGGCTAATCACACTGAGGGATTTTCAAGCAAGACAAGTCTACTTTATCGGGAATAAGAAAACTGTTCTGAGCCAAATATAAATGACCACAGCCCAAGAGCATGTATTCAGGTCACCCTGAAGGGTGTGTTCCACTGTGGAAGTTGCTGGATGAACTTTGATAGTCATAGAACAAAATAAAGTATAAGTCAGTAATTCTTCAATTACATGAATGGGAACATTAGGTAGGCAGGCTAAAGGAAGGCAGGGAAATCTATAGGATTCAGACGTAATCTTAGCATTCCTAGCTCTTCGGGTTGGTAGAGAAGAGATTTGCCAAGCTCAACTGTGTATTGTAAGAACTCTGTCTAGAAGTCTTGATGATGCCGGGTTCAATGTAGAGCTTAACCATAAGTGGCTAATAGAAGCAGCTGACGAGAGCCCGGGTACATTTGGCCCTTCACTTGCACCATTCCGTCTCTCCACAAACACAATGTTCTAACCAGCTAGGATCAAAACAGCATGCAGGCTCTTGTGGTGGCTTCAGCTCACAGGGTTAGGAAGGTCGCTGGGATATTTGGCAGCATGATTCTTAGAAAAGATGTATCGCAGTGGATGGCAGGACAGAGTGGGAGTGAAAAGTAGCAGAGGTGATGCTTTGAAGAAGTTCAGCAACACCAGGGAGAAGAATGGTCCTGGCTCGGGCAGTAAGGATGTCGTTCCATGTTTTTTTTTTTTTTTTTTTTTTTTTTTTTTTTTTTTTTTTTTTTTTTACTTTGTTTTACTTTTTTTACTTTGGAAACTTTCAAACATATATAAAATGGCTAGATTATCATTCTGTGAACTCTGGGTTGTGTTTTATTTCTCCAAAGAGTATTTTTTTTTTTGTTCCAGGAGAGTTCTCATAACTGGACTCAAATTTCAAACTCTGTGTCTTCAGATCAGCCGTAGCTGAAGTCTCTGCGCAGTTCTTGCAGCTTCCAACTGCAGTTTGTTGTTTTTGGTTTCTGTTTTTTTGATCCCACCCATGTATGCTTAGTTTAAGATTTTATACACAGATTTGGGAGTTCATCCCTTCTGCTCCTCTTCCAGAATTCTCTCCCTTCACGTGTCAGCTGTTTCTCTCCGACCTTGACTCTGACACCTGCATCTCTTGAGACTCCAGTGTTTGAAAGCAGCCACCCCAGGTTGCTTGCAGATTGTTGTTCTCGGGCAAAAAGCTGCAGACTTGCAAATCCCAAGACATGTAATTTCTGCTTGCAGAGGTAGACTGCCCCCTGGTTTCTGCCTACCTTAAGCCAAACCCCATTGCAATAATAAAATAATCTCATAATATAACAATAATATAATGGTTCAGAAGTGAACAATTCCGTAATTATTACCTGCAGACAGTTTATTCTGCCCAAACTAATGTCTTCCTACCAGGACCCAGACGCTTGATTTGAGGATTTTAGGATGAGAAAGACATAGGCATGTTTAAGGACACCTAATAGAGTGAGAGAAAAGGGTCAACATGTATTGACTCCTGATCAGAAGACTCATTTTCACATACTTTTAGGCCTAAACATTAAAAGCTCTAAATCACACTTAACAAAACTGTTAAATAAAATATATTCCCCTACCTTTACAAATATACCCACTTTGAAGGCCAGTATGAATTGAAATTCTAAGACTCCAATAGTATAGAGAAAACTGATTCATAAATGCCGCCTCATCGCCTTCTTATCCCAGCTCCATTCCCACCATAGGAGCCTCTGACATATCGACATATGTATCTAGATACCTCAACCCAAATGCCCACATCCCAGCCCCTCGCCTTGGGGTTCTGCCACTATGGTGGTGTATGCCCAGAAGATCTAGTTCCTGAAGCATCCATACCATCACCCAGGCAGGGGATTCTGGAGTCCTTAGTGCCACTGCCTGCTCTGGAGAGGGGAAGATAGGGAGCAGACTCTAGGGAACACAGTGCCTCGCTGGGTACACCTGTTGGCCCCACGGGCTCCAGGCCATGGAGGGGAGGAATTGGAGGCAGACCACAGACCCTCTAAACTTTGAGAAGTGACTCTCTCCCCCACATCCTCCATGTCTATGGACAAAATAAAATGGTGCAGTGGTCACTTAACTAAGTGCTGCAATAATCAAGTGGCTACAAGACCCCGTATTTTTGGTCTTCACCCCGTGCCTCATCTAACCGCCTGGTTTCCTTGTGTGTGTGTCTGTTTCTCCTAGTGGGCTGTTTATCACCATTCATGACAAGGGCCACATTGCCACAATGCTGAACTCTTGGCCAGAGGACAATATTAAGGTATGACTGTGTTCACTGCTTTTACTCTATGGTTGGCTAAATCCTTTCTACCTGCACCAGAGTCATTTCCTTCTATAAAGTGAGCCATTGTACCATCGAGGGCAGCGTACTACTCCCCTATCTGTCATAGTCAAATGCATTTGCACCGTAGAGGGACGATTTATGTTAACCAAGGACCAACGTTATATAACCCACGTGCATCACTATTATTGGTCTGAAGGAATGTTCAGCAAGTGTGAGTACCTACTAAATATACAGTGCCAGGTTCCATGGCAGATATGGTGAGAAATACGACATAGACCCTTTCTCAAGTTGCTGGCCTATGAGGAGAAAAAACAAGAGGCATTAAACACTAGCAAGGTAGAACAAACCCAGAGATAAGCGGGGGACGTGGAAAAGCCCAGCAGCGTTCAATGGGACAGAGGTGACTTTGAGGTCACAGAAAAGCTGAACCGACGTAATGTCAAGGTGGAAATGACAGTGAAGCTAGATCTTGAAATGGGGACAGAGTGTGGAGAGCCACGTATGCAGGTGTGGACCTCCTGCTCTCGCAGAGAAGGTAAGAATGAGCTGTATCCCCTTCCCCACCCCCAGGTCTCTGCACACCCCAGGCTTACACAGCAATAGGAGACATGTGGCGGCAGCAGGGTAAACCGAGCATGGTTTCCTAGAATACCATTTTCATTTAGAAAATTTAGAGAGTAAAGTTTCTTCTGATCAGTGGAAGAGATTTTTATTACGATGGCCACAGTCATTACATATTTTGTTCAGGTGCCCTCGGTTATTTTACTTTTCTCTGCAAGCACCCCTGGTATATGGCCTTTTAGGTTTTTAATCATTTTGCCTTCCTTTTAAGATACGTTTTATTAGCGCCTGCCAATGTTACAAGATACTGGATTTCTGTGCAGCACTTTCCACACGCACGCAATGCATTTAGATCATATTCACCCCTTGCATTAACTCACAAGTCGTCCTCACCCCTGCCCTTATTCCCTTCCTCTTGTCTAGTAGTAGTGGGAGAAAACATTTTTGTAACAAGCAAGATACTATGTGGGATGGATATAAATGCTCATTATTCCCCCGCATGATCCCTTACATGGCACCATGAAGATGACACAGGCCCTCTCCATCACCATGTCTCAAGGCATCGCCATCAGAGTGCCTGATACCCTTGTCTGGAGCACGGGAACAAGTGTGTTTTCTGAGATGTGCATGCTGACTTGCCCAAGGTCATCTACAAAGGAATGCTGGTACCCAATCTAAAGCTAGCTGCTGAGGTTTCTCCCCCCACCCCACAGTTGAGTTGTTTTTCAAGTCACAGGGTCTTTGGAACCTGGTGTTGCTAGTTCCTGGCTGCACAGGAGCAATGATAGGTTCACCACACCTTCCAAATCCACTCGAATGGCAAAATATGACTTCCTGTGGTTTCTCTGTTAAAAGTAGAGCTGCAGTATGAAATTCCTTAAAAGGCTTAAATGTTCCCTTTGATCCAGCAATACCTGTTATGGGAATCTTTCCAAGAGTAAAAATCACATAAAAGAGATTTCAGTGTACCCATGTTCACAGCAGTATAACTAACAATAGCTAAAATGTGGAAGACCAAAATGCCCATCAGCAGACCAATGGGTACAAAAATTGTGGTATATGTACACAATGAAACACTACTTTTTTATAAAGAAAGATAGTTTTGGGGCTTTTGTAGGTAAATGAATGCAACTTGAGACCGTCATGGTCAGTGAAGCAAGTCAGGCTCATAATGTTAAATATCAAGAGTGGGAGGGAAGAGTGGAATTTAGGAGAAGGGTAAGGGTGTGGGAGGGTCAAAAAGGGAGAGGGGAAGGGTTTGTGATTTTGACGCAATATATATGTGCACAGAATACTCAAGTTCAATGTAAACGATATGCATCACCTATATACATAGCAATAAAATGAGAAAAAAAGTGGAGCTGCAAAATGAGATGTATGAGAAGTCGGCTGGGAGGAAATAGGGCCCATGCCTAGAATTAGAAAGATCGTGAAGGTTGTGGCCCTTTCATTCAGGGAGGAGGGAGAGGCCGCACCACGCCCACCCAGAACTGCCCAGCATAAATCACAAGAGGGGTGAGAATGGCTTCTCTGATTCTTTCCTAGAGTAGCCATTACGCCAAGCCGGAAGAAGGCTCAGCTGAGAATCTCCCTCCCCCAGCAGACTCCCAGGCTCCTAAGCCTCTCCCTTCATTCAGTCCCAACATCTTCCGGAGAGGAGGTGCTGCAAGGCAGCTGGGTGCTGGAGGCAGGAAGCATCATCCAGTAAGCACCAACCACCTAGGTGTTTAAACTTAGATCAGACTGCTGCGGCCTACCTGGCATGCACATGCCCCACCTGTGTTAAACCCCATTGTGTGCTCAATGTCACAGACTGGATTTCTCCCGAAACTGCCTCTGAGCTAGAAATGAGCCTATTAGAAAGTGCTGGTGGGTCAGCACTGATGGAAGGGAAGAAGGCAGGACAGACCAAAGAGGTTGGGTTGCACTGAGGTCACAAGGAAGAATTAGCTGAGCCCATGAGGAGGCTCTGAAGCTGGGAAAGTCCTTTAAAGTATCTCTGAGTTGGGGTCAGGTGCCTTGATACCTCTGCAGTCATTGGTCTCAGGCTCCCGTGCATTAGGGATGGCTTTAAGCAAGGTGGCTCTCTAATCAAGAAAATCTCCCAGATGGGCAGATGGCTGAGGATACAGCCAAGGAAGTCACTACCATTTCTGAAGAGTGATCTTGGGTAGCACATCACCATATCCACACAGTATTATCCTAAGTGCTGAACAGGGTTAAGTCTTTGAATTCTCCTGACAACACCATAAGGGGTAAGGAACTCTATTATCTCTTGTTTATAGACAAAGAATGGGAGAAGTTAGGTTCTTGGCAAGTGAAGAACGAACCAAGATATGAAATTAAGGATTTTGTGGGGGTGAGGAGAGTGGAAGGAGGGAGAGAAGGAAAAAATGAGACAGAAGAGTGAAACAAAAGAAAGAGGAAGGAAATGAGGTACACACCGTGCTGTGGGCAGCCCACGGCCACAGTGCAGATCTAAAGCAGCTCCAGAGCAAGCAAGGAATCACGATCCTCATGGCAGTCTTGGATCACACACAAACCCTTGAAAATAAGAACTGCCAATTTCAATAGCACTGTGTGTGGATCTTGGTGTCCAGTAGGTGCCTAGTAATGCCCGTGGAAGGCAGGCGGGTGATATGGAGTATTTGTGTTAGACATCACACATGCTTATAGTTCTCAGGAGGGAGAAATTACACTAGATTGATTGTAAAGGGATGGCTTTGCCTTGCTGGAAGTGGGAAGAAAGACCTTCCAGGGGAGAGGAAGGGAGAGGCTGGGGGGAGACGTAAGTGCATTCAGTGTGTATCTGGGAGGAGCGAAGGAGATACTTTGGACAGAGGACATGCATGTGTACAGATGTCTAGCAGGATGTAAATTTCAGAAAATAGGTCGGGGTTACATCATTAAAGACTGAAGCATTCTGGACTCTACCTAGGAATAGTCAGGAGTCACTCAAGGTCTCTGAGATTGGAAATGACAACATGAGAATGGGCTCTGGAAGTAGTCTGACACGGAGCAGGAGAGGACGAAGGAATCAAACACCAGGAGCAAGGGGTCTGTGAAGCTGCTGACACCAAAGTGGCTATTTATACCAAGGGACTGAGAACTCGAGGCAGGAGGAGGTGAGGTGTTCCCGCTGAGAAGCTGAGTATACAATAGGGAGCCCTTGGGCATTTCCAGGCACTGAAGAGACCCTGGGAGCACCCTCGGGTCATCGGGTCGTAGGAATAATGCCCCGGAGTGGCTGGCTTCCTCTTTAACTCCATGTCATTTACTTCTCTCTCAGTACAGAGAAGAATTCTGGACCACGGAAACCAGAATGAGGAAGCTTTGCTCACGAGAAATGAACTAAGGCGGGTAACACAGACCTGTAATCCCAGCTGCTCCCTGGGAGGGTGAGGCAAGAGAATTGCAAGGTTGTGGCCAGCCAGGGCATCTTATCAAGGACCTGCCTCAAAATGAGAGCAAACAAACAAACAAACAAACAAAATAGGCCAAGGATGCAGCTCAATGCAAAGACCCTGGGTTCAGTCCCAGTACTGCAGTGACAGGCGGACAGACAGTGAGACAGAGAGACAGAGGGAGAGAGAGAAATGCTTAGAGTTTGGGCAGCCAGGAGCAACATGAGGCCCAGAGGGTGCTAAAGACGAGGTGTCGACAGGGCGCTGCTGAGGCAAGGCGGGATTTTGCTGAGAGCAGAGATGAGTTAGCCAGGTGGAACAGGGTCGTGAACCAGGCAGGAACTCAATGCCTGATTAGAATCCTGCACTACCACTTACATAACCAAGGTGGCCTTCATACCTCATCAATCTCTCCAAGATACCTGATGTTGAGTTTTCCAGTTTGCTCAGACTCTGTGCACCTATTTCTACCAAAAGGCAGCACCAGTGCAGGTGTGTTCTCACCCCCTGGAGAGATGGAACATAAAAGGGCAATATTAGCTGGGTCCTTTGAGTTCTGGTACATAAACTCTTCCAGGGCAAGGATGGGTCTTCAGCTCTTTATCCCCAGTGTCTGGCATTGTCCCTGCACAGAGTACATTTAACCTTGACATGCCCATTAGATCTGTGCTTGGAGCCAACTACAATAAGACATACCTAGCTCAGAGTTGATCCTAAGTTGGGGTCCAAAGGCAGGTCCCAACAGAGGGAAGAGTAACCCACAAACCTCACTCTTTTAGAAGTGGAAGGGGGCCATGATGATGGTGGTGACCTATAAGAACTTCATGGTCCCCCCTAGGAGTTCTTCTCAGCCTGGCATTCATAGCCTTTCACGGTCTGATCTCTGCCTGGCTTCCCCTTCCTTCTCTCCATTCAGGTAGACTGTGCCTGATTTTTCCAACACGCCCTGCACGTTCCCCACCTCCAGCTTGAATCTAACTTCCTTTTACATCAACTGCCTTGTTTCCTACCTGGGTCTTGCCAATCTCTACCTTCTAACAGCACATTTGACTACCGAACTCATCAATGGGTGAATCCACTGATGAGCATAGCATTCCCATGATGCAACTGCCTTCTAAACCTGTGAGACTTCAGGGAACATTTTAGATCTAAACTATAACACCAGGATTTGGCAAATATGCTCCCCCCACTCCCCCATCCATGAATGGTAACTCTACAGGAGGGAACCGTTTGTCTCAAGTTCTGATTCTCTCTATGCTGTTCTTCTGCACTAAGGCACACAGGGATGCCTCCCAGAGTCGTGACTGTCAATACACCCACTCTGTCTCTTCTGGCCTTTCAGTTCTTCAAGGCTTGGGTCCATGCAGAATTGTTTTTACAGATGTGCAAATCAAAACTCCTGACCCCAGGATGTGACTCAATGTCTTATGCAAAGTAGATACTTCATAAAAATATATTAAATAGTACTGGTTATCTGTCATAATCATGCCTGCCATCACCAACATTAGCGACCTAAACTAAGACCATATCTAGTCCATAGTTCACCCTCAGGCAAATAGTAATCCCAGCACAGCTTGAGAATCTTCCTGATTTCCAAAGCAGTGACTTCTGAAGACGTCCCAAGGAGCTCGTTCTTCACAGACTGGATTTCTCGCAGGCCAGGAGCAGGCCAGGGGCACTTACATCGGTTTCCACTCCTTGAGCTTGAGCACGAAGGCTTGTTTCTCATTTTCTCCTTTCATTAGGCGCTTCCCTTCCTGCCTGCCCTTCCCCCAGTTCTCAAGCCAATAGTGTGTGCGTAGTTTCTTCAAAGGAGATCGCTAGATAAGGTTTCCCTCTGGCTGTTTCTGCAGCTCCCACCCAAAACCTCAGAAGGCAAGGCAGGTGTCTTTCTGTCATCTTGCCTCAGTGGGGTTTCTCGTCAGCCTGCCAGAAAGGACTGGCCACCTGCCGTTGAACAAATCCTCTGGCCTCATCCCAAACACATGGTTTCCACCCCTACAAAGTCAGTGAGCAGGGACTTGTCAGGCCTGACATGCAAGGCACTGAAAGGAGCACTTTGTCACTGCAGGAGCTGTCCCTGATCGATGCCACCCTGCTGTGTTTTTCAGGCCGTGGTGGTGACTGATGGCGAGCGCATTCTGGGCTTGGGCGACCTGGGCTGCTACGGCATGGGCATCCCCGTGGGCAAGCTGGCCCTGTACACCGCATGTGGAGGGGTGAACCCCCAGCAGTGCCTCCCTGTCCTGCTGGATGTTGGCACCAACAATGAGGTAACAGGCTGTCTGGGACAAGATGTCTGGGGACAGAGAGGACAGAACTTGGGTGGGGTAGGGAGCACTTTGTGGAGCAGCTGTGCCCATATTTACTAGGGCATTTTTCCTGGCATCCCTTTCACAAGAGCACTTTCCCTGCACCATTTCCTACCCCTCCTCTCTCCATCCTCTTCTAACTCTCTGTCCCTCTGTGAGTACCTCTGTGCCCATGATGGCCTTTTCTTGAGTTTCGTTCTTTCATTTTTTGCTTCCACAATCTCACCTGTTTCCATCCCCCTTGAATCCATCTGACCCGTGGGTAGAGAGAGCAGCCAGTGGAGGTGAACGGGCTATGGGGTTTAGCATTCTGGAGGTGAGCCTCGGGTACAGATGCACAGAGCCCTAGGGCCATGGGGTAAAACATCTGAAACAGACATATGAGTGTCCTAGAGACACAGGGAGAGAAACTGAGTCAGTGCAGGTGAGATGCACCTGCAGGACTCCCGTGGCTTGTGATTGGAGGATCCGTGCATGTCTGTGATTCTCAGCCCTGGGTCTTGGCATCAGAAAACACAAAAAGTATCCAAGAATTTCTTTTTTGTGACTGTATTCATGAGTTTTTCCATTGCTGACACAAAATACCTGATGCCTGGACCTTAAAAAAAAAAAGGGGGCAGACCAACACTCCTGCCCCCGGGAGTGATCACAGCTCTTTTGAAGGTGACTGGGTCACAGCTTTGGGATGTTCATCCATGGACTAGAAGATTCCAAGGCAGAAATGATGTGGAAGAAGGGCTGGAAGAGAAATCTACTCATATCTTGAAAACATATAGAAAAAGAGAGAGCTGGGACAAGAATACAGCCTTGAAGTGACAGCCCTCAGGGAGCACCGCTTTCTGCCAGACACCACACTCAGCTACACCCGACCCGCTGATAAGTGAGTTCAGTCACTGCCCCGTGGCCCAGTCACCTTCAAAAGAGTCCCCCCCCCCCAATGTCTCCAAATACATGAGACGTTGGGGGGGGGGGGGCATTCTAGATCTAAACCCTAACAGCCTGACACCTGAAACTTAAAAGATTTATCTTGGATCACAGTTCCAGAGGTTTTAGTCGACTGCCTCGAAGCCAGAAACTTCGTAGCATAGAAAAGCTGCTCAGCTCCTGGCATCTGGGCTTCAGAGAACAGGGGGAAAGCACCAAAGAAGGAGCCCAGGAACCAGATGTGGTCCCCGAGGTCACTCTCCCATGACCCACTTGGACCCACTCATACGTGTGCTTTGCCGATCTAGGCATCTCTCTAGCCAATCCACTTGGCAGTCAAGATTTCGTGGTACAAAGATTTTTTTTTTGTTGTTTAAGATTACTGTATGTTAATCTTTAAAGATTAAAATCCAGAGAAATGCTTTTTAAAATAAGATAAAATAGGCCCATGACCGATGCTAATTATTTTTTAACATTTTGGTGTATTTCCTTCTAGTCATTTTTCCCCCCAACCCAAATTTGAATTTACACTGCACAGAAAATTTTTTATCCTGCTTCTTGAAGTGTAAATTATTCAGTGAGTTTTCTCTCATGTCATCAACCCCTGTCCTACACTGTGACTTCAACAGCTTCCCGGTGTACTATAATTCATTGAAGGGAACCCCCAGAACTAGCCAGAAGTATTTCTAGGCCTTCTGAAAAGTTAAATTGTGGTGCTCGGATACCTATTTTTTGAAGACCACCTTTGTCCTTGTTCCTCTTTCATTATTTAAGATAAATTTCTAGAAACAAAAGCATTGAGGCAAATGAAATGATTAGCTTAGATTTTTGATTCTTATTGCCAAAAGGTAGTATCTATTTGCCTTCTACACGGATCTCTCGCAAGAAAACTTTCTAAGACTCTTAGCACCGGCTTCCTCTTCCCTGAGCACGATGCATCCTCATTCCAAGGACAACTACTCTAGCTCCCAGTAAGGAATACTCCATTAGCCTCTGTCCACAGATGCCATCGAGTGACAGGGAGCTAGGTAAACATATAAGCCAGCTCAACCACTATGGAACTCGCCATGGTGATTCCTCAAAATACTAAAAGTAGAAATTCCATTTACCCACTTATTCCTCTTCTGGGCATTTTTCTAAGAAGAGCTAAAGACATCATACTGTAGTCTTACATGTCCATCCATATTTATAACAGCATAATTCATAATAGCTGAAGCAGCCAATATGCCCATCACTGGATGAATGGATAAGTAAAATGTGGTATATTTACACAATGGAGGACTACTCAGCCACAAAAAGGATGAATTTGAGTCATTTATAGGAAAGCAGATGTGTCTTGAAACCATAATGGTAAATGAAATAAATGAAACATAGGTTAAGTACTGCATAGATTCTCTTATATGAGAACCCCAAATACATTTAAAATAATTTAAAATTCAGAATAAAAGACAGCCAGTAGGATACAGGGATGTAGACTTTGTGGAGATGGGATTTGGGGAAAGGTGGAAAAGGAAGACCAGAGAAGGGAGGTGCTGCAAGATGAACGTAACCATTGTGTGTTGCAAACATGAAAAGGAAGTGCGAAATCATGGGGAATGGAGCGAGATAAGGAAGGCAGTGGGAGGAGGGCTGGACTGAGCAGCAAGGACTCTGGTCTGAGTACCACGGATGAGCCAAATGGGTCGCTGCCCTCTTTAGACTTGATCCTCTTCCAGAGTGATGAGGCACTGGACCAGGCCACTGAGCACCATCTCCCCTTGGAGACAACATACATCACCCACATAGGGGACAGGAGGCGCGAGGGTGGCACAGGCCTTATGGCTGCTCAGCAAGACCACTTTTTCTTCGGTTCTGCCGTGCACAATGTCCCTCTGTGCAGCCAGGTGTTGAGTTTATGCCTGCCAGCTACCAAAATTGCCCTCTGCCTTCAAAGGATACATCTTTGCATGTGTGGACGAGTGCAGCAGACTTTTATTTTTACTATTCTTTTTGATCAGCCCTCCCCACTGGGTTCCAACTGGATTTAATGAAGCACTTTATTCCTCTTCCTAAAAGCCACAATTGGAACAGCTTGTGTGTCACTGTGAGGCCATCACAATGCCTAGAGAAGTGCTGCCTCTAGCAGATGGATCAAAATCCTTCGTTGTTGAAGGCCCAGCATCCAGCAAGGGTGTGGTGACGTCAAGGACTGACTCCAATTTGTAGCAAACCTACCAGAAAAAAATGGCCACAAGCTGATGGTCATCATAGACGAGGCCTCTGCACTCAGTTAAAACCTTGTAATATCCCTGCGAGTACAGCATCTGTCCTAACCGCCGTTTTCCAGTTGAGAAACCCTAGGCCTGGAGGGTTTAATTTGCCCAGAAAGATCTGGCAGGCGGCCGAGGATCCTAAAAGGGGGGTGTGTTCCTCCCCCAATACGATAAGCGGCTGCTCATACTCCTGCTGCAGTTTCTGAGGCTTTGGAAGTACAAATCAATCACCTCTGAACTCACAGAATTCTTGCCCAACTTATTCCCTTTATCACTATGTATTTGTGATACATACTAATTATCTTCAACTTGGGAAATTGTTGCATATGCATAGTGCATGTTAATCACTCATTAGTAATTTTAGAACATTATTCAAGATGTTAAAGAGGAAAATAAACAGGCATTTCTCCTACAAAGCTCTATTTGGGTCCTTTGTTATACTAGTCTGCCCATACACACCCATGTCATTGTTACCAAGTTACATTGTGTGTCTATGCCTGTAATTTCTGTCTAGTTTTTTTCAATTAAGATTGCTCTGTGGACACTTTCTCTTTACTTATTTAATGAAGGTTTACTGACTGTTTAGTAGGTGATAGGCACTCTGCTAAGCATGAGGAGATAAGTGAGAGCCAGGCCTGGGTGCAATACTCTACTTGACACTATTTCCAAACTGTCACCTAACTGATCATTTTAATAGGTCATGCGTGACATCTAAATGTGTCTGCTTTTCCCTTGAGCGTTTCGCTCAGGACATAAGAATTTAAACTTGCACAGTGACCAACATTAGCAAGACAGTGATTTATCTTGTTTTAAATAAATCTACCACTGCATCTCCCACACTTTATCATTCATTTTTCATAAGGAATCAGTTTGCAAGATTCTTCTTCCCACTAGTCCTGGGGTATGCTTTTGTTCCCAGCTAATCTGAGCTGGAGGAGAAAGAGGCTCTGCTTTGCAAATTTATCCCAAACATCACTGCGAGGATGTTTGTGCTGTTGTGAGAAGTTTGTCAGAAAAACGGGATCATCTGTATGTATGGCTTCATAAGAATAACGGAGGCAACAGGAGTTTTGATCAGAGGCTGAGCAAACAGCCCTCCAGACTTCCTGTGGGAGGAAAACATCTGTTGTCTCCAGCCCTCCCGCTGAGTCACTTTTACCTGCCAACACCAAGGAGATTTGGAAAAATAAGTATGTGGGGTCAGTGATCCCCTGAAAAAGGGATATCCCCTGGCTAAGTTCCATCCTGCACTGTGCTCAGCTTCTCCAGGGCACCCCTGTGGGACTTGACTTCATCGAGGTCCTCCTGAGCCTTGGAGGAATACTTCTGGCTGAAGCCTTGAGCCTCCGGCAATTCATCCCACAAGAAGATGCTCTGTGGGTCTTCGGAGCTGACCAAAAGGCATGTCATCCCTGACAGACAAGCATGGAAGCCGATTAGCAGCAGAGCAGAGCCCAGTGACTTTGCCTGGGGGGGGGGGGGGGGGGGGGGGCTGCAAGTCACTGAGGAAGCATGGGTTCCCCCACCGAGCTGAGTAGTACAACTTTAATTCTAACTTTGCAAGACTAACGTGGCTGGGACCAATCAACACTCAGCGTTCAACATGTGATGTCATCTTTATGGAGTCACTTTCTGTATGCATGTGACCCGTGAAGATGCCTTCTGACGATCTTTGCAGCTAGCTCGGGGGCTTCACTGAGCTTCCCTGGCACTAATGGGAGGCAGAGCTTTTATCCCAAGGCCAGGCTCTGTGTTCACAATGTGGCCCCAGCGCCATGATCTCCCACAGCCCCAGATGCACCACAGAACACCTTAGTAGTCCTGTTGCCAAGCAAGGGAAATATTTGTTTGACCAGGAAGTTTATCTGAATTTCAGCTTCAACTCAGCGCTCAGGGATATGCTCAGCAGAGAGGAGGAAACATTTTTATTTTCCATGATATTTTGTCTCCAGGAAAACTCTGAAGGAGGCAGCACTGGACAAACATCCCCAGAGTGCATGACTGACCCCTCTCCCTCCGATGGCAGAGGAGAATGCCCTGGTTCACCTGGGCAGAGCCCTGCACTGAAATTACTAGTCACTGACGTGTTTAGTTTCCAATGAATCCTGGTGATAACAGACAGGAAAGATTTACTCAGGTTAATACTCGGGCGCCAGAGCTTGGAAGCGTGTGAGCCCCTCCCCACCCTGGGAAGAGGCATGCTTTCTTCCCTGCTGCTCCCACCCATGTTCTGTGACCTCCAATGGCTTCTGTAGCCTTTGCAAGCATCAGAAAGTCTTCTGAAGCTGGAATGAGTGATTTCTACAACCTTCTCAGCTCTTAATGTAGTGTCTCCTAAGCTCAGTCCTCCTGCGACTCACATCCACAAATACTGTTTAAAGGTTTACCAATCTCTTGAGATTTGCAAATGAAAGAGGAACAGACCCTTGACCCTTTCCTCAAAGAACTGGCACTGCGTGACAGCTCTACACCGGTATTATTATCTATTTTTAAAAGAAGAAAAATAAAGCAGAGAGAAGTTAATTACCTTGCCCAAAGTCAGACAGCCAGGTAAGTGAAAAAGCGAGAATGCAAACTCAGGTCCATCCAGTTCCCAAGTCCAGTACCTCTTCCAGCCATCCGTAGGGCACTCAGAAAGGACAAACTGACTCCTCCCCCAGGCCCAGCAGTGTCCTTCCCTCTGCAATACAGTATCGCCTCCTAAGTAGAAGACTCCTCTGTCTCTACTGAGAGAATTAGCAGATTTAGCCAATAAAAATCCAGGGAAGCAGTTCAATTTAAATTTCAGATAAGTGGGTCCTTCCAGCGGTGCAAGTCTATAATACCAGCACTCTGGGAAGCTGAAGCAGGAGAATCACAAATTCAAGCCCCTCCTGGGCAACATAGTGATTTAGCAAGATTCTATCTCAAAATGAACAAAAAAAAAAACCCCAATAAAAATGGGCTGGGGTTATAACTCAGTGTGAAAACCCGTTGCTCATCCCAGTATCACCAAAAAACAAGATTTAAAGTATCTGTATTTAAATCTCAGACAACAGTGACATTTTTAACTTCAACATGGTCCATGCATTCTTTAGGACATACTTTTAAAATAAAAATTAATTTAACTGGGTACCCTGTGTTATATCTGGCAGTGTCGGAGGCTGGAAACTTCTCTTACAGATGTTTTTGTGAGGAAGTCACGACAGGGCAGCTCAAAGGAGAGGGTCCTGGCTAGTAAGCGCTCGGGCCTCCCTGCAATCATCGCATGTCCAGGCCACAGGGAAGGACACGGATGTCTTCCCTCGTGTGGGTCCAGTCACCTCCCCTCATTGGCCATTTCAGAGAGGTCATTTTCACTTCTGCCGGAAGAGATCCTGCTGGCCTTCCCTTCCCCTCGACCTTCCCCCTATCCCCCCAGCCACAGCTGAACTCTTCTGGGAAGACCAGGTACAGGGCTGGGAGCTGCTGCTGAGGACTCTAGGGAGAACAGCAAGTGACAGAGGAGAGGATGCTGGAGACCTGCTCAAAGTTAGACTCAACCTTGGTCTAACCCTTCTGGGTCTGTGTCATCTCTTTATTTTATGAGTTCCAAATATTTTAACAGTGAATCCTTGTTCTTAATTTTTAATTTGAAATCAGGTAGACTTGCATACACTTGTCAGGGATCCTGTTTATTCAGTTTCCTCCACTGGTACCGATGGTAATCTCTTGCAATAGGTTCATACAGTGGCAGTGACAGAAAGTTGGCCTTGAGTCAATGTGCAGGGTTCACCACTCTTACACGCATTCACTTGTGTTTGTGTCTGTGCGCATTTGGTTCGGTGCAATTTTATGACATGTATATTTCAGTGCCACCACCTCTACCCTTTTACAATCATGTGATCACTCTTCCCTTCTTCTAACCTCTGACAATAACTGACCTGTCTCTATACATCTGGCATTTCAAGAATGTTGCTATATGGATGACTCCTGGCGTGGGTGGCCCTTGGGGACTGGCTTTCCTTCACACGACACCGGTCCCTTGTGATTTGTCTGAGGGTGACTGCAGTGTCCACGGTTGGTTCCTTTTCATTGATGGTGATCAACAGGCCATGGTACAGATGTGCTCTGCTTAACGATTCACCAGTTAAGGGACATTTGAGTTTTTCGGTGCTTTTTTTTTTTTGACTCTTATATGTAAAGCTTCTGTGAACATTCAAATAAACGAACAAATGCGCTGTGCATCAATGAGGCTACTGATTCATAAGAAAATAGAAGAGGTGGAAATCCCAGTGGGAAAGGTCATTCAGCCCAGTGCAGGCATAGCAGATGACCCAGCATCATGTGCCTGCTGTGCAGGAAAGAGCTACAAGAGCTGGAGTAGCAGGTCACCTGTCACAGGTGAGAGGGTGAAGGGAGCATCTTTCCGGAGCTGAAGTTTCTGGTCTTATCATCTGTCTGTGCATTCCACGGCACCCAGCATAGTGTGAGGTATAGGGAGGTATAAGATTTCACTAAATAAATGAATGAATGAATCAGGCATTTTCTAAGATGAGCCCGTATCAGAGCCTTTGAATGAGACCCAGTATTTCCGTGTAGATGCTGCCTAAAGTCAGTTAATGATGGTTCTTAACTAGGGGCAGTTTTGTCCCCAAGATCTTTCACAATGTCTGGAGACATTTTTTATTGTCACCGTTGGGGATGCTGCTGGCTTTTAGTGACTAGAGGATAGACACACTGCTAAATATCCTACAGTGGGCAGGTCGGCCCACACATTAAAGAATGATTTCAGCCAAAAATATCAGTAGCGCCGCTGTCGAGAAATCCTGCTGTAAACTCAGAGCTTGTAGCCTCAGCTTGGAAGACTGAGAGAGAGGGCTGCCTGGTTCAGAATGTCATCCGTGCACAAAGGTGGAACCACATGGGAGTTCACCTCAGTTAGTGTCTGGGGCCGCTGACATTCCGGGGATGCTCCATGGGTGGGGTGGAGGGAACCCAGCCCACTTCTCACTTTCACTTTCCCTCCAGCCCTCTGTAGTGGTTCTTCCCTCTAAATCTGGACACTTGTTTAAAGTAATAATCATCATAATAGTGGGAGATCAGTAAATGGGTGATGTCTGTTGTAGGAGCTGCTCAGAGACCCTCTGTACATTGGCCTGAAACACCAGCGTGTGCGTGGGAAGCAGTACGACGACTTGCTGGACGAGTTCATGCGGGCTGTGACAGATAAGTACGTGAGCCACATGCTCTTTGCTGCAAGGGTACTCTTCAGAGACATCATGACTGGGTGAACACTGATGTTGGTAGAGTCACAGACAGGAAGTGATAAGTACGTGCTGCCGGGTGGTCTGCAAATTCCAACCTGACTGCCTCTGTTAATACTTGGAAGCCTGGAAGCTGACTGCGGTCCATTCTTTGGGAGAGTCTTCGGGAAGGAGGGGAAGAGGATTGATGGGTGAAGGAGCTATGATCTGGAGGGACATAAGTACCTGTTGTTCCAGGAAGCACCACACCTTAGCCTGAGTTGCTCGGGGCTACCGGCATGAATAGGAATGTTCCAAGTAGTGGAGGAAGATGTTGGCCCTCTGACAGAGTGGCTTTGGAAGGCAGCTTGCCATGTGTGTTGTCATTTTCCACTTTGGGGTGAGAACCAGGCAGTGTTACTGAGCCTCTCTGGCGGTCCAGGTGGGATGTGAACTGGCTGGATTAAAGAGGGGTCAGCACTGTGGTGCCCAGTGCTGTTAGCTCCATCCCTGCCCCGTCTCTCTGCCATCTACCATGCCATCTACCATGGTGGGTACGCTGCTGGGGTAGAGTCTGCTAAGCTGGGCAAGCCAAAATTTCAGCAGCGCATCGGGCCTCTGAGGACAAGCAGATCCCCTTTTCACTTGGAAAGAGAGAAAAATGAGAGAGGGGAATGGTCCTATAAAGAAGAGAAAGTTAATGCTGGAGCGCAGGATGGGACAGAAGCTGAGTAAGCTTGAGGGGCAAGGATCTAGTTCCGGGTCCCCAGCCCTGGACCACAGACTGATACCAGCCGGGGGTCTGTAGGAAGTGGGCCTCACAGCAGGCAGTAAGCAGTAGGGCAGATAACTTCACTCCATTGTTCATGTTACCTCCTGACCGCCCCCCACCCACACACACACCCGTCAGATCAGCAACAGCCTTAGCTTCTCCTAGGTACATGAAGCCTCCTGTGAACTGTGCAAGGGAGGAATCTCAGCTACAGCTTCCTTATGAGAATCTAGTGCCTGATGATCTGAGGTGGAGCTGAGGTGGTGATGCTAGCGCTGGGAAGCAGTTGCAAATAAATGTTAACACTGTGATGAGTCATTATTTTTGTTATCTATTACAATAAAATCATAATAGAAACAAAACGCACAGTAACTGTGCTGAGCATGAATCATCCCAAAATCACCCTCCCCAATTCTGTGGGACATTTTTCTTCCACAAAACCAACAGGTGGTTTTGAAAGGTTGGGACTCAGTGATCTATGGCAATGTCATCAGCTTAGCCTTAGAGTGTAAAAGAAGGGAGGGAAGGCCGGATAATGGGACAGGTGGGGCACACGGTGGGAGGAGTGTGTGGCAGTCCCCCCCCCCCCCAAGTTGAAGATAGGATCATCAGGTAAGAGAGAGGATGGCGGAGAAGTGGCGGTGGTTTAAGGTGAGGGAGTGTGACCTAACTACCTGGGAGAGTGAGAGAAGAGCAAGCGTAGTCCTGGGCCACGGTCCCTGGGCAGCTCCAGAGATCTACCAGAGGCGACCTGTCACTAACTGAACTCAGGTCATTGGCGTGGTTTGAATGTGTCCCCCGATGAGCGTATGTTGGAAATTGAATTCCTAGCTCAAAGGTGTTGTGATACGGAGCCTCATGGGAGGTGGTCAGGTCGTGAGAGGTCCGCTCTCTGGGATGGATCAGTGCTGACGATAAGAGGGCTTGAGGCTGTGGGTTCAATTTCTTGCTGTCTTGCTCTCACCTTTCTCTTGCTCTTTCACCACCTACCACAGATGGTGCCGCCTGAACGGTCTCCCCAGGTCCAGGCACCTTAATGTTAGACTTCCCAACGGAACTCTCAGGAATAAATTTATTGCCTTTATAAATGACTGTGGTAGTCTGATATAGTAACACAAAAGAGATGAAGACAGTGAACTTGTGTCTGTGTTTCTCTAGCTGGATTTAAGTGCCTGTGGAAGGGTCAGGAAGAAACCAAGCAGGAAGGATCTCAACAAGACTGGGTTTTTACCAGTTAGAGAAGAGAGGGAAAGAAAAAGGAATTTAAAGTGTATTCAAGGGAACAATCAAAATGGTTGTCACGAGGTCTAGGGAGGCTAAGATGAGACACACAGGTGTGCAAGAGGAGGGACGGTGAGGCAGGTGGCAGGATGAATGGACCACAGGTCCTCATAAGCTCTGAGGATTGCTGAATTGGGTTCTGTACCAAATGAGCTAGGAAAAAAAAAGTGGTGGCGATCAGGAAGTCAGATATTGGCAGTCGAGGTTTTGGAGGGAGTGTTACCACTGGGCCGTGTGACCACCACAGAAGCTAATTCGAAGGTCTGCTCCGTTAATGGAAGCACAGCATCTTAAAGAAGGGAGATGAATACCCACTTCTTTCTTCCCCTTCCAGGCCATCCTGAATACTCTACTCGGGGCTAGGTAAGCTCCATTAAGAGCCATAAATTGCCTGAGGCAGCTCTTTATAACAACTATGCTGGAGGGAATAAAAGGCCGAACCTGATGGAGACACCGGCACCCCTCCTCTCGCAGGAGGGCAGTACTAGTCCTGGACATCTGAGCGCTGTTCTTCCGTAAGACGACTGGACTCATTTCTGTATGTCCAGTGGAGTAGAACCAACTGGTGGCAGTTCTACGGAGGCCGCTTTAAGGGCAAATACGTCAGAGCTGTGCCACGGTGAAGTAGACTCTGCAGGGAGGGATTCTGCGTCACAGGAGAATTCCAAGATAGGTTACAGAAACTAGGACTGTAAGGGCAAATAATAGGGGATTGAGTATCATACAAACACATTATACACCTTGAGCCACCCCCAAAAAATGTGAATAGGGGATAGTGAACGCAAGGGGGTATGAAGGAAATTATTAAAGTATGCTACATGCATTTACAAATCTGCCAAAAGAAAATGAGCTAATCTGTACAGAGTGTGTTCATTAAAAAAGACAGAAAAAAATTTTAACTCACATTTACAAAAAAATTGTAATAAAATAGGAAAATACGTGTGACATAATCTTACATGAACATTAAAATATATAATACTATATGTATGATACAGGGTATCTCACACTAAAGGACTAGAAGAAAAAAAATATATATCCAAGCACTGACTTCTGGATAGCAGCTGTATTGGCATATTTTTTTCTATTTTTTTATGCTTCCCAAATATTCCAGGATGTACATCTATTACTTTTATAATTTCAAATTAATGGTTTTTAAATTTTTCAGTACATTGAAACTATCTGGAAAAAAGTAAAGTGAATTCAAGCATAAGAGAGTGTATAAGGGGCCTTTCACTGAGTTATTCCATTGTGATCTGTCAGGAACCTCGGCTGGCTGGCAGGGTAGACAGGCACAGTTGTTCCTATTTTTATGGAAGAAGAAGCTGAGGCCCTAAGAGGCGAAGGCGTCTGTGCGAGGTTGGGGAAATAGGTCTTCAGACTCCACCCGAGGCTGCTTTCTACAATTCTGAGAAAAAGGGAATGACATTGAATTTAAGAGCTCGTTTTTAGCTTCCTGTTTCTGGGACTCGCAGCTTATCTCGAGAGTCAGTAGCCATCCCATAATTCCCTAAAGAGAACTTTTGCTGTTTGTGTGAGAAGGTTAAATCAACTAGGATGTCAGAGTCTCTTCAAAGGATCATCAAAATCAGCTTACGGTTTCACAGGCACACAGAGGCCATGCAGGGTGTCCCCAGGGGTAGGACGTGTGTGTCAGCCGACAGAAATGCGTCCTGAAGCAGAAAACGTGACGGATGGACAGCCAGTTGTTAGGCTTCCTAATAAGCTGAAGCAGATGTCTCTGCGGATGCTATAGGTAGGGAACTCCTGCAAAGACAGGAGCCCCAAGAGTGAATGCCTGGCCTGGGTGAGTCAGAAGTTGTAAAGCCAAACTTAATGCATTTTAAGAAAGAACTTTGAAAAACATTGGCTCTGACCTTCAACATCCTGGTACCTATCCAAACATCCTGTGAATAAGAAGCTGCATCTCCTGATCCCTCACACTTATCAGCATGTGCCTTGGAGTGTTTGAGACTAAAAAGCAAAACAGACCGTGGCTCAGCTCCTGTTCTGCAGCGTAGCCACCAAGCACTCACCGGGAAAGATGGAATCTACATGCACATCTACGAACCACACCACAGAAAGAAGCTGGGAGGGTCTTCCTTGAGGCTGAGGCAAAATCAATGCCCTGGGACACATACTAGTCCTTCCATCCCTCCTGCCCTTCCACTGCCTTGCACCCGAGCACCCTAACCTCCTGTGACAGGTTTTCCCGGTGGTTTCCACCTACATTTTTCACTGATGCTACTTACAACAGAAGGGACGGAAATGGTCTATGGTAAGTTTCCACCTGGGGTCCTAGGAGTAGACCTGGATGGGACAGCAGTTTGATATCACCAGCAGCTTGCGCCTTTAAGTACACCAGAAAAGAGGGTATCAATCACCTCCTTTTCCTCTAGTTTCCCATATGCACAAAGGGATTCTCTATTCTTTTCTTTTCTTTCTTTCCTTTTTTTTTCTTTTTGAGACAGGGTCTCACTCTGTAGTCCAGACTGGTCCTAAATTCACTAATTATCCCAGGATGGCCTTGAATTCAAGGCAACCCTCCTGCCTCGGCTGACCTCTTGTAATCCTCCCAGGTGGCAGGATTACAAACACACACCACCATGTCCAACTACTTTCTATGTGGTGCTGGGGTGCTGGCTGAATATCTGTGAGCAGGCTTGATCCCGGGAATGCTGGGCCTTTCTCTCTCTCTCTCTCTCTCTCTCTCTCTCTCTCTCTCTCTCTCTCCCCCCCCCCCCACCGCCCCCTCTGTCTCTTTCCCAATAAGTCTGAGTCATCTCCCATATGGCTTCTTCTCCTAACAACCTTTCACAGGGAAACCTAGGGCTTCCAAAAACCTAAAAACGAATCTCCCAGACATTCTTAAGGATGAGACTTGAAACCGGCACAGTGTAACCTCCACCATATTGTACTGGTCAAAGCAAATTAAGTCCAAGGAGGAGATAACAGGAAGACATCAGCACCAGGAGGCGTGGTTCGTTGTAAGCCCTCAGTGTTGCGCACTGCCACAGTCCATCCAGCCTGGGAGGAACAAAGAATGGGGCCGCCAAAAAACACCTGGAAAGAACTGACAAATTCAGCCAAACTGTAGATTATAAAATTAATACCAAAAAATCAGTAGCATTCCTCTACACTAATAATAAACTCACTGAGAAAGAGCTGAGAAGAACGACCCTGTTCTCAATAGCCCCTCAAAAAAATGAAATACCCAGGAATAAACCTAAATGAGGAAGTGAAGGACCTCTACAAAGAAAACTATATTATGCTGAAGACATAAATTGAAGTGAACATTAATGGAAAGGCATCCGCTATTCCTGGGTGGGCAGAATTAATATCGTCAAAATGGCTATACTGCCAAAACTGACATACAGATTCAATGCAGTTCCTATCAAAATATCAACAATTTTCTTCACAGAACTTGAAAAAATAATCCTTAAATTCATATGGAACCAAAAGAGACCTAGAATAGCCAAAGCAATCTTAAGTAAGAAGAGAAAAGCAGGCAGTATTACAATCCTGGACATCAAGTTATATTACAAAGTAACAATGATAAAAACGACGCGGTACTGGCAAAAGCAACCCAGACAGTTAACCAATGAAACAGAACTGAGGATGCAGTGACAATCCCAAGTACCTTTAGCTATCTGATTATTGACAAATGAACCAAAAACATACACTGGAAAAAGGAAAGCCTCTTCATCAAGTGGGTCTAGGAAAACTGGCTACTTACGTGCAGAAGAATAGACATACACATATCACCATGTACCAAAATCAAATCAATGTGGATCAAAGACCTGGCTATAAAGACAGAAACAATGAATCTTCTGGAGGATAAAATAGGCAAAATACTTGAAGACGTAGGCACGGGCAAGGACTCTCTAACTAGGATACCTGATGCAAAAGAGACCCCAGAATCAACAAACAGGACTGTATCAAACTAAAAAGTTTCTACACGGTGAAGAAAACTACCCACAGAGAGAAGAGAAAACTAACAGAATGGGGAAATATATATTCTCATTTTCTCTTTTGTTTTTTCCACGTCTTGATCATACATACACATCCACAGAGTTTCTTCTTATTCCACCTTGTCCCCAGCAGAGAACAGGAAACGATGTCAGTAGAAGCTCCCTCTTCAGCTGTCAGGCCATACAATGGAGCCTAAGATCCCACCCCTGCCTCCAAGACTCTGCTTACTGCCTGCTGGAGCATTGCCTAACTTGGGCTGGCCTTTTTCCTCTCTGACTTTGGCTCACTTAGGTCCTGAAAGCCCATACACACACATGCTAGTTTTTCCAACCATACCACGTTCCAAATGCTTTGACTAACTGTCATAATTCAACATCAAGTTCAGCCAGTTGTAGGAGAGACAGCCCGTTGGGCTCTGAGGAGGATCAGGATGTGACTATCTGGTGTGACACTAGAGTGACCCAGCTGGACAGACAGATATAAATGGGTTAACCTAATTGGAGAATCTTCACGGAGGACATCAGTGACCTTGTGACAACTAGATGCATACACAGCCTATGAGTGGATATGACTCGGCATAAGTGACGCCGGCCAGCTGAGAAAAGGACATGAGCTTTATGAATGGGAGTGAGTTGCTGTGGCCTAGACCCAGAGGAAAACCTCAGTTCTGGCCACTGAACTTTGTGAGGTCAAGAGGTCAGCAGACCAGCCACCATTCTCTCCCCAGCCCTAGGCCTGCTGGCGCCATGTGCTTGCCAAGGAACTCAGACAAACAGGGAAATTCAGGAGGAAATCCAAAGGTTCCTGGAGTGTTTTTTGTCTGGCCCAGATTGGCTGTCAGAGCCGCGACTGAGGAATGGCCACCTTATCCTGTGACTTTGCTTAGAAATTGCTGCTTCCTTTGACTATCTTACTCCTGATGGGGTTTTCCCATGAAGCCACAATGCCAGTTACAGGAGCCCACCAGTCTGGCTGCAGGCAGGACCATCAGGGACTCTCCCAATCCTGCAGCTAGGAAAGCCAGGACCTCCAGAGTCCACCCCCACCCCCTGGCTGGAATCCCTTCCACCACTTCCTCACCGAGTGGTATTCCGTTGACCACACAATCACCTCCTGTCACCAGCAGCCTGCATCCATGCAGCGTTTGAAACTTCTGCCTTATATGGTACCATATTCCTGTCTCCCTGCCACCCACCTACTGGCTCTGCTTTTCTCTCAAGGCTACGTGAAAGTAAGTTAGCATGCTTCCTCGTGCACACAACAGTTGCTCGTGTGTCTGCACACGGTCACTGCCTTGTGGCTCTTTGCCTCCTCGTTTTCAGGCCTGGGACCCCTCTCCCTAGTTCTTGGTTTCCAGATCTGTCACCTGCAGAACAGCTACCCTGCCACCCTTGTGAATCCCTCCCCAGCCTGTCTCTCACTTCTCTCCCATCTCCAAAAGGACAAGACACTCCCTCGCACACCGGCAAGGTGACTGATCATGGCATGATGGCTCGTATCTGTCCCGTGATATCCAGCCCTGTCTTCTTCACATTCCAACTGGGATCCGGCTGTGCAGGAGCTCCCCCATCCTCTCTTCCTTCACCTTTCATCTCTCCTCCAAACTGGCTTCTTTACTTCATGCGTACATTTCCCATCTCCAAAATAACCTCGTCCCTCAGTCTCACATCCCTCAACCCGTGTGACCCTGCTCTACTTCCTAGCCAACCTCCTGGGCATTCACAACTGTTGGCATGTCCTCCCCTTTCACTGACACTTTAACCGCATGCAGCCTGGTTCCCTTGTGCCCCTCCACTGAAACTGGTTTGCAAAGGTCACCGGCCAGCTTCTAAACACTGACTCCGGTGGTTATTCCTGAGTCCCTTTAACTTGACAGCGGCATACTCCTGGCCACAGCACATTGCATGTTTACATGGCAGCTGGGCTGTGAGCCCTTCATCCACCTCTCTGGTTCCCCTGCTCACTGACCGTTGCCGGCTTCTCCTCCTGGGCCTCTCTCTAGTACATGGATACAGACACACCTCAGGTTCTGTCCTGAGCTCCTGAGAACCCTCACCAGTCCCTTCACAGACTACTCATGGTGTTCTGAGCTGTGTGATCCTCGCTCCTGAACCCCATGTACAGCCCTCTGCTTTGTGAACATGCCCATCTGAGCATCACAGTGTACCTCGGACACGGCAAGGTCCAAGCCTGTCCTAACTAGTGAATTTGCTTGTCTTTTTTTTATCCCCAGCCTGTAAGTGGTCAAAGACACGCCAATTCACCCATCCCATCCTGTATTATCCATTCTCCTTCATGCCCCACATCTGACCTGTTATTAAACCCTAAGAAGGGTCAGTGACATCCTCAACTCCTCAGACTCAGTATCCACAGTGAGTCAGGATTTCTATTATGTATTGTCTCATTTACTTCTCTCAACAGGACTGCAAATTAGGTATTGTTACCCCACTCTAATATCAGTGAAGACTGAAAGTTACATTCAATAACTTGCCTATGCGCATGTTTACTGAGTGATGGCACCAGACCAGCCTGATCACAGAGCTCTCTCCATGCCTCCATTTCTCTGCTTTTCTTTTGAGCCACTCTTTTTTGCCTCTTCAACAGCTTTCCCCCCATCTTCTCTTCCACTGTGGTCCCCCTGCCTTAAACCAGTGTTGCGGTCTCACACTGTGGTCACGAGCTGCCTTATCTGCACTGGGGCCTCCCAGCTGTTCCATGTCACTCACATGTTTCCTGTTACAGGACCCCCTACCCAATCACATTTCTGTAGTTGAGTTGGAACAGTAATTTCAGTGAATAATTGTGATATAATGCAACATGTGTTAAGCAGATATATCCAGAGCATCACGAAAGCTCAAAGAAGGCAAAGCTACCTACTATTCTACAGAAGGAGAAAGGGTGGGTTAGGGAAGGCTTTCTAGAAAAGGTGATATTAAAGCTGAACCTTCAATAGGAGTTAACCAGAGCAGAAAGGATCCTTGTAGGCAGAGAAAACCAGGAGTTGAAACCAAGTCAAGGGATTACGCAAGGACCCACAGTGGCTGGAAAGCAGTGAAGTACACCTAGAGCGTCAGAAGGCACGGATGAGTATCGCGAAGTGGGGTTGGAACCAAAGTGAACACCATCTGTGGAATCTGAACACAACCCCAAAGACAGTGGAAGCTCCCTAAGGATTTTCCAAAATTAAATGGCCTGTCCAGAGTTGTCTACAGGAAGATGTGGAAGACTGGTTGGATAAGAAGATGATAAACTTAAGAGATGAGATCATCCGTTGTTAGCTCCTGCCCAGGAGAAGCAAATATATAACCCCAGGGAGAGATAGTCTCATCCTAAATCCACCCAGCTCCACCTGAACAAAGTCCTTTCTGCAGAATCATGTCCCTCAAAGTAGGAGGGACACAGGAGGGAGGGGAAGGACACATCTGATAAGATCTCTGGTCAAATAAATGCAAAAATATTTCTGGTTAAATAAATGCAAGTTTCTTTTTGCAGGATTTTCAGAGGTTTCGATACGTATCGCACATAGCATATGTAAACGTCAAAACTCACACCAACACAAAACCATTTTCTGACAGCATCTCAAGGGCCCAGAGTTAAATAGAACAAGTAAAAGAAAAAAGAAGAAGAAGAAGAAGAAGAAGAAGAAGAAGAGGAAGAGGAAGAAGAAGAAGAACTAGAGTGTGTTCTACTTCCTGGAAAGGAAAAAAAAAACAAAAAAAAAAAAAAGAAAATAGTTTTCCATAGGATAACAACTGATATTCTCGCTGTGGGATCCGCACATGTTTGTTGATCGTTAAAACAGAGTGGATTCCCAGAGAAATGTGCTTAGCGGCATGTAATCATTCTGTGTGGTGACAGGCTGAGCAAGTTCACCTCCTCCTCCCAGGTCCCCCATGTTTGTTCAGGCCTGAAAGAGGCAGATCCAGGTATTTTAAAGAATGGCAGGTCCTGACCTCTGGAGCAGAGAAACCAGGTCAGCAGCCCTGGAATGTTCCGCTCTCACCACCACACCGGTCTGCATTTGCTCAGCATAGCGGGTGGAGGGGGAAGGCAGAACACCAGCTCAGACCTCCCACGTCCTGGGGGCGGCGGGGGCTGTATCCCAAGTGGCAAGTGTCCAGCTCCATTACACAGCCAAGTAGGAATACTAGGCACAGGGCACCATGTGCAGGCTTCCTCTTTTCTAAACACTGGAAGAAAAAAAAAATCTACGCATCAAGCCATGCCTTTAAGTGACCCTCACCTTGGAACGCCCTTCCTGGCAGCCCCACAACCATTTCCCAGCCGAGTCCCCAGGGCTGAGAGTCTGGGCAGCTCCCGTGCTCCTGCGTGGCTGGGGAGTCGCCTCGTCCTCCCCTGCAGGAATTCTTCACTGCAGAAGAAGCCCATGTTCCTCAGCCACTGCCAGGGCTGCGGGGTGAAGAGTTCAGTGGTGCCACAGGGGCCGGAGGAGGAGCAGGGCGCCTACCAGGGGCACTTGCAGTGGGACAGAATGACAGCAGGCCACAGGCGGCACTAACATCAGAAAACTGCCTGGGTCCCTAAGGAGGGGGCCCAGAGCAGGCCCCACGGGAGAGGCCCTAATACTCTTCTGGCCACCTGGAAAGACTCCAGACACTGCCTCTCCCGGTATCGCTGCTACCTGCTACTCTCACTGAGAACGGTCAGACCTCTCCTTTATCTCGAAGAAATATCTGCATAAGGCTTCTAGGGGCCCAGCGGCAGCCCAAGACACGTTAGCCCATGCTTCTCCTCCACACTCGCAAATCAGGACCCGACCTACAGCAGCGGGGCTGGCGCTCAGGCCAGGCTCGAGGTGTGTGTGTGGAAGACAGACAAATAGGGTTTTTTTGTCCCCCTGTTCAGTGTTTTTTCTCACTGTATGTCTTTCTCACTGCAGTAAGAAACGTGTCTTTATTTCCTATTTAGTTTTATCTTTTACGAACCTGTATGGCTTTTAAAATGCACCTGAAGCAGATTCTAGAGTCAGATTCGAGGCAAATCCAAATCCCAGCTCCAGCACCTACCAAGTGCAGTGGAGCAGACAGTCCCTCGTCGGGCAGCGTCTGTGCTGGTGGAAACTCCACCACTTCACAAGGCCACTCGAAGACTGGGGAGTGTGGAAAGACCTTCCCTAACAAGCAACACATGCTTCACAAAGGCTATTTTTGTTATGACCGTTAACACTGAATGAGCAAGTCAGGTCACTGGCAGTATTTCCATTTGTGTTATGGCAAAAGCCTATGCATTTGGAAGTATATGGAAGAAATGGAAAAAAAAAAAAGATTTTTCTACCTGAGTCACTTAGACTTTCACATGAAATTTCCCTCTTTGTTCTTACTAGCTTTCTATTAATTTAATGACTTGGCAAGCGAACTCAAAACGCTAAATTTCAGGGGTCCTTCCCTGTAATGTTACAGAATGACAGAGCTGGCTCATCAGAGGAGCGCAGTTGTGGAGGGACAGATAAGTGTAAGCTGGACCGGTGGTGCTGAGGCAAGGACTGAAGTAGCCAATCCTGATGCGGCTGGAGAGTTGCCTGGTTTTAGAAAAACCAGAGGGGTGAGGCCAGGAGATGGATAACTTGATGAAGAGCCCAGGAGTCTTGACGCAGATCAAGAGTGAACTTGGCAGAAGGGAGAGGAAGTGCAGGGAGGGGCTGTGGTCAGACTGACAGGGGACAGTGAGACATCCTCCAGCAGGAGGGTTCCTACTGGGGAGGAGCCCAGAGAGCAGCCCTGGAGCTGCACGTCCAAGTGGGCGGGGCTCAGGAGGCCCGGAGTCCTAGGACCTCTCCTTCCAGTTAGGGGATGGGCGACCCACACTGCCTTTCATGCCATTCTAAGTTAGGAGCAAAGTGACCAGAATTAATGAGGCTTTACGGCCCATCAAATGGGTCCATGGAAGGAGGGTTATTTTTTCTATAAAACTGAGTTAAATGTGATATAGTCATTGTGCACTGGACAAGGGTATTTATTTATAATTCTTGCTCTATTTTTTACCTCAGGAAATGAGTGGTGGTGTTGCTTAAAGGCTTAAAGGTCAAGTGTGTGAGTGTGTGTGTGTGAGAGAGAGAGACAGACAGACAGACAGACAGACAGACAGACAGACAGAGAATGCATTGCTTGTTTTGTTGTCTGACCTTTTCAGCGTTTTAGCTCCAGGCTAGATGTGAAGCAAAGCTGGTCGTCTTATATATAGCAAAATGTCACTGGCAACCAAGGACATTCTGTTCCCCATTCCCAATTCAAATACTTGAAATTCATACTCTGAATAAAAATTCACAATAAATTTTGACTTAGTGAGCATGGAATTATACTTGTCCCTGAGGGGATTTATTTATTACCTCTATTCATAGTGCAGTCATCTTTTTGTATCCAAGGGGAACTGGTTCCAAAATCTCTCGTGGATACCAAAATCTGTGGATGCCCAAGTCCCTATCGAAAATGCCATAGTATTTGCATGCAACCTGTGCACAATTCCTATATACATTAAATCACCTTCAATACCTTATATAATAAAAATACTATGTGAATATTGATTGTATTGTATTGCATAGGAAATAATACTAAAAAAAAATCTATGTTCAGTACCTCTTTCAAATATTTTTTTCTGTGACTACTTAAATCTGCAAATGATAACCTGCTGACTAAAGGCTAACTGTATTATTGAGCACTATTTGCCAGACATTGTTGTTGGTACTGATTCTTAAAGGATTGATAAAATATGAAATTCATGACTGAGAGAAATATATAATTACTTTCTATTAAAGAACTTAAATTATGACTGTTTGCATTTAGGTATTCACGGAGACAAGGAAATAGGAGTGTTGATTTTTTTTTTTACCAAGGTGACCTCTCTACTGCTGTCCCATTGAGACACATAAGGAGATGTGGTTAAATCATCTCAAGAACTCACCGATCTTCAAGCCTGGTGTGTGAGATTCCATCAACCAACCCAATGCTTTTCATCATTTCCCTCCCAACCTCAGATCCAACTAGATCTGCGACCGAAAAAACCCTCTGTCCTCACTGCTGTGTTCGTTCCCTGCCCTCTTGTCCTTCCACTGAGGCCACTCCGACCCGTCACCTTTCAAACCTGTGGTCTCTCTTCTGCCAAGTGTATCTCAAGGACAAAGGGGTGTAGCAGGCATCATTTCTGCTAGTATTACTGTTTTAAACCATTCGTGACACTTTCCTTTTTCAAAAACCTCTCTATAAGACAAAGAGGGATAGATGGTCACCCTCTCACACTATGATTGTAAGAATTGTGGACAGAATGACACTTGTACTCAGCACTCTGTAATATAAAAATCTTCCTCCCAACCAGTATAAGAGTACCGTCTAGTATGCTTGAAATTTGCTGAGAACAGACCACACCTTCTCATCACATATGCTTATATAAAGATAACTAGGGGAGGGGTGGGTATGCCAACTCACGGGATTGCAACACCCATCTCACAATGTACACATGCGCTGCATCGTCACGTTGGGTACTTCAGTCTATCCATGTTTATTTATCAACTATACCCAGTAATGCTTGAAAAAAATCCTCAGCTTTTAATATTCACAACAGCCTAAAGAAGTTGGCCGAGCAGATAACATCTGCCCATTGGCAAACAGGAAACTAGTCAGAAAACAGAGCAGAAGTTTATTTCTCAATTGAGTGCGCGGAGCCAGGTCAGGCCACAGTCTCCTGATCCTTGCCCAGCATGGCTCCGCGCTGAGTGGTAGCGAGGCATCATCTCTCCGTTATTTGTCCTTGGAACAGGAACCCGTCTCCAGCTCAGATCAGCCAAGGCCTAGCTAAGCCACGCAGGAGCACATGCTTATCTACTCAGTAGCCTTCAGACTGGAGGGTAAGCCATGCAAAGCTATGAGGTTCCAACAGTGTCTTTCTATGTTAACCCTTCCTAGCCACTGGCTTGGTGAGAAAGATTCCTTGATGGCACAGGGAACTGACCCCCACCCCCCTCCAACTTTTCAAGAGGCATAGTAAACCTTTTCAGAAGATGGTCACAAGAGGCCCCCAGCCGGCAGCTCCAACAGGTTAGAAGTGGCAGGCCACTTCCCCATCATATGCCCTGACACTCTTGTAGCTAATGTAGATCAATCAGGGCTTTTTCTCTATGGACATGACCACAGACACTGTTTTTCAATCACATATTGACCCATGAAATTAAAAAAAAAAATTGGTCCCTGGGTTAAGCAATTTTTAATCATTCATATCATGCTTGCTTCCAACAAGACTGAGAGGCACCCACAAATTATCAAATACTGCAACCAAAGAGCAAAAATGTAGCAAGGGGAAATCTGTGGGCAGAAATCTTGGGCTGAGTATGCTGTTGCAACTAGACAGGAAATTTCTCTCTTATCTTTCTGACAGATAAAATAGAAAATAGGTTATAAAACACTGATGAACCAAGTCATTCATGCATTTGTTTGTGTTTGTTTGTTTGTTTGGAAGGACATGAAATTTAAGTGACATAGTAATAAATTTACAGCACCTTCTGGGCACTAAGACAGGGTTTCTCAGTGTCTTCTAGACTATCAGAACTATCTGGAATGCTGGTTAAAACTGCAGATTTCTGAGCTTCATCTCACACTCCCACAGTCAGTATGACTGTGAGATGGGCCGAGCGAGCTGCATTTTAAACAAGCTTATTAACTGATTTTTTCCATTCCATCAAGTTGGAGAACAACTCCCCCACGTTCTTAGTAGGTGATAGTGGCTTCTTGTGGAGGTCTTTCCAAACCATCTTTACATCTTACCAAGGAATAAAGCCCCAACCTAGAAAGGTTCACTGAGGACAAACTCCAGGCCTCAGAATCAAGCAAGGGAGAAAGGGCAATGCTGCAAAGGCTTCCAGCCATCTGTGGTGGGAAAACCTGGCTGTCCACAGGTGCTCAGGTTTGGAGTGAGCTTTCTCCTATGATCTCAGGTGACCAAGGCTGTAGAGAATTTAGGCTCCATCTCAGCGCTCCTGTACCTCCTAGAATTTGTCATAGAAGCCCAGGGAGCCTCTAGTCCACATCAGATACAGTGGTGTGAGCTTAGCTGACCACTGAGCTAGATGCTTCCCCTCTTCCCCTTCCCCATCCTCATCCACAAGGAAACAAACAGAGCTCCAAGCCCAGGAGTTTGGACAACAGCCAGACAGCAAAATCCCAAATGAAACAGCTATGCCACCTGCCGCCAGCCAGCCCAAGCTTCCTCATTCTCCAGTGCAGGCTGCTCTCTGAGGGATCTGCCTCAGGGAGACAATCGTGTGTTCTTTCCTCCCTTCCCACAGGTTTGGAATAAATTGCCTCATCCAGTTTGAAGACTTTGCCAATGCCAACGCCTTCCGCCTGCTCAACAAATACCGCAACAAGTACTGCATGTTCAATGATGACATCCAAGGTAAGGGTCCGCCTACCTGACACAACCACTGGGGACTAATGCCTCTTCACCAGGCTCTCCTGATTGCCAAAATTGGGGAGAGGTGTCACCTCATCACTGGTTCACTGCCAGCAATTGTAGGAGAAAAAAACATTAAACTTGGATTCAACTCCAAGTTGGCTAATTCTTAGCTGTTAGGTCTTGAAAAAGTTCCTTAACTTTGCAAACTCTTTGTTTCCTTAGCTTCAAAATAGAGACCATTACCATGGTAGATGAAAGTAAAAATCATGTGTTTGAATATGGGTAGCACATTCTAAACAATGCTGTCATTTACTAGCTATTTGAACTTGGACAAATAACTTCTATGGCTACAGTTTCATCCTGCATTCTGTGGAGATGACAGGAATAATTTTGGGAGAGTTCTGTATAAACTTAAGAGCCCATATACACACGTGGTTCATCAGAATAGAACGTCATACAAATGGTTACCATACAAATGGTTTTACACAAACATAATAACTTACTCTTGGATTGTACAAACACAAGATGGTGTCCAAATCAAAGAGTCAAGACAGTTGTTTTCCTGAACTTGGTTGGAATGTATGCTGTTGAGAATGACAAGCCTGAGAGACATTAGTACCAGAGACACAGAACACTTTGCAAGCCAGCATGAAGAGTCTTCTGGTTCCATGTGGTCACCCAACTCAAGAGCCCAAAAGTAATTACGTGACAGCCCTGGCTTCTTGATGTAGAAGTGCTAGTATCTGAAGCTGAAGCAGAAAGTATGGCTGTCTTGGAAGTCATCTCACCTGACCTAAGAGTTCTCAGCCAAGAGCACCAGAAGCTAGTCCTAGCATTATGGAAGGCCCCCCCCCCCCAAAAAAAAGCCTGATAGTCCACAGAGGATATCATTTGACACACAGCATTTGACCAACAAAATCTACTAAAACTTAAGATTCAAAAAAGAATGAGGCAGTGGGGACAAGGGTCCATCCTTGAGAGTATAAGATTGGCCAGCATCTTATTCTACAGATGATTCCTCTAGAGGCCTGAAGAGGTGACAGCTTCTTACGAAGAGACAGAGTTGACAGAACTCAAGTCCCAGAAAGACTAGCTGTGGTTGACGGCTGAGTATTTAGGATACTCCAGGCACTGTTTCAGCATTGTATACACTCAACCCTACGAGATACTAGCATCTGTGTCTCATGAATAAAGAAACTGAGGCACAGAGAGAATTAGTAACTTGCAAAGCCAATAAAAGTAGAGATGAACCCAGCCATCTGGATGCCTAAGCTGCAAGTTCACAGGCACTCACTGACTGTGCCAAATCTTCCACTTGTATTACCAAGCCACATGCCTCTTTCTTTCCTCTTGGACCACATTTGTGGTGTAGAAGCACAGCTCCACAATGCTTCCCTGGGGACACAAGCAGTGCCACACATTTTGCATCACATGGGACTTGAGGTTGGAAGAGTGTTCCTCGTCTACATGATACCACAAGTTCCCAGCAAGGCTCCCTCTTCCTGTAAGAGGGGGCAGATGTTGTTGCTGTGCGTCACTGGTGAGGAAACTGAAGCATTAGAGTTTAAGGCTTACACAAGATTAATAGCAAGATGGGCAGGGCACAAAGCTGACACTAAAGCCCAGTTATTTCTGACTCTGAATTCTTCTGTCTCCATGACACCACACTGCTGTCATATGTAAGGTGGTGGAGCAGATCCTCTTGCTAAGGGTTCAATTCTAAGCCCCCTCTTCCCTGAGTGTGGCCACTGCTGCTTCCCAGCGTTCTGCTACTCTGATCCTTCTTCTTCCCACTCTGTCCTGTAAGTCCTACACACTACAGACCCAAAGGTAAAGCCCAGTGAGAAGAAAGGACTCACAGTCACAAGTGGGGTAGTGATGCGGCCAGGACAGAAGCTGTGATGTGGAAACCTACGATGCGGACAGAAAGAAGACTAGCAAGGAAATCCCAGAGTAGTGGGTCAACATGGAAGACCCAACCTCTGCTGGAACTGTTCTCCTTACTTCTAAGAAGAAAGGAAGAAGAATGGAAGCCTCAAAGCACAGCACGATGCTCCACACTTGGGAAACGAACATCTGCGTGCACAGAACTGAAAAGCACTACAAGTGAGGAGAGGCGAGAGGGAGAGGGAGGACAGAGCGGCACGCAACGAGGAATCAAGGTGACAAACATAAACCAAAGCCACACCAGATGACCTCGCTGGGATAGGCCCACTCCACCCTGCAGGACCCGGGGACAGACTTTCAAAATCCTACCGGGATCCACACACTCCCAGAGTTGGAACCACAAAACCCCCAAGAAAGTGATACTGGAGCCGCGCTCCCCACCCTAAACACCAGCCAAGTGTCACATCTTCAGTGGAAAAAGGAAAGATAAAAGGTCCTCAGGGCCCACCAACACTGAACTACCTGGGCCAACGTGTGGCCTGGTGTACTGCAGGAGCTTGGGCACATTATCCTCACTGTCACCCAGCTCAGCCACTGCACCAGGCAACCCAGAGTTGCTGGCTCCCCACAGATGACCAAAAAGAGCTCCCCAGGGCCTCTGCTACCTCCTCCACCCTGCCCCGGCTCAGGCCCACAGGAACCTTGGCCCAAGCTAGGGTGGCCCTTGACGACCACAGCTGCCAAGGTGTTGACCCATTACTGGCAGTCTCTTCAGGAATTTGGGATAGGCAGAGGCTCGGGTGACTTTTGTTGTTTCAGCTGGGACCAGAGAAACATCTCTGCACTTGGGAAAGAGGCCTGGTGGGGGAAAGGCAGGGGAAAAGCCATACCAGGACACAGGGCGATTCTGACCTTGGGAAGACTAGCTGCACACCAGGATCCAGGTCCAGAATGCTGCCGACATCAAGGTCTTGGGATGTTGCTCTTCACATGCAAATAGACCACATGGTGCTGCTGGGGACAGAAAGATCCAGCTGGCTCAAAGGTTCCTGTGTACCCTCAATCTCTCCCCGTACTGGTGCTTCCCCAGCCCTTCCACACCCCAGGGCCAGCTGCCTGTCAGGTGTCAGTGCTGCGTCCGGCTGGTACCACCCCCACACAAACGCACTTTAAAGCTCTGATTTGTGAGCCAGAACAGTTAGCAGTCAGACACTAGACTGAGGGAAATCTTCCTTTTCTGCTTTACGGTTTTGGTCAAGTGGCTTTAATTCTCACAGCATTATTTTCCTTATTCGCAAAAAGGACACATAACCTGGTTAACATCTGTGAAATACAGCCAGTAGCACTGGAATGGCCTGGTAGCTTTTCAAAGGCCAGCACCTATTCTGGTTTGTTGGCATATACACAAATTCATTTTTGAGTATTTCCAACATCTGTTACGCCTCTGGTTATGGTGAGGACTGTGGGGTGTATGAGCAGAAACAGTCATGGTGCAGTATGTGACACCAGTTACTAATATGTCTGGCACACAGTAGGCTCTCCCTCAACACCTAGGTGTGGGAGGAGGAAGAAGGGAGGATGGAGACCCAGGACAGAGAGCCTCTGGTGGGGAGGTGGAGAGGCCTGGGGAAAGCACAGGGGAGCTTGAGAAGATGGTGAGAGGGCCACCTCTCTTCTCTCTGCTCTCCCATAGTGCTCTTGTCTCGCAGACCATGGAATAAGCCCCTCATCCCCGAGCTTTCTGCCCACCCCAATGGGTTCTGACTATACATTTCAAGACTCTACCTAGAACTCTTTTCCCAGTCTTAGCTAATTTTGGCTTGTCCCTAATGCCTCAAGTGTCTCTTCCCTTGGGATAGGGCCAAGCCACAGATGGCTAGATGGCCCACCCTTCCCCACAGCCCTGGATGGCCCTGGGCAGTGGTGGCCCACTTCACAGGATCCTGAGAAGCTTCCCAGGGCCACCAATGGGCTTTCAGCCAAACGCTGTGAAACACCCCGAAAGATGACAAGCTTTGCGAGGGCGGGAGGGCCTGGGTGCTACGGATGCCATGTTAAGTGCCGGCAGATGGGCATGAAGGGCCCAGCTCTGAAATCCTTGTCCTGCTGGTCTGTTTTCTCTGTAAAACACCAAAGTTACCCTGGCTCTCCGGGTTCTACTGACCCCCCTCCTCTCCCACCTCACCCATCACACACACCAAGCAGCAGTTCGGGGCCTCCCCAAATCTCCCTTCAAGGTGAAGTTGCCCCAGACTCTCCCATCTGGTCTCTCCCTGGTCCCCAAAGCCCTCCTTTTCATTGACCCTGTGTCCCAAGGCTGCTGTCCCAGTCCTGAGTTTCACGCACGTCTCATATGTCTGATCACAGCTCCTCAGAGGCCTCCCCTTTTAGGCTATTGAAAGGCTAAAACCCTAGAGAAGCTGAGAAGATGGTAATTAATCCCTTTCATTCCTTCAAAGTGCAGCAAAAGCAACCCAGTCCTGCCTTCTCTGTAGGCAAGGAACTGCCGTCTAGCAAATCCAAAGGCTCCAGAAAACGTCTCTATGGCTAAGAGATAGCGTTAGAGCAGTAAGGAGTCTGGGAGGCCTTGGCCTAATGAAAGATAAAGGGAACCCGAGTTATCTGAGTGCTTGTGCAGTGACAAGAGAACAAGCCGGCTTTCAAGGCCCGGAAAAGACCCAGAACAGGGCTCAACACATGCAGCTGAGTAAATGATGGCGGTGGCTGCTGCTGTGGACCGTGGACGCAGGCCTGGCCTTCGTGGAGAAGCCTGACCCAAGGTGCCTCTCCCTGGACTTCCTGCTCCCTGGGTTGACGCATCACCCTTGCCTGGTAAAGTTGTAAATTCTCCTTTTCCTCCAAGGGCCAGCTGTCTACATGGAAACTCCTTTACATCATATGACACCAGCAAAAGCAGAAACTATGTTTTCAGCTTGCCCTTCCATGCAATTTCCTGTACCTACAACCCCAAGTGTTTAGTTTGCAGCAAACGTGATTCTGGAATACTGCCTCTAAAAAAGAAAACTTGTTTGGTCAGCTACCACAAATGGGAATCACCAGGCGTGTTTCCTGCCACTTATGGTAGTCATGGGCACAAGCCACATATGTCCCACATCTCCCTGGACCCTGGGCTTCTCTGAGTGGTTACCTCCAAAAAGCTATGAGACTTCTATCCTCTCCATTTTTAAATTCCTGGCATAAGCCCAGGAGTGCCCCACTAAGTGAAAGCTAGCCATAGAGTTGATAATTTTATTGGCCAAACTTATAATCAGAAGTGTGAGAGCTGCTATTCTCCCTGTTGAACTCTGGTCAGGACAACTTGCACCTTAGAGAAGAGTCCCAGTAGAGAAAGGAGACCCAGGCAGGAGCCATGGAGGGTGGGGTTCCAGGAGCAGGGGCAGGACGGGTTCTCCTAGAGGAAAGAACGGGCAACAGTAGCATGAAGAAAGGTCAAGAAAGAAGAAATTTCAGAACCGATCACTGAATTTGTTGAGGTGGAGGCACTTGGTGATGCTGACAGAACATGGCTCAGTCACTTGAGTGGATTTGGGCTCCAGAAACCACAGAGGGGAAAGCAGAGGTAGAAAGCATATTCTGCTCTTTCCAAGAATTCGACAATAAAGGAAACAAGGAATCAAGTGAGACCCAGCAAAGGTCAAGGCAGGGCCTTATGGAACCCTCAGGATGGAAGCTTGACTATGTGTCTGTTGATGGGAATGACTTTGTAGCAGGGGATGAGTTGAAGAGGCAAGAGGCAGGAAAGAACTGGAGTAGACCAGAAGGACTGTATCCAGGGAGGCCTCAGCTGGGGGGAGGGCAGCCCCTGGTGGTTGCAGCAGGAACGGAAAAGTATGTGGGCATCTGGCAAGCGGATTACACACATGTAGGTAAGAGCAGTCCCTTTTTTTTCTGATTCTTTCTCTTTCCTTTGAGTCTCATTTTTCTAAGAAACAATTGTGGGAACACAACAGCGCCTGCTTTGCAAAGCTGCAATGATTCAACAAGCAAAGCAGGTAAGTGCATAGCACAGGGCCAAGGTCACAGGAAGAGTGGTTGATAGATGGCAGCTGCCCTGTGTTCCTTTCTTAAATGGTACCACTCTGTCCTGCCAGATTTCCCGCTGCTCTGCATCCTCTCCTTCCAGGGTCACAGCTAGACACTGACATCTCCTGTTCCTTTTACCACCCACCCTTGGGTTAGGGAAACCATGATGCCTCTCCAGCTGCCCCAACTCTAATCAGGGAAGGCAGCTTGGGCTGAAGATTCTGAAGGGGCCAAGTGACACCGCAGGCTTCCCGGTTTGCTTCCCACAGGATACTGGACCCAAGCTACTGTCTCATTCATCCATACTCTTTCCTCTCCCCACCTCTCCCCTTCTCCCTTCCATCCCCTCCTCCCCTCTCTGTACCACTATGAAATATCATGATCTCCTATCCCCACTCAGCGCTGAATTTCTGCAGGAAAGCCCATTTATTCAACTCTCAGCTTCTAACGCCCCAAAAGATACTTGACACCCAAAAGAGACAGAGAAAGGGGAGGAAAGGGGCCCAAGAACAAGGTGGTGTCTTTGGGGCGGTGACAGAACATCTTTGGCGCCATCTAGCGGCCACACTTTGGGCACGTCCTGGGGAAGAAAGGCTGTCCTAACAGCATGTCCTGAGCAGAAAATTCCCTCTATCTGACAGAAAACTAGTGCCTCGCCTAGAGAGGTCCACCCCGTGCGGTGCGACTAAGACTTGCGTGGGCACACAGGTCATCCAGAGAGGTTTGGAAATCCAGATTCCGACTCAGGAGAACCAAAGTGACAGCAGGCTTTGACGGGCAGAGTACATGGCATGTGAGTGTTGGCAGAAAAACCAAGAAATGGAGGCAGTTCCCATAATAAGTGGACCTATTATTATGGACTGATGAGGGGAGAAAATGACAAGCAAAGGTCATTTGGGGGTTCAGGGAGAGGACCGTACAGTGCAATTCTTGCCTCTGTTTTAAGTACTCCAAATTACAAGTACATTTGCTTTCTTTCATGTTAGTTTAGTTTCTTTGAATGTAGTTATATAGGGAGGACTCTGGCCTTACTCCAGTTAGAAGTAGAAATGGGAAAAGAAGGGGTGAGTAGTGATCCTTGGGGGTGTAGAAGAGGTCGTTTGTGCTAAGACTCAAGGAAGAAATAATGAACCACACAACTTGTATAGCAAATGGGGATAGCATGGGCAAAACAACACAAGTTTGAAGCAGAGGGCATGTTTAGGAACCATGAATAATGTCACTGGTATGAAAAGGCATAAAGGTGCAAATGTTGGCTTGCATAGAATACTGTGCTATACACAAAACAACAAAAATATGTTGTGAACAACTTTCCAATATCCATCTCACTTGGAATCCTTCAGTGACTTCTTTCCTTGCAAACAGGAATGAACCTGGTCCATTTGGTTACCTGTGCTCCCCTCAGTAGCCAGAGCCTGGTGCATGATTGGTGCTCAACAAATGACTGCAAAAATTTCCAAGGACCTCTGGCTGCTGGTGGGTATAGGCATTTGTGCCCAAGTCTTGAGGAACTGGAGCACTGATTAGGCTCCAACTATTTACTAGGCCTTTATCTCAGCCCAACACAGAACATCTAAGCCAAGCATTAATCTAACACATGTTCTTGGAGAGGATCCCATCCCTAAGTCAGAAAAATACAAACCACCCAGAAAACTGCAAACAGAGAACACAAAAATTCACTCCCAACACAGCCCCACCCTGTGGCCTCTGGTGCTCTGCAATTCCTTCGGGGTTGTGTGTGTGGGTATGTGGGTGTGTTTTATCATAATCAGAATTGTGCGACGTATACTACTTTAAGGTTCTCTATTTCTCCAACAAACTCAATGAAGCAAAGCTTGGTGGTTAAGAGCACCTGCTCCAGAACCTGAATCCCTAGGTTCAAAATTGATACGTGTTGTACCATCATGGACATCTTAAGAAAACTGCTCTGTCCCCTATTTTCCCACTTTGGAAAATGCTTAGGATAATAATGAGGGTTTGATAAGTATCTTTATATTAAGACAATGAGGCACGGAGATATCTGCTAACTTCAGCACTCGGGGACACTGCAGTAGAAGAATCACAAGCTCAAGCCCAAGCCAGGCAACTTAGTAACTTAGTGAGTGACTGTCTTCAAAAAATCTTAAAAACAAACGAATGAAACATTGGTAAGGGCTGGAGGAATAGATCAGCTGTTGAAGAGTTTGCCCAGCCATCACTAAGTACCTAACTTTGATTCCCCAGCACCACTTAAGCCAGTTGTGGTGGCACACACCTGTAATCCTAGCACTCGAGAGGCTGAGGCAGGAGGGTTTCTGTGAGTTCAAAGCCAGCAGTGACTACATAGTGAATTCAGGACCAGCCTAGACTACAGAGTGAGACCCCGTCTCAAAATAAATAAATAAATAAATAAATAATAAAAACCCCAAAGGTCATTGTATTAGTTTGGGTTCTTTCAAAAGGCAGAATTTACATATTTTGTAACAAAAGAATCTTATTAGGAAGGTTTACAAACCCGAGGATAGAGATAGTCCAAGATGGCTGCTCGGCGTGAAGTAGATCTCCCGCCGGGACTGCAGGACAGCTGGTGAGGGTCGGCTGCAGATCTCAGGCGAAGACCAAAGCCTGAAGATCGGCGACTGAAGAGCAGCGACGGGCAGACAGACACAAGATGAGACTGGAGCGAATCTGTGCTGACGATCTGCACGACGTCCGTAGACAATTGCGAAGGAGAGAGCTTTCCGAAGGAGAGAGCTTTCCGGGAGGAAGAGGCCGTAACAATCTTCCCTCTTCCTCCGTTTTATTGGAGCTCCAGTTAGGCCTCCCACATCCGGGTGGGTGCTCTTCCCTCATTTGCCAGCTCACAAGTCACTCACACTCTAATCCAGGCTGGTTCTCAATTCCCAATCTGGGCGTGGTTCTCAAACCCTAACTCAGGTGTGGTTCCTGATTCCCTCAAATTGATGTAATCTCTTCAAGGCTCACAGGGTTCAATCCCCAGGACCGCCCCCCCCCCCCCCGCCCAAAAAAAAAGAGAAATCTAACATTAGTCACTAACTCATGGCATTTTCCCTGTTGCTACGCAATCTTCATAATGATCATTTCCATGGCTACAAAATAGAGCCCCGCCTGGGTAACCTAATGGCCTTGTGAGACTTTGTCAAACGGGAAGGGTGGCGGAGGATGTAACTCGGTGTAAAGCCCTCGGTGCAGTCCCCAGACCACAGAAAATAAGAAGAATTTCTACTGAGTGTCAACACTATTTAACTTTTATTATTCTTTTATTAGACATTTAGGTTATTTTCAACCCTGTGCACTGTAAATAATACTATCATAAGTGTCTTATGACCTATATTTCTGTGTTTTCCATGCATAGAAGTATGGAGGTCGAAGGGCAAAATATGCCCTTGGTCTGCACTGAGAAATACGAGAGTGAAAGAGACAGAGAGAGACAGACAGACAGACATACACAGATAGACAGACCTTTTTAAAATCCAAAATATTCTGTAGCTTTTCCCTCTGCATCGCTTCCTCACCGGCCACCAGGCGAGGCTAGCATCATTTTAGCTCATACAAATTGAATAAGCTACAAATAGTTCCACATTACTTTGCCTTTGACCATCATGGACGCTTAACATTGCCGACTGTGATTTTGTTTTTACTGGCAGTGCCATGTTTCATTGTGGGTCTGTACCTGTTGCTCTGACGGAGAAAATTTATGTAAAGAAAAACCTCAACTATGTATTAGAGTACTGAAAAGCAGGGAATACACACTAGAAACCTAGTTGCCTTTCCTGAGGCTGAGGGGACAAAGAAAAGTGGAGGTGGCAGCTGGCCGGTGCCTGTCTCTTGAGGAAACCTACTGTGAGGCTAGTTCTCCCGGCAACAAGGACAAGCTAGAAGCATCTGCTACAGTGGTGGGGAGGTACCATAGTAACAGGATTGACTGATTTAGCAAAAAGCAAAATTCAAGACACTTTGTTAAAGTTCAGTATTGAATAAAAAACAGCTACATTTTCATTAAAGTTTATACTAACATTGCATAAGACATATTAAAAATTATTTGTTTATCTAAAATTCAAATTTTACTCAACATTCTGCACTTCAGTGGGCAACCCCACAACACTAAGGTGTTGGTGAAAAAAAGTGTTCTGCTCCCCTTATCTAGCCTTTCAGTCTTCCGCTAGTGCCCCCTGTCGGCAGAGCCCAGTATAGGCAGCCAGTTGGCAAAGCCGAGCGGTGCCTGCACAAGGGTGGCTTTGCTGTTGAGAAGCAACCGCCTGCTTGGAATTGGGTGATTACACACAACCTACCCTTTTGACTCTTCAGCATCCGCGAACTTTATTCTACATATTTTTGCTTACACACAAAAAAATCGTTAACAAAATGCACGTATCTCCAGCAAATGTATACAATCTCACCTTCTCTAAGTAGGAAGAGATCAAGACTCAAGGGTCATTTTAATCATCTCTGGAATATAGTCACACTATCTATCTCTGGACAAGATTAGCTGCTTTTAAAATTCAGTTATGGTCACACTTGAAAGTTCCTTTACTTGAAGACTGAACCTCCACTAACATTCTTAGTGGCTATATCAATCAAGGAAGAAATATGTATGGCTGTTCATTCCATTCCTCGTTTCTTTAACCAGACATGAGGACACAGAAAATATTCATCAGTTTCTTCCTCAACCTTCTATTCCTTGTATTCATGTCCTTAGAAAAGACCTAAGTTGGCCAGCATTCTTTGCCCATTGGTATGACTCAAACCTTCAGTTCTGAAAGTTCTAGATTTCCAGTAGTCCTGCCTCTCTGCAGTTGTCACATTGTTTATCTTTACTATCGAACATGTAAGACACACCTCAAAGAATTCCCTCATCTCCAAATACCCAAAACAGAAGCTGTGCCTTTGCACAGTGGCTTAGTGGCTTATAGAGTCCCAAGGGGCCAGATGGTAGTCTCAGCTCTCAATTCAAGAGAATTACATTGTGATTCCTGATGAAAGGATTTCTCTCTTGGGGTCTAAAATTTCCAATCCAGTAAGACACAAAGTTGAAGAGCCAATAAGCAAAAATTCTGCAAGCAGGTTATTAGGTAAAATAGAGAAGCCACTGTCATTTCCAAACCCATGTGTCCTGAGGGACAGAACAAACAGACTGCATTGTTTGCTAAATCAAATCACATACTACATCTTGTAAGAATCATGTCTATAGAATGTTGCCTCCATTCTCTCTTCCTCTATATCAGCTGTCCATTGTACTGACCTGTTACGCCAACTGCTCGGGAGTGGTTGAGTATACATTTAAAAACCATAAGTTCTGTGAGCATACGCCTTTGATGTACTTCCTTCAGTGTGAAATGAATTCCCTGATTAGAAGCCTGTTGTCTGAAAGATAGATAGATGGTGAATGGGCATTCCAAGCACCCCCAGGTGATGGTACTGGTAGAAGCATTATAGGCAAGTGGAGAAATTCATTTCCCGAATGTCTATTCCAAAGAGGGCACATCTCTTTCTTCATGAGGGAAGAAGGACAGCGGTCCCTTCAGGCATTGGTGTCATACCAGAAGTTCAACATTGGTCTCTGGCATTGGCAGGTTAATCATTCAATGGTGTCAGTAACAGATCATGATTGCTGAGAGAAAATTATGCATAGCCTCCATCCTTGCCACCATGGCTACTTTATGTGTGGCTAGAAAGATGCTGTTACATGAAATACACAGGACATGACACTGTGTCCACCTGATCATTGAGAGCATTTTTTCATCATGTCCTTTGGTGAGTTTTTGCATGGGACAAATATATTCACACTCTCAACTTATTCCAAGAGATCTGTCTACACAGTGCTCCCCAAGACTTCTTCATTACCAGTTCTACTATTGTTCTCTCCAAGTGCCCAACCATTAACAACTACCATGGAGCCATCTCTTGTACCAAAGTGAAACACCAAATTTACCAATCAAAGTCACAGCCACTGTCCTTTGCCATTATCCTTTAGAGATGCCTTTGCTGGGACTATAAAGTGGCAACCTTACCTTTCTCGTTGGTGCAGACATATCATTAAGAACATTCTGTTAATGAAGCCCAACGTTTTTGCTCCTTGGTCAGCTGGTCAAAGAGTTCCCAATGAGGCCTTAGATGTGGAAGGGGGAAGCATCATGCAGCAGTAGTCTGAGCTGCCTGCACATACAGCTCACCTGTACTTTCTGGACACACTGAAGCAGTTTAATGGTAGCGTATGCTATCAGATGCACCAAGCCTTATGACTTGGTGGGTAAAGTAGGCAGCTCAGAACACAGTCACTCAATATCACGTGAGGCTGTGTTCTCATTTGTCTTTATTCAGTTATCACTTAAATAAATCCTCTTTCTAGATTCTATTAATTTGAATTTATCCTGTCATTTCACTTACGAATGTTGGTGGTAGCAGCACCTGGCTTTCTGGTTTTCTGTCCCTGGGACAAGAAGCAATCCAAGACTTCTTTTCTTCAAAAGCAGAATAATTATCTACAAGGAGGGCATAGGTTTGTTCTAAACCTGAATGCCTACAGGCTTTGACTTTTATAAAAGATAAGTCAGTTCTTTCCCTATGAATCACAAGTGTTGTGAACTCTGTAAGGGTCTTCTCTTGGGGGCTAGAAGCCAGTGGTCAGAGGTTGGTAACAATCCACTCCATTGCAGGCACAGCCTCTGTTGCTGTGGCAGGGATCCTGGCTGCTCTGCGAATCACCAAGAACAAACTTTCCAATCACGTGTTTGTTTTCCAAGGTGCAGGTGAGGTAGGTGCCCTCAGGAGTGTCTATCATTGTTCCAGGAGAAGAATAAGAATGGGTGGGGGCGGATCAAGGAGGGGAAATGTTCTGGGCTTTGGAGAAGAGGAAGTGGCACAACTATCTCCTGAATGTTGCAGCTTCCTGAGCCCCAAGGTATTAGTTTCTCAAGGCAAAGACTTAATTAACTGATCCTCCTGGGTATTGTGAGGCTGGGGAAAATAAGGCGAGCTGATCTTGGTGAGATGCCTGATATATCCTGAGCCGCTACTTCTCATGCGTCTAAGCCTCCTGTTTATGCTATCTCCTAGGCAGCTATGGGCATTGCCCACCTCCTTGTCATGGCCCTGGAGAAAGAGGGTGTACCTAAGGCAGAGGCCACGAGGAAGATCTGGATGGTGGACTCCAAGGGGCTGATTGTCAAGGTTTGTCAGCTTGGAGATAAAAGTTTTCTTCACACAGTTCTCAGGAACTAGATTGGAAGAGTTATCTGAGAGGAAGAGTGCTCAGACAGAACAGACAAGTGGAAACGGGCAGAGACCCAAAGTAAAACCCCCAGCCAGATGGAATCATGTGTGAGACACGAGTGAAGGAATAGACGGGAGGAAACAACTCAGCTTCGGACTAGAACAACGCGATGGGCACAACTTTATGACCCTGCCCCAGGGTATTTTCGGAAATCTATGCTCTAATTTTCAGAATTCCACAAATATGGAATGTTAGTGAGCAATGAAAAATGATGACAGAGAGAGGAATGGGGAAGTACATGGGGTCATCAACCAAGAAAAACCAATACTTTCCTCGGAAACTGGCTTCCCTGTTGCTCCATATGAAGCCAGATCACTGCGAGTAGGCATCTAGGCCTGGTGTTTCCTCTTCCCACTCCTGTGCCATTCTGGAGCTTGTTGCCAAAACAGGTTGCCACAAGCACAGGCTGCCTGAGCCTGTCACTCTTTCCTCCTGCCTGCTTTTCAATACCACTTGGCTTACCTCATCGAAGTAACCACTACCTACAGGGCTCTCAAAGCCGACATCCTCACTCAGGGTCTCATGAGGCCAGCTGGGGCAAAGAAGTCATCAGAAATATTTGTGTTCGTTTACCAGCACCTGTGCCACCTGTCACCCGTAGAATTCTAGCTGAAGAAATGGAAGGAATCTAGAGCTGGCTATTCTGAGCCTATCCTGTCTTAGAGCTCAGCTTAGAGTTACGAGAAGGCTCATGGTGCTTTTAAAATTCATTCACCTTAGCTCCCCGGCCCTGGGTGGATTGATCCCTCTCCCTCAGCTGGGCCTCGGTGCTGGATGTCTTGAGGCCAGAGGCCCTGGTCAGGCTCAGGCATTTCCTGAGCGTTCTCTGTCCTGGCTCAGCAAGCCATGATCCCAGCAGCTCAAAGAAATGCTTTATAGCTTCTCCCTGTATGATCTGGGTTAAGGAAACACATGAAAACAATCTCTCTCTCTCTCTCTCTCTCTCTCTCTCTCTCTCTCTCTCCCTCCCCTCTCTCTCCCTTTTTTCTCTCTTACACACACACACACACACACACACACACACACACACACACACACAAACACACATGCTTACACACACAGAGGATCCATCTAAGGTTCTACTGAGAAATTTGATCAAGAGCATGAGCCCCAAAACTTCTAAAAGCCTGGACCAATTTATGAGGCTTAGCAGAGAATGCACTCAGTTTCCAGGTGTATCCATTCCACTGTCCAACAGGCTCTCAGCCTCACACCTGTTTCATGAGCCTACTTTCCCTGCAGGGGAGGAGCCACTTGAACCATGAGAAGGAGATGTTTGCCCAAGACCACCCTGAAGTGAACTCCTTGGAGGAGGTGGTGAGGCTGGTGAAGCCCACAGCCATCATAGGTATGAGGAAGATCACCCACTGCCCAGCTCAGCTAACTGTTTTAACTTACAGATGGAGAGACTGAGGCTCAGCCAGGAGGCACACAGATGCTCTATCCCCTATTCCATGTCTAATTTAATGCCAGTTTGACTGCATGGCTACTGTATAAAATTATAGGACTAATTGGAGTGGGAGATAGGAATGTGTAATAATATAGTGCTTCAGAAAAGCACAGAACTAATCTCTGTAAGATGAGAGGAGCACTTCTACAAAACAGGGACCCTAGCATTTCTCCTTGCACTAGAGGAGCAGCCCATTTTCAATGACAATGGCCAGGAATGTCTTAAGGAGAATCAAACTGGCAGAGACATTTAGACCAGCGCTCCTTTAGGGATGAACTGGAGGTCTCAGCTCAAGTAGGTAGACTCTCCTCTTTATTTCACCCGCAGTTCCTATGATAGGCACATCCCCAAGACTCCTAAATCTTGTATGGTGGACTTGCTTCCCCGCAGAGGAGAAATGGGTTGTGTATAAAGAGTAGGCATCCCCACTACCCGACCCTTTTCCCTGTAGGTGTTGCCGCCATCGCAGGAGCCTTCACGGAGCAGATTCTGAGGGACATGGCCTCCTTCCACGAGCGCCCTATCATCTTTGCCCTGAGCAACCCCACCAGCAAGGCCGAGTGCACAGCTGAGAAGTGCTACCGGGTCACTGAGGTCAGCGGGGAGTTCTTCCTTCCCCCTGCTGAAAGGACGTAGTAACAATGACTTTGAGTAACTTAGCAGAGTGAAAAAATAATCCTATCATCATGAGCAAACTGACGTTCAGAAAGGTGAAGTAACTGGCTCAACATTACAGAGCTAAGTAGGAGAGCTGGCCCTCAAAGCCCAATCTCTTACCATTATTCTACTCTCCTCAAAATTCCGCCTAAACAACAAACAGCTTTGGCCTGAATCCAAGTCTCTATAAACTCTAGGCTACTTCCATACGTGTTGTATCCTGGGTTGGCCTTCCAGGGAAGAGATTTTAAAAAGGTACTATGAACTCCAGCATGTTTCAGTGGTTTCTTGACTGTCAGATAACTTGATATGGGGATGGGAGTGAGCAGCGCTAGTCAAATAAATTAAATGTGCTTTGATTACTCACCATGTTTTCAACTAAATGCTGGGCATATGGGAGAGGCTAAAGGAGGGTCCAACATCTGGAAGATAAGAAGAGTCACCATTACTGTCCTAAATCAGTCTCCATCCCTGGTTTTCTTCTTGCCTTTAGGGTAGAGGGATCTTTGCCAGTGGAAGTCCCTTTAAGAGTGTAACCCTGGAAGATGGGAAGACCTTCATTCCCGGGCAGGGAAACAATGCCTATGTGTTCCCCGGAGTGGCCCTGGGAGTCATCGCTGGCGGGATCCGGCATATCCCAGATGAGATCTTCCTCCTGACAGCAGAGGTACCACCGTCTTTGCTCCTTCACTAGGTCAACACTAGGTTCTACACAGGGCCTACAAGATTCCTACCCTATTGTCTCTTCTATCCACCTGCTCCATCCTTGACTACAGACCCCTAAAGAGCTTGAACCTCAAGCATCCCTCCAGATCCCTGTGAAGCTTTGCCCTCTCTCCAGTCACACCCAGCGGTCTGAGAATTAGGAGGAGCTGGTAGGAGGGGTGTTGTTGGGAGGCACTGGAAACGAGGGGACATACCTAGGACTGCTCATCACCTACCAGCTATACCATCTAAAGATGCCTAGATGGAGATGCCACCAAAGCCACCTGAAACTGACGACTTGTGGGCCATGACAGGCAATGGAATCTTCCACATCAGCTTGATACCTGGCAGCAGGGACATTTTCCATAAGGGAGGAGGCAGGGTGAATGCCTACTTAAGCACCCTGAAGGGAGTATTATGGATATCACACCAGGTGTCATGCCACCGAAGTTCCTGGAGGAGTTCTTTACTGGAAGAAAGGTTCTTTACAAGGGAAAAAAAGAAACCATAAATCAAGATGGACTGCTCCCATTCAGAATAACAGTTATAAATCATAATTAATAAGAACAGTTCTGACATGTTGAGTGACTACAAAACAATGGGCACTTGGCATTTATTCTTATTCTGAAGAAACCAAGGCATTGATAGAAATGTCTCTCAATTAATTAGGCTTATCCATGCTATATGTAAATACCAAATATATTTATACCAAGCAAGCTCCAATGTTTGCCCTGTGACTTCAAAATTCTTTTAGATTTCTTCCTCACATGGCTCTGGTGAGAGCCCAAACCCAAGGAGATAAGGGAATGTCCTCTAGGTAGCACTGTCCCAATCCACCTCTGCTGAGTCCCATGAGGAAACTGTCCTATGCCCTAGGTTCCTCCTTCCTGTGTCTGGTCTTTCAGCAGCGAGTCTACAAGGCCAGAAAATAATGTCTCCTGAAAGCGTTAAGCCACATCCAGCCCTGTGCACATGAGTTAAGTGTGTGCCACACAGCCTTATCTCTATTGTCTGGATACTCTGGGTATTTATGTCTCTTTCCGTTGCTGTGATGAGTGTACTTGTCCTGTGGCCGTGGGAAGGGCTGTTTGAACTCCTTGTGGGGACAGAAGAGTCACCTCTTGCTTAGAATCAGCCTGAAAGCAAACCCCTACCCCAGTCGTGCAGAAACCCTGTGCCCTGTGTCCATCCGCATTAGAGCCATTCACGCTAAGTGATGTAATTGTTAATTGTGCACCAACAATTATCAGCAGTCTCTTCTCCCTGAGGAAAACTTTTCAACACAGGTCCTCAGCACTTAAACAGAACCTGCATATGGTAGAGCTCGGAGACTATTACAGTGCATGAAAGGAGAGGAGGGAATGCGAGGAAACACTTTATTCTTCTTTGCTCTTTCCCTCTCTAGCAAATTGCCCAGGAGGTCTCAGAGCAGCATCTGTCCCAGGGGAGACTGTACCCACCACTCAGCACCATCCGAGATGTGTCCCTGAGAATCGCCATCAAGGTAAGGGGAGCCCACCCTGTAGATGGGGAGTGAGGCTCAGTCACCTTCTTTCTGTGGCTTTTGAAAGACCAAGAGGATTGCAGAGGCCCCATGACAAATGTCTGCCTGCTGCTCAAGCCCCACACCCCACCCCCCACACTCACTCACGCCAGTTTTGGGAAAGCTCCTGGATTTCCCCTCAATTACCAGGCGGAAAGGACACCAAAGCCTGTGGTCTTGGTGATGGGAACCAAAATGTGGGTGGAATTTTGAAAAAAATGAATCATAATTGCTCATTTATAAGAAAGGCCAGCCTGCAGAGCATCTTGAAGAAAGCTTGGCTTTGAGGTCCCAGCTCTGCCGCTCAGTAATGGCCCGTTCACTTTACCTGCCTGAGCCTCGGTTTCCTCCTTTTCCGAATGGGCCAATGTCCCTGTCGCCCGGAGTTGTGGAGAAGATCAGAAGAGAGCAGGGAGAAAGCTGCACACCCAGCGCCTCCAGGCCCGGGAGGTGCTCATTCTCTCCCTTCCTGTCAGGACAGCAAGGCCTAGGGTTATGCTTAGGTTCGTGGGACATTCCACATTGTGTGACTGCTCAGGTGACAGGTTTTCAGAGAATCTGAGCATGGTGGTGGCCCCGAATGATGACTGCTAAAGCTGGACTACGGGTCCCTAAGACTTTACTCTCTTTTTATTTCTATCTATGCGTACACTTTTCTTTTAGAACCAATGTTATAAACTCGTCTCTCAATAGCACACCCTCCCTGTGCGTGGTCCAGAGCACGGTCCAGAATCAACCCTCCAGACCAGTAGGCTAGCTCATGGGCTAGCTCCACCCCATCCACCTGCTTCCTGTTGGGAACATTAGATCCACATGCTTTGAAGCCAAATATATTATCCAAACAATGGTGTGCATGACGTTATGTCATCCAAACTCCACCCAGGAAGGAAAACAAAACTGGACATTTTTACCTGTTACCTGATTTTATCCACACACCGCTCTGCAGAAGGCATCCTTACAGTCACTTTGTGGATGGGGAAACGTAGACTCAGCACCCACAGCCACTGGAAGTAGACAGAATATCGGCGGGGCCTCCTGGCCCTGGCCCAGTATTTATACCAATATGTCAAAGCTGCCTGTCTAGGCAGAAAGCTTGAAATCATTCCCACTCGGTGGACTCGTGGACCACGAGCCATGAGAGGAACGTGGCTGTGTATTCCCCCACCCTAGATTCCCATGTGGGGGGCCTTCGGGCGGGTTTTCCCTTGGATCCAGTTCCTCAGCCAAACATGTTTTTCCCTAGGTCCTCGACTACGCGTACAAACATAACCTGGCCTCCTACTACCCAGAGCCCAAGGACAAGGAGGCTTTCGTAAGATCCCTGGTCTACACTCCAGACTATGACTCCTTTACGCTGGACAGCTACAGCTGGCCCAAGGAAGCCATGAGTGTTCAGACAGTCTGAGGCCATCACACGGGCTGGTCTAGGGCTGCACGAGGCCCAGAATTTTCGCACAATATATGTGGGTTCCAAAATCGCCTCCTTGTCGCTGTGTTTTCTTTCCTATGAGCCCGGTGGGTGAGGGGAGATGCTGAGGCGTACAGTGAATGAAGGTGTTGTCCCTGGAAGTTTATTTTCCCATGAACCTCTCCTGATTTGCTGCCCAAGCGTTTTTCACCCATTGACTGCCACCTGTTGTCTACGCCCCGTGGGACATACACAATCCTTCCTAGACTCTTGTTTCTATAGAGCTCAGGGTCTAATGGAGGAAACTGGACACAATTCATTTTGCCACAAGGGGAAAAACAACTGGTAAGTTGTGTTTTGTTTTGTTCTTTTTAATGTGCAGATGGAGTTTGAGGGTGCTCAGAAAAGGGAGTAGACGGGAGTGAATCTCTCCTGGGAGGACACCGAGGAGCCTCAGGGGGGAGCAGTGTTTCTACTAGGTTTCACGAGTGAAGGATGGATGGGAGTTATGGGGAGATAAGGAATGTGGGCGCAGCCACTGGCCAGAAACTGTGGTCCACCCATCAGGGAGTTCAGCTCCTGTCCCAGGGATACACTCACTCCTAGACTCAGCAGGGTGTGAGGCCTGAGTGACCAAAGGCAACACACTCGTTAGGAATGCTCACTGCCCTATGGATTGTTGAGAATTCAGGCTCTTTTTTTCCTTTGGTTACTACTAAGGGGGAAACCAAGGGAAGGAGGGGAGAGGCTGGCATGGCAAAGCGTGAGGACGAAGAGAAGCAGTGAGAGAGGACACACACATTTTGGGAAGTTCCAAGAAAGACTTCCTTTTCCTAGCTCCAGAGCCCTTTCTCCCATCCCTCGCACTCAGAAGTCCCGTGAGCCACCCAGGACAGCCTTCTTGTAGATGTTACATCAGCCTGTCCTGGGTGTTTCGTAGACCAACTTCAGATGAGTCTCTACTTCCTTCATGCCCAGCAGAGCCCACATGGGAAAGTGTAGGGATGAGGAAAGAGTTTGCGGCCCCTCCTGAGGCCTTGGGATGGCAGCTTCCAATCTCTAATTTCTTTACATTAATCACCCCTGGACCTACTCTCCCTGCCAACTCAGCACCAGGATCCCTATAGCCCACAAGGAGTAACTTCTGTTTCTCCACCTTTCGATGACAAGCCGGGTGGACTGTTAGGCTCCTAGAGTAGTGAGCAAAGCTCTCACTCACCATCTGCTCAGATACTTTTATTTTTAATTTCTGCTTTTTTGATTCTCCTGTTCAGCCAAGAATATTCTGAGAAAACGTCTGTCCTCTATGACCTTTGGGCTTACAGAGAATGGGAAACCATTCAGAGGAGGATTTGAAGAGTGAAGCTGGAAAATAAACTCTAGAAAATCATACACACTAGCTTTCTTTAAAGTGTGATGTAAACCCCTGCAGGATTTTTTGTTTACTGGGGGGTAGGTTGGGGAAGTTTTTTGGGTAGAAACTGACAGGCTGATCTCACAATTTATATAGAAATACAAATAACCAAGAACAGCCAATGTTTTAACAATGACCAAATACAGTATTCAATTTCAAAAACTTACTATATAAAATATCATGATCAATACTATGTGATCGCACAGATAAGTAAAAAAGTAATTGGGTGCACACACAAGTCCTTAAATTTATGGCAAACTGATGTTTCATATGAGCTAGCAAGGTAATTTAATACACAATAATGTTAGTCTTTTTAAAAAGATGCTGAAATATATTTTTTAAAACTTAGACATTTCATACCATCCATAATAAGCAAATCAAGAGAGAACAGAGACTTACCTGTATAAGTAAAAACTATAGTTTTAGAAGCAAATAAAGTGGAGAATCTTATAAGTTGGTTCAAGGAGAGTTCCTAGATATCATTAAAAATATGATTCCTAAAACAGAAGATACTTCATCAAAATTCTGGAAAGTAAGTAGCAGATTAGGAGAAAATGTTTACAAGTCATATTATCAGATGAAGACATTACATCCAGTATATGTATAGATTTCTTACACCTCCATGACACGTCTGTGTTTAAGATGCTTGGGTATGACAGTATTAATATGTGAATGGCACATGAAAAGGAGCTTAACATCACTAATCAAATGCAAGCCGAAACCACAGTGGACACAATGCACCCTCTCCAGGATGGTTATCATTAAAAAATTACAGGCTGGTCAGGATTTGAAAAATTGCAACCTCAGAGGATGTTATCTCCTACATATTATGAGGTCAAGGTGTGCCCTGCCTCCTAAGTCTCCGTTCTAACCCCTCAGCCTTGCGTACGTTGCCCCGTTACTAGGCAAGTGTCACACAATATGGTGACTGCTGCGGTTCCACCACTCAGGTCTCTAGATCTGCAGCAATCGTTCCTCCAGGGGTCATCACCAGCTGTGTCCCTCTCTGAGAATTGCCCTTGATGAAAGGAAGATGTGTTCATAACCAAGATTATGCTATCATCTGTAGTCTGCATCCAGTGACTGAGTGAAGGGTCCAAAGCCAGCTCCATTGCCCCAATTGCAGACATCTCTAGATAGTTATCCCCTGCTCGCTTCTCCCTGGGAGTCAGGCTGAGGGTAGCATGACCCTATTTATCACCACTCAACTTCTTATGCCCATCCTGCTTTTCCCAGGTGGTGTTCCCTGAGAAGGTGCCTCAGTAAATCTCTGGATGAAAATCTCAGATTCAGTGTCTGTTTCTTTGGGAATCTAACTTGGAACAGATAGAAACAAACTGGCTAAATTTTTCAGTTTTCCAATCTTCTGCACCTGTTCCTCATGATCGCTAATATCCTTGCTGGGTTTCTTTTTACTTCAGAAGAGATCTGCATGAATCAAACTTTATCCTTTTTAGCCCATTTTCAGAATCAATAGATGCCCCAGAATAGAAAATGGTTCACCTGGGGAATTTTTACTCTTCTAACCCTGTTGCTTTCATAGTTCTCATATTTCTTTGAACATGTGACTTTCATAAATTTTTCATATTTTCTAGTGTTGTAGGGTAGGGAATATCTTAGGCTCCTACAACATATCCAGAAATGAAAGTCTCTTGACACTGATTTTCAAAATTCCAAATGAATAGATATTAACTTTTGTCCTACTTAATTAAACTGTGGTCAGGAAAATTGTTCTAAATTATTCAGCTATTTTAAAATTTGCTGAAATTTGTTTATGGTCAAATGTAATCATACACATAATAAAAATGTTTTATGTACTCTCAAAAAGAAAATGTATTTTCACATTGTTGGATGCACGATCCCTGATATACCCATGGGACCAAGCTCATACTTTTGTTTAAACCCATATCCTTACTGATTTTTGATCTGCCAATTTGATCTGCTTTTAAAAGTCTCTTTCAGTTCATTATCTATTCAGATGTTTAAGTTCTGGTACTAGGTGATGATGGTGAACATTGACATGTTATTTCTCCCACAAAACACTGACCATTTATTCCCAGACAGTAAGAAAATATGGTTCTATTAACATATCATCAATTTACTAACTTCATAAGAAAGCTAGTTATCAAGTATCCCAAGATTAACATGGTTTTAAAAACCATATAAAATATTTAATGTCTTGTTCCTCAGAAGAAATCCACTCCTTTCAGGGGTTGGGAAGATATGAAGAAAATATTGCACTTCAAAGTAAGAGTAAGTAAATAATTTCTAGTAATGCAAGATTTTCAGAAAATCCATAATTAAACACTCTTTTAGCTACAAAGATGAAGAATCTTGGGGCTGTAAGAATAGCTCAGCAGTTAAAGCACTTACCTAGTAAATGCTAAATACCTGAGTAGGATTCCCCAGCACCATGTAAGCCCAGCGTGGTGGCACACACCTGTAATCCCAACACTTGGGAGGGAAGGCTGAGATAGGAGGATTGCTTTGAGTCTAAGGATGGAAGATGGTCTAGGCTTCATAGTGAGTCCAGGTCCAGCCTGAACCAGAGAGTAAAACCCTGCAACAACAACAACAAAAAAGAATTTTTACCTTTAAAAATGTTAAGGAGGGCCTGGAGGAATGGCTCAGCAAGTGCTAAGTAAAGCACTAAACACGCAAGTTTGATTCCCCAGCTCCACATGAGCTGGATGTGGTGGCACAGGCCTGTAATCCCAGCACTCCATAGGCTGAGGCAGGAGGATTTCCATGAATCCAAGGCCAGTCTGGGCTCCATCGTGAGATCAGACCTAGCCCAGGCTACAAAGAAAGACCCTGTCTCAAAAAAAAAAAAAAAAAAAAAAATGTTAAGGAGCCTATGCTACACAAGACAAATGTGGGATTTTATGAGACGCATTTCCTAGTCCCCCCTTCTCCTTGGGACCTTCTCTTTAAGCTGCACTGCAAAGTATAAGCATTGACTGCAGTGAGTTTCCGAACACATTAAATGCATGTGCCTCTATATAATATTGACTTGGCGTAAAATAGAGGTTTTCCTAACCGTAAAATGTGACTCACAGAAAGCCACTAATCACATGATGCTTGACAAGACTCCACTAGAAGTGTTGTACAGACCTGATGTATACCAGAATAAGCGGGTGGTTAACATGAAGGAGCAGCCAATAGCCACACAGGCTCTACTTTTTGAAATCACTTAAGGAATAAACCATGTCCTAAGTTGTTTCAGTAAGACGTCTAGAGTAATGTTTATAGTTCTTGAGATTGTAATTCTGTGTAACCGAGAAGTACGTAAGTGATGTGCTGGTTATCTTGCCATCTAAACTCACGAAATCTCCCATGGCACGGAGTAGCAGTACGTAAAGCAGCAAGGCCGCAATTCTGTCAAGCGTGGCTTTCCAGTGTGCCTACGGATGCTTCATTAGACTTACTCACGACGCCTGTATGTTGGCTACTACGTAAGATGAATTAGGTCCTGTCTCAAGTTATGCTAGGCAAGAGCATCAAGCTGCCAAGTTTACTGAGCGCAACAGTGGTGCCTGTGGCCATGGGGTCTTTGAGGCACAGCCCCGTGTTAGAATGGTGTTTCTTCACATACAAAATTTGCTTGCTGTTAAAAGCTCCAAGCTGCTGTGTCTTCATTTTTCATTCCACTTGCAGTTAACGCTGGGGCAACAAGCATCAGAGTTCTCCCAAGACCAGCCACACAGTGAACAGCAATACAAGACCCAGGTTCTTCACGAAATTCAATGTTTCCAAGATTTACGCAGTCATCAACCATCATCAAAAGGCCAGTCGAGAATCTGAATGCCTCTTTTCTTTCTCCACGAGAGCAGGGTCATAAGTTGCTTCACGCTCACTTACTATGGTGACAACTCTGTATTTCTTAAGTCCTCTCTAAGACTGTTTAAGGTTGCACTGGTTAGGTTATGGGTAATAAGAAACCTCATGCGCCACAGAAGCAGGATCATTCACTGGAGCCGTGTTTAATTTAAAAAACAGACAAAAATATGGAGAAAAAAGCTTTTTAGAAATTTTTGACCACAGAAATGGTGTCAAATAACTTAAGTCTGCTTCAGCTGGCTCCCACTGAACTTCTCAGTGCTATAAACACAGTGTTGGAAGTGGCAGGAAGGGACCTTCCGACAAGAGCACTCCCAGAGCACGGGCCCCAGGCGTGAAGCATCTTGCCCAATGTAAATCCAGTAACTGTCTTTTCACTAAAATCTCCATTTACATTTTCCCCTCTTGTTTTGTGCTATTTGACTTATACACAGTGGGGGAGGGGGAGTCAGACTATTATATCATATTTTTTGACTTCTTATTTTTTTAATTCCTTTAACTTCCTACTGTGACTTTACTGTTTAGGCAATTGTAACTGTTGCTAATGCTTTTTAAAGCACGAATTATAATCTACTCACTGTTTTAAATCTAAATGACTACCATAAACTTTAATACAACCACCCCATGAATTAGATTCTGGTATGAATCTATTGTCCTAAGTTTTTAAAGCTAGGCAGGGATGGGGGAGTAAATTTTATTATTATGAATTACCATGTACAGTCAGGCACTTAGAAAAGATTTATTATGACATAATTTGTTCTAGATGAAAAAGGATGAAGTTTCTTACACAAAGTCACAGAGGGAGTGGCAGGGCTGGCTGAACAGCTCCTTAGCAGCTAGCGTGAGGCAGGTCCCATTCCTGGCCCCAGTGGCAAGGGGTTCAAAACCATCCGGTCACCTCCAGTGCTGGTGCCATCAGAGGCCAGCCCTGGGGATACGTGGAGGTGGGAGGAAGGCAGGAGGAGGCACTTGCCGACATGGATCCAAACAAAGGTTAAAAAGCTATTCCTGAGAGTACCAAACCTGAACAATACTTTTCCTTCTTCTGAACTGAAAATATAAAATTTCATAATTACTCCAAACGTCAAAATTTTAAAATAAAAAATTCCTCAGGAATCGCAGGTCCAGACACGGAGTTCTACACCAGCAACCGGGAGCCATGCAGGAACTTGCTGGCAGGCCACAGGAAATTCTCCCCCATGTTGGAGGTGCGCCGCTGGCACTGCTTGCAGCGCGGGTACTTCTCACACTGGTCCAAGAGGAACAGCTTGTCCGAAGCCCTGAGTAGAGGACAGCAAGCAATGGGGTCAGCAGGGAACCCTTAAGTCCCTGGAGGCAAAGGGATGCACAAGAAAAGCAGGACAGGCGCCCGCTTTCCAGGGGGTCACCAGCCTCCTCCATCTCTCCCTGCCAGGCTGCTACCTGCAGCTCAGCCAAATCCTGGCATCCACTGCTTCCAAACCTTCACTGTCTCCACTCTGGTAAATCAAATGCTCTGCTTGGGTGTTCTGGTGACAGTCTGATCTTACTCTCCTCTGTCACTCTCTGCCCACCCAAACCCACCGAGAACACAGGCAACCCAAGGTCACACAGCAAGCAAAGGTTGGCTCTGAAGCTTTTGCTCTGCATGAGCTTACTGGTTTTGCAGGTGGATGCGCCTCTACCTTGCCAGCCCCACAAGACATTGCACGAGGGAGAGATCAGGCCTTTAAGCTGCTGGATAACAGTGAAGAGTAGGCACTGTGTCTCTTACACGGGGAATCCAAAATAAAAAAAACTTGAGCAAAATGAGAGAGAGAGATGACAGGAAACACGGAAGTAGACCCCGTGGAGATGAGAAGGGGATTCGCAGAAGGGGGAGACAAGAGTGCAGGAAGGTAAAGAAACAATGATTAAGACACATCCCCAGACGATTCTCCACATTCTCCAGATGACTGCAGTTATTAGTAATCACAAACGTACGCCAATCAAAGTGAAGAAAAAAAAAGAGTAGATTCGCATGAAAAGTTGCAAGAGTCCAGAGACTCTGCAGTGAAGGGCAGGGAAGAAAGTGAAGACACTGAGGAAGAAAAGACCGAGAGATGAGCTTGCAGTCGGACAGATCTTGGTTACGCAGGCCAGTCCCTAGGGAGCTCCGCTGTCCCCTCAGCATACCTGCAAGGGGATGCTGGCAAAAGGGACAACAAGGGCAGCCTGAAAAGGAAAAAGAATGAACAGCCTTGGAAGTGGGTAGGGAACAGCTACCTAGCTAGCCTCGGAAATGGAACAGAGGGTCTGCTAACCATGACACGGGAGCCACTGCCTTCCTCCCCCTGCCACCTGCTTGCGTCCCTGCCCACAACTTGGCCTTGGCCCCCAGTAACGGGTCCCAGCTGCCACAGCCCATGGCAGATTTGTTAGCATACAGACAACTGAAGATTATTTCCTGTGCCTCGTCCTTCCTTTATCTTGGCATCAGCCCAGCATCCTTCCCTAATCTAAATAAAATCTCTCCCTGGCATCACTCTCAATGCCATTGTCTGATTTTCCTGCAACAATGAAAAAAATGGATCAAATGTCCCAGCTCCCCTGTGTCTTTACAGTGGGATAAACAACTCCTCTTCTTTGAAACCTGTATTCCACACCATCCCTCATCCTTTCACAGTCGTACGAAATGTGTTTTGGGGCTAGTGGAATGGCACAGCATTTAAAGTGCAAAAACCAGAGTTCAATCCCCAGCATCACATAAAGCTGGACGTGGTGGTGCACGCCTGTAATCCCAGCACTCAGGAGGCTGAAGCAGGCGTATTGTTCTGAATCCAAGCCCAGCCTGGGCATGTAGGGAGTTGAGGACCAGCCCAGGCTACAGAGAGAGAGCCTGTCTCAAAAACAGAAAAAGAAAGAAAGAAAGAAAGAAAGAAAGAAAGAAAGAAAGAAAGAAAGAAAGAAAGAAAATGACAATATGTGTTCCACCATTTGAAAGGAGAAATGTCTTATAAGCAAATCTAAAAGAAAAAGAATTAAAAATCAAGACCTAGTTTAATGTTTTATCCATGATGAAAATTAGTTTATACTTCATTTATCATTTTGCTATAATCAGGTTTGGTTTTAATCATGTCATTGAATGGACTTGGCCTACTTCTTCAGAGTTTTCATTCTGTAAAATCCTACTTTACACTGTTGAGTATTTTTATTTCTAAGTATAATACTTTCCCATCCTTTTTGATGACTAAAACTTCTGTGTTGGCTTGATCAGGCCAGTATTTATTTTCCCATTTTATAAATAAAAAGATTAACTGCCTCTCCAAAATTAATGTTAATTTCAAATTCAGGACTAGAACCCACATTCCCTAAGTCCAGATTATAAATACTCTGCTGGAGAGAGGCTCTATTAATGAACATCTCATTCTTCCAGTCATCTGTCGTACGCACAACCCCTTGACTCTGCTCTTAAATGACCATTCAATAACAAAAATATTCATAGCAGAAATTCACTTTCCCTGTTCCACATAATTCCTTCCTCAGAAAATCCACACTCTCCACAAACTGTAAAGAAAAACACCCCGAGCATCCAACGGTTGGAGCAGCGCTGGTCAACACAGGGCAGACAACACAACTGTTGTCCCTGACAGACATTTGTAATCCATCAGAACAACACTTCCCACTGAGCACAGACTGGCTCTCTCCATGAAATTCTGTAGGCAGCCACTACTAATCAGCCGCAACTGACCCTGGAAACCTGCCTGCCATCCCAGCTTTAGAAGGCAGCCGACAAGGAGCAAGGCTGATTCTCTTTGCAAACAAAGACCTTCTGGCCCCAGTGGGGTCTTACCGCTCGAAAGCCTTTTCCTCCAGGTCCCGCTGCTTCTTCAGGACTGCGCTCCTTTCCCAGTCCTCCTGCAAGCATTGGTTGGCCCTGTGCACTCGTTCTACCTCTGCGGTTCTGTCTGCCAAGTGCCTGGAGGGAAAAGAACAATCTGACTGAGTTCATAATACTTGGAAGGGTGTGCACCAACGTTGGCAGCCCCATACCTTTCATGTTAAACAAAAAACCTCCATGCTTTGTTCGCTTGTCTTTGAAATACACTAGAAGGCATGGACACTGTAAAAGCACAGTGAAACTCCCAGCTGTTGAATAATATGTGGGTCTAGGGCCTTTCATTTTCAAGTGTGGTTTAAATTAAAAGGAAAGAATCCTTTTTCCGGTTAACAGCCTCAGCCTGGAAAGCCATCAATTTTCTTTGAAGCTAATTTACTTCATCTGAAGAATCATGAATTTCCTAGACTGTATTTTTCTTTCCTTTGATTCCAACTGTTTGGTTGTCAGTAATCACCTTACAGGCATTGTTTGAGACCAAGTAGACAGGCATGCGACACCAAGCAGAAAGGGGAAAGGGAACAGAAGTGACTAGAAAAAAGGAACGAGGGAGCAAAGTCTAAGACTGTGAAGCCGGTAAAGCAGAGGGAAGGATCATTTGCTAAAGAAGGACTCCAGTATCATTTCTTTCTCTTCGAACACAACATCTCACCATGACTGGTGGTGTGTTTCCATCACTGATCTCCAAGCACGTCACCGTATACACATCTATTTCTTGCCAAAATGGAATTTTCACCATCAGATCTTGTTAAAATCTAGAATGAACTTGATTAACTGTGATCACGGATTTAGCCTACTTTGAAGGGCTTTGCGAGGAGGGAGCCACTCGTGTCAGGATCCTCCAATGAAAAATCAGCACTGCCCTCTACCGGTTCACTTTTTCCTAAAACACTTTAACCACTTAGTCACCTGACAAACATTGACATAATAGCTACCGCGTGGTTATTAAAGACATTAAATGATCACATAGAGAGAAAGTACCAATTCCCGTCACATTACAGGAGCTGACTGAGTGAATGGCATCTCTTTTCCATATGCATTTTCTTTCCATAGTTCTTGTCTAACTGTAGGGTTTTGAGGAGGGTGGTATTGTTGCTGCAGTTCGAGTCCAGGGTGGTCCTCAGCTCACTGTGTAGCCCAGGCTGTCCTAGAATTCACAGCAGTCCTCCTGCTTCAGCCTCCCTGGTACTAGAACGACAGGTGTGCACCACCATGCCCAGCTATGAGGTGATTCTATGGGATTGAACTCAGGGTCTTGCACTTCCTAAGCAAGTACTCTAATCACTGCGCCATATCTCCACCCCCTTGATTATAGTCTGTAAAAATTATCATCGTCACCCACCAGTAAGTGCATTTATTTGATGCTGTTTCGGTGTTGTATCACCAATCTCCACACCTTCTGCCTTGCACAGCAAACTCTCTGCCTGTTAAACCACCCCATATCTCCCTCTCCAGCCCCTCATATTCTGCTTCTGTGAAGTTGAATTCTTTAGGTACTTCGAATAAGTAGAACCATACAATATTTGTCTTTTTTCATTGACTCATTTTACTTTGCAAGCATCCTCAGAATATATTCATGTTCCAACTATGCACCCAGAAGAACTGAAAGCAGGATCTGAGAGATATTTATACACCCATATTCCTGGCAGCACTGTTCCCAACAGCCAGGAGGTGGAAGCAACCCACAGGCTTGTCTGCAGACGAGTCAGAAAAACACAACATATATACAATGAAATAATTCCCAACCATGAAAAATAATGAAATCCCACCATTTGCAGCAACATGGATGAAACCAGAGGACCTCATGCCAAGTGAAGTAAGCCAAACAAAGAAAAATAAATATCACATGGTCTCATTCACATGTAAAAGCTAAACAAACTTAGACAGGAAGGACTGGAGTAGTGGTCACTAGACTGAGGAGGCTGGGAGGAGGGGCTAGCGGAGAGCTTAGAGAACAGGTAGCAAAGTACAAACAGTAGGCGTAAGTTCTGGCGTCCTACAGCGTAGTAAGGTAACTAGTGTCTACAATTTTTTTTGAGACAGGATCTCACTTTGTAGCCCAGGCTAGCTCTAAACTCACTAAGTAGCCCAGGCTAGCCTCGAACTCATGGCAATCCCCCTGCCTCAGCCTCCTGAACACTGGGATCAGAGGAGTGTGTCACCATGCCTCACTTATACAGTGCTGGAGAATCAAACCCGGGGCCTTGAACTTGCTAGGCAAGGGCTCTAACCACTGAACCAAACCCCCAGCCCCTACAACAATTTATGATATATTTCAAAATAACTTGTGATGTTCAAAGTTTTCTAATGGACACAAATGATAAGTGAGGAGATTGGGAAATGCTAACTATCCTGATCTTTATTGTATCCCATAAATATGTACAAATAGTATATCAATTTTAAAAATGTAGCATGTTTAATATAAAATTGGTTTAATAGTAAAATATATGTAAACAAAGTGAATGTTCATCAATATTCAAAAGTTAAATTATAACACACCCATAGGATAGATATTGTGCTGGTATTAAAAAGAATGAATTTGGTACATACATGACAACCTGAATATAAATTAATGATACATTGTAAAAGAAAGTTTAGGTTGCAGAGTAATGCATAAGATTTCACAGACTTTGTTTCCACTGACAAAAATGAACAAGAAAACATACATGCATATTGTTGGGACATATTTGTAAAGAATAAAAAAGTGTAGAAGGCTCCAGAACCTTGGAGTCAGAGAAGACTGTGAGACCACATGCATGATCTGGCCTAGGTCAGACAACTTAGAAGTGACTGAGTTTAGCCTTCTTGGCCCAAAGCTTAGAAGATAACCGGAGAAACTTAATTAAGAGCTGCAAGCAGAGGACAAAACTGTGATAATCTCAGGAACACATGTGAAAGGTCCCAGATCTGGCTGTATCATAACCCACAGAAAGGCACATCTCCCAGGGGACAAGCCCTGGCTGCCCGACAACTATAAATAGAAGCTAACAAGAAACCAGCATTTTCCCAAGGGAATGCATTTTTCAAGGTTACTGTGAAAAAAATAAATAAACACATAAATAAATAAATAAATAAATAAATATCCACGTGAAAGACATCTTCCCCTTAGGCATGTTTAAGCTTTCACAAATATATCTGATAAAGGGTTTGCGCATAGAATATATAAAACTTTAAAAACCCAGTAAAAAGCAAAAAAAGTAAACCTGAGAAGATGCACAGATGGCAAATGGGCATGAGAAATGATGCTCAACATCATTACGTCAATAGAGAAATCCAAATTAAGAGGTACCACTATCACTTATTGGAACAGCTAAATCAAAAAGACTGGTCATGCCAAGTGTTGACGAAGATGAGAGTTAACTAGAACTGCTGGATAATGCTGGTTGGGATTGTAAAATATAAGCACTTGAAAAGCCCTTAAGAACTTTCTGTCTAAGTTAAATACACACAATATACCAGCCAGGCCCTTCCCAAGCATGAACACAAGACAAAAAGAGCATGTGTGTACAAAAACATATGCAATGCCCAGAGTTGCTTTTTTGGCAACAGACAAAAGCTTGAAATAACCCAAAGTCCATCAGCAGACGAATGAACAAAGTACGGTGTAGCTATGCAGTGGAATACGGCCAGCACAGCAACAGAAAGAGCAGAGACACCGCCATCCACAGCATGGAGAGAACATGAAAATGATGACTAACCAATAAAAGTTAGGGTTATTACATTACAATCCTTTAACCTGCAAAATCTTCACAGGGTGTCCCAAAGGTCATCATACATATAAAAATAGAATATATATAGAAAACGGTTTGCTTACAATTAATTTGGCATAATATTTGAAGGAAAAGTAAGGCACAAGTATCTCCAAAGTCAAAATTAGGAAAAAATATTTATATAGACAGAGACAGGAGAGAGAGAGATAGATGACACGGGTCTACTTAAATAAAACCCTAGGAAGCATAAACTAATCCATAATGACCAACAAAGATGAGTGGTCTCTTGAAGATTACAAAGAGCACAAGGAAACGTGTTGGGATGATACATTATCTTCATTGTGGTGAGCTTTCGTGGGTCAGCACATATACATACAGCAAAACTTATCAACTTGTGGATGGTAAGTATGTGCAATTTCCTGTATATCCATTCTATCTCAATAGTTTTTTTTTTTAAAGAATAAGGAAAAAATCATCAGGAATGCTCTGCATCCCCTCAGGCATGTTTATGCTTTAACAAATCTTCTTAGGCTACAACCATCCCCCACTCTCCACCACCAAAATGCCTACCCAGCCTTTGAGTATGATTATATTTTAATCTGCAAGCACTATATCTTATGACATAAAAACCAGGAAATCTGTTGAAAATAAAACAACGTGTTCGGGGGAAATCTACAGTAAATTCTATAAATCACAGAATTGTGGTGCCTAGGAAGTAAAGTTCAAGTCACGGGCATAATTTTGTGGCCCCAGGAATCTTCAGGTACCAGCGTGATAGAAAGTAGGACACCATCTGCTCCCCCAGCTACTCTGCCTGACTCAACCTTCAGCGGCCTCTCACAGCACCCCACCCACCCGGCACAGACTGAGAAGGGGCTGTAGCCTTCTGAGAAACCACTTTTTTCCTTCTATAAAAGTTTTTAGCTCCTTCTGCCCTAAGGTAAAAGGTTTAGAATCACCTAGCATCATGTCCTGAGATCAGTAAATGGGCAAATAATTATCTGTCGGTAGGCAGCTGTAGGGGGGATGCCAAATAAGAATACTCCCATCTCGTTCAAGCTGATAGAAAGGGAAGTTTAAGTTAATGCGTAATCCAGAAAAAGAACAGTCTCTTCCTCACTTTCCTCTTCAAGCAGCGATAGCTCCTCATGACAGAGCACTTCCTTCGCATCAGGCACTGTGCTAAGCTATTTACAGGAATTATTTTTACAAGAATTATTTCATTTAACCTCAGCCACCCAGAGTTTGTTTTATCTCTAACGACAAGAAAACCATTGCCCTCACAGGTAAGTTGTCTGTCCAGTATCACACAACTGGTCAGGTTGCAGAACCGCAACCATTGCAGACAGTGAGAATGAACACTGAGACTGCTCTGGAGGCCCCAGGAACTCATCCTGTAGGACAAGGGGAGTCGGGATGGGGTGCCAGGGGTAGGGGGTGGGTGGCCTGAGCAGTGGGGCTGCCCTTGGGGGGCTTAGGCCAACAGTTAGTTATCAATAAGTATGGAAATATGCCAGTAGTTTAGCAAGAACACAGACATGTCAATAGGCACCACCCTGAAGTATATAGGACTCCCCTATGTCTGACTTGATGCCTGAAGTCATCTACCTCACCACCCCAGCCCTTTGCACCCACAACCAACCACCACATCTTCTAACTGCAACGTACTATCTGTCTTTATGTCTAGATCCACCTGGAATAGCACGTAAGAGATCTAGGTAACTATCCCACTAAACACTTAAAAATTTTAGAAAATTTTAGTAAACCAATCCATTTTTTGTACAAATGTAACTGCCTTCCAAAAAGTGCATTTCCTTTGGAGAGAAGCCCTTTAAGAACTCATGAATACCTTGCTAATTTTGTCTAATCAAGGATCTGGAAATTATTGAATGCCCACAGAGAAGAAACCCAGAGTCCTCTTGGGAAGTCTGGCGTGGAGATGGGAAACAGGATACATAGAATATAGAAAACCCAGGGAGGCACCATGGAGCTGCTGCAAAACTGAAAGCCACTCAGGACCTTCGGAGATGTCCCACTGATGGTTTAACTAATAGGATATTTTATGAAATTGGATATCTGGACTGGAGGAATGATTCAGTGGTTAAAGCACTTGCCTAGCAAGTACTCAGTACCTGAGTTCCATACCCCAGCACCACAGAAGACAGCTGTGGTTGTGTCCACCTATGATCCCAGCACTTGGAAGGTCAAGACAGGAGGATTGCCATGAGTTTAAGGCCAGCCTGGGCTCCACAGTGAATTCTGGACCAGCCTGGGCTACAGAGAGAGACTCTTTCTCAAAAAAAAAGAAAGAAAGAAAGAAAGAAAGAAAGAAAGAAAGAAAGAAAAGAAAAAAGAACCTCTCTCTCAAAAAAGAAAGAAAATGAAAAAATTGGATGCCTGATGTTTGAACATCAAAACATTTTCTGATGAGACAAAAAAACTCCCTGTTCCTATCCACCATCTTCACCATCATCTCATGATAGGAGGAGAGGTTCGCACAAGTTGAGAAAGGCTCAAGAAGTTTGAACGTGACATCACAATTGTGCCTTACATTGTACTTCCAATAGAGTGTTGATAAGTATAATTCTTTATATATATACTTCTCTCTCCCTCCCCCCCCCCCCCCCATCTCTTTGGAGACAAGGTCTCATTCCATAGTCCAGGCTAGTCATGAACTTAGAACTGTGTAGTCCAGACTGGCCTTAAACACATGGCAATCCTCCTACCTCAGCCTCCCAAGAGCTGGGATTATAGGGATGCACCACTACCTCCAGGTTATGTGGTCCTGGAGAATAGAACCCAGGGCCTTGTGCTTGTTGGGCAAGCTCTTTAACAGGTGAACACCATCCCCAGCCGACGCACAATCTTTCTAAGTAATAGTACTGTAAAGGGAAAGAAAATGAGGGGAGAAAAATGGGAGGGAGAAGTGAGCACAAGAGGATCTTTTCATTTATTTTTTTTCCTAAAATGAATTGCTAAGGATAAATGAAGATGTGCTTAGAACAATGTCCTTAAAATTAGTTCCTCAGTGAGTTAACTATTATTCTTACTTCTCCGCTGGAAAGAAGGAAGGAGGGAGGGAGGGAGGGAGGGAGGGATGGGACAGGAAGGAAAGGAGGAGGAAGGGGAGAAAAAGGAGGGGGATGAAAGACGGGATGGAAAGGCCCAGGCGGAAGGCCGGGTCTGCTTACTCCCTCCTGGTCCCACGCAGCATCCGCAACTCGCGCTCCTGCTCCACCAGGTGGCGCAGGATGGTATTCCTCCTGCGGCTGGCAGCAGCCGCCATCTGGTGTCTCATACAGTCTTGTTCTTGCTTTCTCCTCTCCGCCAGCAGCTCATCCTCATTCTTACCAAAAATGGGCTCGAAGGAGTCTGGTTCAAATATGGGCAGCTGCGGAGGTTTATTTCTTACCTGAAACAGGGACACATACAGGGCAGATTATGATTACACCAGGAAATAAGCCTTACACAGAACTCTGCCATACAGCAAGGTACTAACACTTGACAGGAAGGAAAGGAGGCTCAAAACCACCACATGCCCAACCCTAAAAAGATTCACCACATGACGGTATTTACGCACATCTACAGGATGCTACTGAAGCCCTGCCTCTTTTTGAAAAATATGAACCATTCCCTTACCTGTGCATCCAGTGCTCTCTTGTAACACAGTGTCTCCTCCATCTTGTCTTTTAAGTACTTGGCTCTCTGTGCGGCGAGTCTGCCATTTAAGAACAGGAGAAGGTAGGAGCACAGTTCTGCAGAGTTTTTATTTTCCCCCTTTTATTGGTGGATATATATGTGATATACAATGGTTGCATTGAGCTTGAGAATCTTGTGCACATATATATCATGTCATCATTACAATCACTTCCCTCCTCCCCCTCGGACACTCTCCCTCCCCCGTCATCCTACCTGACTCCCAGTATCTCACCCACTTAATTCTATGAATTGCCCATATACTGGGTTTCTGGTATTAGAGAAGCCATACAAGACTTAATCTTCTGAGTCTGACTCACTTCACTAAGCAAGATGGTCTCAAGTTGCATCTGCAGAGTCTTTAATAACACAGATGAACAGAATCAAGACACGTTCAGTAAGTACCAAGAGAAATGAAAGCAGGTAAATAAAAAAGACCATTCCTTCCTGAGAGTTTTCACCTTAATAAAAAACTAATTCGCATCCACAGGTCAGCGGATAGACGGGCTATAATGTCCTAATATTGCTAAAGGAGATGACATCCCCCACCTACTCCTGCAAGCACATTAAAAAAATCTAAATAAGAAAGCAAGAAGTGACTTATTATAAGATAAGCTGATTTGTTGTAAGATAAATTATAAAATAATTTTTGTAAGATTCCTTTTTAAGAAAAGTAATCTATCCTGTTATAAATTATGATTATTGTGTACAACCTCCAGGATCCTCTATAACAAATATAATGGAATATACATATGTATGTGTATGTATTTTATGGAAACATATTTAATTTTTGATTTAAAAAAACTAGCTTATGGTTTGTTTTAGGAGACTCTGCTCACACTATGGTAGCTTCCAAAATCATTCTCCTGCCGTCAGTAGCAAGAATATGCCCCCCCCCACCCCGAACATACATGAACTCCATGATCCTTGACCCTAGGCCTTAGAAAGCCCAGTCATGACCATATTCTTTCCTAAAAAGTTGAGATATTCTCCAAGCCTGAGATGATGTCAACAGCGAGCTGCAGGGATCAGCAGAGGGAAAGACCCATTCTCCACGGCTTTGTTCCCTGGCTCCAGGGGTTCGCTTGACCGTCTCTGCCCTCAGGTTCCATGGGAAACTTTATCCACTTGTAATAAAACCTCAGCTTTGCCAGGAGGTCACCTGAGCATCTAAGAGCTGGCAATGATGCCACCGGACACAAGCTCCCTTCTCAATCCACCACTTTCGGTGGTGGCGAAGCAACGCAAAATGATACCCTATAATTGTGATCATTCTGGGTTGGCAGTTATTAATTATAAGGATGGCTTTTTGATTTTTCTAATGAAAAGTTAAACTACAGTCCTGGCTGGTCACTGGGTTAGTTTGCTCAGTTAGTTACAGTGGCACTGGTGAAATTTTCAGTGCTGATTAAATCCCACATAGAAATTAACCTCACACAAAAAAATTCTGAACCCATTTTTCTGAGCCTGTGTGGCTGGACTCACTCCTCTGTGAGCTGCACTTGTTCTAGGCGGTCCATCAACTCTCTGTCTTGTCTCTGCTTTAATTCCTTTTCCCGTCTGTTATCCACTTGTTTCAGGAGACTTTGAGAATATTCCTCTTGCCTAAGAGCATTAATCTCAGAACTAAGCGGTCGTTTGTGAAACAGGAAGGATTTCTAGAAAGAAAGAGAAACGATTCATTTTTTATAGGATATCAAAATAGAAGGTAAACTCAGAAGACCAAAATCAATCCAAACAGACAGATTTCTTAATTTCTAATCTTTGCCTAGTCCTCAATGCAACCCACCAATTAAGATGAGAATTTCAAGGAAGAAGCTGAGCAAAACTGAGTTCAGAGTATCATGTCTGAGGCAGAGATTCTACGAGACAGCATTCCGAGGAGTAAGACCTGACCAAGCAGCTCCAGCTTCCGTAAGGACAGAAGACATTCTCAGGGCATGCGGAAGTTTCCAAAGGACACAGGGGAGGCACATACAGAAGGAACCAAACATCTACTGTGGACCAGGAACCCAGCAGTGACCCAGATCAGCAAACCTCGCTCTCAGCCAGCCTAGGTTCTGGGGCAGAAGACAGACAATGAACAAGTGAACAGTATGTCACATCATTTAAGGTAATGTCCTTGTCACAGCAAGTGCCTGGGTGGGAGTCGGGCTGCCCTGGCTTGTTATCAGGGAGGCTTTTCTATGTCAAGGACAGAAGAGCCTCCACTGTGTCCTCTACAGAGGAAAGAGCAAAATGCAAAGATATTGGATGAGAACAAACAGGCCTGTTTCGTGAGCAGCAAGGAGGCTCTGGGGCTGAGGTGCAGGAAACGAGTTGATGAGCGCGAAGCAGGAGGTGGGGAGAATGTCATCTTGGGGTTCCTGGGACAAGGCCGCGGTTTAGATTTCTTTTTAATTCAGTGGAACAACATTAGTGGAATTAAGCATGAGACTGGTAGGACTTAGTTCAGAATATTTAAAGCTCACTTCGGCCGCTACGCGGAGAACAGACTGTAGGAGGGCAAGCACGCAAGCTGTGGGTCTACCCAGGGACATGCTGCAAAACGCAGCCTGGCGACATGTCTCGGTCAAGGGAGGTAACATATCAAAGACAAAGAGATCTGAACACATCTTGGGCATGTAGGAGATGCATGCAACTGGACCTGGTATGGAACAAAGAAAGAGGAACCTGAGTTCCCTCCTAGGGAGGAGTCCGCGCACCTGGCTGGCAGGTGATGCCACTTCCCAACACAGAAGACAGAGAAGTGCTGGGAGGGCAGCACAAGTTCTGGTTTGGTACTTTGGTGTTTCAGATGTCTACAGATAGAACAAAGAGCAGCTACAGCAATACATGATAGATGGGATCTGGGGTTCACCTGTAGGAAAAGACAGCGATCACACCTGAATGTCAAAAGCCTCTTGTTCTCTCTGCTGCCCCTGCCTGAAATGGTCTACTTTTCCCTTCTCATCCCCTTACTTCCTTACCTAACTTTTTTCTTTTTCCTTTCCTTTTTTTTTTTTTAATACTGGGGATTGAACCCAGATCTTCTATATTGTACTACACCCCCAGATTTTTTTTTTTAATTTTGAGAGAGGGTCTCATTAGGTAAGTTGCCCAGGGCTGACTTCAAACATGTCATCCTCCAGTCTCGGCCTCCCAGAGGGCTGGGATTACAAGCCTGTGTTACCATGACTGGCTTTACCTAACTTTCGTATACTTGGAAATCTTCCCTGATTTATGGTCTTGATTAAGAGTCTCTTTGCTTTGCTTACACAGTGCTCTGTTCAAACATGTGTCCTAGCTGTTGCTATCTCACAATCGTGTATCTGTGTTAACCTCCCCAACTATTACAGACTAACCAGACTGGGTACAATCAGAAGGTTATGGCCATAGTCTCCCCACCTACACTGAGACCTCTTTGGAAGAGGGAACTGATATCCCTAGCATAAGAGCTGGCCTCCAGGGGTTCAATAAATGCTTGATAGCAAAATTTGATTTATGTTAGAATGCCAAGCTATCTTGACAGGGGTGAAAGAGAGAAAGAGTCAGAAATAAAAGTAGGCACATGATGGAAAACATTTAATCAAGCAGTGAAGGAGGTGGCTCACCTTCACCTGATGCCCTCCAGCTGGGAATATAATGTACAAATATCTCCTGGGAGTTTTATTCCAAGGTAGACTGACTCCCCCCAACCCCCACTTCCAAAAGTCTGGACTCACACTTATGGCAGTCTGGGTAGGGTCCTACAGTCTGAAACCAAGTGACAGGGATGCTGCTGTTTTTCTTGTTAGCTCCTAAGGCTGACTTCAGTACCCGCCCCCACCATCTGCCTGGGGTCATGGTTGAGAGTGACAATAATGAACAGGAGCTACAGTGACTCCTGGGAGCTGTACATGACTCTGAGTGGTGCAGCCGCATCTGCCCAAGAAGAAGGCTTCTCCCTTGCACAGCCCGCCTTCCAACTCTGCCACTTAAACTACACACAACCTGCAACATGGCAGGTGAGTCCAGAAACTCACAGATGGGCCAGCTGTAGCAACAGAATTTTTTGAAAGACACTTACATAAAATTCAGGTTTCTCATGCTTGTGACTTCTGATAGCTTCAGCAACTCCAAGATTATAGGCAGCATTTTTCTGATTCTGTTCTCTAGCTGCTAAACTTCTGATCTGTTGCAAAACACATTTTAATCATAAATTGAAAGAGGGTCTTTTAAAAGTTCAACTTTATAACCTGAGCATCGATCAGCTTTTTATCTCCTATTGTCGGACAATAGGTACCATTACTACAAGATCTTAAAAAGAAGTGGAAGATTTCATCACCATTGTGGGAAGGAGTTTGGTCCAGCACCAAAACCCATAAAAATATGAATAGAGCAAATATAAATGTTCCACTTTGTCTTTTCTTGCTTGAGACAGGCCATGAATTTGAAAAGTAAAAGCTTTGACCAGATTTATATTCTATCAGATAATATCTAAAAGTCAATATGAATTCAGCAGTTCCACTTTTGAAATTCAGTCCTTGTAGGGGAAAAAGTCAGTGATACGAGCAAACGTTCTACTACAGGGACATCCACACCGATGCCGTTCATGGTGTTGGGAATCTGTGCACAACCTAAGTTTTAGTCCAGCAGTGCATAGATGATGAGATGTGTTATTATGCAACAGGCATTCGGTGGAGCATTTTAAGTGGAGTTTGCTAATCTTGTTCTTCTGTCCTGCAGTAAGCACTATGTAATGAGGGCTTGGGCTACCTGCTGTTTGAAGAAGGCCTCCTGATTTTTCAACATTTGATACTCCTGCAAAAGCTGCTCATCTTCTATGTCTCTCCTCCTCCTCTCCTCATTGTGGTATGAAGGGAAATTTCGTTGGGCTCGTTGCAAACATATATAGCACATTTCCTACAGTACCAAATTTCAGAACAAATTAATTTTAAGATTTCACTCTCTGGCCTCACATTCCCTCCATAGCTCTCCTAAGGCCAGGTCTTGTCAAGACACAGCCTTCATACAACAGTGCATGTGTGACAATTTGCACAAATAAGCAAAAGCACTTAACTCTCACTTTATCAGGTCTGAAAAGAGCAAGTGGAAATTAGAAAAGATGTTCCAGCCCTGTTTCTGCTAACTAGGAGACCTTGACTAGTGGACCCATTTCTGATGGTCCAGGTTGGGGTCTGGCACACCTGAGCCAGTCCCATAAATTATAATTTAGAAACTGACAGTTTCAGGACTCTCTTTCCTGAGAATCAGAAGTGACAGGAGGATTCTGAGAGGCTTTGTCTGAAGTCACTGTACCTGTCCAGCCTTGGGGTGATCATGGCAAGCAGGGGCTGGATATGTTCCCTGCTTCATCTCGTTGTCATTTTTCAGACAACCTGGAAATGACGCACTATAAAAAACAATGAAATATCAATCAATGTTAAACACAATCTGGCTTCCGGAGCAATGCTAATTTTAGAGACCAATATCAAGAAAATAAAGAATAATAAATATGTCAGTGATTTTCTTCCAAATAGCTGCATGATGGTTAAGAACCCTTACTTTGTATCATATAAAGCTGGGTTCAAGTCCCTGTTTTGTGGCTTGCAAGGTGACTGACATTGGATAAACAGTAATTCTGTAAAATCTCAGCTATCAGTTCATAAAATGGGGAAAAAAAAATGAATCATTCTCCAGAAAAGTACTGAGTAGGTACCATGTCTACTGTTCCAGTCATAGAAAATATAGTGTAAATAAAACAGACACACACACACATACATACACACAAACACACACACACACGCACACACGTCCTATCCTTGTGGAACTGACATTCTGATGAGGAAAGCCATCCAGCAACACAATACATAAGTGAACTATAAAATGTGTTGCCCAATGACAAGTACCATGCAATGCTGGAGATAGAGTACTAAATCATAAATAAATACACATGCTGCAGTAAAAGAGAAGAATATGAACCAGTGCCAGATCCATACATCCTCAAATGACACCCTTTGAGAAGATTCTCCATGTCCTCTAACGAGCCTTAGGAACATTTTTAAAAAATGCCTATACCACTGATTTAACCTAAATCTTGCCAAAATTTTTCATCTCATTATACCTGCTTCTAATAGTACCTTCTATCTGTCTAAATTAGTCTTTAATTTTCTAAAAGAATATTTCATTTTCTTTTTCAAAGTGAAAATATAATCACAAAGTGATACCTTCAAACAGAGTGTTGGAGAACTTAGATTAATTACATTTTGGACAACAATATGTTTTCAACTTTTGTGGACCAAGTGACTCAGAAACAAAATTTTTTGTAAAAGGAATACAAGAAATATTTTAAAAATATACAGTTCTAAAAAGCTATTTATATCAATGGTCTATAAAGTTTTCTTTGTAAGAAACAAGTGAAATAGAAGGACACAGGTTCAAATAGGAAAACTTCAGAAGAACTACAGATGGCTAGAATAAACTTAAAAATAAATACAAAATCACCAGAAGTCAAACAAATACAAAATAAAGCAAAGAAGCGATATTTCATTTCACTTATGCCAGTGAAAAGATCTCTTAAGAGATAATGTGAACAAACTACAGAAAGACCAAAGTCTCTCACCACTGCAGCCGGTAGCATAATGTGGTACAACCTTCCTGGGAAGAACGAGCAGTGAGAAGTATGTAAAGGTGTGAAAAGTGAGCTCGTTCCTTCTCTCACTGTAAAGATTTTATCCTACGAAATATTCAGGCATGTAGTCATATTCTCATAATATTATTTATAATATTAAAAAACTAAAAACACCTAAATATGCAACTGGAGAGTGGCTAAACAGGAGTCTTTCACTGGGATGAAGGAAAGATTTGTTAATGTTCTGGCATATATAAAACCATTGGGAAGTCTTTACCACTTACAGTGAAATGTAATAAACTTACATCTAAAGTCATCCCAATTTTTTTAAAAATATGCTTATGTTTCCAGTGTAAATATATGAATATATGTAGAGACACTGAAATAAAGGATATACACCATAAAACACAGAGTTGCCTCCATGGAGTGAATTTTTTGTAATTTGTATTTTTTTTATTTTATGAAAAAATCTGTGTTAAGGCTACCTTACTTTAGCAACCAGTAGAAAATATTATTTCTTGTAACCTCTATAGGAAACTCTCACAAAGAACTCCCAACAACCAATCACTCTCTCCTTTTGTAGCCTCTGTACTTTTTTTGTCGTCATCACATACTTTATTTCTTTAATGTGAGTCTCCATGTAAGACTCTAAGTTTCATGAAAGTGGGCTTATGTGCCTCTTGTTCTACATCTTCTGAGCCTAAAATGGTACTTGGCATGCAACGGTGCTCAATGTCTACTGAACTGAACTCAATTTCAAAGTACTAAATGTTTAATTCTGAGTTAGCTTTCTTAAAAAGTGAGATTATCAAAAAAATTAAAATGGTCCCTAGTAGTAAATGAAATAAATCAGACACAGAAGGTTAAATGTTGTCACTTTCTCTTATATGGGAATCTAAAAATATGAATAACTTACAGAGAAAAACAAAAGACAAATGAAACAAGGAGGTAGACTCTGGAGATGGGAAGGGACACAAAGATGGGTGGAGACAGGAGAGGGGAGAAAAGAGGAAGAAAAATGAGTAAGATGTGCGACATATACTACATATTACATATAACATATTATATACCAGTTCTCCAAGATGAGTGTAATTACTATGTATGGAAAATATATATTACTAAAAAGGGACAAAGAATAAAAGCATGTCTAGGTTCCTGAATATGACTTTAGGAACCCACAAAACATAAATTGTAACATATAGCTGTTTTGTGATACATTAATAAACTAATAATCCACAACATAAGTTCCATAAGGGCTCAGAATGCCTGAGTAGAGTTAACTGATTTGAAGTCTCACAAAGTATTCTGCTCATGTAAAGAAGAAAACAGAAATCTTTTGATGTAACATCAGAGGAAGAAGACACGGCCATGACGAACTGCACAAATTCATTAATTCAAAGAAATTATACTGAGAACTAACAAAGTGACAGATGTGTTTGGCGGACTTATTTTCCACTTAAAGTAAACATGAAACTGTGTCTCAGTCTAATATTCAAACACCGAGTAAACAGCAAGGCAAATTTTGCTGAACTGGGAAGTGGTTTCCCAATCTACAGGAAGAGCCAGATGTTGTCTGCAGTGCTTTGTTTCTGCCTCTGTCACTGCATTTATCCCACTGAACTGTCATATTCCATTTATTATGCCTGGTTTCCCCGCTAGATTGCAAGCCTTGGCCAGCTGTAGTATCTCCAGCCCTTAGAACACTGAATGCCCTTACTAATATCAGAAAAAAGAATAATCGACAATTACTAAAATTCCCTGCATCGGGAAGTATCTTAAAATCATTTCTAGGGAAATGTAACAGAAAATAAGTGAATGGATTACCTCGCAGGGTTCGTGGTTTTCCCTCCACTCTCTCTGTGCTCAGCCTTGTCTGGCAAGCTGCCATTGTTCACTTTGGTAGGGGAGATGACCTGTCGATCTCGAAGTCTATCGAGTGAAGTCTCTGTAAAATAAGGACAAAAGTGACTCTCTTAGCCTTCAAATTACTAAAAATATAGTTTGTAGGGAACACAGATAAACTCTGGTAATTCTTACCAAGGTGGATTTTCGCATGAGATACATTACCTTATCTTCAAATAACTGTCCCTTTCCCTGGTTTTTAGTAGTATTCTTTAATGACTTTGCTACATATGTCCAAAGAGTACCACGCTGGGCATTCCAAGGGAACAAAGAGGCAAATCTTTGCCCTCAGAGATATTTCTGTAGATGTAGGGGAATTTTTGATATAAAAAATGAGAGCTCCCACTGTGGAAACCTTAGGACATGCCACCAGTGCTGAGTACTTTCCGTACTTTGTATACACAGCACCTTAAGACAATGAGGCCAAAATAATCCCCAGACAGTGCACTCCTCCAGGGTCTGACGATCAGAGAAAACAGAAGCCACTTCAGAGTTCAACGACAAGAGTAGTTCTCACAATGGAAGTGAAATGTGGGAAGGCTGCTAAAAGGTGAGTAGGATTGAGAAAGAGTGAAGCACCGCAGGCTGGAGCAAGAGTGAGCAGAAGACCCAGGCTGTGGAAGGGCCAAGGTGTCACAGGCGAACCTGCGCACCCCATCTACCCAGAAGGAAGAGCCTGTCCTAGGAACTGAGCAAAGAGGAATCTAGGGAAATAAAACCTCAGGAATATTAGGCTTGAAGCTTACACATGATCCTGTACACATAGATCAAATATCGACACCTGCGTGACACCCCTGTTCCACTGATACTGGCTTGAAGGTGGGAGAAGATCACAGTTTTTAATTTCAACACTTAAAATCTGTAAGTTTCACAACGAGGTCTCTTCTTTTCTTAAAAATTAAATTGGATATCATTTGGAGCACATTTCAACAACCTGAGAGAGGAACAGTCCCTACACCCTGGTCTGGAAATTTCTGGGGTTCCTCTGGACCTTTTCAAAATGCCTACAGAGTCCTCAGATTTTCTTCAACTGCCTCAGCCAAAATAACTTACCACAACAAATTAAATTATAGGCATGAATATAAGAATCCAGCTGTTTCTTATATACATCAAAGATACAAAACTTAAAACTTCATTTTCCATAGAAATGCTATTTAAGCCAACATGGTTGCCTAACATCAGTATAGATTCCAGTCTACACACTGATGTTAACCTACTGAGAACATTGGGGGATTCTGAGTTTTGACCCCTGTGAGCAGCGGGGAGCCAGGAAAGAGATGATAGTCCAAGACCATGACAGTCACGGAGTCTAAGACACATAGAGTGATTACGGTGAGGTATAGGATCTCACAAACAGGAGATGTTTGCTAGAGAAAAGAGTACAGTGATTACTCATGACTAACTTTGTTTACTTTGGGCATATGCATTGCTAAGCAGCATGGCTGGGTACATAAGAGTAAGGTGACAGATGACCCCCCCCCCCCCAGGAGCCATTAGCTTACCTCTGGCACCTTCCTCCTTGTCCGAGGGATCTTTCAGCTTGCCTTCCTTCTGTTCGTTCCCCCCATCTTCTTCTGCAATAGTTTCCATAGGCAGTTTGTTCTCCATCTCTTTGGGCTCAATCCTAAGAATCAATGAGTCATTTGGGTCAAAATGTTTTTCTGTTGCACTAGATGTGAATATTTGACTGTGAGAACTGTCAGCTCTTGAAAGCAACCCAGCCAGCTTGTTGATTCTGAAATAAGCCTTCTTCCTTCAAAGGGGTGAGTGTTTTGATTTGCTGAGCACATATCCCAAACTTACTTTCTTTGTGGCTCAGACTGGGAGCCAACCAAGACCTTGTTCCATGACTCTGTGGGCTCAAAGGCAGGTATAGGCCTCCAAGTTCTTGGTATTGGTTCCAATTTGAATGTTTCTATGCCTTTCCTAGTTCTGGAGGTAGATATTTTGCCCCAGGCAAGAGCAAAGAACCTACAAAGGTACAGCAGGGGAGGGAAAGTAGTGTCCAGTCCGTTTGTATACTGGTAGGATTTCTTTGGTCTCATGTATGGAGTACTGGGCTAAGATTGGGAATGTGGGTGGTACTAAAGGCTGTACTTCTCACTGGATACCTAAACACCAACAATTGTTTTGAGTAGTATTTGAGTCCTCACATCCACATTCAGGCCCTCAGACTGACGGGACTCCTAACTCTGTTCTTCAATCCACTGCAATCAATTACTTCTCACCTATAATGCTTTAAGCAAAATACGTCAGGGGAATAGCCAACTTTGCCTTCCCAAACAATCAGAATAAAATTATTTTAATCCCTTCATTTGTCTGTGTAGAGTAAGACACTGGAGCTTGGCCACTCACTAGTTGTATGGCCATGTCATCTGCAAGATGAGGGGATTTTTTTAATCTCAAAATTCATATGGAAACACAAATGAAGAAGAATAGCCAAAATAATCTTAAAAGGAGAGATGCTGAAGATGTTATCATACATGAATTCAAAACATACAGAGTCTCAGTAACAAAGATAGCATGCTGTAAAACAAAAACAGACAAACAGACCAATGGGACAGAAGAGAGGACACAGAAATAACCCCACAAAGTATAGCCATCTGATTATTGACAAAAGGGCCAAAAAAGCCTACAATGGAGAAAAGTTTCTTTCATAAACCACTTATCTATTTGCAGAAGGTTGGAACTAGACTTCTATCTCTGGCCCTATTCAAAAAAAATCAATTCAAAATGAATCAAAGACCTAACTATAATACTGGAAACTTTGAAAATGCCAGAAGAAAACACAGGGGAGATACTTGAAAACACCAACACAGGCCATGACCCCTTAAGCAGGACTGCCACAGCTCAAGAAGCAACAGCAAGAACTGGAAAAGAGGATAGTATGAAATTAAGGTTTCTACACAACAAAGAAACAGCACAGCGAAGAATGAACAACTTAGAGAGTGAGGGAAAAATCTTTATCAGCTACTCTTTCAACAGAGGATTAATTCTCAGAATATACACAAAATTTTAAAAATAACACCCCCCAAAGCAGATCATACAGTCAAAAATTAGCAAATCGACTGAACAGACACTTCTCAAAAGAAGAAACACAAGTGATCAACAATTTTTCTTTTCTTTTCTTTTCTGACACAGGGTCTTGGCTCTGTAGTTCAGGCTAGTTCTAAACTCACAAAGTAGCCCACAGTGGCCTCAAACTCACAGCAAACCTCCTGCCCTAGCCTCCCAAGTGCCATAATTATACGTGTGCACCACCATACCCAGTTAATGTGGTGCTGAAGTATCAAAACCCAGGGCCTTGTGCCTGCCAGGCCAGTACTGTAACCATCCATTGTGCTATTCCTCCAGTCCCAGCCAATTATTATATGAAAAGAAAAAAAAAACTGCTCAATATCTAGCCATCAAGACAGTGCTAATACAAACTACCCAGAGATTTCATCTCAAGCCAGTCAGAATGTCTACCATCCAAACGTAAAAACAGTTCAGTGCTGGTGAAGATATCACAGGGAATGAACATTTCCTCCACTGTTGGTGGGGACTTAAATTAGTACAGCTGCTATGGAGATCAGTGCAGGTGTTTCTCAAGATAACTAAAAATAGAACTGCCTTATGATCCAGATATAACACCTCTTGGTACATACCAGAAGGAACTCAAGTCAGCAGCCTCAGGTCCCTGCTTGTTGTGGCAAAATTCATACCAGCCAAGAAACAGAATTGCCTAAGTGGCTGTCAGTGAGCACTTAGGCTAAATGAATAATAAAAAAAACATGGTATGTATACATAAAGCAATATTATTCACTTATGAAGGAGAACAGAATCATGCCATATGCAGGAAAATGGGTGGAACTGGAGCTCATCAGGTACCCCAAGATAAGCCATACTCGGGAAGACAAATATAGCATGCTGTTCCTAATCTGCGGAATCTGGAAGGAAATAACGTGAAAAGATAAGGAAAACTATTTGACAAGAAAAGGAAAATCAGGGAGACAAAGGGATGGGTGGGAGGGAAAGGAGGTGGAGGTGACTGAACTACATTATATGCATTATAAAAAGGCAACAAAGAAACCCAAGATTTTGTAAAATCAACACTCACTAATGTAGACATAATTCATACATATACAGCACCTTCACCTGATTCCTCTGAGGTGTATTTCCCGCGACAAACCAACCAATTCAAGAGGATGTCACAGACTCAAAAAACACAAGAAAATACGACTCCAGATTGTGAGCTATTATTCTCTGAACTTCCTCCCCTCTAAATGCCCCCCAGTTTACCAAGCTGCAATGAGGCTCGTAATTAATAGTGCGCAATGAGTGGGCGGTAGCCTAGCTGGAAAGTAACTCAAGCCTCCGGACTCCTATTTCAGTGTTCTTACCCACATTGCCTCAGTCACCCAGAAATGCAGGAATGAAAATTAATTTTGTGTCTAAAAAAATGGAGAAATTGTAACATGGATTATTAGTGAACAATAAATATAGTGAAATTAAATATTTAAAAAGTGCCTAACAGGAATTGGTGTTGCGTAGTAACTATTATTACTGTTGTTGCATTAACAACATTATAGTACTATTATAATTAGGATTATTATAATTACTGTCAGCATCAGACTCCGGGAACACCTACCTTACTGGTGGGAAAAATCTATTCCCCATTCTACCTTATATGTTTAATGGTAAAAATCAAGAGTTCAGATATGAGGTGGCCTAGGATACAAAAAGAGAAAGAAACCAGAGTATACCAAAAGTTTAATTTTCCGTATGTATGCCAACTTTTGGGTCACTGTGTATATTGAATTTAGTTGCTTGCATGATTTTTTCATGGCATTAGTTTTGCTTCAAATAGCATGACAAACCACGAGCAAACGAAATTTTATATTGTGTTTTATATCTTTGGCATTGCTGTGTGTATGATGTCCTTTGGGACCCTGTAGGGCCTGAAGGGGAGGAAAGCCCAGGCTGTAAGAAATATCTGATATTGCAAGAATGAAGGATTAGTAAGAGCTAATGTCAGAATTCCCAGGGAGTCAAGAGTTTTAAAAAGTAATATTTTAAAGACCCATTGTTAACTAACTGCAGAAAGTAATACAAGAAACTCCTCCTGGCTGGTCCATGGAGAGAAAAGGAAATTAAAAACATGAATTACACAGGCCAGAACGACAATGGCAGGAAATGCTTCCCCACTCGGTCAATGTAAGGTAAGAAGTCAGCAGGAAAAACTGGTGCCCGGGGAGATCGAGGGCAGAGTACTCGCCTGGGAAACACAAGCGTGCTGCCGGGGCGCCGCATGAGGGCCTCTCTGGTAGACAGCACCGAGTCCACCGTGCCAGGCCTCTGGAGGACAAAGACAGAAGGTTACACCGAGGCTGTGATCCTGGACAGACAAACCAGGATCTACATGCTGCCTCTGGGGCAGAGATACCATGACTCTTGATATGTGCGCTTCAGTGTAAAGGTTTAAACATCCAGTGGTTGCTCAGCACTTCCACTGTTTCCGGCTTTTCTCAAACCGTCTCCTTTTTAGAAACTGCCTGGAGAATTGACAACTTTTTTCAACATCTTTAGGAGGACAGTGGACTCACTGGCGCGCTCAGGGAAATGAGCAAGCTGGACGATTTCACTCTCGACACAAAGGACTTTAAAATTAGCCTTTGGAGTCAAACAGGCTCCAGGTAAAATCCACACTGCTGTGTGGCCCTAGGTACTAAGTTGGTGGGATAATAATATGATCAAATTCACAGGATTCTTACGAGCTACTCTACATGAGTGAGCACAAAGTAAGCACCCAACAAATAGCCGTTATCATTTTTACATAATATAATAACCACTCTGTTTCATTATTAGTATAATGTATAAAAGAATTATTTTTGAATGAATACTCCAGGTATGTCCAATTTGTGGCTCACCATTTTTGGCTCTTGATTATTTTTTAATGTTACAATATAAAAATTCAAAAGAAATTTTACTGCTCATAAACATTAGCTGTATTATGTAGTTCATTTTATACGTGGCCCAGGACAAGTCATCTTCACACAAAAAACCTGGCAGTGAGGAGCAAAGAAGAGCAGACCTCAGGTTGGCCTCACAGGCAGGCAGCCCACACTGGGCTTTAAAGAGAATTTCCAAAAGGGGTTTAAGAAAAAAAAAAAAGGCTTCCTTGAAACAAGCCAAGTTCTTTGGGGAACTAGCCTACAGGGCAGTGCCCAGGTGTAAGGTACAGGACGTTTGAAAAGAAAACTATCCCTCCTGCTACTTCACAGTGTTTGTAATTAATAAAGTATCAACAAGTATGGGATTAACTTGACTTTCAGACTGACAACTTGCATTCAGTCAAACCAGCTTCTTCCCAGCCCGACTTCCCAGCTCCTTAGCTTCCTGCTTCATTCTGTGCCCAGGCCCGCCAGTCGACCAGGGTGATTCGGGCGACCAGGGTGATTCGGGCTGTGCCATCTGCACTTCTCCACGTGATTTGGCCTCCAACCCCTTTTTATAGAGCACAGGGACCTAGCTGGGAGGGGTGGATGCTTGGGGCTTGACCTGGAGGAGTGTGTGCTGGCTCTGCCCTTCCTCCCGGACCTGGCTCTGCTCCACCGTGCCACGAGGTCCTCTGTCTCCAGCTCCAGCCCTGCCATGTGATTCTGCCATTTTCCAGCCACCCCCTGAGAAGGTATTGCTCCCTTCTGAAACTGTGAGCTAAAACAAATCTTTTGTCCCTCAAGTTGGGGATGTCAGGTGTCTGTCCCAGCAATAAAAAAGTAATGGAGACATACTATGTCAATCTCAGTTTTTCTTAATGAAAACATAAAATATAGCTTCATATACATATATCTACAGTTGCAAAAAGAGTTAGAAGGAAAACATTAGTTTACATTTGCTAGGGCTTTCATTAGAGCGCCACTTCCATCCACAGCAGAAAGGAAATCTTTATAAAACCTCATCTTCACTTTGCTGTCTTTGATCACAAGGACCCCAACTCCCTTGAATGTAAACTCCACATTCTTTCTTGTGGAAATGGATCGCGATAGAAAAAGCAGCGTCTCCTTAACACAGCCTTCTACGGTGTCTCTGTTGAATGGGCTTTCCAAGGATACCATGATAAAATTAAGTGGAACAACAGGAATGTCACCTAGAGGAGAGAGAGAGACAGGTGGTGTGGAGAAAAGTGGAGATTACAATAAGGACACACGATGTATACTTACAAATAATTACCTGATTCTTGTTTAATATTCAAAAATATTTTCTACATGAAGCTTTTGGTGGTTCCCCAAGTATTATGATTACCGCAGACAATCAACACAGCAGGTTATTAACTCATACTAATTGGTACAATTATTCCTAAGAGTAGAATGTTGAGTGCTCAAAATAAGATAATTTCTAAACAATACTCTACAGCTTTCAGTTTTCTCTAAGAAACATACTAAAAGCTATTTCTTCACTCAGAAGTTATTCTTAAGTTCTCAGCCCCCTTATTTTTCAGAACATGCTGCAGCAATATTTGGATTCTCAATTATAAAACTGTTTTAAATGATTGTAGCTAGCTACACACATTTTGAAAAAATAGTCATCTTCACTAGAAGCTCTTGTTTAAAGGAAACCAGGCCTCTGCAGAGAGGATAGTAGACTGGATGACTTGCAGGAAGAAGCCCAAGTACGTCACTGCAGAGACACAATATTCTACCCAGCCGGAATGAGGCACGGGGGCCCTCGACAAGAAGAGATGTGGTGTGGGAGCTGCAGCAGGTCCACGAGTCAGAGGAGAAACAGCGAAGACGGTAAGGTGACAAAGCCAGACACCAACAAGGCCCACTGAAAGAGGATGGCCCAGGCCTGTCTTCCCAGCTGGGAGGCTGGTGCTGAGACCACAAGGACGTAGCTCATTGTGAAGGCCCTTGGAACAATACCCAACATCCCCCTCCAAAAAAGAAAGAATATTCTAAACACTCACACTGTGCGAATGAGAACCTTCTCGAGCATGCAGTGCTGCTGAGTAACGAGGATGAAGAGCTCCTCATGAGTTTCACTATACCCGTGACTACATCAGGTCTCTTAAATGATGAGTAATAATTCCGCACACCTCCCCTCATTTTATTTCTAACCTAATATCTTTCGGTACTGGGGATGAAACCAAAGGTCCCTCACAATGAGCTACATCCCTGGGCCCTTGTTGGTTTTTATTTTTTGGAGACAGTCTTGTTAAACAGCTAAGTCACCCAGGCTGGGGTCAAGAACAGATCGGTTCACTTCCCTCCGGACTTGCCATAACCTTCATTTGCCTTTACAATATCTTCCTACCAGTCGGTTCCTGTAACTGAAACCGCAATTTAACTAAAAACTAGACCAGTGTAGAAAATTCCCTGCTCAAAGACTTTGAGGGGCTCCGAGTGCCTACAAGCTGAATTCTAAATTGCTCGCACACAATCGACCCTAACCTCCCGTCTGTCTTACTCTCTCCATCTCTTTTCAGACCCCCCACAAGTGCCCCGACGTCTTTAAAAGCTCCACACTTTTCCCATATTCTTGACTTGCTCATGCTTCTGCTTAAGTACCTTCCCACATTGCTCTTCCACGTTTTATCCCTAGGCTAGGAATTTCTGGGAAAGTCTTAAGTGTTAAATAATTTACCGGGAGAATAAACTTTGTTTTGATTGAGTCCGTGGATCTGCAGTAACTTCTCTGCCATGATAAACACTGGCCTCTGCATTAGAATCACCTTGTTTCCCATTTCAAGCTGTTGTCTGGTGAAAGTGAAAGTCCCAAGTCCTGGAATTTGAACCCCCTGAAAGAAGGAAAAAAAGAAAAAAGCACAAAGCATTGAAGGAGAAGAGTCCTTCACACGCTCATTCAAAAACCACAAGGAGGGATTAAAATTCGAATTAGAATTGCCTTAGAATTGGAATGATTGGTAAGGACTTCTGACAGCAGTCCCATATAATGATCCTACATTTTCAAATAAATCAAGTATAAAATGTGACCCATTGGTCCACGTTCCTCTGAGGATCTATTTAAGAATTTTACTATCCTTATAACTTTTTGGTAAGGCTAAAAGTATTCTAAAATAAAACTATATTTTAAGAAACTATGAAAACTTGCATGGAAGCCATAGCTTTTAAAAAATCTGTATCTAAGATCACCTCCTCCTAAGATGATTGGTATTTTAAATTTTGACAATTTGGCATGTAAGGGGGCGGGAGAGTCACTGCTTTCTCGTTCTTCCATTTCAGATCTTAGGTTTCCCACTTAACCCGGACAGGCCAGCTTCTAAGGCACCTGCTAAGATAAGAGGTACGATGTAGAGGGCAAAGGCTTTTGGTGTTCAAGCTGGTTCTCCCTGGAGATACCATACATCAACGTTACATACTCAGACTCCTACAAGAAAGAGGCAGGAGTGTGAAGGTCCCCAGCCAGGAACACATGCTTCACTCAGAGGGGAGCTTTCCAAGGGTCACACCTAGGAGAGGAGTTAGTTGTCTGCTATGGTCAAGCCAGCTTTTCAAGAAAAGAAATCCTTTATGTAAACAATTCCAATTTTAAGTGATAATAACCAGTTCAAATTCTCTAGCCAAACAAAGTATGTGTGAAGGGAGAGTGCAGCCCAGGGTTCTCACAGTAGGACCTCTGAGGAGGGAGGGTATTCCAGTCCACAATCTCCCAGCTTCCACCAAGCTCCTCCCAAAATCTCTGTTCAGTTCTGTGGCATCCGAACCCAAGACTTGACAAGAACATAGCTCAGTCCTGAGCAAAGATTTTTATTTCGGGTAATTTTTCCTGACCGTCAATCTACTTCAGTTAAACTCCTTTCCCTGCCAGGAAGAAAGACAAGCAGCATTACACCCCTCTTCTGTCAAGTCGGGAAACACCAAGTCCCAGGCAAACAGGACTCAGCCAGTGTCTTTACACAAAGCCAGGCCAATGTCACTGCTTTTAAAGAGCAGAACTTAGAAATACATCACCGAAGGGAAAACCCACACTTATTAAACCTGCTTTTCAGAAGCCTTGAGTATGAGCATCATGCCACACAGGAGTGAAATCTGAGCCAGGTAGCGGCCCTAGGGAGCGCCGGCTACACCTCCACCAGCAGCACTCTACAGAACTATGTAAGAAAGATCTGTGGACTCCCACATCAAAATTAAAGCGTATATCCTACCTTGTGCTGGGTTAGTTGCCGTTCCACAAACTCGGAAACATTCCCCCAGATGGCAGAGACTTCTGAAATTCAAAGGAACCCAACATGGTCTATGTGAGCACCACATGCTAGTGTCTTAGCGCTGATTAATAAGAATGCAAATACCAGATGCAGAATCAAACGACAATGACTCCCAACTAAAGAGTTAACAGAATATAAAGTCTCAAGCCCACCCCTTACAGTTCCAAGACGTGGTTTTTAATAATAACACTAATGATTTTTTTTTAAAGAAACCCTTTCTACAGTAACAAGAACACAGTCACACGTGTCCCTTTATCCCACGAATGGAGTTAACCACAGATAATGCAGAGCTGTTTTCAAAATGAGTCTTTCAGCCCTCTGCCATCAATTGTTTGCTCTGCCCTGCACCTGATTAACCTAAAGGCTCATGCTTACGCCATTCTAAAACACGGGAATACGACCAAGGGACATTGAGGATGAACTGTCCCAACACGTCTACATCCACTTCCTTCTTTTTTGTTGTTTATTTTGTGATACTAGGGATTGACTCCAGGAAGCCCATTTTGTGATTTTATTTTTGAGACTCACTAAGTCATCCCGACTGGCCTCAAATTTGTGATCCTCCTGCCTCAGCTTTCTGAGTAGTTGGGATTGCAGACATGAACCACCATGTCTGACTATCTGTGCCACGTTCTGAAGTCCACTTTTCATTCTGCTTTTTCACTGGAAGACTACTTAGCTGTCACTTCTCCCTGCTGGAGGGGCAATGCAGGCCCTACCCATGGCTTCTAGTCAGCAACATTCTAGAAACAGCAAACAGAATGATATTATGGTTAAAATAATAATTTTTAAAAGCAGACCTCTGGGTAGAGGCCCAAGGGGCTTTACTTTAATGAGTAGCGTTTGCATTTCCACTTTGGTCAGAAAGGGGCCTTCCATGTTTATTTTCTTGTTGCTATATTTCTTCTTTAAAAAAAAATATTGTGGTAAAAAAAAATTCGATACCAGTAACTCTAGTGTTAACGTGAGATATGAAAAGACCTTCTTGATATCACTAACATTTAGAAACACAGGGCTGGCAGTACAGCTCAGTGCTTGGAGCGCTTGACTAGGAAACACAAGGGCTGCGACTTGACCCTCCAGCACCCCATTCTAGCTGGGTGTGGGAACACATGCTAGCACTCAGGACACTGAGGCAGGAGGATTGCTGTGAGCCCAAGGCCAGCCTGGGCTCCACAGTGAGTTCAGGACCAGCCTGGACAACAGAGTGAGACCCTGTCTCAAATAAATAAATAATATAAATATATATATACATGAAATTATGTCTGGGTTAACATCTCCATTCAAATCCTAATTGTACGTTATTAAGGATACTTCCAACAAGGCACTCTATGCAAATCAAGAGTATTAAGTTTTAATTCTCAAAACAAAAACTCAAGAAAGGCTTTACTGCATACCAGGCTGCTACTTTTGAATATGAAGCTGGTGATGAGAGGCCAATGCTTTTCCCAATTTTTAAACTGCTAAACTTGTTGTTATTCCTTCCCCCTCCCCCCCGCAAAGGTTTAAACCACTAACAAAAGCAGCGAGTTACCATCTTTTAATTCTGACGTAACCATTACAAATATTCATATTCACATGCCATGCAAAAGGCACGTTTGGTGGGTGACAAACACCAGTACTCTCATGAGCACCTGGAAGCAGGTTTTAATGATGGAAACTCACCCCCCAGTGGAGCTCGCACTGCTGCCAGTGAGCAGAGGACCAAGGCTCTGCCCTCACCCTCAGTCACGGATGTGTGGTTTCTATAAGCAGGTGTTTCCCGACTCGTCCCATTTGACTACGCTCCCCACTCCTCCCTCTATAAGCCAAAAATCTCCCCTGTGGGCTGCTAGGAGCTAAGAGAGTCTTTCAACCAGACACAACTGTATACTGGGTTACAAGTTTCATAAAGGTCACAAATGAACTCACTAATAAAAATCCCAGCATCCATATTTACATGGAAAGTTCCAAAGGTATAAAGTCAGAACTGGTAAAGTTTGTGACTGAAAATCTTTCACCTCAACTTGGCAGGCAGCTCTTATATCAGAAAAATAATCTACAACAGAGAAGACGATTTAATTAGGGCCAGGAGAAATGGTATCGTTTGCAGCTGTGTACTCATGACTACGCTCACATGGAAACTTGAGGATAGTTTTTCTCTATTGGATGATATATTCAAGTTCACTGCAAGCTTTAATCCATAAAATATCACAGGTGAAGTTACATAAAATGAAAATTAATCATTTAAATTGAATTTTTTATTTCTCACTGAAAAACAAGAAAACCAGGCACATCTTTCCCATTAGGGAACACCTTTCCCTAATTAGCATAAGATCCCTGCAATTCAAAAATAACTAATCTATTCCCTGACTCAAGCGCATCTTTTAAAATTAAGGTTGTGTTTGTTTGTTTTTTGAGACAGAATCTTGCTCTGTGGCCCAGGTTGGTCTCATGCTGGACTCAAACTCATGCCACTCCTCCTGCCCAGCTTCCCTTATGCTCAGATGACAGAAACGAGCCACTGCATCTGGCTAATTCTTACATGGTACTGGGGAATTTAACCAAGGGACCTGCACATGCTAGAAAAGTGCTTTATCCATCCAGCTATGTCCCAGCCTTAAAATTAAAATGGTGATATAAAAGAACAGAGTATTAAACAGCAGGTAGTGAGAGCAGAAAGCTTATTCCAGAGCACAGGGTAATGGGATGTGCTGCCTGCTGGTCGTGCCTCTGTGAACTCCACAGCTCCACCGGCTCACAGCTTAGGATCACAACAGGGGCCTCTACACACTGCAGTTATGGAACACTAAGCTTTGGTGAAGAGCAGAAGCAGGAGGAAGGCACGTGAGGAACTCACACAACCCTGGTAGCTCATTTATACGTTTTACTGAGAGTTTATCTTCTTTGCAATCAGTCATTTGTGAAAGTTACTTTAAAACACAATAATTTGACTTCTGCATCTGGCAATAGAGCCCATGCCAAAGTCACCAGTGGACTTCTGGTTAATAAATCCAGGGAGTGTGTTGAATTTTCATATTATTTGACTCCTTCACTAGGTCTGACACTGTTGATCTGCTTAAAGCAGCTCTCCTTTTGGCTTTCATGACTAAACTCTCTTCTGGGTTTTCTCCTGCCTCTCTGCATACTCCTTCTTAGACTCTGTCGTGGGTCTGTCTTCCTTGATGTCACTGCATGTTAGAGTTTTCCAGGATACCACCCTAGGTTGCTCTATAGCTTTGTGTAAGTAGTCAGTCACAGTTATGTCTAGTGTGATCCCAAATGTATTATTGATGAGTCCAGACTCTCCCACCCATGTCTGAGGTTCCACACTTGGGTATCCACGTATCTACCTGATGTTTCACAGAGGCCCTTCAATGGGCCAACAATGAGAAATCTCACAGAACCCCACTTTAAATATAAAGACATATAGATTAAAAGTAAGTGGAGAAAAATAGACCATGCTAACTCTAACCTAAACAGAAGTAGGTACATTAATTTCAGACAAAGTCGGCTTTCAAAAAGAGTTATCAGGGATGAAGAAGGATAGTACATAATGATAAATGAGCTAACTATTCAAGAAGACATAACGGTCCTAAACATGTATGTGCCTACAAGAAAATAATTACATTGCATGAAGGGAAAACTAATAGCCCTGCAAGGAGCAATAAATTAATCTCCATAGGAGACATTAACACCCTTGTGTCAGAACGGACAGACCTGGCAGTCAGAAAAATAGTACAGGTACAGATTAATTCAACCATACCATCAATCAACAGGATGCAATTGATAATATACAGATTACTGCCTCCAACAACAGCAGAATACACATTCTTTTCAATATCGCATGGAACCTTCCACCAAACCCACCACATTTTGGGACAAAAAACACACCTTGACAAATGGATAGAAATCACAAAATCAGAGGACTAACACGACTCCCTTAGAGACTTACCACAAAGCTACAGTCTAATTTAAGGCAGTGTGATATCAGCAAAAGAGTAGACACATGGGTAGAAGGATCAGAATAGAAACTCCAGAAAGACCCATATGGTGTTGAGTAAACACTGACAAAAGAACAAATGTGATTCAATAGAGTTAAGACATTTTTTTCAACAAAATGGTGCTGGAACAACTGTACAACTACATGCAAAAAAATTAATGTAAAGAGAGACCTTCCACACTTCAAAAAATTTACTCAAAATAGAACACAGAGCTAACTCTAAAACATCAAACTACTAAGCTCTTAGAAGTTTAGAAGCTAACACAGGAGGTGACCTCAGGCTTACTGATGACTTTTTAGGTACAGCACCAAAGTGCTGATTTAAGAGAGGAAAACTGGTAAGATGAACTTTATCAAATTAAAAACTTCTGTTTCGATAAAGACAATATCAAAAAATAAGAAAACAAGGCGTAGACTGGGAAAAACAATTGTTAATGACAACTGGTTAATGACAACTGGTTAATGACTATTTCATAAATATAAAAGGACTCTTTCTTTTTTCTTTTTTTGAGACACGGTCTCACTCTGTAGGACAGGCTGGTCTTGAATTCACTGGGGCAGCCCAGGCTGGCCTTGGACTCAGAACAATTCACCTGCCTCAGCCTCTCAAGTGCCGAGATTACAGGCATGTGCCACCATGCCCAACTTTATGTGGTGCTGGGAAATGGAACTCAGGGTCTTGCGCTTGCAAGGCAAGAGCTTTAACTGCTGTGCTACCCTTCCAGTCCTATACAAGAACTCTTAAAGTCAATAATAAAGTCAGTTCAAAATGGGTCAAAATTTTTAGATGCCTCATGGGATATACATAGAACAAAGCTTATGAAAAGGTGCTCTCCATCACATATCATCACATATCATTTCATCACATATCATACACGACACTACACACACCTACCAAGTGACCTAAATCTGGGATACTACGACACAATGCCAGGAAGGATACAGAGCAACAGAACCACTCACTGAATGCTGTCGGAATGCAACATGGTACCCCTTTGGAAGTTAGCCTGCCAGTTTCTTATCCTCTTCCCATACAATCCAGCAACAGTGATCCCACCTAAATGAACTGAAAATTCCCATCCACACAAAATCCTATACCCAGACTCCTATAGCGGCCTTACTCATAGCTGCTAAAACTTGAAAGCAGGCAAGATATCTTTCAATAGGCAAAATTCATTTAGAAAACAGAACGTTCTTCAGCCCTAAAAGAAATGAGTGTCAAGCCATGAAGCTACAGAGAAACCTTACATGAATATTACTAAGTGAAAAAAAAAAAAACAGGCCAATCTCAAAAGGCTACACATTGCATGCTTCCAACTACATGTCATTCTGGAAATGACAAAGCTGTGGGGACAGGAAAATGGTCAGGGGTTAGGGATGAGCAGGCAGAACCTGGAGGCTTTTGAGTGCACTGGAAATCCTCTGATACTATTCACATGGCTACAAGTCATTTTACATTGGTTGTAGTACACCATCAAGAATGAAATAGGGGCTTTGGGTGTTATGACATATCAATGTAGGCTCATCAGTTTTAACCACTATATCCCTCTGGGGGGGATGATGGTATGCTTGAACCATCTTACACAGGTAGCTGTGCATGAATGGGGGTAAAAGTGTGAGGAGAGGCTCCGTACCTTTTGTATAATTTGGCTATAAATTCAAAAGTGCTTTTTATAAAAGTTCTTATTTTTCCATTTACTTCCTCCTTGGTAGTACTTAAATCAAATGCAAATTTATGTATATTTTTATGATTATTTGATTAACATGCATCTCCCACATGAGGTAGTAAACTTAAGGCTTTTATTATTAAAGTATCATGAGTTCTGTGGAGCTCAGTGTATGCAAATATATGCAAATACACATGTAAATATATACAAATTATAAATAAATGTAAATTTACAATATATGTATACTTATAAATATGGCACAGTTTTTAAATCCCTAGAACCATTGTCTTTAATGCTTCTTTTAGAATTATTTTGACAAGAAAATTAGAAGTGAAATAAGGGGAAATAAGTAAGAAGCATTTCTTTCTGTTTATTTTGTCTCTTAAAATCACTTGGTTAAAGCCTAGTTAACATATCTAAGTTACAATGGCACCTGTTTATGAGGTCCCTTTCTTCCAAAGGGCTTATAGGCCAACTTCAAAGTAGACAAACCTCAAAGTCCATTTGGGGGTGACCCTTCCAAAAAGTTTCACAGAAAATAGATTGGGTCTTACTAATCAAGCTTGGTGAGTTTTCTGAGTAAAAACTGCCAATTCTCTTGCAAACGGTTATCTAGTGTCTTTTTTATCATCATCTCCTGCTTTTTGTTGTTTTGTTTTGTTTTTATGCAACAGCAAGATCACTGTCAGACAACCAAAGAGGGCTGGAGGAACAGCACAGCAGTGAAAGCGCTTGCCCAGCAAGCTCAAGGCCCTGTGTGATTCCCCAGCACCACACAAACTGGGCATGACTGTGCATGACTGTAATCCCAGCACTCTGGAGGCTGAGACAGGATGACTGCCAAGAGTTGTAGGTCAGCCTACGCTACAGAGTGATTTCAAGACCAGCCTCGACAGAGGGAGAAGACCCTGCCAAAATTAAAAATACAACAGCAAAAGCCAGCCAAAGCCCTGGGGCAGTTTCAAAGGAGCATTTAGGGCTCTGTATGGCCGCCTTTCACAGGGTGACCACAATGCCTTCCATCTGTCCCAAGGGTGGGGTAGAGCGCTCGTTTTAAAAAACCAGCATTTGTTGAGCACTTCCCTTGTGCTCCTCCGGTGAGCTCAGCGCCCTGGATGCTCTATCTCCATTCATAAAACCCCTCTAGGGAGTCTACCTGCCTTCTTTTCCCGGTTAAGGCAGCCATTCAGGTGTTCAGTGTCCAGCCCGAACCGATCGGATGACTAGCTGGTTGCCGAGGCAACCCAGCCCCTCCAGGCCTCGCCCGCCAAGCAGGTGAAGGTCCGGTCCCCAGGGTCCCCACCCCGGCCGCTTACCCTCCTGGCTCAGCGACGGCAGCGTGGGCAGCACCTGCCTGCCCAGCTCCTGCAGGGCGGGGCCTATGGTGTCCAACATCTCCGCGCCCGGGCGACTCCGTGCTGGGTGCCGTGTGGCTCTCTCCCGTTCTTCCTGCTAGGGAGTTTGTACTAAAAGGATTTCCAGAATTTACCCACCCACCCCGCTCTTCGTCTGCCCGCGACTTAGGATGTGTTTTACAAATAACCAAAATCTTGAAAAATTCTTCCCTCGAATAAATGTTATTTCTCGCCGTTCCTTTCCCCCGGTCCGGCTCTTTGAAGGCTCCCAAAGCCAAAGAGATGTCCAGGGCTGCGCAGTCCGGACACCCCCGTGCCCACCCAAACGCCGGCGGGTGAGAGGGTGGGCGCGAGCCGGGAAGGCAGCCCCAGGGGCGGAGGGCGGGGCCCGTTGCTAGGACGCCACAAGGGCGGGCTCCGTTGCTAGGCCCTCCTGGAAGGCTCAGTTCGCTCCAAGACACCAAGGTGGGGAGAGGAACTAGCTTTAGTTAGTTGCAGCGCTGGGGACTGAACTCAGGACATTTGCGCTGAACTGCCTCCCCAAGCCACTTTTTTGTTTTGCTTTTCTTTTGGGGCAAGAGTCACACTAAGTTGCTGAATTACCCAGGCTGGGCTCAAACTTGGGATCCTCCTGCCTCGGCCTCCCAGAGCGCTGGGATCACAGGCATGTGCCACCACGAATGGCAACTTAATTTGCGCACTTAAATTTTGCATTTTTCCTTTCACCCAAGCAGCAAAGGACCCGAAGTCCTTTTATAAGCACCCTGGACAAACCCGAGCAATACCGAGACGGCCTACCTCAAGTTACCGGGGTCTCCTGAGGCCTTGACCTGAAGCCAGGGCATGTGTCCTGCGTTCAGTCTTAGGAAAGGAGGGGCTGGAGAATGGAGGAGAAGGAGGTCACAATTTGAAATTTCGTCATTTCGTCCCTTCCCTGTACACACCACGGACGTCTTCCTTCGGAATCGTGCTCTGCTCTTCCCTGTGCTGAAACACCACAGTGACCTGGCGGGCAAGGCCCCCTCAGGTGAGAGAGGACACAGCCCCGGTAGCCCCAGTCATTATCCCAGCAGGTGCCTCGCTCAGCCACTTTGAACTTAGAAAATTACGCCATCAATAGGGTTCTTCTGTGTCTGGCTGTCACAGGAAGTTTGTCACGGGAGTCATCTGTGGTTTCCACGGCAGCCGTGGGTTCATTTTCACTGCAGTATGTTATTCCTTCATGTGAATAGTGCAATTTATTTATGTGTTCCACTGCTGAGGAGCATTTGAGTTGTGTCCATTTGGGGCTTTGAAGAATAATGGTACCATGAACCTTCTCGTGTAAAATCTCCATGAATGTCTTTTCTGTTGCTTTTTGGTTTGTTTGCAGGGAGATCTTTTTAAAATTTCTATTACACAGTATGTCAAAACAATTACTTTATGTAAAAATGATATTATTTCTGAAATAAATTACTATATTTTAATACAAAATTTTAAATTCATGAAGCCAAAACTGATACAATGCCAGTAAGATACAAACTCCTTGATAAAAGGTAAAGCCTAAAATTGTTTGCTATTGTACATCTTCAAAATACCACGTTTTCAAATACAAGTATTTACTAGTCAGTGAAATGTCACTTGTGAGCAGAAGATTTCTTGTATTTCTTGGATGCTACCCCCTACCCTGGGTTGTATCTGCTTCACAATGAGTCTAATAAGAAAGGGAAGATCTCTTTTATTCTCCATGTTACTCTACTAGTATGTGTTTGGGATACGTTAGAACTACATTCCATTTGGGGAACTGGTACACATACATATTTGCATCTCAATCATTTTTAGTTCCAAGGAGAAGGCTAGAGCTGGAAGAATAGCTCAGTAGTTAAAGCATTTGCCTGCCAGGCTCAAGGCCCTGAGTTTGATTCCCTAGCATTACATAACCTAGGCATGGGAGTGCACACCTAAAATCCCACACCTTGGGAGGCTGAAGCTGGAGAATTGTTGTTCAAGGCCAGCCTGGGTTACATAATGAGTTCAGCTCCAGCCTGAACTGCAGAGTGAGACCCTGTCTCAAAAAAAAAAAAAAAAAAAAAAAAAAAAAGTTGCATCAGGTTTCTGAGCCTCTAAGAGGCTCAGGAGATTTTTTCATCTGTGATGTCTCTTTAATGTTCAGTGAAGTCAGGATGCAGGTGAAAGGTTGTTATGTACCCGATTCTGGTATATCTATGTAAACAGGAGAAGACTGGCAGGTCATGGGCAATGCATAGTCATTTTAATATCTACTGCAAATAGATTTCCCAACTGACTGTTGCTATGGAGGCAGGTGAGAAGAAACTTTGGTTCACATCTACTGCAGACAGACACCAGAGAGGGTAGACCAGCTGCAGTCAACCCCAAAGTCCCACACAGGAAAGACTGTCCCACATTTTCCTCTATTTTAATCATTTTATCAGACTCCCAGGTAAGCAAAAAAAAAAAAAACAAAAAAACAAAAACAAAAGCCTGCCTTAGAGTCTGGGGAGGGATATGAAATTTACCTAGAAAAACAAAGTGTTTACTCATTATGAGTATCAGTTATCTAGGAATTCAAAATCCAAATTCTTCATTATTTAGGAAAACTGTATCATCACCACCAAGGAGGCTGGTGGTAGGAGTTCAGCAGTCTATCCGTCTGAACCCGGCTGCATTTGTAGCTTTGCATTCGTAATGATCACCCCATAGATAGCTAGGTTTGATCAAAATATACAGTGAATGTTTAAATTTAGAATTTTTATTACAGTAAAACACATGGTCATTAATCTCTCTCAAAATATTCCTTTTCACTTCAAATACACTTATCCGACTGTTTTTGCCATCTTTGGAAGCAGTTCCAGAGGTCCCTTGAACACAGGGTAGGAAATGTGGTTGAGTGGCAGCTGTTTAGAAATACTGGGCAGATGAAAGTGCAAAGATGTTTATCCGGCAACATGACTGGAGAGAGGTAAATTAGCTCATGCAATAAATGAGGTGATCTTGACTCTAAGCTATGGAAGGATCTCCCAAAGAAGAAATGCAGAGAGAGAAAAATGCACCAAGCTGGATGATCCTATAAAAAACCATGTCATTTGGCAGCGCCATTCTGCCTAGATGTTCTGCATGACAAAATTTGTACAATAGGACATACACATGTTTAATAGACGTGCTCTCGATAAATAATAAATATGATCATGATACCCAGGTAAATAATATTATCCATTTATGAACAAAAGGGAAAGTTGACACTGAAGCCAGGCTCAGCTGACTCGCTTCCTTGGAACATTCTGCACCTTTTTCCTGGTTCACATAAGGTAAAGCAAGGAATCTGGCATTTGAAGAACAGAGTCCCAGTTTAAAATGAGCACAAACAGCTTTGTATGCCTAGAGAATATGTTAATATTTCTAACTCTCAATTTTTTCCCAACTCACAGTTTATTTTAAAGGCTATTATGAAGGATAGAAATCTGCACCCATAGCCATTCTTTCTTTTTTTAATAACACATGAACAAAGACTTATAAGCATGTACAAAAAAAAATCCTCCTTTGCAACCCGGAATTCTTTGCTCAGAGGGCAAAATATCTGGACACCCATTCTACAAAACCAAGTACATAAGAAGGGCCTGGCTGTCTACAGCCACACCACCCTGCACGTGCCAGATCTCATCTGATCTCGGAAGCTGAGCAGTCAGGCCTTGTTAGTACTTGGATGGAATGAGGGCCTGGTGGTGCAGGGCTGTAATCCCAGGACTGTGGGAGGCTAAGACAGCTAAGAATTTTCCAAACGGATAAAACACTTCAGGAAGATGAGCAAACCCTAAAGAAAAGAAATACAAAGGAAACCACAGCTAGATGGACTACAGTTACGCTAATTAAACTGAAGATGAAAAAGACAATCTTTAAAGCAAGAAAATAAAAAAGGTAGTCTCAAGACACACTCTGGACTTCACAATAAAAGCATCAAAGCACAAGTCAATATAAGAATTACTTTAAAATGCTGAAAGGAGAAACTGCTGGAATAAGATTTCATACTCAGAAAGGTAGTCTCCAAAGGCCAAGACTAATTTTTAAAACTTTCTCAAATGAGGGAAAAACTGCAAACAAGGTAAACTCGTCGATGAAATCAGTACTTACTGCTGAGAAGAACATAAACTGGATGTGGCAGAGAGGTTGGTAATTCCAGCACTCAGGAGGTTGAGGCAGGAGGACTGCAGGGAGTGTGAGGCCAGCCTAGGCTTCGTAGTGAGTTCAGGACCAGCTAGGAGCCTGTTTCAACACAACAAGTAAGTAATTAAGTAAGTAAGTAAGTAAGTAAATGAATAAATAAGGGGGCCCCACGTAAATTTGCGGAGATGAAATGTACAATACCTGACATATTACAATTTACTGGCAAAGTCTTTTTATTAATGGTGTTTCAGAAAATTTAAAAACTATATGAGAAAAGAAACAAACTCAAAATCAGAAAGTTGCTTCAAAATGAATCACAATCTATTATGAAACCTGGAACAACAGAGAACAAAGAAAATGTAAAAGAACAGATTCACAATTTTGAGGTAGACAAAGAATTCTCCAGTAAAACAGAAGAAGCCCTCACCTCTCTGGGGAAAAAAAAATTGATAAGTTTGACTTCAGCAAAAAAAAAAAAAAAAAAAAGAACTTGTCAAAAATCATCTAGTATGAAATTCAGTAGGTAACCACACATTTGGGAAAATATATTTTTAGTACATCTGATAACAAATTGTATTCAGAATATGTAAGGAATTCCAAAGACCCATAAGAAAGCTTTTGTAAATGAGCAAAGCACTTGAAAAGGCACCTCTCTTAAAAGGAAGCTAAGCAGGCGTTTATACTATAAGGCAGAAATTCCATTCCTAAACTATATCCCCTTCCCAAAATAGCATCACTTACTTATACAGTAGAATATGACTATCTTAGTTACTTTTTAATTCTGTGACAGAATACACAACATCACAACTTACGGGAAGAAAGATTTATTTTAGATTTTAGCTCACAGTTTCAGAAGGTCTCACCCAGGCCACTTACAGCCAGCCAGCAATGGAGGAAGCACATGGCAGAGGCTGGGGAGCTGCTTAGGGCATTGCAGACAGAGCCAAGTGAAGGAGAAGCAGGCTGGTGCCTGGAGACTCAGGCAGGACCAGAGTTTTCCCAAGAGTAAGCTCTAACAATGTTTCTTTTTCCTTCCCTCCAGCCAGGCCCCACTTCCCAATAACTCAGGCTCCACAGTTATCCCACTACATTCAAATACACGAGGCTTTAAGGGGGACACTCCAGTCCAAACCATAGCAATGACAAAGTAACATAACCAGAACAATCTACTACTGATATACACAGTATACATGAATCTCTAAACTCCTGTGATGAGCAAAAGAAAATAAACACAAAAGAGCACGTATGATAGTCTCATGTATGTGAACCTCAAGAACCAGAAGACTGGTGTATGTGATAGAGGTCAAAACACTGTGCTTCCTCAAGCCTTCCAACCTCTAAGAATTATTTCTGAAATTGAAATTTTCCTCGTGAAGCTCAACACGCCTTTGTGCCTGAGCCCCAGCCACTGTTACGAGAACAGTTTCCCCTGCCTCTCTGCGCAGCCAGGTGGGTGACCCTCCTCCAGGCTCACAGTCCCTTAGGACGTCTTGGACAGATAAATGAGCTGGGCCAGCATGTGGTACGTTGGGCCCTCGCCTGATCTACACCCCACTGTTTAGAGGCCAAGCACCATCTGGTGGCGAATTAAGAACCTGTTAGAGAAAAAATGCCCTGGTGACGTGTATGTAAATGTCCCTGTGCTCTTTACCCGCTCCTATTTTCTGTGCCCTCCTCTCCAGCTCATGGCATCCTTCCTCCTCCATTCCTTTCTCCTGTACTTCAACTGACCCATAAAAAACACAGTTCTGGTCAGCATTTGTGTGGTCTGGCTGCTCTAAGAGCAGATGCTGCTTGGAAACACACCCATCTCCCTGTATACAATTGTGATGAGCAGTAAATGCCAGTGGTCACGACCCATTCCCAACTGGAGAGAAGCAGAGCCTTCTTGCCCTTTCCTCAGCTGAACCTAGTGCTGGGTGCATGAGTGACCCAAGTTCTGTGGTTGGAAGCTCTTTTGGGGCTCAGATGATGGAGATGGTAACCTATTGCCCAAAGAAAGACAGGCATGGCAAGATGGCATGCCTTCCTTACTAACCCTAATGCCTGGTTCCCCACAACCATGGAGACTAAGGGCAAGAAGTAGAGACTTTGTGTGTGTGTGCTGGTGGGTGCATTATCCTTCTACTGACAGTGATCCCATGGGCCAGGTCTCCTCTCTGAGAAAGGGATTTCCCAGAGAATCAGGAAAGGAATCAGCCTTACAGTCTCTCCAGATAAAGATAATTTGATTCCTGCCCCTTCTACAACTGATTCTCCAGCTCCTGCCTCTCCATGGGCTTCTCAGTGGTCTCCCAGCAACTCACTTCTGCTTACGTTAGGTCAACATCTGTGGTCTTGTTTGTTTACAAGTTTAAAAGGAGCCTAAACACCAGCTTAGTGGAAAAGGAGGGGGCTATCCACCCTGCTACCTCATTCTCAGAAAATAAATGAGGATTACAGAGATACATTTAAATCCTAGCTTTAATTAATCAGTTGGTTTGGGCAGAGCCATGTGTCACTAATGTGAGGATCCTCTGAATGAAAATCAGAAAAGGAACAAATGTTGATAGGAAGATTAGACATTTTTAATGTAGATTAGATCGTGTTGTCCTGGAAGGGAAATTAATCCTCATAGGGCAAGTGATTTGTTGGCTTTAGGGGAGAAACATCTGCAGTGGGGGAGAGAGTACTCAGCCTACTTCCCTCCCCCGCCCCTCTTGGAGAGCCTGCAGGGACCCAGGAGACGACCAAATGTACACATCCTGGGAGAATAATCTGGCAAGACAGTTTGCAGCGGCTGGAACTATGCTGGGGCTTAGAGGTGGCTTGCCTGGTGCAGAAGGAAGCATGCAGCAGCTCCTGAGAAGCCATCTGCCACCTGACGCCTATGCGGAGAGCTCTGCCTAGTGCTCCTCAGAGACAGACAAGACACCAGACAAAAAGCCAAAGCCCCAATCTTCATGTATGGACTCCCGGCGACCTCAAAAAAGACACTTAACCCATGAGTCAAGAATGGCTTAGGGTTCTATTCAAGTCTGGTTTGTACTCAGGGCAAAGAAGCAGCTTGGAATGGGGGTGTAGAAGGCCTTCCTGGCCCTACTCACGGTGGATCACCGGAGATATCCAGTACCACCAAGCTGCAGAGACCAGAAGGCTGATTCCTTTCCCGACTGTCTGGAAAACCCCTTTCTCAGAGAGGAGACACGCTGACAGTAGGACACTGAGCCCCCCGGCACACACACACAGTTGCTGCTTCTCGCCCTTGGGGTCCATCTAGCTTTTTGTGTTCAACTTTTTGGCGTGAGTGAATTTCAGAGCTCACTTGGGTATTTAAAGCAGTTCATGGTGACAAGAGGTAGAAACAACCAAGAAACAGTACTCAAGCTGCTCACAGTTCCTCTCGCAAAAGGACCTCTTGTGAGCGGGCACTGCGGTTGACTGTCATTCAGGACAGCAAGCATCACCAGATAAGCCGATCAGTTGCTTGGAGAGTGGCCAAAGCACAGGCACACAGCAGTGACACTATAAAATGATAAAAAGCTATTTTAAACAGATCCATCATTGTACTTCACGATCCAAATACTGTAAAGATTTTGGAACTTCGGTGAAATTAATGTAAAAGTCAGTCAAAACCATGCTGCAAGCTTCTTTGAGGAGCAAATATCGTCTTACCGATTTCCTCACCTTTGTGTCTACGCCGCTCTGCCACAGTGTCTGGCCAATACAACATAATCAAACACGCTTTCACTTCCTGTATTTCCCATAGTGAAAAGTGACAGCATTCTCTCACACCACATGTACTGGTGCATCACCCACGAATTTGCATTCTAGCCATAATCCTTTCAAAAGTTTTATCATCAAGGTTACTAATTTAAGTAGGGTTTGTTTTACACACATTAAGTGGTTACTTTTTTAACTGATTATTTCTTAATATCTTTTTTACAGTTACACACACATTTAATCTATAATTTACAATACTGGCAGGACTGCTTTCAAGCGGGTCTCTGAGTCTCTAAAGGAAATTTTACATTCGGTATCCTGTCTTTTGACAAAGCTGATTTCTCTTTATGTCCTCTTTCCCTACAAACTGAGAACAGGATTGCATACCCAGCGCCAGAGCACAGAGGGACTAGGATCACTGACTTTCCACTCACCAAAGCCCTCACTTAGGCTGTCGGCACACTCAGGTCTGCTCAGATGCTGTAAAATTTTTATGAGGTCCTGCCACACTGAGTATGCTAAGGCTACTGTTTGAGAACCATGTACTGCTCTGGTCAACTCGGCCTCTTCCCACCTCTGAGTTTTCCAAGCACAACCTCACCGTGAACAACTGCTTGCAATTTGTCTTCTCCCCCCGCGTTTGGTAGCTACAGTACAGTAAAACCAAAAGAATAAATCCGACAAGAAAAAAAATACAATGGCAATAAGAGACAAGGCTAAAATACAAAAGTCAAATTTTGACTTTCTATCGCAATTTTGGGCACAAACCTATTTTTTTCTTTAATTGGCAAGTAAATATGTTATAAAATTTACCATCTTTATCCATTTTTAAGTGTACAACTCAATAGCATTAAATATATTCACACTGTTGGGCAGCCAATCTCTGGAACTTTTTATCTTGCAATCTGAAACTCTGTACCCATCAAACAACTTCCGGTTTTCCCTGCGCTTAGCCCTTGACCACCACCACTGTACTTTCCATCCATAGGATTACAACTCTCCTAGACGCCTTGTGGAAGTGGAATCACGTAGTATGTTTTGGGAGCTGGCCTATCTTGTTTTGCGTAACATCCTCAAGTTTGATCCACATAGCATAATTCAGAAATCCCTTCCTATTTAAGGATGAACAATCATAATTTCAATGTGTGAATATATGACATTTGGTTATCTATTCCTCTATGTGAAAGCAAACCATTTTTGCATAGCTGGAAAATTTGGTAAGTTACTTTAGTGGTTCTCAATCTTTTCATCGCAAAATTCTTCCTTTTATTTCAGGCTGGTTTAAAAGACAAACTGTGAAAAGCAGTTTTAGATTCACAGAAAAACTGAACAGAAAACACAAGAATTTCTCATTGATTTCCTCACCTCTCCACACACATACCTGTAACTTTTTCCACCATCAACATCCCACAGCACACGGGCACAATTTTTACAGTCAGCAAACCTATATTGACACTTTATGACTCAGAATCCATAGTTTATATTAGGGTTGACTCTTGTTGTTGAACATTCTGTGGGTGTGGACAAGTGTACAATGACATGTAACCATCATTATACATGGTGAACATCCCTTACCCCAAAATCTAAAATACAAAACGCTCCAAAATCCAAAACACTTTTAATGCCAGTGATAAACACAATCTCAGATTTTGAAACATTTTACATTCTAGATTTTAAGACTAAGAATACCTAATCAGTGAAGCTTATGCAAGTATTCCAAAATTCAAAAACACTAAAATCTGAAGCACTTCTGCTCCCAAGTACTTCTAGTAAAGGATACTCAGCCTGTGGTACCAGAGAAACCTCACTGCCCTGGAAATCCTCTGCTCTCTTCCTGCTCATCCTCTCTCCTTCACCCCTAGCAGTCATCTTTACTCTCTCCATGGTTCTTCCCTTTCCCACATGCCTCCAGTGGGTAGCCTTTGCAGAGTGGCTTCTTTCGCTTCATAACATGTTTTCCAGTAATATGTAAAGGTTCTCCCATGTCTTTTCATGGTCTGATAGCTCATTTCTTTACAGTGTTGAAAACATACTATTACAAGCGTGCCTGGTTTTGTGAGAAACTGACAAACTCTCGTCGAAGAGAGAAACACTATATAGTTTTTTTTTCAGAGCCAGCATTTACTGTCTCTGAAATAAAATGAAAGTTTTCGTGGCTCCACGTCCTTGCCAGCATGTGCTGTCAGCATTCTAGATTTTGGCTGTTCTTGTGAGTATAGTGGTACCTCACTGTTGTTTTAATCTTCATTTGCCTGTAACATGTAAGGAACGGTTTTTCATATGACTATTTGGCTGCTATCTAGTTTGGAGTTAAGGTTTTTAGCCTAGTTTTTTTTTTTCCTTTCTGTTAAACTTTAAAACCTTTTGTATATTTTTAAAAATGGTCCTTTGTCAGATATGCCTTTTGAAAATATTTCCTCCCAACCTGTGGCTTCTCTTCTTATTCTCTTGACATTGTCTTTGACAGAGCGAAAGTTTTTAATTTTTTTAAGTCCACTTCATCAATTTTTTTCCAGAATGGATTACACCTTTGGTATTATATGTAAAAAGACATCACCATCTCAATTGTCATTAAGTTTTGATATTTTCTAGAAATCTTATAGTTTCTGTGTTTTATCTTCCATTCTCTTATCAACTTTGAGTTATTTTTGTGAAGGATGCAAGACCTTTGAGTACAGAGAGTTTTTGGATGTGGACTTCCAGTTGTTCCAAGACCATTTGTTGCAAAGATGTTCTGCTCCATCATATCGCCTTTGTTGTTTCATCACAAACTCACTGACAGCACTTACGTGGGACTATTTCTCAGATCTTAGATCTATTGTATTAGTTTATTTGTATATTCTTTGTTACTATGTCATTTTTGGTCACTAGAGCTTTGTAGTATTTATTAGAGTAGTGTCAGTCCTCCAACTTTCATCTGCTCATTAAATATTGTAAGGGCTGTTGTAGGTCTTGTGCATGTCCATATCAACTGTAGAATCACGAACTGCAATTGCACATTCAGTGCTAAACAAGTTGGGGGGAATTTATATCTTTAAAATATGAAGTCTTCTTTTATGTGACCATGAACTACATGTCTTTTTATTTCTTGATTTCTTTAATCAGAGTTTTGAGTTTTCATCACATACATTCTTTACACATTTTTCTTAGATTTATTAAATATGTCACTTTTTGGAATGCTAATGTAAAATGTATCGTTAAATTCCAATTATTTGTCAGTAGTATTAATATAGAAAATGACTAAATTGGTATATTAACTTTGTATCCTGTAAAGTTGCTGCAATTATTTACTAGTTCTAAGGAGGCTTTTTTTTCTGCTAATTTCTGCAGACTTTTACATAAGTTATTGTGTCATCCTAACATAGTGTTTGATCTCTTCCTGTTCAACCTACACATTTTTATCTTCTTTAGCTATTACATTAGCCAGTATTTTCAGTGGGTTGGGAAGCATCATGAGGCAATGTCTTCACCTTGTTCCTGATCCCAGGAGAAAAGCTTCAAGTTTCTCGCCATTCCATATGATGTTAGTTTTAGTTTTTTTGTAGACATTCTTTATCAAGTTAAGAAAGTTCTTCTCTCTAGTTTGCTGAAAGTCTTTATAAATTTTATAATTTTATTATAAATGCCTTACATACATGAGACAACTGAAGTAGGTAAGACAGACAAAAAAAGTCATATATAAATTGGCAATAATATAGTTGGTTAAGTGCTATAGGAGGAAAAAAACTACTACCCTGTCTTAAGGAGTCAGAAAAAACTTCTCAAGGGAAATAAAATCTCAGCCAAGACCTAGGGAAGAATGACCAGAGCAAAGGGAGGGGACAAAGAGGATGCTGAGCAGAGCAGGAAACCATCCACAAAGGCCCCTGATAGGCTCATACCCACGACAGAACGTTAAGGGAGGTGAGGTTGAGAGGTGACTGTAAGAGATAAAGCTTCAGAGGAGATGAGAATCTGTAGTGATTCTTTGCTTCATTCGGAAGCCAATGAAGAATTCCTGGAGGCTAGTAGGCAAGATATTGAGATAGATCATCAGATATACACAGTCAAATACTCAGAGTAAAATCAATTTGTAAAAGATTCAGAATCAATGAGCTAAGACTTATCTAAGACACTGAAACAAAGGAAGCCAGGTTGTGATACAATGAGTAACTGGTAACACTACTCAATTCTGTGCTTGTTTTTAACAGAAAAATTCAGACAAGACCCATAGGCACACAGGGAGAGTTTACTGCAGTGACAGATTTTCACAGCAATCAATAGGACATGCCTTCAAGCACAAACATGGGCAAGTGTCAAGCTGGCAGTGCCCCCAAATGAAGACTTAAGCCACATTTACAATTAAATGAGTCTTTGAGGAATACTGTTTCCTTCCTCCAAACTCACTGTTCTTTTACAGGGATAAAGAATCGATTTTAATCACCTTCAGAAAGATGTCTCCTGTGTACTCTCTACGTGAATATCTCTGTTAACTATGAGACTTCGAGGCTTTCTGCAAACTCTTACCCACAGTGTGGACTCTGGGTGGGCCTTGGACCTTATTAGCATGTTCCGAGGAGGGTACATTCTCTTGGGCTATCACTTAGAACCATAAGTTTGTCTGGACTTCACATACATCTAATAATTAAGAAAATGAAAGAAAAAGAAAAAACTATACTAAAAAAAAATTCAAGTATTCCCTAGCTGCCTATATCCAGACCTAGTACTGCCTAACTTCCTGCCTTATGTTAAAATACAACTTAAAAAAGGTAATAACAAAATACAAAAACAATAAAATAACACTCTAAGGTAAACAATAACTTTATTAGCTTATAAAAGATTTTTAAAACTGTATTGAATGTATTAAGGAATAAAATAAGCTCCAACTTACAAAATGCAGATAGATACACATCTTGTAAGAGAGAGCGCTTTGAACTTTAACATCCCAGACAGACCATCTAAGCTCATAATCTGGACCCAGCTTATACATTCCAAGACCCAAGGCTGATGTAAAATGAACTGTACCCACCAGGTTCATGTGTTTCTACAAGCTGCTTTTTCAGTGTTACTATTTACAAATCCCGACTAACTCCGACTAAGATAACCCCGATTAACTCTAGCCCCAATCCCTCTCCAGCTCCTCCCATTTGAGAATTCCCAAGTTCCCCTGAGTACCCCTACCTGCTGCGGCACCCTAATAACACTGACTTTCTTCAAATAAAGGTGTGTCTGCAGAGACAGTAGCTGAGCCTCGCGCCACTCTGGCCGCTGGCTGCTGACTACCGTGTGCCTATCCAACACTGTCTTAGTTTTCATCTGCTCAGTCTTCCTTGGGCCGAAGTAGAATTCCAGTTATTTCTATCATCTTCCCGTGGTGTTTATTTATGTATTTTTGTCTTGGCATAAAGTCCCTCAGGATTCCAGTTATCTGATCAGGTAGATACTCATTTTCCTTGGTGAGAGTCTGTCTAATACTGTACTTAGCAATCCTGTTTTTGCATACACCACTGTCACATGTTTGTAAGGGAAGCTCACTGAACACAAGTCAATTACAGACCCAGGCAAGCTGTCCAAAGAGTTTCCCAGCATTGACAAGGCTTAATCAACTGACATCATTTGGGCACACTTTGCCCAATGGGAGAAACGGTTAACTTTACGTACCACAAGCCAGGAAGCTGCTGATAAAACAGTCAGAAGACTCACGGCAACACTTCTCTTTTAACCTGTAGCTAACCTATTCCCAGGGTTTACCTGCCAATGAGCTTGGGATACCTCCTGGCAGGACTCTGACTTGTGTTTTCTCTTTCTTCCACTTACTTTTCACTTCACCAGAAAGAATTTGGGATTACAGTAGTCACTTGGGAGAATTTAGGACATAAACAACATGAACAAAATCATTCATACGAGACGTACTCTGAATCAAAAAAAGATGAGTCAGATGATATGGGTTCTTAAAATCTACAGGAGTCTGTGTGCTAACTGGCTTATGTTAAAGGCTCCTAAATCAAGACATTCTCAAAACAACATAATCCCTGGTGCAGAAAACAGTAGAAACATAAATATCATTTATCACAATGGGAATGGGCTAATAGTTTCCTAAAGGTGGGCATATTCTCAGTAGAAGTAGTTCCTGAAAGAAGTCTAGAAAATCTTTGGAGAAAACTGATTACTTTGGTGAGGATAGATCTAGCATTTGTCCTCTCTTCTAGTAAGATGGGATCTGCTGATAATGTTACACTGATTGTAGCAGAGACATTTTTGGTTTTTTTCCCCATTTTTATGATACACAATGGTAACATTTACCTTAATTATTTTGTGCACATACATATCACCTTGACATTACAATCCCTTCCCTTCCCACTTTTTGGCTCTCCTACTCCCTGTCTCATCCTCTCAGCTCCCACTATCATACACATCTGGTTCTGTAAAATGTCTGCATTCTGGATTTATCATACTAGAGAAACCATGTGACATTTAACTTTCTGAGTTTGACTCACTTCACTGAACATGATGCATCCATTTGCCTACAAAAGCCTCAGATTTATGAAGAGCAATATTCCACTGTGTATATATACAACAATTTTACAACCATTGGTGTACTGATGGATATTTCTGCATCTTCCACAATTTTGTTATTAGTTGTGCTGCTATAAACATGGGTATCCATGTATCTCTGTTAAATGATGTTTTTTTCATTTGTTTGTTTGAGACAGGGTCTTGCTCTATAGTGCAGACTGGTCCTGAACACAACGGTGTAGCCCAGGCTGGCCTTGGACACAGAACAATCTGCCTGCCTAGCTTCCCAAGTTCTGGGATTTAGGTGTGTGCCATCACGCCCAGCTTTATGTGGTGCTCGGGAATCAACTCAGGGTCTTGTGCTTGCAAGGCAAGTGCTTTAACATTGTGCCATTCCTCCAACCCAAATAGTAACAATTTTCTAAACCTATACTTTACCCTATGAAGTTTACCTTCATATAGATAGTTACTGTACTCGTCTTTACATGAACATATTTTTTCCTTGAAATATTTTTACCAATAAATTTTGCTGATGCATAATTTGACCCAGAAGTCTGAGATCTTGATAGTCATTTTTCCATTTAAATTAATTTACAACTGTCTTAGTCTTAGTTACTTTCTCATTCCTGTGATAAAATATACAAAATCCACAACTTTAGGAAAGAAAAGATTTATTTCAGTTCACTGTTTCAGAAGGTCACAGTCCATTCACAGATGGGGCAACTGGAAATGGTAGAACCACATGGTGAGGCCAGAGCTGGAGAAAGAGCTCCTCAGAGCATGGCATAACACAGCCAAGTGGAGGAGGAAGGGCAGAGGTACCATTCCAGGTCAAGCTCTAAGTGTCTACCCAAGCAGCCAGGCCCCACTTCCTAACTATACACAGTACAGGTATATGAGGCTTTTGGAGAATACTCCAGGTCCAAACAACAATGTTCTGCCCCTGGCTCCCAAAAACCTCATGTCCACCTCCAAATGCAAGATGCATTTAGTTCTTTTCTAAGAGTTGCCAAATTTGTAACAGTTCTAGCACTGTTAAAAGTCCAAATCCAAAGTCTCTTCTGAGGTGCAAGGCAAACTCTCAGCTGCAACCTCCTGTAAAAACCAGAGAGTTAAGCACGTCCAACATAAAATGGCATAGGGCGAATACTCCCATTCCAAAAGAGAGGAATAGAAGGATAAAAAGCAATTGGACCAGAGCAGGAATGAAACTCAGCACAATAACCAAACTCTTCAAATTTCATTAGTTCTATAGATGTGTATCCAGCATTCTGTGCAAGCTGTGGTGAGATGTGAATTCCAGAGGGACTGGTGGCTCCTACAGAATTGCCCCTGGCTGCAACCTCCATCTTCTCTCCTTTAGGCTCATAGCCCGCTGCTTTTCTTAGCCAAAGATCCAGTTTCCAGCATCTTTACATTTTCACTATCTCCATTCCACCTTAGGCTTCTCCTTTACAACTTCACGCACTGCCCTGCCAAGGGCACAGTGCTGGGCCTCCAGGGCCTTCCTCTGAAACTTGGGTGGAAGCCTCGATAGCCTGTAACTCTTAGACTCTGGAAGCCTGTAAAGCCAGGAATGTGTGGATGTTGCCAAGATCTGCCACTGGTCTGAGAAACAGCCTGTCACCTTTGGACAAATGCTATAGAGGCCTTTGAGTTTTTAGCTGTTGAACTCAAGGTAGCTCAACTTTGGCACACATTTTTCTCTCTGGACCTTTACACTTCTCAGAGCATAGTCTTTCCACCCTTGAGTTGGTAAAAGTGGAGTCTTGTTGACTTTTGAGATGCCCTTCAGGCATCTTTCCTATAGTTCAGATTGTAAGTACTTGGCTTCTTTTTAATGCTAATCTCTTTGACTTTCCTATTCTCTTTTGCTCCACCTCTGCAGGCCCTTTCAGTCTGGCAAAACTGAAATTTTTTATATTAGTTTTCTCTGGCATTTCCCCCCGCTTTTTGTCACAGAGTTGGCTAAAAGCTGCAAGCAGTACTCAAGTTATAGCATGAGTACTGGAATGCCTTGAGACTTCCTCCACCACATTAAGTAGTCCACCGCCTTTGATCTGTTTCAGTCAGTATATGGACAAGGGTAAAATACCAAAACACGTTTTGCCAGAGCATAGAATGCATGTTCTTTAGACCAACTACCAATGAAGTCCTCGTTCCCATATGACACCTCTAGAGCCAGGTCTTTCCATTCCACACTTTTATCAGCATTCCAGTCTTGTAAGCTCCAACCTCAATCTCCCATCAAGCTTCGCTCAGAGACCTCCAAGGCTCCTCCAACAGGCATCCTGAAACCTTTCCAAACTTCTCCCACAAACCAGTTTCAGAGGCTTCTAAACAACATGGTCAGAAAAAATTCAAAGCAACAATTCCAGTTTTCTGGTACCAATTTCTGTCTTATTTTCTTGTCCCTGTGACAAAATACTCAACATCCTGAACTTTAGTTTTATTTTTAACTCAGTTTCAGAAGATTACAGTCCATTCGCAGATGGAAGGCTGGAAATGGTGGCACCACATGTAGCAGCTTAAGCCACAAAAAGAGCTCCTGATGGCCAATGCAGGAGGGGAAAGGTATCCTTCTGGGTTAAGCCCCAAGCATCTACCTCTTCCGGCCAGATCCCACCTCCCAACAGTGCACAGTATCCAACAGTATATGAAACCCAAACCACAAGACAAAAATTTTAAAAGCTCCTAAGGCTGCTCTCTGCAGACTCACCTGAAGTCCAGGGACAGCCTGGCTGCTGGTCATAATATCTAAGCCACAATAAAAGAAACCTTACCTTCTTCAACTGGCACTTGATGGTCTCTTAACTGCAACCTATAATATCTGGAGGTCCCACTGAGATATTCTTCTCCTCAGAGAAGCTCTTCCCCAAACGTCCATTCTGAGAGACCAAATAGCTGGAGGAGGCCTCTGGGACAGCCCTAGACCTGGGGGAACCCCAAGCTCCAGTCCTTCCTCTCTCAGTCCCGATAACCAGCAGTGACCAAGGTTCTAAAGTACACAGAGGGGAAGTTAAGAATGAATGTTTCCTGGGTTTTTAATTAAAAGCACCAACCAACCCAAACAAGACCTCCGATCTGGAGACTGAGTCTAGATACAGTGCCATTAATCTCCGAACCTGAAAACTTGCTGAACTGGACCTTACCCTACCATTTGGACTGCCCCATCTGCTGTAAAGGTTCCCACACACAGTCACGGGATTCACTGCTCTCAGAAAGACTCACTGGGACATCACACAACGAGGGGCAGATCAGGCAAATGGAAGACTCTCTAAAAACTCCAGTTGGTAAAAGACCCTCTGTGTAATGTTAATATCATTGTTTTTAGTCCCCTTCCCAGTCTTGCACAGAACCATGCACCTGTCCAATTCATTTAGACTTTAATTAGGACCTCTGAATATTTAAGGTTAATAGGCTTTATATAAATCTTCATGGAAATTTCATTTTATGTTTATGTGGATTATTTACTGGACTTCAAATTATAACTCAGACTATAAAAAATTCATAAAAAATTTAAATACCTACAATCTGAAGAATGTCAAACTTAATTTTTCCTACTAGCATGTCTTCCATAAGGTGAAATAAACCCAAAGTTAGCATGCATAAAACAAATCTTCAGTACCATACCTCCATATTGGAAAAACAAAATTATGGTCATCAGAACAGATAAAAAGCCCAAATATTCAAAGTCAAGAAAGGTCCAGCCAGTATCTGCACTAAGTATACAAGGAAAAAGTCAACTAGTTACCATCTTTGTCCAAAAGATTCATTTTTAGTGCTTATTTTCTTTCAGTACTGGGGACTAAACCTAATGCTACGCATGTTCACAATCACTAAGCTTCATCTCCAACCTTTTATTTTCTGAGACAGGTTCTTGTTCTGTAGTTGAGGCTGGTCCTGAACTATGTAGCCCAGGCCGGCCTCTAACTCATGGCAATCCCCTTGCCTCAGCCTCCTGAAAGCTGTGATAATGGGTATGAACCACCACATCTAGCTTTCTCCAGCCGTTTAATAAAAAATCTGGCCTGGGATTACAGAGGCTTCAGCTCATGGTTACCCAATTCTGTTGGTTGAGGTGCATGTGAAGAGGTCTCATAGTGGCCAAAAAACACAGAAAGGAAGGGACTGGGGACTCCAGTGTAGCCCTTTTAAGGGCTCTCTCCCAATTATCCAACTTTCACTAAGCTCCGTCTCCCAAAGGTTCCACCACCTTCCATTAGCACCATAAGCTCTTACGCCGGCTTCTGGAGGATGTTTAAGATCCAAACCCTAATGATATCAAGTGTGTCAATACAAGTTCTAGATTTCAACATCTCTAATAGGTTCTATTTATCACTACTGTCTTGTTCTTCTAGTACTTGCACCATCAAAACCTCACAGTAAAAATGCATTGCTTCCACTGTAGGACCATTATGAACTCAAACTTGATGGTTCGTAACTTTGTTGAAAAATAACTGAACCACTGTGTTAAATTCTTTAAAACATTCTGACTTTAGACTTATAACCAATTATCAAATTTTAGCATATTCTTCATCACTTTTGTGTACATCTTTCAGCATTCACTCATTAAAAAAGGATATAATTCACATACCACATAGTCTACCATTTAAGATATAAAATGTTTTTAATATATGCAAACATCACAACCTAATTTTAGAATTTTTTCATCTCTCATAAAAGCCCCATACTCAATAGTTAATTTCATCTCCCAGTCCCGTGGCTGGAAAGCAAACACTTTTTGCCTCTTGGTTTGACTTTTCATGGATATTTTTATATAAATAGAATCAATGCATAGTCTCCTATGACTGACTTCCTTCATTTACATGTTTTCAAGATTGAACCATGTCAGAGAATGTTCAGTGCTTTTATTGTTCATATTCCACTGTCTTAACATACCATATATTATCCTTGTATCCACTGACAAAAATCTGAGTTGCTTCCATTTTTGTGCTAATATGAATAATGCTATTAACATTCATGTGTAAGTATATATTCATTTCTCTTGGGCATTATCTTACTTTGGCCTACTATAACAACACAGATCGGAGTACCAAAGGTAAAAGATACTTCCATTCCAACATCTGCTGTAACCCACTAGAAATTACTTATCTCAACACCAGGCTTTCAAGTAAATCTTAGAGAAAAACCTACCTTGTACAGACAGAAAAATTAAAGAGATTCTCAGATATTTAAAACTTTCTTCTTGGGCTAGCAAGGTGGTGCAAGTCATCCTAGCTACTCATGAGACCAAGGTGGGAGGATCGGAAGTTCCAGCACAGCCTGGGCGACACAGTGGACAGTGAGACCCTACCTCAAAAAAAAAAAAAAAAAAAAAGCCACAGTTGAGATTTGAGAAAGCAGATCAGCTATAGAATGTGTGCTTTCTAAATGTCAGGCCCTGAATTCAATCCCAGAACCAAAAAACAAAACAAAACACTTTTTCTCCAATCCACCATAATTCCCTAAGGATAACCAGAGACCTCCAAATTGAAGCAGGCATCAATGACTTCAGAGCTCCCAGAAGTGATAAGTCTCTTTATTCACATTGCACAAAATACTATTTCAACATCAGGGATAATACAATCTGAAAAGGTGGTCTAAAACTTGACTCATCTGCTCTAGAAACCCACTATGCTTTAAACTTAAATCCTGGACTGTCACAGACAATTGGCCTTCGATTTCCTATGAGCAAGCCAAGAAACGATTTGTACTGATACTTCCTGTTGCATGTCTCTCAGCTTGATAATCTAGGTTAGTAATCTAGTTCTTGAGTACATACACTACTTACAAGAATAATTATTTTTCTTTTCCTAATTATACTGCAACCAGCTGATGCTTTCTGTCCAGTGTATCAAAAACTATTGTACAGCCACTGTCAAGTCACATGACTCAACAAAGATTGTTCATTGACAAGACGACCTCAAGTGATCACTAACCACTGAAAACTTGATACATCATCCTAACCCTGTAAATAGAAATACACATCTGGATTGACCATCACTCCAGAAGACAAGGGTCCAGCCTTCCAAACTGGCTCAGGCAGGACCAGAGTAGAACTGAAAAGAACTTCAACAAAATGTACAATTTGCAAAACAAGTAATACTACCAAAATTTGACAATGCAGGAAACTATTAATCATGGCAATTTTATTAAGCAAATAAGATTGCATAAATTCACAGATCAAAACTAACGGCCACACTACCTTAGTTGAAGAAATTCTTTTTTTCTTGAAGGCAGTGTGTTTCTCTAGTTCAGCCTGGTCCTGAACTCACTATGTAGCCCAGGCTGACCTTGAGCTTACATCAACCCACCTGCCTCAGTCTCCTGAGTGCTGGGATACAGGCATGTGCCACCACGACCAGCTTGTGAGGTGCTGGGGAATCAAACCCAGGGCGTTGAGCTTGCTAGGAACTGCTGTGCTATTCCTCCAGCCCCAGAAATTCCTTAATTTTAAGAAGTACTCCTAAAATAACTTTTTGCTATCTGAAAATGTATATGCCATGTTTTTAAAATTTTCTCCAATTATGAGATGGTTGATTTAACTACTCTAGCAAACTACTATAAAAATAAATGAAAAATTATACATGCAATACCCTTGTAATAATTACTGTAAATAGGCTTTATTTTTAAGTAAAAAATGGATGAGCTGAAGCAAAAATGTCTTAGTATTTTAAGCTTCAGAGTGTAAAGTCATTAATAATGAATGTTTTAATTTTTGAATGCTTTTAACTTTTTATAAAGATTTTAAAAAGATTCAGTTTTTTAAGTAGTTTTTAACCCAGTTCTTAAAGTTGTTCTGAAACTTGGGCTTCATGATCCTTTTACTTCTTGCTTTTAAATGGAGTCATTTATCTTCAAAACATGACAAATTTCAAAATCTATTAAAATTACTTTATTCAAATTATGTTTTCCAAAAGAGAGGATTCTGTGCCAGTCGTCTTTGGAAGTTTTCATACCTAGAAAAGAGAAACCATATATTTATAAACCAACTGAAGCAGGATCTTTCATAATCTACCTAATGACTTAAGACAATTTTATCTGTCATTTTTTTAAAAGCGAAGATAAAAAGCTAATCTGGAAACTTAGTTACTTCTATACAGAGAGAGCAAGCACAGGGGTTTCAGCATGAGAGCAGTTGTTGTTAGCTTTCAGAGAGCCCAAATCAGACAAATTCGTACATTTATCTTCTGCAAATTTGAGAGCAAGAAAGGACCTAGGAAAAAAATCAAATCAACCTCTTCCTCCCTCATTCATTTTTAAAATTTAATTTAATTTTATTTTATTTTTTGAGACAAGGTCTCGCTCTGTGGTCCAGGCTGGTCCTGAATTCATCACAGCAATCCTCCTGTCTCAGCCACCATGCCCAGCTTATGTGGTGCTGGGGAATCGAACTCGGGTAGTTAGTGCTTGGCTTAGTGCTTACTCAAGTGCTTTAACCGCTGAGCCATTCCTCCAGCCCCTCCCTCATTCTTTTTGCTCAAAGTCGCACAGCTACTCTGCAATGAAACACAAGCCCAGGATGCTCCAAGGCTTTCCACACACGCTAGGGCACCACCTTCCAACAAAGGTATCCTTCAGAGTTCCCCATTCTGGGATATTCCAAGTGAAAAAAATACCTATAAAATAGTTTCTTCATAGAGAAACTAAGGAAATAGATTTATTAGTTATTCATGCTCAGAGCACTGTATAGACTATCCTAATACCCTATACATATTTAATTTTCATCAAGACTCCTAAACTTACAGGCAAAAAAGTGTTGATCTGAAGATTTAAGTATGGTGCTTCGAATTCAAAACATACAAAAATGTAGTCTTTAATAGTAGGCCCTAAAACACAGGCATTTATATTTTCCCATCTTCATAAATTCATAAGGGTTGCTATATAAAAAAATGTTTTAGGTTCAGACTATTCCTGATTTGACATCTATAGGGTATCCTAAAAGTTTATTACTTTTTCCTGTGTATGGCAATTTTTAGAACACCCTGTACATGCATTTAGTACATGCATATTTTTTCTCATAGCATTTATTTTAACTTTTTTTTTTTCCCTTGGAGACAGGGTTTTGCTCTGTAGCTCAGATTGGTCTTGAACCCATTATGTATCCTAGGCTAGCCTTGGACTCAGAGCAATCCTCCTGCCTCAGCCTACTGAGTGCTGGGATTACAGATGTATACCGCCATGCCCAGCTTATGTGGTACTGGGGAATCCAACCCAGGATCTTGCACTTGCTGGGAAAGCATTTTGAATGATGTAATATTCTTCTATCCTTGCTTTATTTTAAATATTGTAACAAACGAATCCTGAGTAAAGCCATTTTTATATACTTTTTTTTTTCTACATATGGCAACCTTTGGAATATCCAGTATGGTACATACATTACTAGTAGGTAAAATGCTAATGGGCCCTGATGTCCATGATAAAACAGTATGTATAAATGTCAAAGAAGTACATTCACAAGGAAAACACAAACACAGTTACAAGACCATAATATCAAAGATAGAAAATGTCTCAAAACAACAAAGTAAGAGGCTGGAAGAATGGCTCAGTGGTTAAAACGCTTGCCTAGCAAGCGCTAAGTCAAGCTCTAAGTACCCAAGTTCAATTCCCCAGCACCACATAAGCTGGGTGTGGTGGCGCACACTTGTAATCCGAGCGCTTGGGAGGCTGAGGCAGGAGGATTGCAGAGTTCAAGGCCAGCACGGTCTGCAGACCGAGACCCTGTCTCAAAAAGTAAGAAAATGTCACATACCATTTCAGAACCACATTTGCTGGAATGAACATTTCCGAGGGACTTGGTGTCATCTGCGCCTGAGAGACAGCAAATGACGAAGCAAAATTGTAGAAGTTGTCCAACATCTTCTGAGTGAACTGAAAAGTTTAAGAATATTAATTAATGCCAGCGGGTGATACTAAATATTCATTTAGACTTTGATATTTTTAATTAAAAATACCCTGGGGACAACCCACTTGGGATCCCCTCCTAGATAGTGGGAGCTTTTACCTTCTATCCTTTGTTTCTAAATAAAGACCTATTGACCTGTTAATCTAAAAATAAATACATAAACAAATAATGACATTAAGGGTAATCATAAGGACACTGGTATGTGTTTTGCATTTTGGACAAAACAGAAAGGAAAAAGTTTTCCTTAAAAATGTACACACCCCTTGTCAAAACCCAGTCTCCTCAAATCTCAAAACAACCAATTTTCTCATCTAAAAGTAACTACCTCCAAGAACCATTTTTCTAGTAGGACTTGAAGTGAATACAGGGCCTTCTCTCTCAGCTATGTCCCCAGACCCTTTTAGTCTTTATGTGAGACAGGTCTCACTAGGTTGATAAATTGTCCAGGCTGGGCTCGAACTTGCAATCCTCCTCCTCCAGCCTTAGCCTCCCGAAGTGCTGGGATGAAGACCTGTGCCACCAGACCAAGTGAAAACTTTTTCTTAAAATGGCTGGGGGTACTGCTCAGAGAGAGCATTAATTTAAAAAACTACTAGTTACCACCATTACAAAGAAAAAGGTAGCACTATTCCCCTTCATGCACTCGTATTGACCCCAAACAGTCAAACCTGCTAACACTCTCCTAAACACCTTAGTAGAAACAAGTAGGCCCATAGTCCCTGAAACTCAAATGAGTTTAAGCACTAAACCTAACAGTAAAAGAACTACTTGATCGTCACAATCCTTTCTACTCTACAAAAACAAATTTTCCTAGCACCACTTTCTCGAAAACACATAACCAAACATGAAGGCTCCTACTGTCTCTCCTCCTCATACAGGAATTGTTTCATATAGGATTTTTAAATCTGTTCAATAATACGAAGGTAATATAATTCTAAAAAGTCTACTGCTAAGGTATTTGAATTAATACCAGAAGCAAGCAGTAGTGGGCTGCACCTTTAATATTTTATTTCTTTTAAAAAAATCAGTAGCAAGGATTAGAGGCATTGCTTAGTAGCAGAGCATGTGCTTGTCACGCACAAGATCCTGGGGTCAGCTGCCAGTACACATGTGCTCACTTCAGCAGCAGATATATAATTCCTAGCACACACAAATGCAGACAAACACACCAATAAGTAAACATCTGTAGAAAAAGACAAAATACAAAAAAATTTAGGCAAAAGAATCTTGGAATTCTTAGCATACACTCCACTGAAATAGAAAATCTGTAAAGACAGATGTTACTTTATTTCCTCCTCCCTGAATCTACTTCTGCTTAGCAACGGGCACAGAATAGGTATATAATAAGTATCTTTAGAATATATATTTGTCTCTGTACTTAGTCTTTCAAATATTTCACAAGTAAGTCTAATAAAAATACATATGATTTATAAAGAAGCTTTGATAATTTAAAAATATATACAGTAAAAAGTCCTCTGACCTTTTTCCAGGGATGACATTTTGGGGTATATTTTCCAGATAATGTTTTAATATTGTCTTATTTCATAGCTTATTTTTTAGTTTATTTCTTAAATTATTTTTTAAGTTGGGGCTAGAGATTGAAACCAGGAATCAGCACATTTTAAGCAAAGTAACTACTGAACTACACCTTCAAACCCTAAAAACATGCTTTTGGGATCTAGACTCTATCATTCTTAATTCAGTCCACTCTCAAGAGATCACACAAAAACTCTGCATTTAAACTCCTAACCTACAAGGGTAAGCCTGGGATGCTGCCCAGAAAACCCACAGACTTTCCCTAGTATTCACTCTTTCTCTTCTAGGAGACCCTTTTAATGTAAATTTCCAAAACCTGCTTTCCTCTCAGTCTTAGTTGATGAGAGCTACCTTCTTATTTAACTGAGGAAAGAGAGAGAATCACAGAAAACCTATTCAAGTTCTCCTCTTCCTTGTGCCTGCACCCACATGTCTGTTATCCCAGCGGAGGTGAACCCCAAACTGTGCTCCTGTCTTCTACTCAAAGACTCAGTTTCAAGCACTGGGTGTGTACAGCAGCACAGGGTTCGCCTCGCGTTTGCCCACACTACAGAGCAAGGGGAGTAGGATCCTGCCTCAGCAATTCTCCATTCCCTTTGACATCAAGTTTTCCCCCTCTCAATATTACACTAAATAAAATGAACCACAGAAAATCAAATACGTGATGACCCCACATAAGCATGGGTACTAATAAAATGAAGTGGTAGGAGCAGAAAGTAGATTGCTGGCAAGGGTTGAAGGTTAAAAGTAGGAAGATGTAAGAAAATGGTGGTCAAAGGGTATAAAAGTTTTCTTACAGCATAAAAATTTACTTAGTAATAATGGACTGTATACTTGATGTCTACTAAGAGATCAGATCTTAAGTGCTTTCATCACAAAAAATAAGTATATGAGGTGATAGCCATGTTACTCTAATTACTTTGATCTAATTAATTCACAATGTAAACACGTACCAAAACATCACCTTGTACCAGAAACAAGTACAGTTTTGGTGACCATACATTAATAAAGGAGGAGGAAAAGAAAAAACAAGTGAAATGCGTATGCTATTACCTGAGTGAAGGAGTCAACTGAGGACACCGCAGCACTGCCTACAGGAGTCTGCTGAGCCAGACTATCCAGCAACTCCACTGAGATTCCAATCTGAGCAACAGATGGAGTCCGGACAATATTCATAGCTCCAAAAGGGTGCTGGCTCCCTTCCCCTGAAAGAAATTAATACGTATCAGATACTTCAAATTTAACATGTATTCATGCAAATTACTCTGAAAATAAAGAACCTCCAATCTGTATGCATTAAAGTTTTCTTATGTGGACATTAGTCTATTGAGATGACTTCAAAAGTTTTCTGCATACTAATGAAGAATGAGCTAAGTTTCCCACAAGAAAAATAGTGGTTACTTTTCTAAAACTTTATTTAAAAATTCATGCAATTAGTAATAGGAGGAGAAAGATAAATGAGATTAATTAGACAAAAGGCTCCCAATGTTAACTCTGAGTAACACACACTTGTAAAAATTTTTAGAAATAGTTTTTTTCCTCTTCTGATTATTCCATCACAGAAAGATCTTTCGGTTGCTGTTATGACCAGCAAACAACATGGAACATCTGTTAGATGCCACAGAGTTCTCCATTCAAAACTTGATCTGTTATCAAACAAAGTATAGAAATCTGTACTCATGAGAAAAATTTAGTAGGCTTTCCCCAGGTCAAAGCTGTATCACCTGAGCTACTCACCAAGCACCAGCTAACCTCTTCACATAATTCTGAATTATGTTCTCCTGAAAAATTTGAGCATTCTTACACGGCAAGTCTGTCAACAGACATTTCACAGGGAAATGTCTTCATTTCTCTGACATTTCTCTAAGATATTTCTGCTGGATACAGAAAATTCACGGTTGAGAGCTGTTTTCCTTCCAGACCTCAGGTCTCTAATGAGTAACTGGTTATCAAAGCATCTGTTATGTGACGGAGTCTCTCTTCGTCTTTAAGTTCTATTATGTCTTGTGGTGAAGTTTATCCTATTTGGAGATTGCTTAAATGTGTCAAGTTTTTCATCAAATTTAGGATGTCTCTGGGCATTATTTCATCATATTTATTCTAACACAGTCTTTTTAAGCTGCTATAAAAAGAAGCACAAAATAGGTAGCACACATTTACTTAGGTACTCCTCATAGTTCTTATGGCTGCCAAGCCTAAGACCAAGGCATTAGCACATTCAGTGTCCAGTGAGGGCCGGTTTTCCTGGTTCACAGCACTTTTTGTGTTCTCACATTGTAAAAGGACAGAAGAACTCTTTTTCTGTCAGGGTACTAATCCCATTTTGTAGACTCTGTTTTCACGGTCTCAACACCACTTAAAGGCTCCATCTCCTAATGCCTTGAGGGTGAGGATTTCAACACAGACATTGGGGGAGGGGAGGGACACAAACGTTCAGTATTTACAATAAAGTACCTTACAATAGCAACTATTCTTCTATCTCTTCACTCTCCCCTGCACCCTTACATGCACATACTGATTAAGTTAGTATACCTGATGTTTCTTTCAGGTATTAGGCTCGGTTCATTTGTTGTGAATTTTTTTCCTCACTCTTCAAACTGTATATTCAAATTAGCTTATCTTCAAGTTCACGGATTCTTTCTTCTGACTTACTCAAATCTACGACTGAAACTTCCTAGTGTATCTTTCATGTCAGCTTTTATACTCTACGCTCAAGAGTCTGTTCAGTTCCTTTTATCATTTTCACATTTAGATTCTACTTGATGACAGCATTCTATTGGTTTCTTTGAGCAGAAGTAAAAAGGTTTAAAGTCTTCTGTCTATTAAGTTTAATGTCCATGCTTCCTTGGAGAGTTTCTATTAACTTCTATGTAAGGGGTTTACTTTCTTCTTCCAAGTCTCATAATTTTCTGGGAATGGTTAAGTTAAAATGGCAGAAAGGTGTCAGTGGATTTTCTTAGGTACTCTCTGGCCGCTAAAAGCTTTTGGTTGGTAGCTAGATTCCTGAAAAAAACTGACCGAAAGTGTTTGCCGCTTATTCTGTTGCTCCTATAAAGAGATGAATTTTCTTTGGAATCTCTTGTCCCCCACTAGTTTTAAACCCATATTAATGTTAAGTCCAGAAAAGGCACTGCTGTTTGTCTGCCTAGCAGGCTCCAAAAAATTCCCAACTAATGAGAGGTTCAAGTGAACTACTCAAACCATGGGATCTCTGCTTGCATTTTTATCACACACAAGTAAAACTGGCTAAGACTCATTGCACAAGGAAACACTCTGCCTTCTTCCACTTCTATTACTCAATTGTATAAGTTGTAGCAGAAGGACAACTTAAACAGATGGGGAATACTCAAGTCTTCAACTATCCTTAATATATATTTTCATAGATACCCACGACATAATGAAATAATGAAATCAATCCTCTAGCCAATCTTATACTCAAATTGGCTTGACACAGTACTAGACACTCCAAGTATACAGGTCATGTTATAAATCATGAAAAGTTAGAAATATTAGAAAACAATACGCATACCAGTATTTATTTTGGATCTGAATTCTTTTCTCCCAAAATTTATAAAGAAAATCACATTTGCTGTATAGCAAATCTAGAGGGAGAAGAGAAAGCTCACAGGGACACACAACAGGAGCCAGGCAGAGCCTTCAGGGCTAGAAGCCTCACTTGCTCCTGGGTATGCAACCAGGTGGTCACTATCCACAGAGGTGGGCCTCTAGCAGGGCACTCTGGCATGTCAGGCATGTACTCCAATTCTGAGAATATGCCCTCCTGCTCCAGGCTATGCCAGCAAATACCTCAAACCTGCATAAAGACACTACGCCTAGGGGTATCAAAGGACTCTGAGGTCGAAACACAGAAAAAGTAGAAAGGGTGGGTGGAGGGGAGTGGAGTGACTTTTTCAGCTGCCTCTGAAAAATAACAGTTGGTAAGGCCCTGAAGCGGTATGCAGTCTCTGAGTCACAGACAGTGATAATGTGTCTGCCTGTGAGTGACCTCTCACCCCTGCTCCTGTAGTTAACTCCTCACCTACACTCCTGTAAGTAAACCCAAGAAACCCACTGATTAACTAAATCAGATGCTGGCATAATCATTACTTTGACCTAGCTGCTGTTTTCTATCTGGGGTGAACAGACGTAAGTGTTCACATCTTCCCAGGATAAGTATTCACACAGCAACAATGCCTGACACCGTCAAAAAAAAAAAAAAAAACACAGCAAGCAAACTTCTGGCAGGTATTAAAAACAAAACCAATATTAGATTCAATTCTCAACAACATCCTACTAGTAAATGCAGCAGCTAATTTTTAGACTACTCCTCAAAGTATCCTTCCTCCTATAAGTCAAGAACCTAACATACAGCACAAGTGGAGACAGCCATCCTCTAAGAAGCTAGTTCTTTAATATCAGTACACAAGGAAAAACAAACACCATCATTTCCTACCAAGGCCTAGTGGAATCTCTCACGAGTATTACTCAGAAAGAAGGCTGAAAGGACATCTCTCTGACAGAGCTGAGGCCTTTCAGGCTCAATCTATGGTACTCTAAAAACAAAACAAAATAAATGATGTTCATAGGCATAGATTTTTTTTAACAAGTATTTAAATGCAGCAAACTCAGATATTAGTTTCCCCTCTCTTTTAAGTTATACAGTTGAAACAGATCATGTTCTTTGAATGCAGCTGCTCATCAACCATAAACATGGAATATATGCACATTTTCAGTTTCCTAAGTCAGATCCCTGTTAGGTTTCAGTTTGTGGTTATGCCTGGTTCTTCTTGCATATGCATTATCAAAATGTAATATATTCTTTATTGAGAAACAAAGGACAGAAAGCTATCTGGGATGGGCACTCAAGTGGGTTGCCCCATCAATCACATATTAAACACTAACTGTATGCCAAGTACTATAATTCATTTTACATACAGGATCTCTAATGTTCATGTGATTTCTGTTTTACTAATTATCCTCTATGCTTAAACATCTTGGTCCAGGACACATGCCCACAGCCAGGCTCCCACACCTGTAGTACCAGCTATTCAGAAGGCTGAGGCAAGAGGCTGGAGGAATGACACAATGGTCAGAGTGCTTACTCGGCAAGTGCAGGGGCCTGAGTTCAATTCCCCACTACCACATTCCCTGGCACTATATAAAAATGGATGTGGAAGCGCACGCCTGTAATCCCAGCACTAGGAATGCAGAGGTAAGAGGACTGCCATGTCCAAAGCTAGCCTGGCTACATAATGAGTTTGGGACCAGAGTGGGTTACAGAGTGAGACCCTGTTTCAAAAAAGAAAAAAAAAAATACTTAAAAAGAAGGCTGAAGCAAAAGGATCCTTTGCCCAGGAGTCTGAGACCAGCCTGGGTGGCATACTTATTGATCAATCAATAATTAAATAAAGAAATAAATAAACGAACAGAGAAATCTACACCCATTAATGAGTATCACTTAAGTTCAAAACACATCTATCTATCAAGGTGCAAAACTAAAAGTTATTCTAGTTCACTATTCTGTCTGTTAATAGCAATTCTAGGGTAGGAACTTTTAACTGATTTCATTTCTTACTTTATAATGAAGCCATTAAGAAACCAACCCAAATGGGTAAACAGATCTCATTCTGGCTAATCAGCTTGCCTCCATGTAAACAGACCAAGAGTAGCAATCTGAGCTTTTGTTGCCCTTTCTAATCTGTTTCATAAGCTCAGTCCTATTTTAAAATGAAAACTAAGATTATTTAATGTTTCTTCTTGGCAACTGAGCTGGATAAGATGACAGACTATAAATGTTATTATGTAGGAAAATCCAAAACCAACATTAAAATAGAAATAAAATAGAAATGTGAATCTATAAAACTGTACTACAGCATCATTCATATAAACACATCCTCTTCCCTATGTCCTATTTCTTATTCATCTATTAAGTATAACATAAAGTGTAATAGATACAACAAAAAATATCCAAAAAGCTCTATGAGTTCTGATTCTGACCTAATGTTCTGCTCCCCCACCTGCTCTTCCACTCTCTGCCTCTTCTGTTTCCCCTTCTCCATATAATTCTCCACTGCAGATGTCACTGGAATTCTCCCTGACTGAGGCATTAAGCCATTTTCTCCTTGAAACACTTTATAAATAGTTAACCTACAGAGAAAAGGAAGGTTTTAAGTTGAACTTTCTGTGCATGAAAGATTACGTGCACGTAGCTTAAAGTCTTCAAATATTATATTTACAATTAGTTATCTCTGACAACGAAATGCATGTGAATATGCACACGTATACACAAGTGGTTGCAGTTACTTATTTTTGACAAAAGAAATTGCTTTTTTTCCCTCCAAATTCAGAATCAAATTTTTAAACCATATTTTAGAAGGTATTATACACATGATCCTGGCATATCATGAACAATAACTTCTTGAAGTTAACATTACGTGGCACTTCATTACTCATACTTGTTACAGTCTTTAACAGATGTGTAAGCTGTATAAGTAAAAACCAGTACTCAACTGATTCATCATCTGAATATTAAAAAGCTCAGACTCTGGCTTCTAATTACCTGACTCACTTGTGTGCCCTGCGTGCAATTTTAAGCTGAAGAACAAAGATAAAAAGAAAAAAAAAAAACAACCCCTAAGATAAAAATGTAAACTCTATCATATAACATCAAACAGTTATGGACTGAACACCCCACTTAGAAGGTAGGCGTTGTAAGAAGAGGTTTAATCACAACTGTCTCAGTTATTTCGGCAGACTCAGCCCTGAAGTGCAATCTCTGGAGGCTTGCTCAGGGTACTCAAAGGCTTGAAAGAATACCTCAAAGTTTGAGAAATCTAAATCTATTTTTCTATTTTAACAAAATCTTTCCTACTATGAATACCGGGTCTAATTTTTTACATATGAATTAGGAATCCTAATACTTCAAACATATGAAAAGTACCTTTCACAACTTACTAGTTAAAAAACAAAACTAAAACGTTTTTAGAGCATTTTATCATTTGTTTAATAAATTATATCTGATATGGACTAAGTCTCTAAATATTTTAAGCTGCTTAGCATTGTGCTTCATCACATACACTGCCCTGAAAAGTTTTTATGAATAAAACAATCCATGTTCTAGTAGTAGAAAATGATGAGAAACTATTTTATAAAGAGCAGAAGAAGCTGGAAGAATGGCCCAACGGTTAAAGCACTTGAGCGAGGGCTAAGCCAAGCGCTAAGTACCCGAGTTCAATTCCCCAGTACCACATAAACTGGGAGTGGTGGCGCACGTCTGTAATCCCAGCACTCGGGAGGCTGAGACAGGAGGATTGCCTTGAGTCCAAGGCCAGCCTGGGCTCTCAAGTGAATTCAGGACCAGCCTGGACCACAGACCCTGTCTCAAAAAAAATATATATTTTTTAAAAGAGCAGAATAAAATAACTTGTCTTATTATCTTAATACAAATAAATTCTTTTTCTCATATTTGATCAAGTATTACTCTGAAATTGCCTACTTTGCCTACTTTGAAATAAGCCACCATAATAAGCCGCCTGGCTTATGCAGTGCTGGGGGATCACACTTGAGCACTTAGCACTTGACTTGGTGCTTGCCAGGCAAGCATTTTAACCTCTGAACCATTCCTCCAGCCCAGCAGTTTCACTTTTATGAGCCAAATTTAGAAATAATCCAAATATTCATTACAGGTAAATGAATAAACAAACTGCAGTATACATATACAATGGAATGAATAGTACTTCATAATAAAAATGGATGACCCACTAATACAACACTGGTGACTAAAATAATTACGCTGAAGAAGCCAGTCAAGACACTCCCATACACTATAAGACTGTATGATTTCATTTATATAAACTGCTAGAAATACAAACTATTGCATAACGACAGAAAATCAGTAAGAGTTTCAGAAGGTGGGGGAGCAAAAGAGCAAAGATGCAAAGGAGACCCAGAGAGCCACCTCGGGCGGCAGACGCATGTGCCATCCTGTCTGGTGCTCAGATACCCAAAGCTGCCAAACCGTATGTACACCTTAAGTATGTTCAGTCCAATGTATTTCAATTATATTTCAATAAAGCTATTGTTAACAAAGTAAAATTTCATTGTTCTTTGGAAGATTTCTTAAAAGATAAAAAGCTGAAGCATGAATATCTTCTTAAAAAATAATTTTAAATTGGGTCTTAAGATTTTTTTTTTTTTTTTTTTTTTTTTTTTTTTTTTTGAGACAGGGTCTCGCTTTGTAGCCCAGGCTGAACTCACTATGGAGCCCAGACTGGCCTTGTACTCACAACAACCCTCCTGCCTCAGCTTCCAGAGTGCTGGGATAGCACAGTATTTAGTGTTTGTGCTTTAAGCGCTTTAACCCCTGAGCCATTCCTCCAGCCTCAGGTCTTATGATTTCTGATGGTGTAGCAATGCTTAAGATAAATCAGATATAAGTCAAATCACACCTACACACATTCATTATTTCATAATTTTTTAGAAAATTTAACACCTTTAAAGAATGTCAAAGAATTTCATGCCACAAAACAATCAACTCATGTTTTGAATATGGATTTGGATGTAATAATAATATTATGGTTATATTTTTTAAAAAAGAATTTTTTCTCTTTTAAAGACATATTATTTACAGATTCTATATGATTCAGGAGTATGCCTCAAAATAAATATGAAAGAGGAAAGGTGAATGAAAGTCCAAGCAAAACACTAATGTCCACAAGTTGGCAGCTTTTAAGCTGGTTGATGAGTGGAATATTCCATTTGGTCTGATTTTAGAATGCTTCAACTTTCCATAAGGAAAAGTTTTAAAAACTAAGGTACTGGCTCAGTTGATCTCACAATCATTTTCTGTATATAGACAAAAATCCCTAATCAATGATTTTAATTTCTTTATTGAAAGGAACCAATTTAGGACTTCCAATTTATTCAAGTCAGTGGTAAAATTTCAAGTGCCCATACTATGGTCTATAAAATTTATATAATACTGCCAAATAGGTCTGAGATCTAAGCGTGATAAAAATTGCTGACTTACTAAATTTCCTATGAGTCAGTGTACCTGCAACTTCTCATGATCCATCCCCAACCTCCCCATAGGTTCTACCTGTACCACTCAGAGCACACCACACTTTCAAACTTCTGTCTTATATCAGTCTTAGTCACACTTAGAAACAAACACCCAACAGGTCTCTGTAAGCCTGACACACTCCTACTTATCTCCGTAACAGTTCCAATATCAATTGCTCCAAGAAACTTCTTCCAACCCACTGAAGACGTAATTGCTTCTATTCTCCCGCAGCAATTTGCTCAAACACCCACTACTACTCTTTACTCTTCTAATTCCTGTTTTACAGAACCATCTTCTATAAAAATATTAATGACTTCAAGTACGAATATAATTATTGTCTTTAAATTCTCATTGCAGATATTCAAATATTTGTTAAACACATAAACATGTTATCAACCTGATGCCTAAACAGTCTTCCCTTGGACTCCACAGACAACTTCTACAAGAAATGTACAGTTATATTTCAAGAGTTTTCATACGGCTTTATCTAGATTTGAGGGAAGCAAAAGCTCAATGGAAGTAAATCGCACCTAATCTAGTTTCACTCTACCGTTTCTGCACATAATACCCCAGAGTACCCTAAAGTAGCCCAGCAATGTCAAAAGAACCAAAACATAATTGAGGAAATCAAATTGAGTTCAAAATCCCATATTCAGTATCGAAAGCAAAGACTCTACGCTAAGCTACACATCTTCAGCCCTTTCTATTTTTTTAAAATTCTAACACAGTATCTCCCTAAATTGCCTAACTTAAGCTCCAACTTGCAATCGTCCTGCCTCAGCCTCCAGAGTAGCTGAGATCACAGGCAGGTACCATATTTCCCAGCTCAAAAATCTTAATGGAAGGAAAGAAGCACACTCATACTACTTCCTATACAAGTCCACCTGGTTTCTCTTCATTTAAACTCAGAAGTCCATATTAGTAGTTATGAAAAGACACCTCTTAGTATGGATTAATAAAATACCCACTAAATCAGAAAAATCCAGAGAACAGCAGCAATTTTTTCCCAAGCAGAGGGAGGGGGTCAGAAGCCAAGGAAGTCTTCTACATGTTATTTTTCAAATGTTTCTGCACCATCTGCTTTTCTAAAAGTAATGTTATGTATTACATTAGTAATCAGAAAAACATAATAGAAAGTTTTACTTCATTATGCTATTTAAGAAAAGGTTGAATCAACTATTCTGATATTATTCTTACCAGATTTAAGACCTGAAATTTTGAAGATGGCACTTGGTTTCCCATTTGTGACAAATCCTAGAAGTTGCCATACTGGCATTCCATTTGAATCAGGATAGGAAAAGTAGACAGATCCTCCCATTCCCTCAGGAAATGGGATTGTTCCCAGCATAAAAACCACAACATGGTTGATATTTTCATAATCAGGCAAGTCAAAAACAAATTTATCCTCTGCCACTTGCTGTGCAGCTGTTTGTACCTAGAAAATAAGAAACTCGTCTTAGTTCAACAGTTCAATGAGTTTCTATAACTCATTTAGTATCACTATAAAGTATGTCACTATCACTGCTGATTATGGTCACTACTAAATGTTGGGTTAACTCTTAATTATGAAACTACTAAAAGATATGCCAGATGTGTTAGCTTTGATAATTTAAAAATGTATAATTTAGTCTTATAACCATTTGTTGAATGTTATTCTCTCAAAATGTTACTAACTTCTTTCAGAAATACCTTGAAAGAATTTTAATTATGTAAATTAAATTAGTAATTACATTTCAAACGTTGTAGAAATGCAAGGTTGATCAAGCCACCACACATGCCAGCTCTTATCCTCCAGTTTGAAGATATAGAACTTCAGATAATTAAAACGAAGTCAAGCCACCTACAGAAGATTCCCCATTTTGCAAATTCAGTTACGAGATTTTATTTCTAATCCCTTATCAGTCAATGTTTGTTGCACTCACGCAGTCATTCATAGCCACTCTCATGCCAAAAAAACAGCAAAAAAATTAGTTGTTTGACTCACATTCCCAGTTTAGATGGAAATAGGATGCGCTATTTATTGTTTGAGCCTGCATTGTGTTGCTTAGGATCCTTCTTGGTCTTTACGTAGTCCCATGTTCATTTGTATTTTGTACTTTTTGCTGTAATTTTGCTACTGAACACAGCCATGCTTCCTAAAGTACTGGCCAATAATTGTAACTACAAGGCTATAAAATGCCTTAGAGAGAAGATGCATATTAGATTCTATGTTTAAGTATAAGGCATAATGGTACTGGCCCATAAGTTGAATGTGAATTAATTATCAATGCACATTAAATATCTTTGAGCAGAAACACATAAAATATGCTTATGATAGGCTGAACAAAAATGCTATGACTTAGGACTGGAGATGTTGCTCAATGACACAGCACTTGCCTGTTGTGCACCAGGTCCCAGGCTTAATCTCCAGTATTGTTAGGAAAATAGGTCATGACTAAAGACTCTTGATTCTCCAACTCTGCAGTTTGCAATTTCAGTGTTTTTACAGACTTTGGATGACATAACAAATGGGACAAATGAGAACCGGCTGCATATAAAATAAAAAACTCTGACATATTTCATAAACAGAATTTGTGTAAAACCTTAATTCATTACATAATGTAATTTTGTTCTAGATCTAAACATCAATTTATGAAGTTAGATCTTAGCTCAGATTGTGAGAGATGTACTTACACAGAAAAAAATTGTATGTTTTGAAAAATTATAATATTTCATGTTTATTTGCAAGAATAGTAATGGAGAACACTCAAATAAACAGGCTGTCATAAATTCATCTAAGTGGTTTTTTTTGTTTGGCTTCATTTTGGCTTTAACTTGAAACTTCTATTCACTAAAATACCAGACTTAAATTACTGCTATTATTTTTAAGGACCAAACAGTCAATTATAACCTAAATGCAACTGATTTTCTATCCCCACTATTTGCTGGTTGTTATTAAAACGCTTACTTTTCCCCCACTATAATATTCTGAATTAAGGAAAACATTTCAGGTCCCCTTCCAGGCAGTGAAAGCTTTATTTTTCTTCTGTAGTTTTCCTAAAAAAGTGCCTTTCCTACCAAAAAAATCTTAATTTAAAAAAAAAAAAAAACCTGTAGGGACTGAAGGAATGGCACAGCAGGTAAATCTTTTGCCAAGCAAGCACAAGGCCCTGAGGGGGATTCCCTAGCACCACATAAAGCTGGGCATGGTGGCACATGCCTATAATCCCAGAACACTTGGAAGGCTGAGGCAGGAGGACTGCCATGAGTCCAAGACCAGCCTAGGCTAGAGCGAGACCTTGTCTCAAATAAAAAAATCAAAAAAACTTTCAAAAATATATTATTATATCACTCCAAAATACCAATTGCTCTAAGTTAAATCCCAAGATGGCAAGGCTGAGTGTTCTTAAAACTTCATTCCCTCTTCATAGGTTTTTCTCACTCAATTCAAAAACTTAGATAACTCCATTTTCTTGGTAAGACAGCAATATAGTTTTTACATGTCACCTGGTCTATTTGCCCTTAGTTTTGATTTCTGTGTTCTAATACTTTAGAATCAAAGAACCAAACACTCCCTTCCACCTTGTCTTGAAGAAATAAATCTGTACAACAATATTCTCCACTGAGATTAGGTGAAGGGTAAACAGATTCTGCTATAACTAAATTACCTTCCAAACTGCTTGACTTAATACATGGAATCTATGTAGCTTTTTACTCTTTTCTCCTTTTTTTTTATTTTTTTAAGTGGCGAGGTAGGTGGTTTATTTTAAAAACAAAGCAGGATAGAAGCTTGCTAACTGGAAGGGGTCCCAAAACAGGTTCCTCATTTTTTATTCTTTAAAAACACACATTTTTAATGTTAATAGTTAATGAAATCACTCATCTAAGTATTACATGCATTGCAAATTGGTCCTGTCATGTAGGGCAAATGAGTCAAGGCGGCACCGAACCTTTAATTGCAGCTACCTGGGAAAGCTGAAACCAGCCTGGTCAAATTTAGCAAGAGCCTGCCTCAAAACTTTAAAAAGGAAACTAGAGGAATAGCTCAGGAGTTAAGGTGCTTGCCTAGGAAGCACTAAATACCAGAGTTCGGTTCCCCAGCACTACATACATGGGGCATGGGGGCACACGCCCATAATCCCTTTCCACCCGGGAGGCTGAGGGAAGAGGACTGCCATGAGTCAAAGGCCAGCCTGGAGTACAAAGAGAGACCCTGTCTCAAACAAACAAAAACTTTAAAGACTGCGGGCGTAACTCGGTGCTTTATGTATTGGCACACTAATCTTTTCAAGTGTGGGGAAGAGTTAATGGAGATTGAACTCAGAACCTTGTGCTTGCCCAGCATCAACACGGGCCTGGGTTCAATCCTTGGCATTGGAATAAAAAAAAAATATTAAAACTGGGTAATCTGAATTTAGCTCACCAGGATTACCAACTACCACCATTCCCACAGGGTCCAGCAGTCTTTGTGGTTTCCTACAGAATACATTACCTAAACTTGATGAAAATTCAACAACAGGATTGCAATATTCAAAACAATAAGGAGAAAGAAAAAAAAAAACTCTTAAAAAGAAAGAAACCACGTTTGAAAGCGGATATGTGAATGTTTTCTAAAGAAGCAAGTAAGATTTGCCTCCAAAGGAGTCCTTTAGAAATTCCCGGAACACCTTTAATTCTAATACTCCAATAAGGCAGATTAACCTTTAAACCTGTCAGAAAACACTCGGTTCGCATCCTTCTCCTGTCATCTCAGATATGGCTCACGCCTAAACTGCAAACATTTCTATGCGCGAATTTTCAATTATGCTAAGCATATTTTTACTAATGTCCCCCCAATGGTGCCCAAGCACCTCAACCTTTGACACCAGGTTTATTTTTACCTTAAGTTTAAGAGTATTTATCTATTCTACCAGTTGATCTTCCGTTCCTCAACAGTTAAATCGGAATGAGCACCTTACAAGTAAAGAGGGTTTAGTTTGAAAAGCCAAGCAGGCGCACACAGAAGGATGAAATGACCAATAATGACAAAACACATGCACTGCACTCAACCCAGTACTTGGTACAAAACGGCCCCTCGATAAAGGGCAGCTAATATTGTGACTACTATTGAAATACACTGCACAAAGGTGAGCAACGATTCTAATGCCTAATGTCATAAACGCAGTCAAAAAGAATCAGGTTTCCCACAGTCTCTGGCAGAGATGCAACACCTCTGCTCCCTCAACCCCCCAACTTCGCCCTCAGTAGACGGCCCCGTTTCTGACTGCCCGCCCCGCGTCCCATCCTCACCAGCCTCCCCGCCACCAAACAGCCAAACATGGCGGCGGCGACAGCTCCGCACAGCCGGGAACCCGAAACCGGCAACTAGGAATCTTGTGGTTAAGTCCTAGTCCAGAACAAGAACGCTCCAGAACGTGCCAAAGGGAGCCTGATGCTCCATTACGTAGTCACAAGGCGAGCGGCAAGAACGCCCCCTATTCTACGACCTTTGACCCTCCCTTCCTAATAGAAGGCCTCCTAGCCGACAAGTCCTTCCGGGGCATACACCCTCTTCCTCCTATTAAGGAAAAAAGGAGAGCCGGGGCGAGTACAAGACTACAAGTCCCATGAAGCACTGCGCTGGCTTCCGGGACGGGGATCACGAAACACTTGCATTCTGGGATTGGTAATCCACGTTTTTCTGCGCTCCAAAAAATTGAGATCTAAAAATACCAACTACGTGCTTCTGGACGTTTCTGACATTTGTGTGACTTTTTTAGAGCGTAAGGGCGCGCGTCTCGGTCCTCACTAGCTCCTTACACATACCCTATGAGGTAGGTATTAGAATATTTAGAGGTAAAGAAATTGATGTTCAGAGTTGCGGTCTCAAATTTTTCGCATAACACAGAACAGTGGAGTGATTTTTTTATGCTACACAGTATCTCAAAAGAATTGACCTTTAGCAAGTTGTTTTGTACTTGTTAATTTTATTGATAAAACAAAAAATGAAAAAAATATTTGTTAGGGCGCTTTCCAATTTCGTTTAATTTTCCCACAAACTTACTTAGAACTGTGGGCAAGTTGTATAACAACTTTGTGCTTTCGATGGCTCATATGCAATCTTTTATCTATGTTCGAGAACTGCATATATCTTTCCCCCCCCCCTCCCCCCCCAGAATAGTGCCTGGCACTCTTACACAGAACTCTCGGCAGTCCCGCTGCCTCAGCCTTCCTGTGCTAGGATTGCAGGAGTGTGCCACCACACTCAGCTATTCGAACCCGGGGGCCTAATGCTTCTTAGGCAAACGCTATAATCACTGAGTTATGGAGCCTCAGCCCAGTGAGCATTTTTTTTTTTTTTTCTAAGTTGTTTCCCTTCTCTCTGGCAAATACTGATAAGTATCTATTTGACATCTGTTCTTCCCTCTTCCTTGTTAGCAGAACCCCAATTTTTTCCAGGCATCCACCTGTCCTCCCTGATTATCCAGCCCCGGAAGAAAATATCAAAATTTTCCATCCTTTTGTGGTAATTAATTTAGGATCTGCTCCATAACCTGTGAGGAGGCTTACTGGGAGCCTCTAGGAAAATTTTTGGTTAAAAAAAAAAGTTACACAGAGCGTGGGGGTGGAGATCCGTGGTAGAGCACTTGCCTGGCATGTGCAGGGCCCTAGGCTCCATCCCAATACTGAAAAAAACAAACAAAAAAAAAGGTACACAGACATAATCACTTTCTAATTACCTTGACCTACCTGGAGGTGACATTTGACCATCCTGAAATCTCTAACAACCTCACAAAAAGCCAGCACAATCCGGAAGGTGCAGGAGAGATGAAAATGAGTCACTCTAATGCCCTGTACTGTTGATCCAGCTAGTCAGTCCTATAACCTATCCTACCTCGACTGGCAGCTGTGAGAGAGAACACATTTCTTTATTGTCCAGGCCAGTTTAAATGGACATTGTCTCTATTTGGAGTGGACATTACAGTAAACACAAGCCTCACTAGGTTATAAGCTCCAAGAGGGCAGAGAATGCATCTGTTATGTTCCACTTTGTATCTCAGAGTAAAGCTTGGCATCTTTCCTTAAATAAGCATTTAATAGCTATTTACCGAATGAAGTATACCGCGTCCCATCAGTAATCACGTTAAGTATGCCTTCAGTTGATACTTGAAGCCTTAAAGATGTGACTGCATAGCCTGACGACCCTTGACTGGAAGCCCTTGGTGTACAGGCCATAAGGGAGACCTCCATACGTTTGGGTTTTGTTTTTGGAGACAGGATCTCGCTCTGTACTCCAGACTGATCCTGAACTCACTATAGAGCCCAGGATGTTCTCAAACTCATGGCAATCTTCCTGACTCAGCCTCCCAAGTGTTGGGATTACAGTCGTCGGCCACCAAACCTGGACTGTTTGGTGCTGGGTAATCAGCTCAGGGCCTTGTGCTTGCCTAGCAAGTCTGGCTGCTGTACTGTTCCCCCAGCCAGATGCATTTGTTGAGGGTATGTGTCATGTGACAGAATTTTGGCGCTCTCCAGCAGGCGTACTCGTAACCGAGTGTTTGGGTTCCTGGACTGCTCTTTCCCACCCCTTTTCAGTCTCTCCTTTGCATATATTCTTCATCAGTACCAGCGTGAGCGTGACCCTGGGGCCAGCAGCATCCATCAATCCCAGGACTCTCAGAATGCCAATCTCCGCGCCCCTCAAAACCCCTGAATCAGAAACTGTGGGATAGGACACAGCAATTTAATAGATGATCCCAATGCATGTTAAAATTTGAAAAACCCTACTAAAGAAAATGTCAGGGATATGCAAGTCTCTGTGTATGCTAGGGGCTAAGAATATCAAAGGCAATACAACAATGATTTTCTTTAGAAACCTGAAGCAGGAGGATTACAGGTTCAAGCCAAGGATAGGTAGTTTGGGAACTCAGTGAGAACTCATCTCAACAGTTAAAAAGGGATGAGGATACAGGTCAGTGCAAAGGCCCTGGGTTCAGTCCACAGTACCACTACCAAAAAAAAAAAAAAGAAAAGAAAAGAAAAAAATTTGAAAGGAATAAAAAATACAATTTGGAGTGGCACAAACCTATAATCTCAGCACTCTGGGAGGCTGAGGCAAGAGGATCCCAAGCCCAGCTGGGGCCGCTTAGTGACTTATTGACACCCTTGTCTCAAAATAAAAGAGATCTGCGGGTGTGGTTAATCCCCAGTACCAAAAAAATAAAAAAGCGATGTATAGAGTATTAATTCAATACTATATACTTCTTATAATCAGTGGTTTCCTGACAACGCAATTGAACATATGCACATTCATTCACTCATTATACAGAAATGTAACAGAAATCACCCAATAGTTTTTATTCCACATCAGCCTAGGGTAACTAAAGCTATAAAAGTGAAATAAATCTGCCCTCCTTCCCCTGATACCATACTCTGCATCAGAAAATAACCATACAACAAGAAGCACTGTAGAAACTCACCAGCTCAATTCCAAAATAATAGTTTCTTTAGATGACAGGGGAACCCCAGAAGTAATGGTGGAAAGTAGGGGAGTTCCGGGCTTTCCACTGGCCAAGCTGTGAAGAGAACAAGCAGGTTTTTGTTTTGTTTTGGTTTGGTTTGGTTTGGTTTTTTTCACTTGGGCTTGTATTGCTGCCAGCATGTCAGAACTCTCAACCTCCTGGGCAGATGCCCTGTGGACTCACTTCCCCGATATCACCATGTGTCAGACTGCAAGCTGAGATCCACTAGCAGGCTGTGAAATCACTCTGCATTGTAAGAAAAGGAAAAAGAGCATTTCAGAATGCACCGCCCATGGGTATTGTTTCATTTGTTATCACTGAGTATTAAGTATTTCTTGCTGGGGGTTGCATTAAACTTTTAAAACATTACTGTCCTAATTGATACTTGGTCCAAGCCTGAAGATGCAGTTAGAAGCGACTGCCCCCTTTGCTGTGAGGCTTTTGTATATGTTTTGAAGGACATGGTTGTGTTGCCCAGACTGGCCTTAAGGTCAGGATCCCCCCTGCTTCAGCCTGCTAGGTAGCTAAGATCAGATACATGCCACTGTGACCAGTTCTTTGAGCATTTTGAGACTTTAAGCATGTCTGGACAAGGTGTCCATCAGTTCTTTAGATTTCAGCTCTTGTCAGGCATTAGCTTAAAAGCACCTTTAAACCCACTGAATTTCTATTCAGCCCTTTTCCAATATTCTGTAGTAGGCTGAATGACTCAGAGCCACATCTGAGGCCTGGAGGAATGGCTCAGCAGTCAAGTGCTTGACTAGCAAGCACTTACTAAGTACCTGAATACAATTCCCCAGTGTCACATAAGCTGGGTGTGGTGGCACGCACCTATAATCCCAGCTCTCCAGAGGCAGAGACTGGAGGATTGCTGTTGGGTCCAAGGCCAGCCTGGGCTCCATAATGAGTTCAGGACCAGCCAGGGCTATAGAGCAAGACCTTGACTCAAAAAATAAATAAAAGTAAAAGCCATACCTAGTCTTTTCTTCTCCCATTTTCTTATCAAAGCTCCAAGACTTAGCTGTATTTTGCCATCTGTGTTGCAATAGCAGCCATCAGCTCTGCCTTGCCAGTTTCTTCCTATCCAGCCTCCCTCAGAGGGTGGCTCCTAACTTCTTCTCCGATTTCTTTCTTTCTTTCTTTCTTTCTTTCTTTCTTTCTTTCTTTCTTTCTTTCTTTCTTTTTGAGACAGGGTCTCGCTTCTCCGATTTCTTGTTGCTGAAACAAGCCAATTATTTTTCTTTGTGTGTGCAGATTTCATTTGTTGGGGTGTGGTGGCCTTCGAAGACAGAGGATGGCGAATTTTTGATTTACTTAAACACTCCAGAGAAATCAAGACAGCCAGAGAGAGGTAATAAGATGGACACTGTAGAAAACTATCATCTGAGATGTCGGTGCCAGGTGGCCCTACTGGAAAAAGGCAGCCCAGGCAGGGCAGGTCAACTGTATGACTTTGGCAGTCCATGCCAGCAAACTTAGAAAGGTCCTGTGCTTAGCCCAGGACCAGTCTGGATTCCAGGGTGAGACCCTGTCAAACAAAACCAAACAAGCAAACCTCCATCTTGCAACCTTCCTGTCTTGGCCTCACAAGTGCTGGGATTACAGGTGTCTACCACCGTACTTGGTGGCAGAACTTAGTTTGAATCTAAAAAGAAGACAGGGCATTTTCACTACCAGTTGGACTGTTTGGATGAAGTAAAAACAACTGACTTTTGTGTTATTTCCACAGGACTAAGAGCGTTATCGATGTATGTACAAACTATGTAATAATAATTTTGTTCCACCTATAATTTTTATATGGGGGTTAAATGTTATTGTTTGTACTGGAAAGCATAAACACAGTCTTGTGTCATAGCACAGTATGATGCTGAATAAGCTAGTAAATTGTGTGCTAATAATTAATTTTTTAATTTAGAATAACACTAAGTATCAAACTGAAAAACACCATGAAGTTGGTCAGTAGGGCACTTGCCAGGCATGTGTGAGGTCCTGGGCTCAATCCCTCTACGCCCAAGAGTTAGTCATCAGAAAACCTAGTCACGAATAGAGGGTTGGAAATTTCAGTATCTTCCATGTGCCTACGATTCATCTGTAACCATCAGAATGTCCTTCATAACAACTTGGTAGTAGTAAGCCAACTCTTTTCCTGAATTCTGAGCCATGTTATTGAATTAACTGAGGCTGAGCAGCTTATAGTCATTCAGAAGGATTGGGACTCCAGACTTAATGACTGGTGTCTGACTTGGAGGCGTTCTGTGGGAACGAATCCCTAAACTGTGGGGTTATGATGTCAATTCCAAGAAGTGTCAGAACTGAAATGAATCATTGCCAAGCTGGTGTCTAGAGCTGGACAATTTTGTTAATGTGCAATATGCCCATACACTTGGGGTCAGACACGTATTTAGAAATCAACTGTAATAGTACTGTATACATAAAGGAGTATCCAATAAGCGACGAGATAAATAGCTGTTTTTGTCAAACCATTAACCTTTGTGTGCTGGGGACTATTTTCCTTTATTTCTGCCCAAAGTTCACCCATTTCTTTCAGTCACACATTGTCATATTTTACTACCTCCTATCTTGCAATAATAGACCTCCAACTCTGATGCCTTGATTACAATATGCTCTCTCAACTTAAAAAATCAACCACACTAAATTCAATAACCTTATTTTTGGCTGGCAGATAAGCAACCCAAGTTCTCTTTGATTAATCTTTTTAAAGAAAGTATTTACAATTTCATACAACCAATACACTTAGCAGTAGGCTTATCAACTTGCATCAGAAAATGTTACTGTCTCGGATTTCAGGGAGATGAAACAGACTAAAAAGAGGCCTGTAAGTTCTCCTTCTTGGATCTCTCTATATGTATTAGCTGTAGGGGCTGGAAGAATGGCACAATGGTTAAAGCCCTAGCAAGGCCCTGAGTTCCACTCCCCAGTACCACATAAAGCTTGGCATGGTGGCGCACACCTGTAATCCCAGCACTCAGGAAGCTGAGGCAGAAGTACTGCAATTGATTCCAAGCCTAACCTGGGCTACAGAGTGAGTTCAGGATTGTGATAAAGTTTTGATCCATACTTAAGTGACTCCATTTCGTACTATTCTTCTAATTACTATTTCAAAGAGCTGTTTCTGATGGGCTAAACTGTGCTGTAGATTTGCTGTAAAGAATTGATGAGGATTACTGTTACACTAAGAGTACTGAGTTAGCCCAGGGAGTAACCCTAGGGCATTCTTGACACTCGTGAACTTTGGGTGTTGTGATGATTTGTAACCTTCAGGATCTACGGCCTTATTTCTGGCCTCTATCTCACTCTTGGTGCCTCGCTGGCGCCATGGTACATTGATGGGTAACACAATATCAACTCCCATCCATCTTTAAGACACCTACCAGAGATCAGACACAGATGGACTAACAGACAGTTCACCCCCACGAGGGCTCTTAAGCCCACTTTGTAACTGGTCATTTTCAAAGAACTCCAGTTTTGTGTGATTGGGTCCCGTCAAATGTAACTGACACCTTACAGATTTTAAATGGTTGATATTGTTACTATGGATGCTATATAACTGTGATTGGTTTTTGTCTAATAATGCTGTACCTATGTCACCTCCCCTTCCAAAACCCTGTATCAACCCTCTGCTGTCCCGGCTCAGGGCCGTTCTCTGTATTCTCACCCTGAGAAGCAGGTTCGGTCCGGCGTCAATAAAGGTTCTTATCTTGCCTTAATTGGTTTATGGTGAATTTTTGAAAGTTCGCCTATAACAAGGACCAGCCTGAGCTACAGAGCAAGACCATGCCTCAAATCAAGAAAAAAAAATTTCCTGAGTTTATACAGAATGATACTTCATGATTTCTCCTTTTTAAGAGGTTCTTCAAAGGAAGAAAGTCTCTTTAAAGAATAAAATCCATCCTATGTCGCAACATACTGGCCCTTTCAACCTTTTTAAATTCAAATAATTTGAGACATCTTATTTTCCTGAAGTCGGTGATATTTTGCTAAGACTTCATCATTAGCATCAGTTATTCCCAAATACATTAAAAAAGATATAAGCAACAAAAAGGATGGAGAATTACCTAGGAAGTTGAGATACTGAAATCATTTGTTATTCTTCAGTTTTTCCACCAATGGTCCAAAATACTGCATAATTTCTGAAGATAGGAGCACACATTTTTTTTGTGGTTTGACCTTAGCATTCAGTGAGCAAAACTGAGAACTGAAGTTTTTTTTTTTTTTCAGAAAAAGGCAATTAACAGAAGACAAAGTTCCTCAATTACCAAAATAAACTGGAAGATGAACAGAGACATGACACAACTCTAGACTAATCCTGTTACAAAGTCACACATCCAAAACAGTTCAGCTCAAATCTTCATATTATCATGTTAAAATTTTCTCAAGAATCAAATACTAAGTAATCTGTTTTTAAGGACTGAAAGGAAAAGATGACTGTCAGTGACATGTTGCCAGGCGGTCATAGAAACCTGGACCACATTTTGCTAAAAGAATGTGACGACTTTATCTTTGAGGTCTGCACATCAAAATGTACTTGCTACAAGGTTTTATTGCTTAAATTCCTATTAAAACTTCCAATAAAGAAAATGAAGGAACTGCTGGATCAAGATAGCAAGTGGTGATAAAATTTCCCTGCTTACTGAGTTACTGGTTAAGACATGACATTATTTTCAGGTAAGTAAATCTTGCTTCAGAGGCAGCTCAGAGTAGAGCAGTATCAATTATGGTATGCATTTACAATATCAAACCTAAAATTTAAAAATAAAAGATTTATACAAACATTTTATTAATCGCTCAAAAAAACCTGACAGGATTCACTCTTATATTTTACTGTGCTATGATCTGGATCTTGACTGTCCCCCAAAAGCCTCATGTATTTGGAACTGTATGTTATAGGGATATCGAGCCTGGCTGGAAGGGGCAGATGCTTGGGGTCTGACCTAGAAAGATTAACTTGTTGAGATAGGAGGTGCCAGGGAAGAACTTTCAGGTACGTGTTGTTGACTTTTGGGCCTTAGTGTGGAGGAAAGAGGGGACCCAACTGGTAGCTTGGAATAATTAAGGAAGAAGAAACCTTGTTACAGCTTCTTCCTGGGTCTCCTGATACTACCTTGGCTTCTGTTGGCAATGGGGTAAACAGTTCCTTAGCCTCTGCTATGTGACTTCACCATTGCCTGCTGTTCTTGAATGGACTGTATCACCTTCTGAAGTTCTAAGCTTAATAAATCTTTTCTCCCTTAAGTTGTGCATGTCAGGAATTCTGTCACAGCAATGAAAAAGTACCTAAGACACTTTGCTTCATCTGATTTTACCTTAGCTTGTTCCTGGAGTTTCCCAACTTCCTTGTAACTACTCTGGATTTTACTCCCTTTGCTTCAAGTTAACCTGTGATCTTGGTCCTGACGCATTAGGTTTTTTTTCTTTTTTTCTTTTTTCTTTTTTTTGGCAAGGGAGAGGTGTTAATCCACAAGTAAATGCAATGGACTCTGTATCTGAGACCAAAAACATCCAACTACTCTCAACCCTGTGACGTCTATTTAGCTCTCTGAGATCATAATATCCCTTTCAGAATAGGAGGCAACTTTTCATCATCTAGGCACCCTCCCAATTTCTTTCCTTATCTGACCACTGCACTTAAGCTTCTATGTCCTTCCTCCTCCTCTGATCTAATGACATTTCCGCTAAGGTCACCCATCCCCTGGTGTAACAGCAAGAAAACACTCAAAATGGTTTAGTACTATCAATTTTAAACATGATTATTTATGAAACTGTCATAGAAGAAAATGAGTACTGAGTAAATATTAAATATTAAAAATGTAACACCATAGGATAATCTTCAGTAATTATAAATTCAGCTTAGTTGTAGAGTCTAGACAGAATCTCAGATTAAACAGCTTTCTCCAGTTATGAAAAAGTACCATTACAAACAGGTAAGGCATCATTTTATTACTTTCAGTCTGTTACCATCACAAAGAAAATAACTAAAATAAACACAGCTTTACAAAAATAAATTTTTATTAAAAGCAGTAGAGTCTGAGCAGGAAGACAGTACAAAGAATGTAAACAATGTAAACGTCACTACATTCGGCTCAGCCTGACTGAATGCTGACAGAAAAGTCTAAATGCTCTACGAGCCCTCACTAGCAAGATACATTAATTCTATTTTATACACACAACACACTCTAGTTTTGGTTAGGAAAAAATATTTTATCGAAGTCGATCCCAACGCCAAATACTGGCATCATCACAAACAGCTATAAGGATGCTGCTGTCTCTACTAAAGCTGGTTTGCCGAATAGCAGCACCACATTTATGATGAGTCAGTGTTGTACACCTAGAGAACAAACAAGGCAAGAAGTTAAATGTCATGCATAGTATTTTATCTACTTAAAAGGACAAATGAGAAAACGAACAGATGTTCTAAGTCTCACAAAAAGCATTTTAACGTCAGAATGTCTTCAATGAGTTCCATTTTACATTTCATAAAATTTACATAAAAAAGAAGTATCTTGCCATCAAGGTACTCATGAAAAACATAATTACTGAAATAAAAGCATGCTTTGACTCTGAAATTTATGTGAATAAATGTGAAAATAATTTATTTCCTCTGTAATGGCATAAAATGTGGGGGAATAGGAAGATATTTAAAACAGTTTAGGAATATCTAAATACTTACTTGGCTTTATGAGGATCTTCGACTTCTAAATCCCAAACATAAAGTTTGCCAACCTGATTGCCCAATGCAAGCATCTGTGTAAACACATTTTTAAAAACATCAAATTAATAACGTCACTAGGCTCAAAGGCATTCAAGCAATCCTAAAACAATTTTTCTTACTTCAGAAAAAACTCGGCGTCAGTCTCTGCCTGTGCTCATGACTATTTCTTTGGATCTTATATTCCTAATTTGTAAATAGGAATAAGAGCAATTAATATTTTTCAGGTGTCTTGAGTATAGAAGAAGGCATTTTGCAGTTTTATGAGGGCTTCATACGTGACACTATTACGATGATACTTTTTTATGCCTTAAAGAATTATAGCAAAAGCTGTAGAAAGCTCTTCTAAAACTTTACAGATATATAATTTGTTATCACAAAATCTTAACAACACACTTTATGAAAAACTCTCAGCTAGGAGTATCTGTATGCCTTCCATGCTGATATTTCCACGTTTTCAGAAAGAAAGCTACATAAGATCAACATTTCAATCACTACAAATATTAAACTCAGTAACACATACTGAAAGTTAATTCCTGCCTCGCACCATTGATATACGCCAGTTTCATTTAAAACAAGCACTGCAGATGGTGTGCAGGACCCACAGGGCAGAATATGTAACAAAAAAAGAGCAAAGTCATTAAAACAAAACATCAACATAGATTCTTAGAGGAAAAAAGAACAGAAAAGGCTAGAATTGCAATGGTTTTTCACAAGTCAGATAGTTTCCAAATGTAAAAATATGTTGCTACCTTTTGCCAGAAATCCATAGAAAACCTCATGTACCAAATGTCACACTGGCTGTAATCAAATCGCCCAAGAATAGTCACATTAGACTCACTAGGTTTAATTTTATCTATATCATCTTCCATTTTGCCAGGTTTCCAGCACACAATGGCATTTTCACAAGACTGAAAAAGAGGGAAATAAGAGAAACAAGTATTAATTTTACAGCTGACTTAAAAACTAAAAACAAGACTCTTAGAACTGAAACCTTAAAAAACCTGGCGGAACCCAGTGATACTCATTTGTATGTACTGAGGCAGTGTCTCCATTTAAGGACAAGAAACCTAATTACCAACAGAATGAGACTGAATATAAAGAATTACAGTACTTGGGATAGTCACTTTGGAAGTCCAATTCCTCTTCTAAATCCAACTAAGCTTGGCTCTAGATTTTCCGGCACCCACAGACTTGAGGTACTCTGTAACAAGGGATCATTACAAACCACGGTGTCAGAACACACTGTGGCTCTTTACCCTCTGGATATTGCTCACTTCAGGGGTTTCATCTTTCCGCAGCTCCCCACTTCACTTAAACACAAGTTCAATTTACCTTTTACCTACTGATGTTCATTTACACACAGTGTGCCACGTGGTAGGTAAACGTTCAATGGCATCACAGGAAAGCAGATGAAATCTCTGAAAGGGCTTTAGTGATCAGGGTATAGACAGGGCAAGAGGAGGCCAATAAAAGCAATGGTTTAACATCAAGATACTAACAAGGTATGACAAATGGATCACAATGGACTATAAAATTTTACTTTCCCTATTCTGTAGTGCTGTATCTTTGTGCACACACCTCTGTTCAGGCATAAGTGGTAAAGAATACAATGAAAAGAAACCTGTGAAACTCTGGACACTAGTCATATTACAGTCACTAACCTACTGAGAGCCTTTTAATAATGTATCTAGCTGCTAGCTGGGAGAGGCCAGTTACTGCTAGACATCTTATGATGAACAGGACAGCCCCATCCTCCAAAGCAGATGGCCCTACCTCAATAGCACAAAGATTTAGAAACCCTGTTGTAGGCAGTCTTACAGGATAACTTATATAGTCATAGGTGGCAGGGGTCAATGGCATTTAAACAATTTAACCAGAACACCACAAGAAAATTAGGATGGACATATTTTCTCTTGCCCACTTTTTTCAGACTTCTAAAATTCTCATGCTACCTGTTATCTGTTATACTAGTTCTTAACTGTAAAGTATCTTAGAAATGCCCCAGTTTGATGACTACTGACTGGCTGCACAATTGAATCAATAACCCACTAGTTTTCCCAAAAGATTCCTCTTGGCCCCAACTCCACTGAATTAGAATCTCTATGAGGAAGCCAGAAGTAGAAATGGCTTCTTAAATAGGTCTTCAAGTGCTTCCTTCTAGCTGGACTGGTAAGGACTTTTTTTTTTTTCTTTTTCTGGTGCTAGAGATTGAACTCAAGGCCACACATGCTAGGCAAGTGGCCTACCACTGGGGTACACCTCTAGCCAAGAAAATTTTTTATTAGCATCCCCTCATCAAAAACTAAAGCACAAGAAGTAAAAAGAATTCACCAGAGCTAATAGACACCTATACTTCAAAATAATCTAGCACCTTTTAATCACAAATTCTTAGGTCCTTGTGCCACATTTAGAGTCTGGGAGTGAGGTCTAGGAATCAGTTTTAACAGGTACCTCCAGTGAATAAACACAGAGCCATACTGGAGACCACTGATAAGAGTTAAGCGTCATACCTACATGCAGAAATCTTTTCTTAGGTCTCAATTCTGAGAGTGGCAAGCTTAAATAAAGCACAGGCTTTTTACTGCTGTTACCAAAATACAATAGCCGTACTTTTCGGTATTCACCCCATGCAGTGTGACTTAAATGCCTGAATATCCTACGTAATTCAGGATACATATCATCCCCTGAAAAGTAAGAGAAGGTGGACAAGTTATAAGAGGAACATAGCCACAGTGTTGAGCTACCCAGCTTTTCCTCAGCCACACATATCCAACTAAAAATCAGAGATCAACAAATGCTAATGGGTAAAGAGAAGAAGTCTCTCAAAAGCCTGCTATTTCTATTACTAGCCAAAGAATTTAGAAAGGGGTAGCCTAGCACAGACAAGAGGTGCTCTACTCCAGCCAATGACCACAGAAAAACCTGTAGATTCCTTTCCACCTGGACCTTCAAAGGCCTTGTGAGGAATCACTCCAGTCCTTGGTCATAATTACACACCTCAAGTGTCTATCTGCTGACTCTTCATACCTCTGTGGTAACAACGTGGCCCTCTTTGTACTCTCATCCAGGCCAGCATTGGAGAAGGCCCAGCAATTAGGACATTTTCAACCACTCAGAGGCAGTTGAAAACACCCAGTGAGCACCACCATACCAACCAGGGTGGTATCAGTGCGACTCCCACGTCCACCTGGCAAGCATAAGGCAATGCTCTCCTTCGCCAGCAGAGAAGCCACCAGGGAAAATGGCCACGACCAGACAGCTGAAGAAGATGGAGTCTCAGAACATCCAACATACTCAGGTCCCAAGGAAAAATCACTCATCATACCAAGAATCAGAAAAATCTCAACTTCAAAAAAATAATCAGTAGATACCAATAGTGAGGTAATCCAGACAGCAGAACTACATGATTAAGAATTCTAAAGCAGCAGTCACAATAATGCTTCAAAGAACACAAGGACACTTGAACCAAGTCTCGGCAAAGAATAAAAATAAAACTATCACCAAAATTAAAAATTCAATTGATGGATTCAATACCAGAAGAGTAAATAATTTTAAAAACAGAAAAATATAAAAAACCTAATCTGAATAAAATAGATAACAGACCTTAAAATAAATTTTCCAGGGGACTGAAAGTGTTGCTCAACCACGAGAGCACTTGCCTAGCAATCATGAGGCCCTGGGTTTGATTCCCCAGCATCACATAGGCCACTTGCCTAGGCGTGGTGGGGCATGCCTGTAATTCCAGCACTCAGGAGGCTGAAGCTGGAGGATTGTTTGAGGCCAGCGTGGGCTACATAGTGAGTTAATGAACAGTCTGGGCTAGAGTGAGACCCTGTCTCAAAAACAAGAAACAACAAACAAAAAATTTCCAGAACCAAACTGAGGATCTAATACCTACATGAAGGAAGAAAGCCGAGTTAAGAAGGAATCTGAATGATGGTTGAAAAGTTTCCAAATGTGCCATGTCTCCAAAACATAAAACCTACTACAGACTCCTCAAGGTCACTGAACTCTTTAAGATAAATCCAAAGAAATCCATACCAAGTTAAATCATAATCAGGCTTCAAATTAAAAATATCCATGTTCAAACAGCAATGAAAGCAAAGAAAGAAAAAAGAAAATTCTGAAAGCAGCTAAGTTTACATAGGTAAGAGAAAGTCAAACAAACTATTAAAGCCAGAGAGGAGCACACATTTTTCAAGTCTTGAAAAGCAAAACAAACAAAACAGCACAACAAAACCTGTGAAGCCAGAATCCTATGTTCTGTGAATATATCCCTTAGGATAGACAGAGGAAATGAGGCCATTCTCAAATGAAGACAAACTGAGAGAATTTGTCAACAGCAGACTTACCCTGAAATGGCTACAGGAAGTTTCATTAAATGATTTAAAAAGGCATTCTGGAATTATGAGCAAGGAAGAATAGAAAAGGAGAAGGAAATAGAGTATGTCTTCCTCCTTGAGTTGTCTAAATTATCTGACTGTTGTCAAAAAAAATGTAACTCTATCTGATGTGGTTCTTAAATATAAGTATTCAAAACAATTATATAAACGAAGGACAAAATGATGAAGTATGTGTTCTACTTTTCACATAAACTGGAGTAATTATATATACTCAGTATAATATCTAAGAAACTACCAAAAGAGCTTCATAAGGAAAAGCACTCAGATACCATACACAAATAACAATGATGGAATTCTAAAATAAAAAGTTCACATAGCCTACAGCAAGCACAGTGGTGAAACCCAGAGACAGAAATGAAAAATAAAACTACAAATAAAACAGGAGACTTATTGTAGTTACTAATGTTAGGGCTTAAACATAAACAGTTTGAATGGACCAACTATGAGAAATTGGCAGAGAAAAATTTTTAGAAGACCTACCTACACTACACAAATATAAACATATACATAGATTTTTAAAAAAAGTAAATGATTTGGAAAAGATTACATCATAGCACATTTTGGATCAAGCAACCAAGACCTAATAATACTAAATATGCATGCACCCAACAACAGAGCTGCAAAACCACCAGTTATAATTGTGGATTTAATTATTTGTCCCTCAGTAAATGACAAACAGTAGACAGAAAACCAACAAGGATATACAAGAATTCAGTTACACCATCAACTAACAGCATGTAACTTTCATTTACAGAATACTGCATTCAATCAGACACAATCTTTGTACTGTTCCATGAAAAAACATTTAAGACAGTCATAAAACAAATTAAAAACTGGTCTCTATAGTGTAAAGTTTCACACTTAAGCTCATAAAAATTGGGCAAATAAGCCACATCAAACAAAAAGCAGACACCAGTAAGTCAGGGAAAAAAGCAATGGAACAACTAAAAGTTCATTATCTAAAAAAGGTCAGTAAAACTGAGAAACCTTCAGCCAAGAATTTAAAAAAAGGTAGCAACAAGTTTCAAGAATGAAACAATAGTTATCACAAGTGACTCAGTAGATATCTAAAAAGTTATTAAAAAGGAACTCTACAAAATTTGAAGTCTATACCTTGTAAGGCTATTGAATTAATAATTCAAAAAAATCCTCCTCAAAACAGTCTAGGTCCAGAAAATTTACCTGGGAAATTCTACCAACCATTTAAAGAATTAATACTAACTTTATACAATCTCTTCTAGAAAATGGAGACAGAAGTAGGTGTGGTGCTATATGCCTATAAATCCCAGCAGTAGGGAGCCTGAGGCAGGAAGATCGCACTGAAGGCCAGCCTGGGCTACGCAGTGAGTTCAGGATCAGCTTTCAGGATCAGCCTGGACTACAAAGTGACATGTGTTTCAAAAACAAACAAACAAACAAACAAACAAAACAAAACAAACAAAAAACCACAAAGCAAACAACCAACAAACAAAAACACTCTCCCAGAAAATGGAGACAGAACATTTGCCAATTAATTTATCAAGCCAGTATTACTAATACCAAAAACATATAGCAACAATAGCAAAAAAAGGGGAAGCTTGCAGACCAACATGTTCCTCATGAATAAACCACAAAAATAGCTAGCAAAAAGGTTTTATTTCAGGGATGCAAATCTGGATCAATGTCCAAAAACCAATAAATAAAACAACACAATCTACTATACTGACATACGAAAGAAAAACACTGGACAAAACAACAGGCATTCCTGAAACACTCCAAAATTTAGGAAGAGGGGATGGATAATGTTTACCTTTCTCAATCTGCCAGAACTACCTACAAGAAAAGCTAATACATTTAATTGTGAAAAAACTGAGTAAGTTAAAAATGTCTCTCAACACAGTTATTCAACAACAAAAAAACCTGACAGTTAATCAGTGCAATAGGGCAAGAAAAGGTAACAGCGCATGTGTCAGAAAGGCGTCGTCTGCTGATGATGTAACAGGTTACAGGGAAAATCGTAAATAATTAAATACCTTGACAGAGCAATTTATCTAGATCACAACAGTCAAGCAATTTTATTTCTTTGTATTAGCTATGCATGCATGGAAATTAGCAGTACAATTCATAATATCTAACAAAGCACAGCAAGAACTGTATCCTAAAATATAAATAATATAAAATGCTGATGATAAAAACCAAAGATCTAAACATATGAAGAGGTGTACCATCGCTGTGGGTTGTAAGACTCAGCATAAAGATATAAATTATCCTAAAAATTGTACATAGGTTAAACTAAATATCAATTTCAAAAAACCTTCCCTCCTCCAACCGCCAATGAAACCACACCAGCCAGACTTTTATAAATGTAGACATGATCGTTTAAAAACTTATTTCAATGGGTAAAGGAACCAGAATAACAAAAGAGCTTTGGAAAAGAAGAATAAAGAGTAATCAATGCATTCCACTCTAAGACTACATATGTAGTGCGGGCACAGGCACACACACAGATCCACTGAACAGAACAAAAAACCAGGAACAAACTCACTATGTGTGGCCAAACGATTCTGGAAAAAGGTGTTAAAGCAATTCAATGAAAGAAACTGTCTTTCAAAAAATATGGTGCTGGAGTAACTGGGTACATTAGGGGGAAAAGTGAACAGCTTAAACCTCATGACTTACACAGACATTAACTCAAAATGGATCATACAGTTAATGTAAAACATAGCAGTATGAAACCTGTACAAGAAAATACATAAGAAAAACTTCACAACCTGTGGCTTGGGCAAGAACTCTTAGGTGCAATATCTGAAGCACTAACCATAAAATCATTTTCAAGGAAACCAGTAACATGAATTTCATAAAAATCAAAGACACTTTCTCTGTGAAAGATCCTACAGAATGAAAGACAAGATATATACCAGAAGAAAATATCTACAAAGTATATATTCGACATAGAATTCATATTTAGAATCTGTTAAGAACTCTCAGAACAGTAAAAATAAAGCAACCAATGCAACTAAAAATGAGCAAAAGATATGAAAAGACATCACTACCATCAGGGGATGCAAATCAAGACCACAGTGAGGTATCACTACACACCTATCAGAACAGCTAAAGTAAAAAATAATGACAATACCAAATGCCGGCGAAGATTTGGAGACACTGGATCTCTCATAGAGTGCTGACGAGAATGTAAAATGGCACGGCCACTCTGGAAAATAGTTCGGCAGTTTCTTAAAAAAAACTAAACAAACTTAACCATGACCCAGCAATTGCCCTCCTAGACATTTATCCCAGAGACATGAAAAGAGTCCACACAAAATCTGTTAACAGCTCTGTAGTAGCCCCAAAACGCTGGAAACCACCAAAACCATCTAGAAGGCTAAATATTCTGTGAGAGTACAGCCATGCCATAGGATGTACTGAGCAATTAAGAAAAAGAGAACTAATGATACAAGCAACAACTTGAATGGGTCTCCACAGCATGATTCCAAGTGAAAATAAACCATCTTAATAGGTCCCAGCCTGTAAGACATTCTTGAAATGACACAATTCGTATGATAAGACGACAAGGGACTCTGCACACACATTACACTGATGTCAAGTTCCTGAACTTAGTAGTGTATTTCATTTAGGTAACACATAACCAACCAGGGGGAATTGGCTGACAATCCTACTGGATTTCTGCACTACCTGAAATTTCCTGTGAGTCTAATTATTTCAAGATTAGAAGTTTGAAGGAAAGAACAAAACAACAGAAATCAGGAATAGTGAAACTATACCCAAAAGACAAAGAAAAAAATAAATTAGGTTCTGTCCAAGAAAACATAAAAAGACTGAAATCCACAAGACAAGAAACCAGATAGCAATTTCTCCAAATCTGACAGTCCTAAATGTTCAGACAGCATCACCAATCACTTCTCTAAGTTACCATCTTAAAATGAAACACATATAATTATCACTCAGGCCACATCCTGAAATTCATAAAAGCCCCAGTCCCTTACATAAAATAGTATAGAATTTGTATATATCCTATGCATATCCTCCCATAAACTTTAAATCATCTCTAGATTACTTAGGATATCTAATACATTATAAATGCTATACAAATAACTATTTTATTGTATTGGTTACAGAATGATTGAGAAAAAAGTCTGTAATGTTCAGCACAGATGCAATTTTTAAAAAGTATTTTTGTCAGTGGTTGGTTGAATCCTAAGATGTGGAACTCATGGGAATATAGGCCTGACTCTATTAATATACACATCAACATCAAAGGAAGGGTGGGCAACTCACAGCCTGTCAACTAATTCCAATCACCTGTTTCTGTAAATAAAATTTCACTGAAGTAGACACAACCAGCCAGGAAAAAAAGAAATCTGTTAGCTTTAGTTATGGGTTATTCTACAGTATCAAGTATCAGAGGATGTTATCATTTTCAAAGGTATTCTTCTCTTCTTATTGGATGGCAAAGAAATATAATTCATTGGTATGTTTTATGCCTAATGTAAGTTTTCCAAATATACCAAAATAGGAGACTTTTTGAAAAAGGCCATTTGCCATCTCTTATTCTTTGCACCTCGCAAAGTTCCAACAAACATGCACGCGTATGCACGCACAAATACGTGCAAACACAACATATGTACAAACATACAAGCACACAGAGGAAGTACAGCTTAACTACAGTTTTTCCATACCTTGGAAAGTATCAAATCGCCTAACCATCGCACACAATCAACATAATTCCTATGTATGTCTCTGGTAGAAAAGTCAGGAAAATGGATTTTCTGGGAAATAAATGGCCTGAAGGAAGAATGGAAATGTAAAAAGTTAAAAAAAAAAGTATAGTAAAATCACACTATTTTTCACTTTTGGATTTATAAAATCTTTGTTTCAGGGTCAAGGAATGAACCCAGGCTTCATACATGCAAGTAACTTTCCTGCCCGAGTTTCAACCCCAATCCGACATAGCACAATTCTACCACTTCTACTAGGGATGGCCCTAAATTAATCCTAATGAATGAAAATGTAATTAATCTGATTGCAGAAATGAAAATACCTCATGAAAATATACTAAACTACCTTAATTCTTTCAAACTAAAGATTAATGGTCTATGAGAGTCAACATACTGAAAACATTGCCAAAGACAGTCATTTTGCACAAACAATGAAACATCATTCCAAAGTCAGCTTATGCTACAAGGAGACTTAAATAAGTCCTGCCTTGAGCAATAATTTCTGAAAATAATGCCTTGCTGGAATTTGCCACACTTTTCCAAGTAACTTCTGTATTCAGGAAACAAAAATGTAGCATCATTTTCTTCCTTACAAACATTGGTGAGACCACAATAAACAAGATAAACTGCTACAAATTTTGATGTAATGGATCAATGATACACTTCACGTTTCTAATCTTTGGAGGGATTTTGCATTTTGGTTGTTTTGTCTTGATCTAGTTTTTGGCCCAAAGGATGGAACCCTGGGCCATTGACACACGCTGAGCACATGCTGAGCACATTTTAAGCTGCTGAACTACATAAGCCCCAGCCCTGTGATTCAGTTTTTATGCTGAAATGACTGCAAGTACATGATATGCCTCAAACTGTCTTAGGTGATTCACATGTCCTCTTTGTCTAAGCAGCAAATTAAGCTGTGTCACCTCAAACACTGTGCCAATTAAAATCCTGAGATCTTTTGCTTGCTAAAACATTACAAGTGTTATTAATAATTTAAGTTCTTTAACAAAAATGTATCAGTTGCTTTTCAGTCAAACATATACTCTTACAGTGCCAGAAAAGAATACCTTTACTCAATGTTATTTTCTATAAATTTTCAAACATATAATTTATATTCTAGAGATACAGAAAATTTAACATTGTACTAGCGCCTATACAGTCTACTGATAACCTGGCTTAAAAGCCAGAAAATGAACTCTAGCTCTCTGCTAAGACAAAACTACAAAGTTAAGACATGTAGTCATTTGATGCTTACAGGAAAAGTGTTAGTGACAGCCTAATACAATTTTAAAGAGTTTTTGCATTAAGATTTGAGACATTAAGCAACACCCCCAATGTCTTATTTTCGAGACAACAGTCTTGGTAAATCCTGCCTCAGCCTCCTGAAGCACTGGAATTCAGGGGGTTTAATACGTAGTACTAACCATCCATCCATCCATCCATCCACCCATTCATCCATCCATAAATTAAGTGGAAGAATTAAAAAAAAAAAAAGGTAAGGAAATAGTGAAGTTCCCCAGTCCATAGATTTTTCTATGGAACAAGCAAGCATCCTCACTTTGAGTTTACTACCTTTAACAAAGCAAACATCATTCATGGAAAGCATTACCATGACTTACAGCTATGACTGACTCCAACTTCTTAAAATTATGGCTTAATATCTTGAACTAGAATTTACTAAGGAGTCTTTTACTCTGTTTCACACTAAGTTTAAGTAATTTAAAAATTTTATATCTATAGTTGGGCATGGTGGTCCATGCCTAAAATCCCAGCACGCTGGGAAGCCAAGACAGGAAGATTGCAGTTTGAGAGCAGCCTAGGAAATTCAGCAGGATCCAGTCTCAAGATAAAAATAAAATAAAAATAAAAAATAAAATGTAACTTTCAAGGGCCAAATACACTGATGTCTAAATAAAAATACGTGAAACTTTATTTTATCCTTGTATGTCAAACCATTTCAAAGATACACTGGCTTTAGAGTTGCTTTCTAAATGAATAAAATTCAATAGAAGAACAAATTTTAACTTTTTCATTTGCTTTCTGTTGATTTTTAATAGGCACCTAAGATATCATCCATTGTAAAAATCTTATTTCATGGGTAGATGAAAACACAATTCAAAGGGCATTGACCATAGACATTAAAAACAAAGAACTTCAATGTAAAAATAGGTGAATTCTATGGAGGTAAATTCTTAAGTCACCAAAAAAAAAAAAACTTTAAACCCAAGTGCTGGGGACTTATTTAACAATTCTGGGAGAAAGTAAAATGTACCTATTCAAAAGCAAAGCAAAACACAGTAACTGTTACCTGTTAGTTTTATTGGGGTTATAATCATAAGATTCTTTAATTGCATTAATCATTCTCTTTGAATTGATCCTCCAAAGTTTAAGAGAGTGATCCATACCACAAGACATTATTTTTTCACCCAAAAGATCATAATCCTGTATATAAAACAGAAAAATTTAAATTAAGTATACAAGTTATAGTCCAAATCCTGTAGCCATGCTCAATTTCCACCTCATAAACAATAAAGACCGTCTTTAAGCCACAGTACTACCTCTACCTAGGGTTTCACATACACAGGCCACAAGCCGGCGCTTACTACTTTCAAGATTCAGCAGACGTCTCCAGCCTATGGCTCACACCATTTTTTTTGCCCTAAAATTTTTTTTTTAATGAAAAATCTTAAAAAGAAAATTTTACTTTATTTTATACTTGCAAGTCAAAACATTTCAAAGTTACACTGGTTTTAGAGTTGCTTTTTAAATGAATAAAGTTCAATATAGGAAGAACAAATTTTAACTTTTTTGTTGATTTTTAATGAGTACCTAAGAGATCATCCACTATAACAATCTTATTTCATAGGTGGATATTAAAGCCCATAAATGCTATTTAATTAACATAATGCACAGAATGAGTAAATGGAAATCTCCTATCAATCTTTTTAGCAATGAACTTCTGTACCAACAAGGTACATAAATATACATACATACATATGTATCTTGCACATATATATATATATATATATATATATATATATATATATATATACATACTGTCTCCTCTAACAGTAAAGCTTTGTATTGAAGGGTATTTTTCTTACCAACCTAGATATATTTTGTATTAATTCAATATTTTTCTTTCCTTTCTAAGAGAGGGTCTTGCTCTGCAGTCCAGGCTGGTGTGGAACTCTCCACAGAACCTAGGCTGGCCTCAAACTCACAGTAATCCTCCTGCCTCAGTCTCCTAAGCACTGGGATCACAGGCACACACCACCATGCCCAGTTTATATGGTGCTGGGGTATTGAACTTAGGGCCTTGTGCTTGCAAGGCAAGTGTTCAAATGCTGTGCTATACCTCCAGCCCTAAGCCAATCTTAAACACTATTTCACAAGAGATTCAGGTTTTGTGTTTACTGAATTCAGTCTAGTTGTTGCTACTTTAATTACCTCACTGTCAATAGCAACAAGACACGCTGAGTCGGCAGCTCAAATTCAGGTTTCTCATGCACACAATGCCATACTGGAAAGGCACTACAACTTTTAGAAAATCCCAGTTAACATGGCATCCTAACATAGCTATGATTCTCACAAAGATACAGGCGTCTCAACTAGCGCAGTACATTAACATTTTCAGTTAAAATGCTATGTCCCAAAATATGCCACTTTAAACAGTGTTACAGAGAAGATCTGAAGTACAAGTATTAAAGAAATCAAGGGAGCCGGCATGGGACATGGTTAAAGCTGGAGAACACTGGAAGCTGAAACATGCTACACATGCTATGGAGGTCAATAAGCTAAGATGCACCGACACAGAAGGCGGTACTGCTTATCTCTGAACGTCATCAGACGCTGGGTCTCCTGTAACAGCAGGCCAGAAAAGAAACACTGGAAAGAGGTCATTAAAACTCAGAGTGATGCTAACAGAACACTTTCTAAAAGCAGATAACTTAATTTTTTGACTTCAAACTAAAAATGAAAATGTTTCTTAATGGCTAGCGGGTGTAATTTTTTTCCTTTAATAACTTCTTTTCAGCAAAAGAAAAATCAACTTGGTGATTTCAGATTAAAAGGAAAAAAACAAGTTCAGATCATTCTGCCAACAGAACCCAGAAACATACATCTCAACGAGAGCAATATGTTGGTGTCTTCAGTACACGTAATTGTTTTTTAATGCAGGGTCTGACTCTGTAGTCCAGACTGGTCCTGAACTCACTATGTAGCCCAGGCTGGCCTCAAACTTACAGCAATCCTCCTGCCTGAGCCTCATGAGTGATGGTCTTACAGGTGTGCACCAACCATACCCAGTTTATGTGGTGCTGGGGAATTGAACTTACTGGGTGAGCACTAAACCGCTGAGCTATACTCTAAAAAATTTTTTTATTCACCTATAAGAATAAAATCTTGGATGTCAAACATACATGAAATGGCCACCTGGCAGGCTGTATAAACAAACACAGGTTTTCTATTAAGGGAAGAGTTCTGTGGGGATTATTCACAGATATGCAAATTTGAAGGCCACTGCCCTGCAGCTTTCAACTTACAGCACTTAGAACTTCATCTCTGTGCCCTTCTACACCTCCAAATATTGCCACCAGAGTGTCCGTTTGGATATTCCATAACCGTAAAGCATGATCTAGCATAAACATACAAAAATTAAGATAAACTTTTATCATTCATGTACTATGAAATTTCAGCACCTCTTTAAATAAAAACTACGAAAGTTTAGACTTTAGATATGCAAAGTAAAGAGTAAGAATGGAATCCATATAGAAAGCAACTTAAAATACTAAGAAATATTTATGTGGTCTTAAAAATATTTTAAGCTTATTTACTTCAAGTAATTTTCTTTAAATAACATCCTAATTTGTGTTCACTCTGGCAGCACATATACATAATATTCTAATTTGACAGACACTTTTGATACAATATTTAGGGCTTTACAATAAATAATTTTATATTATGCCATAAAAGAAGACAGTAACTTCTTTCACCACACAGACACTAACAAATAGAAAGAGACTTAGTAGATTTCTACAGAAAGACAAGCATGTGACTGAAAACTACTTACACTGAGGCACAATTTTGTAGTGTAATAGTCCTTTTTTAAGAAACACCTAGCTGGGGCTGGGGATGTAGGTCAGTGGTACAGGACTTGCCCGAGCAAGGCCCTGGGATTGATCTCTCTCTCTCTCTCTCTCTCTCTCTCTCTCTCTCTCTCTCTCTCTCTCTCTCTCTCTCTCCTCTCTCTCTCTCACACACACACACACACACACACACACAAAATATGTCTATGCAACTATACTTTAAATAATCTTTTTTTTTTTTTAACTTTTCTCTTTTGTAAACCCGGGTATGGAATCCAGGGCTTTGCACATTTAAGGCATACATTCTACCACCACCACTGAGCTATACCCTCAATTCCAATCTTTTCTATTAAGGTTTTCCCAAAATTATGCTTCATATTTGTATGTACTTGCAATACACAATAATTACAATCCAACTGAGGAATTGGTACATATTCTTATTGTATCCTAATTACTTTTACTTCTTTTTCTCTTTAAACATTGATAAAGAACGTACAGCAAAATATGTAGAAGTAGAAACACAACAATGTCCACACTACAAACAAATTTTAATGTTATATAAGTAATAATGAAAGGCAAAAGTATGCACGTCAATAGTGAAAGTTAACAATGCTGTAAAGATGATGTTTTAATTACAACATTTAGAAGTTTTTATATGTACATTTTTTTTTCTTGGGTATAAATGCCTCACACATACCTATTCATACAACCTTCTAAGATTTGTGACTCTATGCTCAGCATTCTGAAGATCTCTCAGGCTGTTTTTCAGTGGCTTTACTTTACATTCCACCAGTGATGCTGGCCGGGGCTCCAATGTCTCCACACTACAGTTTACACTGTTACCTGCCTTTTTTTTTTTTTTTTTTTTCCCCTAACGTCATCCTAAATAGGTGCCATCCTAGCTGGGTGTGCAGTGATATCTCACTGTGACTACGAGTTGGCCTTCCCTAAGAAGCCACAGGCCAAGATCTATCTCCTCCCTTAATCTGACTTTCTTAAGTATTCTGTCACGCAGCAGTGTTAACACAGTAGTCCTCACTTTCCACAAGACAGCACTTCCAGCACAGTTTCTACTCATTCTGAAAAAGCTGTTGAAATATCTGAAGTCAACTAGTGGTGACTTCCAAACTTAAGCCTTGGTAGTTATAGAAAAATGGTAATGAAACATTTTCCTAAATGTTTTTGGAGGTGGTGGTGGTGGTGGTGGTGGTGGTGCTGTGAACTGAGCCCAAGGCTTTGACTATATAAGGCTAGTGCTCTACCACTGAGTTACAAATGCCCTGAGCGTTTTAATCTGTGGACTGTGGGGGTGAGTTATACATTTAGCAAGACTAAAAGATTAAACTTCAAAGCGGAAACGAGACTACATCAAAGCAGTAAGGAAAACAATTATGAACAGACTGCAGAAGCAAGAATCTCCTAACTCATTTTGGAAAGTTAGAAAATGATTAGAAATGGTAAAAGGCTTGTCTAAACCTGGGATGAACTTATAATGGCAGTGCTGAGTACACGAACCAAGCAATGCAATGTTTTCTCTTCATGCGAAGTATTTCAGAGTTTATGTATGCTGAAGGATTTAAAACTTTGAAGAATTCTACAGAAAATAATTTATAAAACAAGTTTTTGTTTTTTAAAGAGAAAAGCACTAAAGATTTTCACATGTAATATTTCTTATTATATGACTGGATAGAATAACAGTAACTTGAAAATGATTTGTCAAACTATCTGTCACAATACAACATAGTAAGCAAGAAGGGAAGTATACTTCATTCTCAGCAGCAATTGTTTTATCAATGTCCAATACTAACAAGCATTTGTGTATTTCATGATTCCTTCCTCAAATTCCTGGTTTGTGAGACACTCATATTAGTACATTATCCTGCTAAACACTTATTGCTACAAAAAAATTTTTGCTTTTCCCTTTAAAACACTATTTCATTCTAAAACTAGTATTCCCCCCAAAAGAGGACCACCGAAAACATCTCTTTCTCTTACCTTTACTTACTGATAGAAGAAGATTAGGATCTCTTGGGTGGAATTTCAGCTCATTGATAGCATTCCCATGGCCGACATAGTGCTACAATAAATTAAAATTATTTCACCTTTCATATTCCAAAATCAATATATTCTCTTTCACAAATATTATGGAAAGATAATTTCAAAGTATTGATTTTCAACCTTGGCTTCATTTCTTTTTGAGACTCTGTAGTCCAGGCTAGTCCTGAACACACTATATCATAATCCAGGCTGGCTTCAAAGACATGGGAATCCTTCTGCCTCGACCTCCAGAGTGCTGGAATTAGGGGAGTGAGCCACCACACCCAGTTTATGTGGTGCTGAGAAATAGAGCCCTTGATAGGCAAGTGCTTAACTGCTGAGTTATGCCCTGACTAAACTTTAACATTGCCAAACAAATTGAAGAAAAGAGAAAGATGATCACGTTCTCCTTTCAGACATTCTTTTTAGATTGAATTAGCAGAGACTCAAATAAGACTAGCAGTGATTCTAATGGGCCCCGGGGTTACACCAGCTACTACTGTGATCTGTAAAAATTGTTTTCATACTTACTGATGTAATGACAACCTTTTGAATATACAAACATTTACCTTTTAGTACTCAGCTAAGGCATTTCAGATTTAACTTCTTTTTCTTTCTCACGTTTTCTAGCCTTATGATTACATTGTTATACTTCTTATGTGGACTGGTGGGTGAGGCCATGTTAAAGAATCTCAATAAAGGTATAGCAAAATATAGAGGCAAAGAACTTTGGGCAAATATCCCAAGGGGATCTGCTGGACTCAGAGAAGAGGTATCAGGATTTGGCCACTGCAGCCCATTCTAGGAGTAGGAAGCTGAGCTAAAGAGTCTTGATTTGAGTGAAATGATTCAGATGCAGAAGATAAATGTGGTAAATATCACATGGTTTCTCTGATTTGGGAAACCCAGAATACAAGCATTTTATTGAACCAAATGGTATGATAGTGGGAGTTAGGGGGCCGGAGAGTATATGGGAGGGGCAAAAATGAGAAGAGACTGTAAAGTCGATGTGATATATATGTGCACAGAATACTCAAGTTCATTGTAAACATTATATATTGCATGTGTGTATTAATAAAAATGGTGGGGGTAAAAAAAAAACCTGTTTTCACAGCAACTTCTTAGGCTGTACCCTTCAGTTCATTACAAGGTGCCTCTGAATCTACAACTCCAGGCTTGTATGACTTGTTATTGTTCATTTAAAGCCTCTCAAAGCCAAACAAAAAAAGAGAAATGATTTTAAGAAAATGTTTCAAATATTAGCTTTCCTACCTATTCCTTAATTTATAACACCCAAGTGTCACAAAGGCTTCAAAAGACTTGTCTAAAGAGAGCTATAAGCAAGTTAAAAATCAAATCAGAAACTGATTCCATTAGTTTTAAATTCAACAGAAGTTTTCACAGGTGTGCAGTCAAAAGCAGGTGTACAACAAACTGTGGTATTTGTACACAATGGAATACTATGCATCAGTAAAGTCCAACAGCGTGGAGGCCTTTGCGGGCAAATGGAAGAAGCTTGAAATCATCATGCTTAGTGAAGTGAGTCAGAGCAGAAGGTGAAACATCGAATGGTCTCTCTGATATGAGAGACCCAGATCACAACTACTATGGAACTTAAAGCGAAAGACAAACTGAAATAGGGGGGTAAGGTAGGGGAGGAGGGAGGGAGGAGAAAGGCAGGGAGGGACAGAAAGAGAGTGGGAAAGCTCTAGTGTCCTTGGCAGGATGTGTATGTGCACAAAATAGTCAACTCCATTGTAAACCTTAAATACTGCATATATACATATCAATAAAAGGGGGGAAAAAAGCAGGTATACAATTTAACCAGATAACCTACCTTTATGCACTGCATTGTTATGGGGTTAATTATCCTTATTATGCCCCTAGATCCCGCCACGGCCAGCAAAGGATGACTTGTATTGCTGTCGTAGGTCCATGCGCACGTATAAAAGTTTTCATCAGCCTTAGAAGTACCATAGTTAAGAAATATCATTTGTTTTTCAACTGGGTTTACTATTTAGTCAACTATTTAGTAGTCTGTAAACCCTCAACTCTGTCACAGTACGTAAGCAGCGGGCGGGGCTGTGTTAAAACTCGATTCACAAACACCGTGGCCAGCCTTGACGTTCCACTTTGCTGACCCTCTCTACCTCTATATCTCTATCAATTTTAAATAAAAGTAGCTTGCATTTTCCTTTTCTGTGTGAATGCTTCCTAAACGAAAATACTGCACCTCTGCCTTCCACCAAGGAGTCTGAAGGGCCTTGCCAAGTCCAGTTTGCTGGGTTTTCAAATACATCTGGAAGAAAGAGCTTACCACCTAGCTCATACTGCTCTATCTACACCTTTGGGTTTTTTACAGTTTTTTTGTAACTCATAGTTTTCAATACTTTGTTCCCTAATGTGCAAATGTTTATCCACCCCCCCCCCCCACCCCGGGATAGTCATGATCAAATGCATGTAAAGAGTGCCAGGTATAGCCTCTCATCAATCCAAATTTATCATTAGAACTACACTCAAAATATAAAATTCTAGGCAAGGTCAAAGAAACAGGTTTTAGCTAACCTCTGTTAACATTTTCTATTACTGATTCCTGTGATCCTATCTCGAAGCATTGGTGCCTACCAATCCCATCCACCCATGATGGTTTTCTAAGGCTCGAGAAAGCTTGCCACCAGGATTGTGTTCAGTGATAGTGACGGTGATGGTGAAGGAACAGCAGCGGCTCAAGTTAAGAAAGTTGCTAAAGTTAGCATTAGGGAAGTGACTCAAAACTAAGTTTTGGTACACTTCACGAAAATAAATGTCTTTCACTAACCACACTAAAACCCAGTAAAGGATACATCAGCGTCCACGTAAGACTGCAATAACCGGATTTCTCCTTGTGAATGACATTCGTATAAGGTGACCTTATGAAAACAAGATACAGTGAATTTCATATCCAGTATAGAAGCACACTCTTTAGCTCTGAAATATTCTAGTCACAATTACATTTTAAACACACTACAGAAACCACTGCTTTAAAACATCTCCTTTGAACTTACAAACTTAAAGAAACTATTATAAAAGCTAGGATGTTTTACATAATATCCAGGTTATTAAATATTCTAGTAATAAATTTCTCATTTTCTATCTTTTAAATGTATACTATATCACCCAGGCTGGCCTCGAACTCACGGCAATGCTCCTGTCTCAGCCTCCCAACTGCTGGGATTACAGGTGTGCACCACCATGCCCAGTTTATGTGGTGTTGGGAAATTTAACCCAGTGCCTGGTGCTTGCTAGGTAAGCACTCTCACCACTATGCTATTCCTCCAGCCCCTGAACTGCTTTTTTGTAGACATAATTAACCAAATGTTAACTTATGTATGTATGGCAACTTTTTCATTTGTCATATACTCTAAAATTAAAAATATATACACTATATGCAATTTTGTAATATTAAATTCTTATAAATTTCTTTCCACTTTTGTTATAGTTTAGTCCCACTAAGAAAAACCAATCATAATGTAGTAAGATCATATTAAGATATTATGAAGGTCCTATATATCGTGTCATTTTCCATTAAATTCATAAAACAATATTAATATTCTGAAAAGCATTTTAAACATGGTTCCTAGCTAGATTATGTCTTACAATAAATCTTATTGTAAGTGTTTTCTTTTTTCTTTCCAAGATACCCTAACAGCCGGACTTCTTAAAATTCAATAAAGTAATACCCTTCAAAATTTTCTTAAATAATAGGAATTCTCTTTATTAGAAGCTTGCAACACTGCAATAAGCATGCTGGAGCACAAATTTTACCAATTCTGGTATAACCATGGCCACTGTGGTAGAGTATTATAATGTTAAGTTTATAGTGATGTTTAAAAACTGGATTTAAGTTTAATTAGTAGGCTATGTTGCCAGCTAGAAAAAAACCTTAATCGTCCTGAAACTATATTACTTTTCTTCTGAGTTGTTATTTTCAAACAATTTGGAATCTGAGCAAGCATAAACATATTACACATCACAGAATCCATACTCAGCTGAACACCACGAGAAGCTATTAGCTCAGATCTTCAACTTCAGTGGTTAACTTTCAAATACGCAGAATGCCAAGGACTTTGTCAAATGGTAAAACCAACAATGTCTCACATTTGACTAAAACTTTTATAAACTATTAGGAGAAGAAGAAAGAAGAGGAGGAGGAGGAGGAGGGGGGACGAGGAAAAGAGAGGAGACGGGAGGTTCAAAAATGCTGACACCTGAAAAAGACTCAACTCACAGTTCCTGCTTTCAAGTTAATATTTTAGTGAGGACGGAGCAGTACCAAACAGGGAAACAGTAACAAATACAGGAAACAAGTAGTATGCATTAAAAATGACCTTTTGTTTCTCTAAGAATTTCAGCACAGTTACTAAAGAAGCATAACAGTTGGAACTGAGGGCAGAGGAAGTGACTTCTGTCAACATCCCATATCTAATTCATCTATCTCCTTGTTTCCTTTTCTGAATGTTATCAATCTATTTCTATGCCATTTACTTTAATTCTACTACAATATTAATGCACAGACATGGACAATTTTTTTTCCTGAGGTGACTTCAACTTTAATAAATTCTTGACGTTTCCCTGGAAAGTGCTAGGGAATCTTCCTGTTCTCCACTTACTAGTAGAGGAACAAATAATCTCTGTAATCCACCTGTTCAGACTCTTAAATGAAAAACTAAGTAATGCTTGATGCTAAAACATCAGCAGGGTTTTCTTTACTAACTTCTGAGGTCAAGATAATTTTGGCATTCTTAAAAACTCTACTGTTTATTGTGAATAATTAAACCACTTACAAACAATTACTTAAACCCTGTGGATTTATGTTTCATTTATAAAGTCATTGCTGTGGTTAGAATCTGGAGTGTCCCCCAAAAGTCTCATGTATTTTAATGTTACGGATTGTCTATGGAAACATGTGCTGTTGGTGGATTGGGGTCTAGTCTGGAGGGGTGGATTACAGTTAAATCAGAATTAAAAGCGTGTGAGTTAAGACTAAAGGCGTGCAAGTTGGGATTAACGCTGTGCAGCAGCCACCACTTGCACACCTAGATGCAGGAGGAACTAATTACTAGGCGGAGACCTGAAAAGATACAGAAGCTGCATCCTGCCTTCCTTGGAGGGACTAAGACTAGGACTGGGACTTGGACTGATCTCAACTAGTCTCAATGTGACTGCCTGTTTGTGACATCATGAGAAGCTGCCTCCACCTCTCTCTCTGCCATGTACTTCGATTGCTGCCGGCCACCCTTGAATGGATTGTGACCTGCTGAAACTATGAGCTAAAATAATCCTTTCCTTTCCCAAATCTGTGGGTGTTGAGTCACAGCAACGAAAAGTAACTAAGACAGTCATTAATTACATTATTTTTAAAATTACAGGCTTCTTATTCTACTTTGATTGAAACGACCCTTTTAAAAAGTCAGTTCAACTATTTAAAATATGTATAAAGAAATATATAAAACTTATTTTATCAACTATTGGGAGTAACATTTTCTAGTCACGAATATTAATTTTAACTTGACAGTTTCTTGAAAACTTTACTCTTACATAAAAAAATCATGTTCTTAAAACATCTATACAAAATTTACTTTGAAATCATTCCATTTATTATATCAACACATCCACTAATTAAGCCAAATGCCAAATAGGCCCCTATGCTCACTCGGTTGCTGCCAACAGTCGCAAACACCAGCGGGTCTCCTTCTTTACTGTGCCAGTTGAACTGAACTCCAAACAGAGGCTGGTTATGATCTTCCTATAAAATAATCATGAAACAAGAATATTTAATATACCTTACAAACAAAACCAAAAACCAGCCATTAATGTTACCCTTCTGACTCCAAACCTACCTTGTTATATATATAAAATCTAACTTTTGACAATAAAAGATTTCTGAGACCAGTTTCTACATCTTAAAATACTATCTATAAACTGTCTATGACATTTTCTAACAATCAAGACTGAGATAACGAGTCAAAGACAGAGACAATGAGGTAACTACTTACCTGTGACAATACTTAGATACCTGCCTTTTATATTCTATTTATATTTTATATTCTCTACCATATTCTTCTAAATCACAATACACTGGCTAACTTTTCGTGGATGTACTTAAGCACTTGGGCCACGAGGACACAATTTTTCTGAAACAGAAAACTAACCAATAACCTTAAAGACATAATATAGTTTTTCTACTTAGCCTGAATCTTTCCCTTGTAAAGTGTGTCAAACTTCACTGAAATCACTGCTTTCTATTCCACTATAGAAATAATTACAATTAACCTTAAATTTGAGTCTTCAAAGAAAAATATCCCAAGAAGTTTTATAATGAATAAGAACAGGAGTTGGGGGCATAGCTCAGTGGTTAAAGCACTTGACTAGCATACACAGGACGTGGGTTCAATCCTCCAGCACCACATAAACTGGGTATGGTAGCACTTGGGAGGCTAATGCAGAAAGACTTTCCAAGCCAGCCTGAGCTACCTACTAAGTTCAGGACCATCCTGGAAAAGAGCAAGATCCTGCCTTAAAAAAAAAAAAAAAAAAAAAAAAAAAAAAAAAAAAAAAAAAAAAAAAAAAAAAAAAAAAAAAAAAAAAAAAAAAAAAAAAGGCTAACTGAACAATGAAGACTGGGGAAGGAATGCACTACATTTTCACAGACATAGTAGAGAGTTTCATACACCTATGAGACTGACAGAAAGACAGGGAAGAAGGGGAAGAGGGAGCTGCAGTTTTGTTTTGGTTGTACTGGGGTGGAGCACACGGGCCTTCACACTGAGTTATGGCCCCAGCTCAACCCATTTCTATTTTGGGACAGTCTCACTAAGTTGCAGTGGCAAAACTGCCTCGCCTGGGCATGAATTTGTGATCTTCTAACTGAGCCTCCTGGAATACTGGAATTATAGGCCTATGGGCCTTTTGTTTACAAAGTTCCTCTTCAGCTTTAGTACTGTACAGGCCACCTTATGATACTTAACAATAACTTTCATGTTCACATTAAGGCACTCTCTTCATTTTTAACAACTTTTATTTTCTTAATGTTTGAAAAGCCCCAGGCCTTTGACATACATAAACGGCACTTAAAAACATCTTCCATGCATAGTATCTAAAACTCATGAGTTGACGTAAGTGTTAACACAACACATTGGACACTTTATTTAAAAAAATGCTGAAACTGATTTATCTCCTTTTACAGGGTATAATTTAAGCACCGAACACTTAATTTTTAGTACATAAAGAAAATATAAGGAGGGGTCTGGAGAAATAGCAAAGCTGTTAAGAGTGCTTGCCTGACACCGGGTGTGGTATAAACCACACCTGTAATCCTAGTACTCTGAAGGCTGAGGCAGTAGGATTGCTGTGAGTCTGAGGCCAGTCTGGTCTCCACAGTGAGTTCAGGACTAGCCTGGACTACAAACCGAGACCCGGCTTCAAAACCAAAAATGGACCAAAAAAAGAAGAAGAAGAAGAAGAAGGAAAGATCATGTTGCCATTACTTCTTATTCTTTCCTGAGTTAATTTAAAAGCTTTTTCTTTTACAACAATTTTAAGGACAACTGAGAAATCTGCTTCAATTTATAATGACTCTGGTAAAGGGTCACAGTCAGCTACTTTGAATAACTGGTGCCAGAAGTGTTTTACCAAGACATGAAATGTATGTAACACGTGTTAGAATCTTTTAACTGAATTAACAATAAAGCAAGATCAGCTTGCAATGTTCAGCACTATACATTTGAATTCAAACAACAAAAAACAAAATCCAAAAAACAAAATGTGAGAAAGATCATACACTTCATCTTAGCCAAAAGGCTGAGAAATAATGTGGGAAATATTACAATATGCAGTTTATCAAAAACAAGTCAACCTTCAAAGCACCATAGTTTAAAATATTTAAAACTCTAACGAATCTTTAATATAAAGTGTATGCCTTCAAAAACTATCTCTGAGGCCTCACAACCAGCTTGAAGGATCTTTGTGTTTCAAACATACCTTGAGACTGTTCACACACTTAAAAGAATATTTGCACTTCTTCGATTTCCATTTCCCCTTTCCCCAACTTTTCCTTCCAGGAGCATTGGGCGTATTTGTAGGCGTATCAGGGCGTTCAGTGTTTGTACCACTTTCTATACTGACAGCATCATCCTACAAGCAGCAAAACAGAAAAAAATTGCATGAAACAGCAATACTGTACTTCGCACTGGAAAGATGCTTACTGACCCAGGGGGTCTGCAAAAAATACAAAAATTAATCGTGCCCCCAAATACAAACTTAAAAGTAATCCAGCTACATATTAGCATTTTCGTAGATAGTTTGTATTTCTGAAAAAAAATGAAAACAAAATACTAGTCAGAACGACAAGAGAAGAGTGTAATTGCCCCAGCCTGGCCTGTGCAAGCTACCTGAATGCTGCATCGCTGGGAAGCTCTTCACAGAGGGTGCGGCAGATATGGACCTCCCATGAGAGCCTGCCCACTGCAGAGCCGGGGAAGGGCCGCTGGAACCCACCTCCAAAACTGCGACAAGTCTGACAGATCTACTATGTCTGCGTAATTTATATGACTACAGCCCAGTTTGGACGGTGGGCATTTGAGGCAGGAGAGCTAATCCTTCCTACTTTAAATGTACTTTTAAAAAACCACCTTACTTAACTTATGTGTTTTATAACTCAAACCATTTAGATTTTTTTCTCAGAACTCTACAAATTCTTTGCTATTTATAAGTGAAATCTGCCTCGCAGTTCTAAAGTAATATTATATACTGGAACTCTGGAGACTTTTCATAAAGTAAAATTCTTCTAAATTTATAAGGATCTACAAAAACCTGAACAATTCTTCTAATTTATTTCTTATCTCTCATCCAGGATGTATTAATGGCCCTCTAATCTCAGAAGAGGATTTCACTACCCCTTTGATTAAAGAGCCCACAATTGTCTTTGGAATCAAAAAGGATTTATTTAAATCTATGACCTCAGGGCAGTAGTTCCTAAATTGATTCCAGAGGAAGTGGGTTTTTCCCATGAAGTGCCTCTTACCATCTGTTACAACAGTGCAGGCAGCAGTGCCTTTAGGGTCTATTTCTAAATTACCGCTTCCTAAAGCCAGTTTTATGATACTACAGGTTAAAAATTAACTGAACTGTCAAAAGGCATATAAAATATTAATTCACTTCAAATAATATAGTATATAGTTCTTAGGAAGTTTCAGACTTCTAATAGCTTCAAAATAAAATGCCTTTGTGAAATAGTGAAAAACAGACCACTTTGGAACATCCTGAGTATTGAGCATAAAAAAAGGGGAAGGAAGCAGACAGTTGCCACCAGCTGCTCAACTATGTGAATTGTGACTTAATACAAACATAATTCCTCCTTATGGAAATGGAAAATTTAAAAATTGGGTTCCCCGACTGAAATCCGTTCTTAATCTCTTCCTATTTCTCCCCACCTGTCAGTTGTGTTCACATTGTTAAAAGCAAGCGTAGAAAATAATTCTGTGCTTCAGTGAAGACCCACGCACACTTCACCAAGTTACCAGAATCAGGCCTTCCACTGTCCTTCAGCTATCACACAGCTCTTCTTAAATGACAGGCAGCTGACCGGCGGGAAAAACGTGTCTTTACAGACGTTTGCATATATTTCTCTTTCATTCAGTGGAAAGAAGTTTTTTCTCCTTCTGCAACTGACCTTCAGCTCCTTTTATTTCACATAAATCTCTACTGTTCTGATTCTCTGGCTAACTGTTATAACGTGCCTACCTCCTTGCAATGAGTGAAAACATTTTTAATGTTTACTTACTTTTCTTTCTGAAAAACTGCCCTAACAGTAGAGAATTGATGTAGTCAAACTCTTAAACATGGAGCAGGCAATCAGGAGGCCCCACAAATGCTGTCAATAATATGGAATGGAACGACGGTGAATTTTTCTCCTTGTACCTCGACCATTTAATTTACTTATTTCTTCCAAAGATGGAATCAGTGGAAATGTAATACCATCGAAATGCTTTCATTTATCTTTACATCAAAATAGAAACGTTGCTGAGTGTCTAACGTGTCTCTCTTCTCAACCTATAGAATGACACTGTGCAGCAGCTAAGGCACAACTACCTTCATTCACCCAAAAAGCGAACAGTCCCACGGACAGTCCGTTGTCCCTTAATCTCACCACAAGCTACTTAACTGAAGGACAAGTCTCCAGACTGACTCTTCGCATCTTACTAACCACAACCACTGTAAATTCTCTCTCAGAAGCTGACTAATCTAGAGGCACGTGAGCGGAAAAAGCTCCATAACATGGCAGACAGTATATATAACGTATGTAAAGTATATTCTTCCACTCTATGACTCACTTTAATAGTAAGAACTGCTCGGTTTACCTCAACCAAGTTAAAAGTATGTCTGGGGAGTATTGATAGGACCGGACCACTGACCTACGTCTACGGCCCCTGCTTATGCTACTTTATTGTGATGTGATCTCTCAGAAGTAAATCCACTGCTGCTGTTAAGTGTTTCCAGACCTAATTCTCCTCCAATGTCTGTACTTACTTCCCTAACCCATGTACCACATTAGGGAGCTCTGATGGAATTCAGAAGGCCTGTGAAGTTGGGGGGGGGGATTAATTTTCAACATTTTTACCTGCAACGTAGCCCTTCTATCACATGGGTGATACACTTGCCAGTGTTACTATAGTCATTTTTTGTCACAGCCGAAAATCAGGAATTTTGTATCACAGAGTTAGTGTCCCTCATTCAAACGCTTAAAATCATTAAGTATTTTAGATTTTGGTTTCAGATTACCAATGCCAACCTGCTGTAGGTCTTGAAAAATAATACCCCTTTGGACTACCAGACCCACTGCTAGATCATTTACTTTATGTGCTCAAGAAAAACATATGTCAAAACATCTAAATGTTGTCTTTAATTATTTTTCTTTGCAGTGCTAAGGATGAAACTTATGGTTTCTCCTCTGTTCTAAGTCAAGAGCTTTACACCATGCAGCTACACCCTACTCCTAAACATATTTTAAAAACATATTTTAAAATTCATAACTGATCTTCCTTGTACCTTAGATACTATGCTTTGTACATTTAAAAATATTATTCTGAGAAGGTGCCACAGGACCCATTAAAGTGTCAAAGCCACACATGCCAAAAAAGTTAGTCTCTATCTTTTATTTCAGGAAGCCAAAACAAAAAGCTAATCCAGACATTTGGTTCTCAATAGGTTCACAAGGCACCAAAAAAAAAAAAAAAAAAAAAAAAAAAAAAATTGCCCTTAGGGTTCTACTGAAAAAAAAAAGTAGCTTTCACTTTACTTTGCCTTCTGAGCTTTTTCCTCATTCTAAACAGGTTTGTCGGGAGTGGTGCTGCACGTCTGAGATCCCAGCACTCTGGTAGGCTGAGGCAGGACGGCAAGTTGTCCAGCCCCACCTAGACAAACCAGCAACGTAGTGAGACCCTGGGTTCAATCTCCAGTACTGCAAATAAACACAAAAATAAATGAACGTTAGGTTTTCACATGATCAATCCGGTCTCACTGTCAAGCATGTGGAGGGGCCAGAAATATAGCTCTTTACTGTGAGGTTACAAAGTAACAGCAAGAGTCAACATCTGTTTGTACAGAACGCATTACGGGGAAGGTACTCCTGGCACCGTCTCATTTATCTCCTACCACTTTTAACCCTCACATTTCACTCACCAGTCCCCTTAAATACAACTGTCGCTACCACCACTGCTTAAAATCTTCCAGCTCGGTCGCCTTCGCCTTAAGCAAAAACTTCAAAAGGAGCAACGGGCCCCTCCCATCATTACTGAAAGGCAGTGCCCCCCCCCCCCCGGAAGTCTAAAGACAACCCTTCAATTCTGTTCTGTCGAAAAAGAGACCTCCAGGCACACCATGTCCACCGATCAGAGAAAAGCAGACACAAAACCTCCTGTAGCAAAGTCACCCAAACCCCGAAATCGAAGGTCTGTACTTTTCCATCCTGGAAGTTCTGCAGGGATCTAAGTATGACAGCCCTTGAAATCCCTGAAAAGAGCCCTTAGCACACTCTGCTCCTGCCTTCTCACCTTAGAAGAATTTCTAACACGCCTTTTAAACTACTTGAATCTCAGACCCGCAGCTTTCCCTCAGTGGCCCAAAGGCCCAACACTCCCCGCTCACACGCAGGAAGATCCTGGGCGCAGATCTCCCGAACCCCTGCGGCCACTTGGGACGCTCCCCTGGGCCGAGCCTGGGCTCGCTCTCAGGCCCCGCTCAAAATCCTCCCGGGGGCCGGTCCGGCTGGTCTCCCGCACGCCCGCGTTTTCCGGAGTCCGGGGTTACACCTCGCCCTCCCCCAACGCCACCAGCGCGCCCCGCGCCTACAGTTTTGAAAAGAACTTCAAACTTCCGCCCAAGTTCCGTAACTGCGGGGGAGACGCACTCACGTTCTCGTCTCCCGAGAGGTCCGGGTTGCTGTTCTCGTCGCTGCTCAGCTTCTGCTTCTTGGCCGCAGGCATGTCCGTTCCCGCCGGCGCTGTCGACACTTCCCTCTCGGACATATTCCTCCGCCTCCCGCCCGGCTCCTGCCGCCGCGGGCGGGGCCTCCGCCACACCGCCGTCAAGCAAGCCCGTCCGGAGCTTGCCGCAAAGTTGCCGCCGCCACCGCCAGCTCCGCCGCTCCCCCCACTGTCGCAAATCGCGCCCAGCCGCCGAGGCGGGCGAGCGTGCGACCCCGCCACACTGCTGAAAAAGGGGCGCGCTCGCGCGCCCTCCCGCGCGGCTTCCTGGCTTCGTCCCTTTCCCCGCTCCCGTCTTGCCGCCTTCCCGCCGCCCTCCCGGCAGTCGGCACGGACGTGTCGGGCCGCTGGCTTAAGAGGGCCGTGTTGCGGATGTCCGCCTTCCCTACCACCTCCTCGAAAAGAGGCGGAACTCGGGGGCCTGCTCCTTCACGCCCTTCTTCCTCCCAAAGACGTTTCAGCCGCAATTGGCTCAATCCTTCGATCTCCGACCCCGTTGCAAAGGAGCGAAAGTCTGTGGAATGGACTAGACCACCAGGGTCCCAGGGGAGGGGGGAGGTACAAGAAGTCACCTCTTGCTTTAGCGCTGTATGCACAGTGTTCCTAATATTGAACTTGCAGTGTCGCTTGTCCCAATTATTCGTGGAACTGTTCATAACCTTTTTTCTTCTTGAAGGTACAAATTCAAAATCGCACACTGCTTCCCGCCTGCCACCCCCATCTTGTAGAATGGAATGTTCCCGCCAGGAGAGGCGCATGCGCCTAAGCGTATCCTCGCGCTCCGTGGTCGGGAGCCTCCTCCTCCAAGCCCCTCCTCTTCTCGGATTCTTGTTTGCTGAACCAGGTAATTTCTACCGGGTTTCCAAAACCCGATGTGGGCTGCAAAGCACGACGCAGTCACAGTCTGTGGACGGGCCCCACGTCCTTGACGAATATTTTTCATATTACTCTACTAATGGTTATTCTCACGTAGTTGGCTCTTGTATCGGCTCAGGTTCACGTAGGAATGGGTCAAAATGATAGGATTCTAGATTCCAAATAGTTACTGCTTAAGTGATCTTTTTGCTAATTACAGGATTGCCAAGGCCCAAGAAAACGCTAAGTCTCATAAGTCAGTGATCATCTCTGTATGGTATGAAATTGGGAGACTTAACTGCCATTATTGTTTTGTGTGTCAGATACATTATCATTTTAGGAAAAGGCAACAAAAACATTTGTCTTAGTTACAGCTACCTCACAGGTGCCAAAAAAATAAATACGTTCGACCTCCTGGGTTTGTCAGATCGGTCTGTAAGCCGTATAACAGAATGAGAGGCAGGAAAAGAAAAAGGATGAAATGTTAAATAAACCCATCCCCCTTTTTAATAATAAAATTGTGACGTCTTGTGTTTCTAGGCTTTAGTATCCTCATCTGTAAAATGAGAAGACAGGAAGTGATCTATCTTTTTTTCGGTACCATGGACCTTTATTTTATTATTATTATTATTATTATTATTATTATTATTATTATTATTTGTATTTTGAAGCAGCATCTTGCTGAGCCATAAAGTTACACAGGCCGTGATGGAATCTGTGATCCTCCTGCCTTATTTTCCTAGACGGCTGGGGTTACAAGCCTGTGCCGCTGTGCCCAGCTGGGACCTAACAATTCTTGAACATCCGCTTGAGGAGGTCGATAGATGACTGATGATGATGGATAGACTGATCGATTGATTGACTGATTCTCACTTAGATTTCTCTGCATCGCTCAATACATAGCAACCCAGGCGGTGTCCCATCCATAACTTTCTAGAATACTTGAATTCTACATGGTGTCTTTGAAGTGAGAACATCAATTCCATTATATGCAGATCATAAATCAATCTTCCCTTAAGAAATAAGGAAAGAACTCTTGATTGACGATGAGAAAACGAGTGTAATGCAATGAGTAAGACTTTTACTGTGAAGACTTTGGAAAATAAGAAAGCTGAAAAAAATTAAGGTTAATTGCTGCACTTCTAATTGCCAGGCACTCCTAAACAGTTCACTTCAGTTAGTGAGACAGAAATGTCACAGGTATAGAATCAACTATTGAGAAAGTAAGATGTGTTTTGATAGGATATTTTCACTGTCAGAGACACACTGCCCTTCGTTGGATGTTTGTGAAATGTAATTCCAGAAAAAAAAAGATAATCAATAAAAGCATTCAAATTCCAATTCCTGCCTGTGGGGTGGATCAGAGGGAGCTGGGAAGTGGGAGTGTCCTTCTACTCACAAAATTTTTGAAGTGCTCAACATTCGGATAAAGGACACATAAGGGAGAGGAGAATGCCTTCTGGCATTCATGTTATCTGTGACAAACCAAAAATAGTTTTAAAATGTCTTATTAAAACTTGGAGGGATTATTATATTTTCTGATGAATCAGAGATGATAAGTAGAAATGACTACATACTCATTATTACAAATGTTAAAAGCAACTCATTCTTAAAATGGTAAGAAAGGCTGCACTGGGGACTGTTTTGATAGACATCAAAACTCATAATAGGAGAGACTGGACTTAACTCTGCATAAAAAATAGATAATGGGGAGAAACTCAAAGTGAATAGGTGATAGTGGTTGGAAAATTATGAAGAGGCGCTACTGACTTAACAGGATTCTTGCTGAAGGCTGAACAGGAGACATTGGACTTTACAGGTGGGGGACTGAAGGTCTGAAGACTTAGCAGAATTCTTGCCAGAATTCTTGAATTAGGCATACTGAAGACACAGGACAAGGATAAGATCTAGATGAAAGGAGGGCTCAGACATCCCTGACTGAAGTTTGAGTTGTTGTCACTACTTTAAGATATTAAATATCACAGGTATTCCATGGAGATTGCAGCATCCCTAGACTTTTTGGTGCTAAATTCAAGTTTCATGAAGACAAGTTTTTCAGAGACTGGTGGAGGTGGGTGTAGGAGGGGGCTGGCTCTAGTATCACTGCCTCAGTTCCATCTTGGGTCATCAAGCATTAGATTCCATAAGGTCCCAGGCATGCGCAGCTCACAGTAGGGTTCAACCTCATAGGACAATCTAATGCCAATACAGCAGGTGATATGAGAGAGGCAGGGCTTAGGTGGCAATGCAGGTGACAGGGCAGTGGCTTTAGATACAAAAGAAGCTGCTGCTCACCTCCTGCTGTGTACAGGTACCAGCCTGTGGCCTGGGGATTGGTCACTCCTGGTTTAGAGTACTACTTTTATGGTGTTAATTGAATAAATAAAAGTTTACTTACCTTTTAAAAATCATTAGTGACAGCCCTGAACTCTCCTATGAAGAATTTCAGGAACCGTCACAGTTGGAGAGGTCTTAGCACCTATATTTCACACCAGCAGAAATGGAGGCTTAGGGTCACTTTACAGTTTGTCAGAAGATATACAGCTCTTTAAAAGTGGCAGGGCTAGAGATGGCATTCAGTTGACTGGAAAGCCAGTCTTTGCTTGAAGATGAAGGAACCAGGAATTTCTAAGTGTCATGTATGTAATTCCACTCACAGAGCCTGATCTTTAAACTTTATGATTTTTCATATACCATCTGAGAACATCCAAAATTAGCTCACTTGGGACTGTTTTGGAAACTGAAGAATTACAAAACACTTTGATATGGTTAATAGTGATGTGTATATTTCAGTTTCTGTGTTTATATCTACACACCATAGATGTTATACTATATCTGTGATAAGTACAGTGTTAAGATGTCAAGATATTAAGATGTTAAAACAATGTAAGATGGTAACAGGAAGGGAAACTGAGGGAGGGTATAGGAACTCATACTAACTTTGTCACTGTTCTGTTAAATTGTCCCAAAATTTTCAAAAATTATTTTAAGAAATTTTATCTCATATTAGCCTGTTGAGAATTCATTAAGAAATACTGTTTAGGTCACCCTGTCACCTTGAACATGCCTGATCTCATTTCATCTTGGAAGCTGGGCAGGGTGGGGCCTGTTTAGTACTTGGATGGCAGAAATACTCTTTGGGTTCAAGTAAAGAGTTAAACAGTAATTTAGTTATGTAGAAAAGAAAATTCACAAACTCCCTTGGTGTTATCTTCTATTATCATCTAATCTCCACGTCAGGGAATGAGTTTCAAAAGCTAAATTAATCCTTCCCTTTTTTAAATGAAGCCTATTTCTCATCGATTCAATATTTTTATCTCTTCTGCTTCATAAATAGCAGCTGTTTGTCATTCATTCAGTCTCATACACTTGCCGAGCTATAACCGCGTTCTATGAAAAGAATGTCATATGGCTTCTTTGAACATTGAGAAATCAATCAGGAAGAATTTGCTGAACCCACTGATGTGCAAAGCAGTTTAGTAATTTCAGGCCTCGGAGGGGATGAGGGAAAATAAGACCCAGTCTCTACCTGTGACAAACCTAATGTTCTTCCAGAACTAAAAATATCTCATGCATTTAATAAATATTTGCTGAGTACCCCTGACATGCCAGGCACTGTTCCAGGTGCCGAGGAGAACTGAGAATAAGCAAAACGGGACCTGAATCTGCTGTGTGTAGCGGGAGAAACACACTGTAATCGAATCACCGCCAAGGAGATGTAAAATTAGGACTGTACTAAGTTGCACGAAGGGAAATATAAAGTCAAAGCTGCCTGCTAGCCTTTCTTTCTTTCCCTTTTTCTTTCTCTTCTTTCTTGTAGTACATCATGGAATTGGTGGGGAGGGGGTGTTGGGGATTGAGCCCAAGTCCTTCACACTGAGTTACACCTCAAGCCTGTTTTTATTTTTGATCTTGAGACAGGGTCTCACTAAGTTCCCCAAACTGGACATGAACTTGCAAACCTCCTTCCTCAGCCCTCCAGGGTGCTAGGATGACTGGCCTGCACCACCTGCCCAACTCATCATGATTTTATTTCTCTGGTGATCATGTTGCTGAGCATTGTTCCCTTGGATATAATGTGGGGCTTTTTCGCCTGTTTTTAAGGTCTTATCTTTGTTATTATACTTTTTGCTGTGCTTAAGGGTTTTTTTTTTTTTTTGGGGGGGGGGGGTTGTTTTGTTTCGCTTATCCTGCTAGAATTGCTTGAGATTTGTTGAGCTTCTTGAAGTTGTGTAGTGACACATTTCACTAGACTTGAGGAAAAAAATTAGCCCTATTTATTCTGCCTCAATTTGCGCTATTTTATTTTATTTTTTAATGAACCACCACACGCAGACACAGCTTTGCAAGCACATTGTGCTTTTGGTGAATTAGAAGAAGATGCCCCTCCTTCTCCTTGCTATAGTCCTTCTCCATAGGCAGGAACACAAGCTGGATTTCAGCCCCTGTGTCACCTCAGCTGGAAACCTATGCTTAGATAAACATACCCACTGAGAGCAGCCCCACAAAAGTTCTGTGCTCACACATCATGCGGTCAGAGCGATGTGGGAGGCTTTCCCTGGGGAGGCAGAAATGTGAGCCTGTAAGAAGAGCGTTAAGCAGGTGACAGAGAAGAAAAACCATGCTAGGGAGTAATAGCAGCTTGTACCAAAGGTCCTGGCACCAAGAGGGAGGGGACAGATGCCCTTGCTAAAGTGAGCAGTCAGTGCTGATAAAGGACTGGTTGACTCAGATGCTGGAAAAAAGCAACCTTCACTTGTAATCTAAGTACTAAGACTACTGCTAAGGATTGCAGTAGAAATGCTCACCGTAGAATACAGGTCTATGACATGAGGGATGAGAGAGTAATTTTAAGCAGGTGGAAATGTGAGGCTTCATGAAGAGGTAGAGATTAGTTCAGAAAACATATTTTTATCTGTCTTACCCTGATAGAGTCCTGGAGACTGAGACAAACCAATGGATGCAAATGTTGTCTTCCAAACATGAGAAAAGGACACTCTAGTGCAGATACAGAAAAGCTAATCAGGATCAAATACAACCTGAAGGAAATCTCCCTCATGATTTTGCAATGCCAAGGACAGACATTGTGATTTCAGTTTTCTGGTTCCCTCAATTAATAAGAAGGAAGAGTCCTGAAGAGTTATTGGCTGTGTTCTAACTCCCATACATTCTGCAGCACACTACGGCTCACCACGGGTCTCCTTTAATCTAGGAGGGACCAATCATCAAATGCCTTGTGTTGCTGCTCTGAAAAGTACTGGGTAACCCAAGAAGAGTTTTCAGTTTGACACAGGGCAGGAGATCAGACTGGGAGGCAAGGAGAAAAGCGTGTGGCTGTGTTGATTCTCAGGCTGAACTAAGGCAGTGGCAGTGAAAATGGAAAGCAAGGGTTGTTCCAGGGACAACTAAAAAGTGCAGTCTACAGCTGGTGTAGGCAACCCTGGGCCGTGGACTGGTTAGGAGTCAGTCTGCCCAGCAGAGGCGAGTTGCAGGTGAGTGAGTGAACCTTCATTGGTGTTGCGACTGCTCTCCATTGCTGGCATTACCGCTGGAGCTCTGCCTTGTGTCAGCAGCAGTGGTAGATTCTTACAGGAGTGCAAACTACCATCATCTGCACACGTGAGCATGCTCCTTGTAGGAACCTAATGCCTGATGCTCTGGGGTGGAGCTAAGGAGGTGATTTCCTGGTTGAAAATCCAAGATAGGGAAAATAAGAGAAAAGTAGGTGGAACTTTTATTTTACTGTTGAGAAGACAGGCACGGTATAATTTTACTTCTACAATTCAACAAGTCTTGAAGGGCAAATCTAAATGACAGTGATCTCTCACCAATTGAAGGGAAGAATTAGCTCAAATGATAGACGTAATTCCAATATCATCTTTTTTCAAAAGAAGTCTGTGTAAAGATTTAATGAGACAATGTGGGTGGCAGACTTAAAACATTTATTATTTCAGAAAAGAACATTGAAAAATAAATCTTGACTTTCAAAACAACAGTTTTGCTCTCATTTTAAAATTACCAGCCTGGATTTTAGGAGGGATAAAATTTTATCCACTATTTTCCCTCAGTGCAATAAAGAAAAAGGGGTACACAGAAAAGTCTATTTTGGTTGTGACTACATTTTGAGATTCTCAGAGGTCTTTTCAAATATGAATGAAAACTAGCAGGGTCCCTATTTTTAAAAACTATGACAAAAAGGACCCAGAATTTGTCCTAAGAGGTAATAAGTAGCATTTGTGAAGGTTTTATATGCCAAGCACACTAGCACAGGTTATGTCATTTAACCTGGACAAAATGTGTGTATCTTTCTTACCAGATGAGGAAGCTGAGACAAAAAAATTTACACCTCCAAGTCCCAATGGTAGTATGTAGTGTGTAAATCCACACAGCCTGACTCCAGGGCCTGGCTCCACATCACTGTGTCAGAGGATGGCTTCCTCCTGAGTGATCATGTTCATGGGTGGACGGATTTCTTCTTTCTCTTCTTCTCTATTTTTTCTGTCTTTATTTTTGGTAATAAGCATGTATTATTCTTGAATTAAGGTTATTTTAATTAAAAAATAAATTAATTTTACATAGTTCAATTCTCACTTTTTCTCTAAAAAAAAAAAGGACTCACCTCTTTGCCTAATTTTAAACTGCTGTTTGGAGGCAAAGTCTTGCCTGTTGTGTGGTATACTGCTGAGGGCTGCAATGTAAATACTCATACTGGAATACAGGACTCTGACAGGAGGGATGGGAGAGTAATTTTTAGCAGATGGAAATGTGAGTCTTCATGAAGAGGTAGAGATTACTTTGAAAAGTGTATTTTTGTCTGTCTTACCCTAATGTTTAATATCTGAAGACTGCAGTTGCTTCCAGGCTAATTAACTGCTATTATCTCACAATCTGGAATATTATAGAAATAAAACTTTAGGGATTAAAGCAAGGTAAATAGGGGTTTTATTGCTGTTGTTTTAACATTTGTAATCTTTATCTTGTCTGAAAGTTTGTCAATCAATCACAAGAAATTCATTGTTAACTAGTGAAAGTCAGGGGCCCAGCAGTTCTGAGATCTGATATTTAACTTAGAACTGTGAGGTTAGCCCCTTAGATGACTATATTTCCAGTTTCTTTGTCAAGATCTGGTTTTCCTTTTCTCCCTGTGTTCATATTGGTTTGTTATTATATGTGTTTCAGGAGAATTCAATCAGATAGTCATGTGTGTGTTGAAATAAGTCAACATTGGAAGGTTTTTGTGTTGAAAGGGTATTAAGAATTAAATTACTCAGATTTTGAAAAAACATGAGGCACTTATAGGAAAAAAAAAAGCCCTCTACAACAGGTTGCTTTTGGACTCACCAACCATGACACTTACCCAACATGCTAACATAGGACAAGGCAAAAAGAGAAATAATTTATTTTACGCAAAAGTTAGTTCCTGCTTTTGCTTTGAAAAATATGTGACTAGTCAAAAGCATGCCTGGGAGGCCATCTTAAAAGGGTAAAAACAAGAGAGAATTACAAATGAAGACATGAAGTGAAAAATGGATATGCTTTGAAAAGAGAGGCAGGCAGCTAAATTAGATGTTACTCACTAGAATTGACTGCCTTGGATTCTTACCTTCATTATTTCTTAGAGGGGTGAAGAGTGACTTGGGGTTATTAGAATAAAGAGATGATAAGCTGGGCATGATGGCGCATGCCTGTACTCCTAGCACACAGGAAGGTGAGGCAGGAGGACTGCCATGAGCCCAAGGCCAGTCTGAACTACACATTGAGCTCAGAATCAACCTGGATGACAGAGTGAGACCCGGTCTCAGAAAAAGAACTAAGAGGTGATAAAGCTAGCCCGAGTGTTCAGTAGGTACGGAGCGTCAAAACACTGATGAGTGTTTTGACGAGTCTAGTGTAAATAATTCAGGCACATGGTACATGATCCTCTAAGCACACATGAGTTCAAAGCACAGAGTGAACCATGTTTTGTCAAAACTTGGGAGCTTTCTGAAGCCCAGATCCATGCAACACTGCTTTTCCCTATGTGTGGTGTGCACTAAATGCGCCCACGCAGTCTGCATCCCAGGTGCTGGAGATCATTTTCATTGGCTTCAATTCCTCTTCTTAGCTTTTAAAATCCTGTACCTGGAATATGGTAATAGTATATGTATTAGGCAGAGAAAGATAATAGAAGGTTTGTTTTGTTTTGTTTTGAGATAGGATCTCACTCTGTAGTCCAGGCTAGTCCTAAACTTATTGTGTAGCCCAGACTGGCCTCAAGTTCACAGAAATCTTCCTGTCTCAGCCTCTTGAGTACAGGAATTACAGGTTTGTGCTTCCATACCTGGCCCAACTGGCATGTTTTTCATTAACACACATGTGCAGCTGGGGATTCAATGAAGAGCCTGGTAAATTGCCTACTTTGACTTTTTCTGTAAAATATGAGGTCTTAGTTGGGGAAACACTGATCCAAAAGAGAAAACGTGAACACATTGGATGCCATTGACCATACCGAAAGGTAGCATTTCTGAAATGACAGTTGGCTTTCTTTAGGCTAATTAAGACTCACCCTTGGGTTGGGGGCATAGCTCAGTGGTTAGAGTGCCTGCCTGGCATGTGCAAGGCCCTGAGTTCGATCCTTCAGCAACACATAAAAATTAGCCAGGTGTGGTGTCACATGATTATAATCCCAGTATCTGGGAGCCTGAAGCAGGAGGATTGCTGTGAATTCAAGGCTGAAATCCATACATGTAAGATACAGGCTTAAATGCTTCTTGCTTCAGCAAGCCTCCCAACTCATGCTATTGTGCTTCACTAAATCCACAGAAGTCACCATCCTAGACTGTAATTGTCATGGCTGTCTCCTCCTTAAACCACAGACTGAGACCAGACACCTGGAGAAGACTGTTTGTCTGCTGTGTCCTCCTAACATCCGGCTAAATACCTTGCATGTAACTGGAGTTCAGTAAGTACTGGTTGGATCGGAGAAGTAGGAGGGGGCAGAATGAGGAAAAACAGCTTGCTTGTTCACCGACTGCCACGTGTAAGGGAGAAATGGTAGCTTTTCCCTCACTCGTGGCTAAGACTTTTACAGCAAAAACGAAGGCATCGCAGTTTTTTCCAACATGCATATACCTGGTGTGAGAGCCTTTGTGAAGGAAGAGCCACAGACCCAGGCAATCGGTGTGGGCTTACTCACTGACACGCAGCCGGGTGAGCAGAGGACCAAGGAGTGTAATGTAATGGTAATAAGCTGGAGGGAGCTTAGCAAGGCCTGTTTGTTCAGATTCTTTTTGGCCTCCAGGTATAGGTCAGGACTCTCCTGGAATGAGGATCTTATGGCCTAATTTCAGGGGAGGTAGATCAGATCGTTCTTGGCTGGCTCACTTCAGAGGAGGAAGGCAGGAGGAGATCAGCGAGGGACCTTCTTGCTCCTGCGGGTTTCTGAATTTCCTTCAAGATAAAATATTCGAGATGCCAAGGTGTCGTGTTTTGGAATAATGTTCCCTGCATCTCACCATAAGCATATATCATTTTTGGTTATGAAGTGTACAGGACAGGAGCAATATTCTACTATTCACGTGTTCCCTAAGTTCTTAGTGTTGCACCTGGCATCTGTGGTATCGCTCACATTGTGCTGAGGTGTAATTAAATGCTGTAAACTGTATTCATTTGAAGTGAAAGGCTCAGAATTTTGACACCACGAGGTTTTGGCTGCAGAATAATCACCACCACAGTTGAGACACAGGACATTGTCATTGTCTCAAATACTCTTCTCTCCCCTTTACAGTCATCTTTCCCCCTTCACCGAGGGTCACTACACATCATTTTGCATTTTCTAGGGTTTCTTTTAAGTGGGATCATCAAATATGTAGGTTTTTTTTTTTTTGACAGAGTCTCACACAGTAGTCCAGGCTGGTCCTGAACTTTAGCCAAGGCTGGCCTCAAACTCACAGCAATGCTCCTATCTGACCTGCCTCTGTAACATACTCTGGAATATTACTTAGGACCACTCATAATCTTCTCTGCACATGGCTGCTTGATACATTTGAGGAAGCTGCTTGCGAGGCCCCAGAGATACTGGAATTAAAAACTCTTGAACAACGGCCACAAAAAGGTCTTTGAAGCCTCCCTCTAACTCCCAGGGAGCGTGCCCTGCAATGATGGGCAGTCGCTCTTTTCTTTTTCTTTACTCAAGTTCTTTGAGTTCTGTTTTGAGTTGGCAGAGTTGGTATCACAAAAATAGCCTTCCATCCTAGCCCTTGGGGAATTTGGCGAAACTTCTCCGTCAGAGACAGCTACAAATGGGAAGACCTGGAGCACTTTTTGGTTTTTCTTCTTAAAAATATAATCTGTTTCAAATGATGAAAGCAACACTTGTATATTTTGGATAATTTGGAAACTACAAGAAAAGCACAAATAACACAGCTCTCCTACACAGTAATTCTATCGACCAGAGATAAGAATTGTTGCTTGAATCTTCTACTCCTATAGTCTTTTTCTCATACACACAGCCATAAATGCATACACATTTGAAAAATATAATTGAAATCATTTTACAGCTTGGTAAGCGATTTTTTTTTGTTGTTGTCGTTGTTTTTGTTTTTCAAGATACCTTCTCACTCTGTAGTACAGAAGTCGTCGTAGAGCCCAGCCTGGCTTCAAACTCACAGTAATCCTGCCATAGCCTCCCAAGTCCTGAGATTACAGGTGTGCCTCGTTAATTTTTATGTGGTGCTGGAAAATCGAATCCAGCCATTGTGCATGCTAGGTAAGCGTTATAACCACTGTTCTCTACGCCCAACCTTGTAAGTGGTTTTTCTTTTTTTGAGCCAGGATCTCACTCTGCAGGTCAAGCTGATCCTGAACTCACTGGCAATTCTCCTGCCTCAGCCTCTTGAGTGCTGGGATTACAGGCATGCCCCACCATACCCAGTTTATGTGGTATTGGGGAACCGAACCAAGGGGCTTATGCTTGCTAAGGAAGTGCTTTAATCAATGTGTTATTCCTCCATCCCTGTAAGCAATTTCTATAACAGCATATGGTAAATATTTTCCTTAATTACCTATGACATAATTTTAATGGTGCATAGTATTACATCATAAATATAGCCATAATTTAACCTGTGGGTATTTGACATTTGTGTGGTTTCTGGTATCTCCATATGTATTCATATGGTTGCATGTATGCATATGTTTAAATTGTCTCTGAACAGCTCTTTGGAATGGGCAGAGAGAGAGAGAGAGAGGACAAATCATTAGTCACTCTGGTAGAGCTGTACCAGTTAATATTCTTAGTGGAACTTGGTTACCGTTTGATTACTGAAAGATTTGTAATTCTTTAGGGGCCAGATCCTGAAAAGTTTGCCAGAACTGCATGACAGGATCCCTCTATTGGGAGATGGAAGAACAGGGTGGCAGGTATCAGTGAGAATGCACCTACCAAGCATTTCAGTGCTCACACCCAGATGCCAGCTCCAGTATATGCCATGCTACTGCTCAAGTTCAAGGAGCAACATCACAAGATACCTGTACTTCAAGTTCTTACCGGAAATGTCAGCTTTAACCCAACAAATTAGCTGCACCACAAACCCATCCCAGGCTAACCTATTTGTGGGTAGAATTCTTTTCTCATTCTTTCTGATATCCACAGTGGCTTCAAACTCAACAAGTGCTTCTGAGTGAAAAAAATCAATATTGTCTTTCTGCTTACCAACTTCATGTACACTGACTTCTTTAGAGGATTTAAAAGATGTAAGCTTATAGAGTTTGTCATCACAAGGACTGAAAAACTTACTTTTGATAGTGAGGACAAAGATTAGGGGCATAGCCCAGTGTCTAAAGTGCTTGCCTAGCAAATGCAAGGCCCTGGGTTCAATTCCCCAATACTACATAAAGATTAGCTGGGTATAGTGGTATATACCTGTAATCTCAGCACTCAAGAAGCTGAGGTAGGAGTACTTCTGAGTTTGAAACCAGCCTGTTCTACATAGTGAGTTTAGGATCAGCCTGAGCCACAGAATGAGACTCTATCTCAAAAAAAAAAAAAAAAAGTGAGAACACAATTAGATCTACCACAACTACTTTTAGAAGTTGGAACTTCTGGGTAGGGACCACAGGCTTACTATCCGTATGAGTAAAAAGACCTGGAAATAATCTTGTTCAAACCTGTACTTGAAATCTATGCAATTACAACACACTCATAGAATTCAGTTTTATAATATACATATCACTTAAAAGAAAAAAAGAACATATCAGTAGGAAAAAAGTTCTATTTCAATAAGAATTAATGTTAAAACTTAATGAGCAACACCTATTCTTGCAGGTCCAATCCCAGTAAAACAGATATGGTGACAAGATGAGACTGAAAATACTTCTAAAGTTTTTACAGGTTCCCAATTGCTGTTTATGAACCTACTAGCTGTATAAGGAGTCTGCTCTTTCCAATAGTCAGTCATGTCATTCCCAATCATGACATCACCATAAAATAAGTAACATTGTGTGAGATAGATTAAAGCCTTATGAAGCTCCACAGATTTCCCTTTAATTATTACAGTAGAGAAAGATACCATTTAGTTACTGCTGCCTTTATTATGAAGCTCCTGAACACACCCATTCCTACACAGAGTTAATATCTCTTGGCCTATGAATGCCAAAGGAGGATATCTTGGTCTATTTCCCATTGCTGTAATAAAATAGCTGAGCCTGGTTACTTTATAAAAATAAAAAGTGTGGCGGCTGAGATAGGAGGATTGCCACAAGTACAAGGCCAGCCTGGGCTCCATAGTGAGTTCAGGACCGGCCTGGGCTAAAGAGCCAGACCCTGTCTCAGAAAAAAAAAAAAAAGAAGAAAAAAGAAAAAAAAAGAAAGAAAGTTTGTCTTACAGTGCAGGAGGCTGGGGAGTCCCAGGTGAGGGTGGTAATGTTGGGTCCACACTTAGTGAGGGCCTTCTTGCCACCTCCTAACATGGTGCAGGACCTCGCCTGGTGAGACACAGCAAGCATGTGTCAGCCCGGGTCTGTCCTCCTATGAAGCCACCAGCCCCATCACAGAGGGCCCGCTCTGATGTCTCACATAATCCAGATTATCCACAACCTGAAATCAGGTACAATCAGCCGGTGCTGTGGCTGTGCATTCCTGCAGATGGAACGTTCGGCTCACCTCACACTCCACACTCCCGTTTGCGTTAGTGCTGGCTCTGCCAGCTGTGATCGTGAGACACACTTGAATCTGCCACCCTGCCACAGTTGCAGGAAAAACGCAGTGGGCAAGTGGCTAGAACTGAAATGACCTGAGCTGACCACTGACACCTTCTGGTGGGTCTGAAACAGGTGATGTATCTTTGTGCCACAGCAGAGATTTGTATGTCTGATTGTTCCTCAGTGGAAATATTTTAGGTAGAAGACCTGTAGGGAATTACTTCTAGTCTACTGATTAAGTTGTGATCTCTCTCAGGTAGGTTTCCTTTTGCTTTATATACTCCCTTTTGGACTGGGGATGTAGCTCCATGGCGGAGCACTTGCCTAGCAAGGTCCTGGGCTCTGCTCTAACACTGCAAAACAAAAATGATCCTTTCCTTATATCTCACCCTTTCCTCGAAGTCATCCAGGAAAACCTAGCTTGTCAGCAAATCTTTCCTTATCATGCCAGGCTGTTTGACTGCCTTTTTTCCTCACACTTCAATAGTAACTTTTTTCTTTGCATCAATTATAGATTTTGTTTCTCCTCACTCCAGATTGGGATTTTCATGAAAGCACGTTACATGTTGACTTTCACTTTGTATCTTACCTATTTCCAGTTTTTACTTTATACTGCAGACCTCCTGTGTGTCTGCATTCACCTGATAAAAGGCATTTAACACATACTTGTCCAGAGAATGAATGACTGGAATGTCTCAATCTATACATTAGATATGATTTGCTTTTTTGAAAAAATTTTCAATTTCATCTTTATTTTTCCTCAAGTTCCAGATGGCAGAGTGTTTCCTCTTGCTTCCTGTCACCATGTTCCCTGCAATCCTGGTGGGTACTTCTGTCAGCAGAATTTGCAGCGACTGCCGCTGTCATTGAATAAGACAAACGTAGTCATGGGCTCATAAGCACTGGCATCTGCACGTGATGCAGCTTTTTTTTTTTTTGCATCTGTTGTACTGGAAGAAGTCAGTGGTGGCTCTGCCGGTTTTGACCATCTGGTGCTTGCAGATGGCCTCTTGGGTCATTTGTGGATTCCCTCACCTTCTCACTGGTGATCTGTGCTACCATATTGTCAATGAGCCTGGCAAAGATGGTCCTGGTGAGCACCTGCCATCTCAGCCCAGGGTTCCTTAGGTCCTTGAGGTTGTTGATTTGGCTACAAACATGGTTCTGGTACTTTGTGTTCATGATCTTGACATCTTGATAGATATGATCATTGATTTCTGGGGCCCTCTTGTCACAGTTGACTCTATGTGTGTCATTATCATCCCCTGCTGACAGGCCCACTGGCAGCACTGCCACACACTTGTTCTGAACAGTCTCCTCTGTGAGATGATGGGATCATGAGGCAGATGGAAAAGCAAATGTCAGGGTTGAGAGGCAGCTGGAAGCTGGGGCGAGGGGTTTTCCTCTAACTGCATGTTGCTGTCTTATAGTTCTGGAAGCTGAGAAGCCCAAGGTCCAGGTGATGGTCAATTCAACTAATAGTGAGGGCTTTCTTCCTGGCCTGCAAATGGCCACCTTCTTGTGGACTTCACTTTGGGGACAGAGGGAGCTTATTTGCTTTCTGTCACCCTGTCAGTGACAATTTTGAGCAGCAGTAAATAGGCTAACAGGGTCTGATTTCATCCCTTAAATTTTCAACATGGAAAGCACGTTTCAATGTGGTAAATGTTGGACACTAGGAGAAGTGAAGCAAGTTCAGATCTAAACTCCCAAGTCTTAGGAAGGGGCCACTGCTGCTACGATGCCTACACCTCTGCCTTCTTGCAAGACCTACTGGGGCCACAGCTATGGCATATTCAGTTCATCTGCACATTCTTGAAAGTATCTGTAACATCTAATTATCAAATAAATGTCCCAGAGTAGGACAGCATTAGAGCTAGATGAAGTGAGGTGAGGAGGGTTGCAGTTTCCCAGTAAGATATGCTGATGTCATTAATTTGACTATTTTAAGAAAGTTAGTGGGATATAAGTTGTAATGAAGTTCAAGTGCAACATAATGACTTATTGTTACCTGTGAAACCCGTGGTTAACAACATTATCGGCACTGTCATCACACCTCCTTATTACTTGTATGTGCCTTTAAAGTCACACGCTTAAATTCATTGCCACTCTCTGTGGCATCATAGAAAAATATTTGGTCTTTGTCCAGTTTCCTGGAACCCATAGGGTTTTCTGAGCGAGAAGAATGACAGGAGCATCTTTTGCTTTAATGAGTCAACTCTCAACCCCTACCTAGTTTCAGATGGGGACCAGTAGCCAGGAAGACTACACAGTATGAAAAGACACAAGGGAAGTGCCTTCCTGGGTACTGTGAGCCATTTTGGCAAATTATCCATCCTGAGGACGCACAGCTAGCTGGTCAGAAGTACTGGGGGCCCAGCACTTGCAAATGGCGTTGTAAAATGAGTGCAGATTTGGGGGACTGTAATCTGTTATGTAATCTGCTGCTCACCATGAGTAGACAGTGTCAGAATTGAATGGAATTGTTGGGCAACTAGGTTGGGTCAGAGAATTGGAGAAGTTGTGATGGGAAAAAAACACTATGGTTAGTGTTGGGAGGAAAAAACTTATGCCTTCTCACCAAGTCTGCATGCCTGTATGATTCTGTCATTAATCTTTAGCAATACTGATGTTCTTTAAAGTAGCCCCTGTAAATCCATGTTTCAATTCATACTTAGCCTGTTACCTTTTATGCAGCAGTATTAATTTATCTCACAAATATTGAAATGCCATTACATGTCGGGCTCTATCTAACCTCAGATACAATGGTGACAAATAGCCATTACTGCCTACTTTCCTGAGCCTCCTGGTGGAACCCAAATTCTTGAAAGAACATGAGATTTGACAGATTCGTTTAACACATGGTAAGTCCTATGAAAGAGGCGTAAACGATGCCAAAATTGTTTTTATCAGAAAGATCATGAAACTCTCTCCCCACCAAGTTGAAATCTGAAGAACTGTAGAAGGTTCCCAAGGTAACAATAGGGGAACTGACAAACTCAAACCTAGTTTCTTTCAAAGACTTCTGAGTCTTGAGTTTCTTATCTTCACCTACTTCTTATCTTAACCTTCCTTCCCCACTATGATTTTACTTCTGTTAAGAGCCTTTAAAATGCACTCATAACACCATCAGAAATTTTTTATTTTTTAACAAATGAAAGTATTAAATACTCAAGCCAGGCTTCATGGCGCAGGCCTGTAACCCTAGCACTCTGGGATGCTGAGACAGAAAGATTGCAAATTGAGCCCATCCTGGCAACTAATGAGACTATCTCAAAATTCAAAATAAAAATGAGCTGGAGATGGATCTGAAAGAGAAGAGTCATGGGCTTGATCATGGTAGCACAATCAAAAAAAGTATGCTCAATACTTAGGTGCTTACTGTTAGGTTCTCAATAAAGATCTCCGATGGCTGATTTTTAAGTACTTATGCCCTAATCCTGTTTTCTTCTCAGGTATCGCTCTGATCCCCAGTTGGGTGCACCTGGCATAAACACAGCCAAGGCCCCACCGATTATGAAAATAAAAGATCCATGAGCTGAGAGTGTTAGACCACAGCAGAGCAATTTACTTGCTAACAGGAGCACATGATGTCTTCATCAAGATTTTAAATAGGTTTTGAAGAATGAATGGGATGGGAGGGAGGATTTCCAGGAGGAGAGAACAGCACCCGCAGGGTCACAGAGGGGCAAGAGAACACGATATATTTGTAAGGACAATGTGTAGCTTAGAATTCCCTGAAAGAAGTCAGGGAAACATTATAAAATCAAAATTAAAATTCAGTCAGCTTTTCAGGAATACAAAGGGCTAAATTTTAGAAAATTCCAAAAGTTTCATAAGTAGAACCCTCTCATTGCTTTAAAATCCTTCATAAATGAGTTGTCCCTGAACATATTGACATCTGCAACTACCATAGGTTCCAAAAACTTTAATTCCTCAGGAGCTGTTTATTTCCCTCGTGTCCCTTATTTAAGTTGGTTTGCATTTTTGATGGACTCCCACTGTTCCCTTTCTCTTTTTTTGCCTACCATCTACAGTAATCACTGACAAGTGATTTTCATGTCAGCCCACTCTATGATGTAGCTGATTGAGAATTTGCTTAAGCATATCTCTTTTTCAATTATTTATTTGATCCAAAAATAAGTTCTGGATATGGCCTAGATGTCTGTCAACAGATATGGATAAAAAGTATGGTATAAATACAACAACAGAATATTAATCAGTCATAAAGAAAAGTGAAATCGTGCTATGGACGAACAGAATGTTTATTTTAAAGGAGAAAATGAAAGACAAGACTGAAAGAGTCTGTGTTATTAATGGAGCAAGGCGAATGATTCTTCTTATGACCAAGACTAGAGTAGCTAAAATACGAGTGTGGAAGTCCCAGTCAGATATCATGGAATTTGGAGACAGCTCACCTAGAGCCACTAGACATGGGCAAAAAGCAGCACAATGAGCTGGCAGTCTTCAAGGACAACGTCCCAAAGAGATTCCTACTAGCATGCTCCTACCTCTAGGGGGAGCTTGAGATTTCCATCCTTCATCTTGAAGAAAAAGAAGCGAAAGGAGAAAAGAAGGAATGCCGTGAAAGTTCTGTTGGAGGAATCAAGTGATTGAGATGTTTTCCTCAGCGGTCCTCTCTGAGGGTTCTTGGCTTTGGTTAACACTTAAATTTTTTCATCTCCTTCGCTGGCTTCTCCCAGCATCATTGAGCAGAGCTGTTCTCACCAGTGGACACACTTATCCACCTCAAAGCAGGAGGCTTTGGGCCTGAGAGTCACATTTGTTCCTCTTTAGAACTTAACACCTGGTCTTTGGCAGCCCTGACTTTCAGCTACAGTTTTAACCCTTAAATATCACTGCCATTACCTGCTGTGTATTTCCTGCCATGGTGACTCTATCACTGTTCTCAAACCTCTCTAATTAACTATTAAGCTAATTTAGAGGACATGTGGTGCAAGACAAGTAATTACCAAGTACATTCTGTGTGAAGACTAAGTGGTTAATCCAACAACTCTTACCTTATACACAGAGACATATTTCTAAGGTAGAGGTGTTTATTTTCCCTATTAAAATAGTCCTGAAACTAACCTGAATTGTCTCTCAGAAACTAACCTGAAAAGTCCAACTCACAGTGTAAGATTATACTGATTTCCTTTACTTACACATTGACAAAAGGGAGGGATTCCACCAAGACAGTAAAGTAATAATTTGTCCATTGAAAACCTGTATGCCAGTACAAAAAGTGCTGGCTTTTATATTAAGAAATTGGCATTCTGGCCCTTAGTCCTGACTGTAGCTAGTTATTCTATATTTTTAGATTTCAGATTTCTTGTCTGATACATAATATAATTAAATGATTTTCAAAGTACTTTCTGAATTTAAAATTATGCATCCTATTCTATGGGACATTTTTACACCAGATCATTAATTAACTTTCACTGGGTCATGATTCCTACCAAGTAACTGTTTGCATATCAGCAGAGGACAAAAACTCTGTCAGTTCAAAACTAATTTTTCCCACAATACAAAAGCAATTGCCTTTTTTATTATTAGATGGCTCTGTCATTATAAATAAAAGAACTAAAAACTCCTACTTAAACTGTACCTTATTCTTATTGGATAAATAAATTAATGTAAATATGTAAAGTTTATCCTTACAGTTCTTTCTAACTTTCTGGAATCTACTCCATGCTTGTTAAGACTGATAAATGCAGCTGGCTGGGGAAATAACAAACACAGAAGAATATCTGAACTTGGCTGGGTCTGAGGAAAATCCAAAATTATAAGATGAAATTAACAACGTACCACTATTAATTTTTTATTTTTTACCTTTTTTGAGGCAGTGTCTCACTCTGTAGCCCAGGCCAGCCTTGGACTTGTGGCAATCCTCCTGCATTAGCCTCCTGAGTGCTAGGATTACAGGCACGTGCCACCACACCCAGCTTATCCCGTGGTGCTGAGGAATTGAACTCAGGGTCTTGCACTTGCTAGGCAAGCACTTTAACTGTAGTGTCATTCCTCCAGCTCCATCACTATTAATTTCTTTTCAGTACTTTCTTGTCTAGTGGAGAGTGTGTGAGACATTCTTAAATCAGAAGGGTAAAAGTACCTTTGGGGGTCCACCTTGTCCAGCCTGGCTGCTGGGCAAGAGACATGATGGGATGTGGGGCTGCATGTGAGCCAGAAGTCAAGAGTGGGCATTTGGCCTTTTCATGTTGCTGGGGAGGAAGCCTGTGCAGCTACAAGCATGATTCGGGATCCTGGCCAGATGGTTTCCACCTTCTGAGAACAGGAGGTTGGCAGATGACGTCACAGAGGGGACTACAGTTTAGGAAGTGGGAAGTTCCTGGTCAGGATTCTTGCTGAGAGATCTTGCTCAATGTTGCAGGTAGCAATGACCACTCGGCAGAGATGGAGACCTATTACTTGCAGTGGAAAAGGTACCCAGGGGCCCCAGGATGGGACTAAAGGTGGAAAGCACCTACCTGCACATTCTCAGGGCTCTGTTCCTCCAAATGACAGCTAAATGTGGCTTTGGCCCTTCTGGGATTAGAATAGTCCCCTCCAGCAGAAGCAAGCAAGCAACCTGAAGGACTTAAACGGCAAAGTGAGACCAGTAGATTCTCTTCAAAACAATGGCTCTCTGCCGGGCCAGAGCCAGATCTCACTCAATTTCCAAGGAAGCAGTTAGGGGCTGGAGGAACAGCTCAGCGGTTAAAGTGCTTGCCTAGCAAGTACAAGTCAAGTGCTAAGTACCCAAGTTTGATTTCCCAGTACCACATAAGCTGGGCGTGGTGGAGGATTTTCATGAATCCAAGGCCAGCCTCAGCTCCACAGTTCATGACCAGTCTGGGCTACAGAGCAAGAGCCTGTCTCTAAATAAATAAATAAATAAATATGAAAATAAAAAAGAAGTGAGGAGTTAGAAATGCCAGCAGCAATGTGATGAGTCTAGGATTCTGGAGACATTGCCAGCCTACAGGAATGAGGGCAGCCTGTGAGTGGCTGGGCAGAGCTGCCGATTCCATCCATCACTGGTTTGCAAGGCCACAGCAGCACTTAGGCGTAGATTTCTGGGAGGCCTGCAGGTTGCACTGGTGTAGACTGACCCAACTGGATGGATGTCAGAATGTCACAACTGAAACCATTCAGAGAGCATTTTACAAAATCCCTTCTGCGTTGGGAATTGGGGCATGAGGGAAGGGGTGGGACAAAAAGGAGGAGGGAATGTGATGTTGGTGAGATACATATGTGAACAAAGTTCTTGAGTTCAGTGTAATCATCATGTACTGCTGTCTCCGTGATTTTCTTGTTGCTGGCAGAATACCCAACATCTACAACTCAAAGGAGGAAGGAGTTACTCAGCTCACAGTTTCAGAGGGTCTCGTACAGTCCATTCACGGGACTGCCAGCAAGGGCGAAAGCACGTGGCAGAGGCTGGAGAGCTGCTCAAGGCTCTGCAGAGAGAAACCAAGGGAAGCAGGAGCCAAGCTGATGTCTGGAGACGCAGGCAAGGCCCGAGCTTTCCCAGAAAGACGCTGTAAAGATATTTCTTCTTCCTTCCTCTACTCAGTTCAAGCTGCCAGTTAGGCCCCTCACACCCAGGGTAGGGGCCCCTTCCTCACTTCCAGGCCTACCAGTCACTAACACAAATCTGAAAACTCTGCCCTAGGCAACCCCCAGTTTCAACAAATTGACGCAGTACTTTTAGGTCAAGCCCCAAGCACCCACCCCTTCAGACAGGCCCTACCTCCCAACAGCAACCAGTTCCACAGTTACCTCACTACATCCAAATACATGAGTCCTTTGCCAGAATGTGCCAGATCCAAACCATAGCAATCACATCTACATACCAATAAAAATTGGAGAAATTTTTAAGAAAATTCCCCTTTATGTTCCAGTTACAGAGGCCAATATTTGTTTGTTTGTTTTGGCACTGGGGATCAAGCTCAGGGCCTTCACACTGAGCTACATGCCCAGCCTATTTTTATTTTTGAGAAAAAGAGGTCTCAGTAGGGTCTTAGAAAGTTACTAAGATGGCCGGCTGGGCTTGAACTTGTAATCTTCCTGCCTCAGCCTTCCAGAATGCTAGGAATATTGGCCTGCGTAACTGGGCCCGGCTGCCACATTATTATTCTAACATGTCACATGATATTTTAATACATAGGCCTATGGGTTCTGACACATTTTCTGATTCTGTCACTTATGTACTTCTGTCTTTTCTACGGTAACAATCAGTTTGCTTAACATCATCAGATTTAATTTCTTGATAGAAATATTCTTTGATTCATAGACTATGGGACTGAACAAGCACCACGTATGGATGGGAAATCTGGAGAAGTTGGCGAAACTATTACCTTTTTGTGCCCTCACTTCCTCAGAAAGCTTATACAATTATTGACAATGTGTGACTTATTGCTAGAATGCAGACAGTTGCTCACCCTATGACTGATATCAGCAGTATAGTTTTATACAGTAATGTATCAGGCCCTGCATCCTGGGAAACCCCCCATTCCTGGGCAAGAGACGAGTCTTGGATTCCTTTCTTTTTGGTAAGTATGTTGACTCTGCCTGTGGGTTTTTTGACCAGAACAGTGAAACACTCCCAATAAATTTAAGGAAGGCTTATCTGGCAGTGGTAACAGAAGTACTAGAAGGGAGGGAAGCTGCATTCCAGGAAACCCATTGCACACAAGGCAGTAAAAGCCTGAGCCACTTGAGAAGCAGAAAGGAAAAGGTACAGAGCTGGAGAGTGACCTTGAGTAATTGGCTCTTATCTTTCCGGTGAAATCAGTTTTGAAGTTCACTAGCAGCACTTGAACCACAGTTTTTGCCACCTCTTTCATAATCATTTAACTTCCATTTCTTTAACTCATTGTACATTATTAAAAAGCAAAACAAAGACTGTCGTTGACCCCAACCTCCAACTCCTTGATCTGGCATTCCTGAACACGCTCTTCGCTAGTCTTAAGCCAGCCACAGAAAGGCAAATATCACACGCTTTCACTTACTTGCGGAGGCTAACGAAGGTGGCCACACAGAAGTGGAGAGTAGAACAGGGGCCTCTGGAAAGCAGGAAAGGAAGCAGAAAGGGATAGTGCAAGGGGGCATGGAGGTACCAGAACACAACTAGCGAAGGAAAGTAGTTACGGTGTTGTATCACACAATAGGGTAACTACAGTCTACAACAATTAATCGGACATTTCCAGAACAAGTAGGGGAGAGTCTGAAGGTCTCCCATATAGAGAAATGAAATATTTGAAGGGACAGAAATGCTAATATCCCTGACTTAGCATCATACATTGCTTACCTGTATTGAATTACAATTCCTATTCCTCATAAATTAGTACAATATTACTTCCCTTAAAAATTGCCTTCTCTCTTCTTTCTCCCCTGTGTGTCCTGAATTCATAAATCTAGGCAAAGCCAGTACCCATGTGGAAGATTATTTCACCAGCCTGTGTTCTTGTTTCTGTGAGCTCCCAACGTCAGTGACAGCCCTTCGCCATCAGCTTGCTGAAGTGACTCCAGTCTGTCCTCAGGACTTTGACATTCACAAAATAGTTCCAGCCATTAAACTGTCAACTCCTAAGCAGTGTGATCACTGCGCTCTCTCACTCCTCTGCCTTTCCTGATGCCTCCTTAAAACCAATTCCTTGATCCCTTCATTCGCCTCAGTCCATCAGTCTCCTGGCGCTACAACCTTCTCAGGGCCACCGAACCATCCTCGAGTGATCTGAACAGCCTTTTCTAAGGATACAGAGAAACTGGTCAATTTAACCTTTCTTTCAGTGTCTTGAAAAGCTTTTCAGGGCTTTCCAAAGTCTTGAGGGCATCATTATAAAGACCATTATTGTACTGAAGCTTTCAGAAGTACTGGTTAATTACCGAGAGACTTGGTTAGGGGAGCAGGAAGCACACTAGCCTTTACAATACACTTGTTCCTAAGAGCAAAAGAAAAAAAGAAAGACACCTACTGAAAAGCTTGTGAAAAATGTCATATGCTGTCAGCAGCAAAATGGCTTCCTTTCTCTGAAGCGATGAAGGAAGGAGAAGCCCATCAGAGTCACTTGGAATTAAAACTTGAAATTGAAGTGAGCTTGCAGCAGTGAGTGAAAAGTACCAGAAACATACCTGGAAAATGGATGCTCTATCTGTTCCCCAGGGCTACTATAGCACATTGCCACCTTGTGGGCGGCTTAAAACAACAAAGTTATTTTTCTACCATCCAGAAGTCCAAAATCAGTATCACCAAGGTGTCAGGAGGGCCTCTCACTGTCCAGAGGATGGAGGGAAGGTCTGTTCCTCGCCAATTCCATTTCTGGTGGCACCTAACGGTCCCGGGCACGTGCCTACGTCATTCCAATCTTCAAACCTCTCTGCTCCTCTTCACGCCGCTTTCGCCTCTGTGTGTCAAATCCCCCTCTGCCCCTCTCTTCTTAGGGCACTTATAACAGCATTTAGGGTTTCGTAGGTCACCTGTGATGACCCTGCTCAACTGAACTCTTCATATTTGACAGCGTCTGCAAAGACCCTTTATTCAATAAGGCAGTATCTGTTGACTCCTTGGAATGGTTGGGTGATCACTGTTCAGGCTGGTACAGCTGCTGTCATCGGCTAAGGGTGGAGGTTCCCTGCAGTAATAGAAGGAAGGGCTGGGGAGAGTCTTCTACGCTTGACCGTGACCAAAAGGCTAAGAAGAGATGGGGGTGGGGAAGTAACTTCTAAAGGCAAAAAAACCCCAAAACAAAACAAAACAAAACAAAACAAAACAAAAAAAAGCCAACCCCACAATCAATTCCCCCCCCCCCCCACTCCAAACTCTAACCTTAATTCTACTTCTTGAAAAAAACATGACAGCTAGGGTCACAGAAAAAGAAAAAAGACAGCAACACTGGGGGAACCGTGTTATAGATTTTGGGCTGCGCAAGGCGGCACACAGCTATGACATCAGTACTCAAAGAGGCTGAGGCAGGAGGAATGCAAGATCATGTCTAACCTGGGAAACACAGTGACCTCCTGACTCAAAATTTATAAAGGGAGAGAGACAGAAAAAAAAAAAAAGAATGGGTGGAGGACTCTAGGAACGCAGCTCAGTCAGAAGGCTCTGGGTTCAATTCCCAGGACCAGAGGAGATAAAAAAAGTATACATTTTGGACTTGTTATCTATCAGGAGTTTAAGCATTCAGCTGAGGGTTTCAAAAATTTCAGGGGACTGAGGACTGCACCGAGTGTATCTGTGGAAAGTGGTAGCTAGGATTCAGGTGAGGGCCTGAGGCACAGAGGGACGCGAAGAGCCTGGTGGGGACTGTGGACAGCAGCCTCCTGCAAAGACGGCTGCAGTCATCCTCAGCCATGAGCAAGGGGAAGAGAACTCCAGAGACAGGGCTTCGGCGGCGAGTGGCACCCTCAGCTTCCACAGCCTACTGCTGATTCAGTGCTGTTATTTATTACACTATGCCAAATGAGTTCTCCAATACCTTTATTTTAAGTGGCCAAGAAGAAAATGAGCCAAATCTGCCTCTCTCTCCGTGTGCTATTCTCAGAAAAGTGGGAGGGCAAGTCATCTGGAAGCAATGACCATTTTTTGAATTAATTTTTTTTTTTTTAGTATTGGGGAACCCAGTGCCTTTGCACTGAGCTATATCCCTAGGCCATTTTATTTATTTTTTATTTTGAGGTAGTGTCTTGGTAAGTTACTAGTTTGCCCAGGCTAGTCTCAAAACTTGGGATCCTCCTGCCTCAGCCACTCAGAATGCTGGGATTATAGGCTTGTACCACTGGGCCTACCCATGATCATTTTTTATAGGAGACTTGTGACTAGAGGACCTTACGGAAAGGGTATGCCAAACATCACTGCTCACTGGCATGGCCACCGGAAGGCTGTTATTCTAGCCCACTGGAGGATTAGAGAGATGGCCTCTGGAGAGGACAGAGCGTGACGGAGGTCTGAATTGATGAGTGTGGAGTGCTGGGTGTGAGTCGGGACAGCCACTTCAGCCAACTCTGTCCTCTGAAAGCAACCAGAGTGGAAGATCAAGCTCCTCATTCAAAGACCTTTAGAGATGACTGAGCTGGGTTTCCCCAACCACATCACGAGAGAAGCCCCAAGTAAAAGCAAAAGAGGCAGCACACTGCGAGTGATAGGGAGGCTCTGCCAGCCCTCCCCACAGCATGGCACGCTTCCTCCAGGGAAAGGCCCTGCTGGGAGAGTGTGGCCCGGGGCCTGGCTCTTGCTGCCCTCAAAGAAGCTCACCCATTTTCTGATGAGCGTGGAGAAAAGCTCCGTGACTAAGTCACGTGGAGATGCGTCTGCTGGAGCAGGGACACGCCTTGTGCTGGGGCACGGCAGCACACAGGTGGGCGGGGAGCTGAAGGCCTGTCAGGGAGGGGAGGGAAGGGTGGAGGTGAGAAGCAGAGCCACAGGACCGTTAGAAACCTGGTCTAGCCTTGGACGCCAGAGCGAGGAGGAGGAGGAGGAGGAGGAGGAGGAGGAGGAGGAGGAGGCGGAAGAAGTAGGGGCCTCTCCTTGGCCAGATCCTCTTCCCTTACCAGTCCACATTGGCACTCCTAACTTGCATTGTATGTCAGCATTAAATAATCCCAATGAGAGAACACGCATGACAGGGCTTTGCGAGCTTTGAAGCAACAATCATAACCAAGAACATTTTCGGCAGTTATTGCGTAGACACTGAGCTAAGCTCTTTCCATGTATCGGTCTCATGTAATCCTCGTAACAATTTTGTGACACATGTTTTATTGTGCTCATTTTACTGATGAGATAATCAAGGTTTAGGGAATCAAGTTTAGGGAAGTTGCCCAAGATCTTGCAGGTGGTAAACGTTGAGTCGTTGTTTCCAATACTTGTCCCTCCAACTATGCGCAACAGTCAATCTGGAGCCATTTAGCTAATTGGAGGTAAGCTATATTTGCCCACATTTCTAGTACCAAGTATATAGTCCATTTTGGATGGCTTGTTTTGAATTAACGAATCGCCCAACTGTCTGGATACCAACTGGGGCTCAATCGATTCAACTCTGACACTGTGTACCCAGGGTTCACCAGACGCTGCGGGTTAAGGTCCAGTCCCTTCAGATGCCTGTCATGGGTCAGATTACCAAAGTCTCCATGCTTCTCCAGCTTTATTAAGAAATAACTGCCAAATAAAAATTGCATTTATTTACAGTATACAATGCAATGTTTTGATAAATGTATACATTGTGGGATTAATAAACCTAGTTAACATATCCATTCACCACAGCTATGTGTGTGTGTGTGTGTGTATGTGTGTGTGTGTGTGTGTGTGTGTGTGTGTAGAGAACATGCACTATTTATTCCTTAAGCAATTTTCAAGTTAATACTTAATATCAGTATTATTAACTGTAGGCACCATGCTACCATGAGATACAGTCTTTCTCTTTAGGCCAGGCAGGTCCTGAACTTACTATGTAGCCTATACTTGCCTCAGACTCAGTCAGTCCTCCTGCCTCAGCTTCCTGAGTGCTGGGATTACAGGTGTTTACCACCATGACCAGTTTATGTAGTGCTAGGGAATCAACTCAGGGCATGGGCTTGCTAGGCAAGCACTCTAACCACTGTACAATTTCTCCAGCCTTTAGCTTAGCTAATTTTTATGTAGTTCTGGGAAACTGAACCTGGGACCTTGCACCGGCTAGGGAAAGTGCTCTCAGCAATGACAAACATCCCCATACCAGAAACTGTTTCTTTATCTTCACATTCCTCCTGCCTCACCCCTAGCCCTTGGCAATCATCATTTTATACTGTGCTTTTTTTGGTTTGTTTTGGGACAGTCTTGTCTGTCTGTAGTCCAAGCTAGAACAGAGTTCAGTACATATCCCAAGCTGACTTTGAGCTCATGGCAATCCTCTTGCCTCAGCCTCCTGAGACAGGATTATTGGTGTGCAACACCATGACCAGCTGTACTCTCGGCTCCTACAAGTCCAACTTTTTGAAGTTCCACATATGCGTGAGATCTTGGAATGTCATCTTTCTATGCCTGGCTATTTCACTAAGTATAATATTCTCCAACTTTGTCCATTTTATCACAGGTGACAGGATTTTGTCTTTTTAAGGGCAGAATAATATTCCACTGTATGTATGCCACATTTTAGTCACTCATCTGCCCATAGGCACTTGGGTTGATTCCTTATCTTGCTGTAAATGACACAATGAACATGAAATGCAGGCATCTCTTTGACAAACTGCCTTTACTTTTAATATATCCAGTAGTAGGTTTTGCTGAATCACAAAGCCCTAATTTTAATTTTCCATAAAGGTGCTACCAATTTACATCTCTACCAACAGCATACAAGGGTTTCTTTTTCTCCACGTTATTGTCAACGCTGTCTTTTGTCTTCTTGATTATAGTTATTCTAACAGGTGTAAGTTAACAACGTACTGTGGGATTTTTAAAATTTCCTTCATGATAATGATCTTGAACATTTTCATCTCTCTGTTGGCCATTTATATGTCTTCTTTGAGGAAACGTCTATTCGGTTCCTTGCCCATTTTTATACAAGGCTACTTGCTTTCTTCCTGTTTGAGTTTCTTACTGATTTTGAATATTAACCCCTGACCAGATACATGATTTCTAAGTGTTTTCTCTCAATTTGTACTACGCATCCTGTCACCTCTTGCTCATTCATCATCTTCTCTACAGGGCCCTTTTTTGGGCAGGAGCTTTTTACTTTGATGTGATCTAATTTGCCCATGTTTTGTCCCTTCTGCCTCTGCTTTTGAGGTCATACCCAAAAAATCATTGCCCAGAACAATGTTTTGAATCTTTTTCTGTATGTTTTCACCTAGTAGTTTCACAGCTGCAGGTCTCATGTCTAAATCTTTAATCTGTTTTGAATGGAGAGTTTTGCTTATGATGTGAGGTAAGGGTCCAATTTTCTTCTTCAGGGCATGGACACCCGTTGTTATTGAAGACACTTTGCTTTCCACATTGTGTATTCTCGGTACCCACTGGTTGAAGATCAATGGACCAGTTGACCATAAATGTGTGAATTGATTTCTGGCTCTCTGTTTTGTTCTATTAGTTTACATGACTGTTTCTATCTCAGCGCTATGCTCTTTTTTGCAATTACTTGTACTTCTATACAACCAGCTATAATCAGAGACTCCTACAAACCCTTCTCACATTTGATAATTTCCTAGAACTGCAAGGCAATTCACTTATGCTTGCCAGCTTATTAGAAAGGGTACAGATGAATAGCCAGATGAAGAGCATTTGGGATGAGGTCCAGAAACATACCAGAACTTCTGTCCCATGGAGTTGGGATGTGCCCCCTTCCTGGCAGGTGGATGTGTTTGCCAACTGGGTACTCTCTGAACTCCACCATTAATGGATTTCTGTGGAGAATTCATTAAGCAGACATGTTTGACTAAATACTGGCCATTGATGATTGAACTCAATCTGCAGTCCTCTTTACTCCTTTATTCCATAATTTGGAGAGTGGGGCTGAAAATTCTAAGCTTTTCATCAGAGCCTGGACTTTCTGGCTACAAATTGCCCATCTGTTTTGTCTGGTCCTGAACTCACTACAGACTCCAGGCTGGACTGGAACACACAGCAATCCCCCTGCCTCAGCCACCAGAGTGCTAAAATTACAAGCATGCACCACCACCATGCCCTGCTTATGTGGTACTGGGGAATCAAACCCAGGGCACTGAACTTGCTAGGCAAGCACTTTAACCACTGAGCCATTCCTCCAGCCCCCAAATGCTCTTACTCTTGTAACTTGAAGAGTTTTAGGAACTGCATTCCAGGAACCAAAAATAAATAATCTCATCTTTAAAAAGCAGTATACCACAAGGGTATCTTCATAAAAACAAGGATGCTTCCTCTTGAGATGTTGTTAAGCATGAGGGATTATCATAAAATCTGAAGCAGAAAGTTCATATTAATAACTGAAACACAACACAGGTTTCACCCTACGCTGCACAGCCACTCAGATCGATGGTCCTCCCTGGACCTTGTTTCCTTCCTCACTTACATTACATGAACTTGTCTCATGACGGCACCATCGTGACATAGGCCAGGCCAGCCACTCTGCTCAGTGGTTATGGGTTACAGCCTTCTGTCAGGGTAGACCACGCCAAAGCTTACCTGTTTGTCTCCCAGCTATAGAAGGGGAAGCAAGTGATGGAACCTCTCCTCGGGAAATTCTAACTTCCGCTATTGCCACTGTTATTTTTAGCCAGCTCACTTGGGCTTTAATCACCACCTTGCACCTGTGTACAAGCAAGGTTTATGAGCAACTTTGTATTATGTTGGATTTTACTTATTGATTTTTTTTATTTTTTGACAGGGGTCGCTTTATAATCTAGGCTGTTTCCAAATTTCCCATGTAGCCCAGGCTGGCCTTGAACTCATGGCAATCCTCAGCCCCCCAAGGGCTGGGATCATAGGCATGTGCCACCACACCTGGCTTGCAAGGCAAATGAATTCTCAGGGCTAGGCAAGCACCCTATCTGCTGTGCTGTTCTTCCAGCCCCTATACTGTTTATGTTTGAAATGAGCTTGGCCATTGTTTATGGATTACTGTTCCTGTGGAAACTTATACCACATCACTGCTAAACTACTTCTTATTTTGTTCTTGTATTTTCTGTGATCCTTATTTATTTATTCAGGTTTATTCCTGTATCCCTCAATATTCATGCTTTAAACATATACATTTGAGATACTGCTTTTAAAAAGGCTAGTTTTACATTAGCCAGTAAATAACATGATTTTTGTTGACATAAGTTAAAAAAGAAAGCATGCTCTTATGGGTTTGCATGAAACTTTTTTTTTTTTTTTTTTTTGTGGTATTACCCTCACATATGAAGAGACCCAAAGCATTCCTAGACTTAACAATTAGCAGCAAATCCATGCCATTCACTAAATTATTGGTTATTGAAGACTTCCTCCAGGCCAGATGCATGTTGGGGAGAGTTCATGAGACTGGACAAGATGCTGTGTGCCTGGAGCAAGAGTCGGCTTACAGTCTTGGAGGGGCTTCATCCAGATTGACTCAGAATATCTCTCTCCTACACAGACATTCTGGGAAAGAAGGGGAAAGCAAGCTTTATGGTACCAGGCTATGCCCAGCCCCTTCCACTTGGACCTCTTCTCTGTGTTAGTATTTTTAGTTCACGTTTGCTGTTAATTATTCCTGATTTTCCTCTCAGATTTTTTTCTGTTGGTGGTACTGGGAATTGAACTCCGGACCTTTGCACTGAACAACATCCCTAGACTATTTATTTATTTTGAGACAGTATCTAGCTAAATTGCCCAGGCTAAGCTTGAACTTGAATCCTGCTGTGCCAGTCACCCAGAATGCTGGCTCAAGTTTGAATTAATGCTGGCTTTGTCTGTGGGCTGTCACTTTCACATCCTCTTAGTTCCACTGCACGCACTTCTGGTAAAGTCTTGCCCTCCGCATCACCAGACTCAGCTTCTGGAACTCTACTCTGGAATGGCATCCCTGACCCCACATGCTGGGGAGAGGAATGTGTTTCAAAGCTGCGCAGTTAACATTTCTGACTGCAGCATACAGCGCCCTCTAGATCTGCCACATACTCTAGTGGTCAGCTTTCTGTCAATCTGCCAAGTTCGTGAGATAACCAACTTATAAAGAGAAAAGGGTTGTTTTCGCTCACAGTCTCAGAGGTTTCAGTTCTTGATCCATTACTTCTGTAATGAAGCAAGACATTATTGTAGCAGCAAGTGGAGAGTGAAACCACTCACCTTGTGGTCAGGAAGCAAGAAGGAAAGACAGGGCCAGGCCCCTCAGGCACAAGCGCCCCTAGGCTCACCTCTCAAGTGGTCCCATCTTGGGAACAAGCCTTTAGCACGTGTGCCCTGGGGACATTTAAGATCCACCCTGCAGCACCTACTCTCCACTGTCGTCTCCTCTTCCTTAGTTTGTATTCTGGTTGTGCTAGCTGTATGGAATCCCTGAGCAGTGTCTGGGTGAAGGAACTGCTTTTTCATCTCAGAGTCTTGGCACATGGTAAGCTTTCTTTTCAGAATGAGCCCTGTTTCAACCCTCAGTTCTGCAGCTGTCTCGGGGCCTCAGCTCCTATGAAGCCCTGGGACTCAAGTGCTTCTCCTCTGAGCCACAGCACTTATCACACCACAATTCCTTTACTTATCTGTTCCCACCTGCTGCCAGATTTTGAAAGAGGCTACTAAGGCTTATTAATCTCTCTGTCCTATCCCTAACTCATGGTAGGTACTCATTAGGTTACTGTTGAATAAGCAAATGTGTGAATATGTGAATATACTGCCTAGTACTTCTACTTAATACCTTTTAGAGAGTAGGTGTGTTATGAATTATAAAAATAGTAATACTATACTTTAATACTGGAATGAGAAAAGTTGAAAGTTCATCAGTAGGTCTGGGGACATAGCTCAGTGGTTAAAGTGCTTGTCTAGCAGGCACAAGGCCCTGGGTTCAAATCCCTAGCGTCACATAAAGATTAGCTGAGCATGATGGCACATGCCTGTAATTCCAGCATTGAGGAGGCTGAGGCAGGAGGATAGCCATGAGTTCAGGACTAGTCTGGACTGTTCAGACTGAACTGTCTCAAAAAAAAAGATCATGAATAGAAATAATATTTTTCTATATACAGTATATTCATTTTTAATGAACGTGAGCTAAAGTCTGATCAGTGCCAACTGTGGATTCAAGATCTACTCAGATTAAAACTAACGGTCAATTCAGCCACATATAGGATCCACCAGTGGACTAACAGTCGCTGAACATCAATTACATAAAAACCACTGTTTAATCTTTCATGATGCCATAGTTTAGTAGAGGAGCATCTACAAAAATAACTCTAAAACAGGGTAGATTGTGACAGCCACAGAAAAGACTCAAGAACACCCTGTGGAGTTCCAAAGGATACAGTCAGTTCTCATCAGAATTAATCAAGTCAACAATTTCTGAGATGCACAGACTGAAAATCAGGGCAACATGCTAATTAATATCAGAAAGAACAAATAGTGGGTTGAATAATGCCCAAGACTTGCCAGCTGTTTATTTTGCCCATCAGTGGCCTTAAACTCTGAACTATAAGGAAGTGAGAAAGTAGAAGGAAGAACAGAGGCCCAAAGGGGAGGGATTTACTCTGGCTAAAGAAGGAAGAACCTGGAACCGCAGGGGTAGAGATGTTTTGATTTTGGGTACAACATTTTTCTTGCCTCATCAGTTCTAAGATCAGGGAAGGGAAAAAAAGAAAGAAAGAAAGGAAGGAAGGAAGAAAGAAGAGAATGTGACCCAGAGCTGAAGGAAGCCAGAACATCAAAATGAGGGGAAAAAGGTGGCGAAGAAGCAGAAAAAAACTTTTCATGTAGGAATTATGCTATGGATTGCTGGATGTAAAATGTTGATACTACATATGTTCACGGTGAACAGAAAAAGGTAGACTGGAGGGGCTGGAAATGTAACTTGTTGGTTGAGCACCTGCCTAGCAGGAGTGAGGGCTGGCTGTGATCCCCGACGTCACGAAACAGACAGACAGAGGATTATTGACAGAAGTCTAAGGGGCAAGTTTATTATGGCTATCATTAGAACTTCTCACATAGAGCTTCACTTGTCTGTGGTAAACACACTACGGAATTGAAACTCCATCTCTTTTTGAAGACTGATGTGACTGTAGGTGATTTGACCAATCAAATGTGAGTGGAGGGCTGAGCTGTAGCTTAGTGGTAGGGAGCGTGCCTCATGTGTACAGAGTCCTGAGTCTGATTTCCAGTAACCATGAAAAACAAGTGAAAACAACAAAAAGGAAAGAAAGAAAGAAAGAAAGAAAGAAAGAAAGAAAGAAAGAAAGAAAGACAAAGTAAGGGAGTGGACGTGAAAGACATGGGAGTAAATGAAAAGTATTTTTCAGCCACCGAGAGTTGAAGTGTCAATATGAGCAAACTTGTCTTCACTCACCCACTTACCCAGAAAGGAAAAGATTGCTAGCATTTATGTGTGAGAGAGAAGGAGAATGGAAAAGGAAGAGATTTATGTGTAAGACAGGTCAAAGGACTACTAACTACAGGAGATGAATTTAAGTTAGAAATCATAACGTGTAAAAATACAGAATAGCTAGGGCTTTAAAAATGATTTTTGTAGGAACGATTAAAAGCTGTAGTAGTCACATTTCTCACTGCCTCCAAGAATATGCACAAGATTCCCAGTTACACCATTCAGATGTGTTCGTATGAACAAGTGAAACAGAAAGTCTGTCAGAAAACCAAACTTGTTCTCCCAAAAAATACCCTTTCTCTTTCTGTTAAAAAAAAACCCCACTCAGGCCTTGGGGATGCACTCAGATTACTTTTCCTGTATTCAACTTCCCCTTCAAAACTCCCAAGATGTACCACCTTCCTTTACTCCCAACTCAGCTGTGCTTATCTTAATTTACTTGTCTTATACCTGTCCATTCCTGACCTCAAATCATAACCTCTCATCCTTTTTTCCAATGCATTTTTCCATTAGTCCCTCTTTCCATTTCTCCCAGACTAACCTTCCCTCAGTAAAGATCCACTAGGACCCTCAGCCTGTGTCCAACCACAGGCTCCATAAGGCGCCCTCGCCCAAGCTCGCCCACTGCCGGCCCAAACTGGAGTGTTTGATGAGCTGTGAAGTGCTTGGCTCACTCCTGCCCCTTTTCCTTACCAAGTTTTAACCTTCAGCTCTACAACTGATCCCCTGTACTTCTTCCCATGCAAAAATCTCACTTATATTTAAAGCTCATCTTGTATTCCTTTTTCCTACCCAGAAGACTGACCCCACCCAACCACTTCCACCCACAGAGGTCTCTCCCTTTCACCACCCATGAAACTTATTTGCAGAGTTCAGAGTTCTCTGAGAAGTCATACCCACCAATCCTTCAGTTTTCTAGCTGAGGATGAGAGACATGGCCACTCCCACAATCTGTTAATGTCACCTGCTGAAACTGGAATTCAGGTGTCTTGAATTTTCTTTCCTTTAATCTTCACTTTTCTGATTTTTCTTCACTAGCTGAAATATATTTTAGTTTAATCCTATTCAAACTTGCATGTACCTCTGATTAAATTATAGGATGCTTAGAAATAATGATTCGGTGCATTGTTTATAGTATGTGACAAACTTTCATATTTCTGTAATTCAAGGCTGAATTTCAGAGTAAACGCTGGAAAGGAATTCAGCCCTCTATGAGGTTTGTCAAGTGGATGATTTCTATGAATATATTTGATTGCCTCATGCCTTCCTCACATCTGAGCTTGGGAAGCAATCAGGCCTGAATACTTTTTGCTGTATAATAATCCCCAAATATGTGCTTGAATACTCCAGTGTTTGTATGACTGGAACCAATGGGGAGGGGGAGCTCATCCTGACTCCAGGCTAAGGCTGCTGATTGATGTCCTGGAGACTTCAAGGGCTGCAGCACATAAAAGAAAGGAAGGGCGGGACTTCCCTTGTGATTGTAACACTACACAGATTTCTGGGAAGCCTGCAGTAATGTGAATTTTAGGAAAAAGATCGTCACCAATGAACAACAACAAAAAGAATGGGACATGACACAGAAAGGGATGGCCTTCACGAGGAGGAAGTAGACAGAAAAAAGAGGAAGTGGCTAGAGCAAAGGGACACAAAAGGAAATTTGGCATGACAGGGTAGGTTTTGTTAAGGTTGCACTTTTATTTAAATAGAAGGTAGACAAATGAAATAGTTTTAGACTGGTACTGCAGGAAGATAAGAGTGGAATGAATGCTTTAAAAAAAACATTCTGAGAATACTGTTAGTACATGTCTCCAAAAGAACTGCTGTGCTATTTTGCTTCAATAAATATTAATCTACTCTGTGTCCAACATTTGCTACCCACTAGGGATATAAAAACGAATGGTTGGGGTCTTGACTTCAAATTGGAATGGGATACAGGTGGGTATGGTGGTTACTCAAGGGGTTGAGGCAGGAGGATCACAAATTTCAAGGCTGGCATGGACAAATTAGCAATGGGAGAATCAGTGGTCATTCACTCTCCTGTAGAGGTCAGTGCTTGTGGGGGCATAGCAAGCGGCTCTGGGCAGGCTGCAGGGAGGCAGCAGCGCCCTGCAGATGAGTTGGGACTGTATCCTGAAATCGCTGATGGACAAAATAAAGAGAACAAAATAGTGATGACATTGTGGTTGGCTGACAATGTTCCTCCAGAGACGTTTGCGTCCTGACCCTTGGAACCTGTGAGTATGAAACTTTATGCTTGGGACTGAGTGAGGATCCAGAGGCAATCAGGGACTTAAAAGTGGTTTTACTAAAAACTGTGATTCCTCACTAGGGCATAGAGATACCCAATGAGTAACTAAAAGCAAAGCAAAGCTTAATCTTCATTTTTGTATTATTACTTTAATATTTTGGTTATATGCACGTTAGTAATTGAAAAAGTTGGCTAAACAAGGCCTATTTCACCTCCCTTCAAGATTGAGTGTACCAAGATAAGAATAATTAAAGTAACTATCAAGACTAGCCAGTTCCAGACACCCTTCTCCGATGTTAGGGCATTTAGAGCCTCTGTGCATGGTTCTGAGCCTGCAGTCACATGGGTCCCAGGAAAAGCAGAGCCTCACATGACTGTGACAGCCACAAAAGCAATCATCCCATGGGAACCAAACTGCCCTTAGGTCATGAAGATTTCTCCAGAGCTATGAAAACCAAGCTGAGATAATGATTGACTGGATCCCAGACCAGGACAGTATCCCTCTGAACTGATCTCCAGTCTTTTGTGAAAGGGACAATCTGATTCTCTTCAGCAGTATTTCTGTCAATTCCTCAAGCTAAATATTTCACTGTTTTCCCTTCATTTCCAATTAAAGCTTTCCCCCCCCCCCCCAGCAAATGTGTGATTTACTTTTCATTTATGTTAGCATCAAGGCAAGGACCCATGCTAGCTGGTGACAGCTGATGGGGACACACTGACCTCGGGGTGCCTGGAGGAATTCAACTGGAAGGACAGCAGCTCAGCATGTAGATAAATATTTGGGACCTTCCCAGCACTTGCTGTTATTATTGTCATGGGAATGAATGAGATCCCCCAGAGTGTTAGAAGGAAAAAGAAGAGTCCAAAAATGAAATTCTGGAGAATACCAATGTCTAAGCTGCAGGTAAAAGACAGGAAACTCTCAAAGGAGATTGAGAAGGAATGGCCCAAAAGGGAGAAGCAGAACAGGAAAAGGGCCAATGAAAGGATAGTATGGAAAAGGATGTTTGCCTCAGCCCATCCTCTTCATTCTGTGGCTCAGAACACAACCCCTGTAACAAACATAAGCAAGCTGGATAAGCCCAGGGAGTGCCTTTGAACTCCATAGTCTACCCTTGGCTTTGGGTCCTGGAGCTCCTGCACTGCTGGGCCTCTTTAGACAAATGACTTCTATAGATTGATTACTTGGTAGCCGTGAAAACATTGTGAGTTTATCAACAGGGAAAGAAACACAAACCAAAAGAACCTAAGGTTCTATTATATGCCCACATTATTAGTAGTATGCATGAATAAAGCCCTGCAACCTTGCATTGGCCGAGGTTATGGGGAGGAAGGCAGGCTCCAGCTTTGCGAGTGACATGTTACAGTCAGACTTTCTGCAGAGTAACCAGACAAGCAGTAGAAGAGATGCACGTGTTCTTTGTTCCACTTTGGAACATGCCTCAAGGAAATGAGCTAAAGGAAAAAAGTGTTAAGTGGTACAGATCCAAGTCCCACTATTTATAACACCATGAAATTGGAATCAATCCAGAACCTCAGCTTTAAAGCAATGCTTGAACAATGGTACCTCACTGATTTGGAACACTGTGTAACAAGCATATAAAAATGATCACTGTGTGGATATGAAAATGCATCTATACAATAATGTTAACTGAAGAAATGAAAGTATACCAAGTGCTGGCCAGGATGTGGAGAAACTGGAGTCCACCATATCTGTTGGTGGCAATGTCAAATGGTGGTGCCATTTTGGAAAACAATCTGGCAGTCCCTCAAAAAAGTTAAATGCATAATACTGAAAGCCACCAAATGTAAAACAGTGCCAAGGAAAATGATCAAGATATGTTATATGCATGTATAAATCTGCCAAATAAAACCCATTAATCTGTATAACCAATTTAAAAGAGTAGGGGCTAGGGAATACCTCAGCAGTGAAAGCACGTGCCTAGCATGAACAAGGCCCTGGGTTTGATTCCCCAGCACCACATAAGCTGGGCATGGTGGTGCACGCCTGTCCTATTAGCAGTCAAGAGACTGAGGCGGGAGGACTGGTGTGAGTTCAACCCCATCATGTGGTACATAGAGAATTCAGAACCAGACTGGACTACAGAGTGAGATTCTGTCTGAAAAAATACAAACAAGGGAAAATAATAATAATAAAAAGTCAAATGTAGTTATCACTTAGCCATGAAATGTGCCTCCTAGGTATGGATTTAAGATACATGAAACATACATCCATACCAAAACTCACACGTGACTATTTGTAGTAGCATTATTTCACTGATGATAAACGAGAGGTATTATAGCCACACAGGGGAATATTATTTGCCCAAAATGTCACATGCCTCAAGAGGGATGGTCCTCGACAACATGCAGAGTAAGGGAGCACCACAGAAAAACCCATGTTGTATGACACACGTACACAGTGGCCAGAATGGGCAAGTATGTAAGGACAGAGAGAAGATGAGCGACTGCTTATGGCTGAAGGGCAGGGTGGCCGGAAAAAGTAGGGGTATTAGAGGGTGACAGTTAAAGATAAGTGCTTTCTTTTTTAAACGATATTAGTGTTCTCAAATTGTGGCAATGATTACACTAAACTCTGTGAATACACTGGAAACCATTGGATTGGGCACTCTAAATCAGTTGACTGCACAGTATGTGAATTATATCTCTGTAACATTCTCATAAAAATTTAAAAATAATTGAACTATCTACATTTATAATTGGTGAATTTTATAAGATATATATTATATTAAAATGGCTTTAAAAAAAAGAAGGCAGGCTCAGGTTGGAGGTATAGCTCAGCAATTAAAGCGCTTGCCTAGCAAGTGCTAGGCCCTGGGTTCAATTTCCCAACACTACGTAAGCCGAGTGGTACATGCCTATAGTTGTAGCACTCAAGAGGCTGAGGCAGGAGGATTGTTGTGAGTTTGAGGCCAGACTGGGTTGCACAGTGAATTCAGGACCTGCTTGGACTACAGGGCAGGACCCTGTCTCAAAAAGAAGAAAGAAAAAGAGAAGAAGGAAGAAGAAGAGGAGGAAGAGGAGTAAGAGAAGGAGGAGGAGGCAGAGGAGGAGGAGGACCAGCTGAGACTTGGAATCCTCAGAACAGGTCCCATGCCTCATCTTGCTATTTACTCGGCAATCTTTCCTGAGCCTTAGTTCCTCTCATTGTAAAATGGAAAGATTAATTTCCATATCATGTAATTTCAACTCATAAATGTTTACTGCTTTATTTTCTTGCCCTTTAGGGTTGCTTATGCATGAAGTTAGAACAATGTGGGAAGACAAAGTATGGGAATTCACCTGAGAGGAATTTCAAGCCAAAATCTCCCATAGAAAAACAAGATGTCTGGATCGCCGAGATAGACTTCCAGCTGAGGAAACAGCACCACCATAACCTCAGCCTCAGAAAGAAAAGGCTTCCCTTTGCCCAAGAGCCTTGAAAAATGGCATTGTAACTGGCTTATGGAAATTAAGAAAAGCTTTCCACACTTGGAAGATGTACACTGGTTATAAAGGTAATTTGGGGCAAGACAAAGGAGCGAAGGTGTGCAAAGCCAAGTTACTACAGCAACAGGCTGTGCTGGTCTGCTCTCTCCAGTCCTGGGCCTACCTCTAGATGGGATGACGAGCTCAGTAAATACCAGAGCTAAGCCACTCTGCAGGAGATAATTCTGTCCTTATGCAGGCAGGCTTTCCCACAAATGAAGGAAGAAGCCCTCTGAACTTGGTAAAACAATCTCCTCTCCTCTCTTCAGATCAGAATCCCGTTCCTGTCTACCCACCAGGATGCCTGGTATGTGTCAGGTATTCGATCTATAGTTGTAGAATGAATGAATGATTAGAATGTACTTGGAAGTCCAAGCTTGGAATGGCATCCCACGGTTTATTAATAAGAGTGTACTAAATTATACGCCAGGAATCTCAGAAAGGAGATCTAAATTCACATACCACACAATTTTCCAAGCCGCACATTTTCCCCATCTGGATCGGCCCCTTTTATTAAGTTTTTCAGCGAGTACTGAATTTCCTTCAAATACCATTCCTCAAAGGACATGGTGTTACTCCACCCATGTTATTCAACCTGTTATATGGCACTATTTTCAACCACTGTAGAGGACAATATGTGAAAGCTGCTGCTTTATGGATATGCTGTTCTCCACCCTTCCGAGTTCTTGGCCTGATCTTAACACAGAAAGAAGTCTGACCAGGCTCCCATCTGGGTAACTCATTTCCTCTCAGAAGGGCAGAGGCGAACCTCCCCGAGGCCAAGAGGGCTGTTTTTGAAATCATTTTTGTAGGATGGAAGAGCCTCCTTCAGCTCTCAGGCCCACTGGGGAAGCTGGCTTAGAGGGGGGGCTCAGAGATCAAGATAAACTTCCTATCTGCTCCCCCCTTGACCTCAATATTCTCAGAACCTCTAGACCCCTTCTTTCCTGGAAGACATTTTCATCTTGAAATTTTCGCAGCCCCTGTAGGAAACCCCACAAGTCAAGGTTGGGGAGGACAAAGACATCCTCTCCATCACCAGAGTTAGAGGACTGCCACAGCCATAGTGATGACTGTACCCACAGTACACTGGCACTCTGCAAACCTTATCTCCATCAGTCCTTGCAAAGGACCTGGAAGGTCAGTGTGTGTGAGTCCTATTTTACCTTTAAGGAAATCAAGGCTCAGAAAGATCCTATAATTAGCCAGTGGCTGCGCTATTATTTAAGCCCAGGGTTGGTCAAGGATATGCTTATAAATAAAAGAGTTAAAACCACCTGAAGCAGCAGTAAACTTTTGCCAACACCACTGTGCACCAGAGATTTTGGGGACAGCAAAGAAGAAAACCTAGCCTGATGTAGTAACTCTGAGGCCTTAAAATGCCAATTTAAGATCTGCTCTTGGCAGTGTACGTGCTATGGTTGGTTGCTACAGGAAAAGACTGAGCAGGAAATACCAAGACCCGGCTGCTAATAAGGAGGATTAACAGAGAGCAGCGGTGGCTGTGCTCCTGAAGTGCTGCCTTTCTCTTTTCTTCCATCCTTCAAGACCTGTCTTCCATGAAAGTGTTCCTGACACCCATGGCTGCCCAGCACTAACCCTCTGCTCCATGCCTCCACCACACCTGTTGAATCTGTCACAGCCTTCCCTGTTACATTTTAGTATTGCAGTCTCCAACTGGTGGAGCACCTTGCAGTCAGCACCGTGTCTAAGTCCACTGCTCACTGGAGTTGCAGTTTATTTTGTAGTATGGCCTTACCTGAGGTTCTCTTTTCAAAGCCAATTGTCTAGCTTTCTTAGCAGTTCTGAGAGCTTCTTGATATCCCTCAGTAGGCTCTTGATGTAAGGTAGCCAGAGTTAACTGTTGCTTTTCACAGCTAAAAGCTCTGAATGATGGACCTGGGCTCTACGGTCCTTGGGTCTGGATCCTGGGAAACCAAAGGCCTACTAGTTCTTCTTCCTGATCCAAAGCCAGAGATACAGGATGATTAATACCATCCAGGCTGCTGTTCACTAGTAACTTTTTTCACTCATTCTTTCATTTCATCCTCTCAACTCTAGCTACAGCAGGTGGAGCAGGTAATAAGACAAGACGTTAAGATGAGGAAAGTAGAGCTCAGTTAGTCTAAGTGGCACTGCTGAGGCCTCCGGTCTAGTGGCTGAACCTCTCCTGATTTCCTGATTCCCACCCAACATTTTTTTAAGGACAAAATAACACTGAATGAGTGACTTATCTTATTAAGTCTTGACTTAAACATTTGCTCCATCAATATTTTGCTTAGGACAACAGGTTTCCTCTCTTCTATGTTCAATTCTGTTTTCTGAAAAATACGCTAAATGTCAGCATGAATATCTTTATTAATAATACAGTATATTTGGGGAGCAATGTAACATTAAAACCTGAGCCATACGGCTTGGAACCAACACCAGCTTCCTAGACTGCTGCTTGCACATGGCGCACATCGGTCTCCTACCCTCACGCCCTTGGTCCTCACCTCCCACCGAGGGCTGCTGACTCAGAACACCTCTCACCACCACCTGAAGAGCAGGCTTGGCCCTTGTGCAAGGCAAACTGGGAATGGCAGTGCTAACGTCCTGCCAACAGTTCTCAAGCAGTAGAGAGTAGTACTCCAGCCTCTTACTGCTTGGTGGGAATAATATTCCTCACTGTCTCCACTAGGACTGAGCTCCCATTATTCTCAGTGGTAGCCTGCTTGAGAGCACACACCTTCCTGTCCCCTTCCCTCTCACCTCATGTTCCTACTCCCCATCTGGGCTTCCCTAGGATCAATCACGCCCTGCCAAGGGAACTACATACATCTCATGGCTTTTCTCAGGGACTGCTCCCAGGGGAAACCCAACTAAGATACCACATGACCTTGGGGAAATTTCTTAAATAACAGTCTGTCAAACGAAGATACTGTTATCTGCCTCAGAGAGACAAAAGTCACGAAGCACTTAGCCTGATTCCTGGTACAGGATCAGCAGTGCTAACCACTGCTGTGGGTAAGCAGTTTGGTTTTCTGAGTAATCGCCCACACAGTTTCACTTCTTGCTTCCAGGTCAGAAGAGCTTCTTGTCCAGCCACCCCACCAGACGTCCTACTCCCTCTTTGCCAGATGCTTGTCTTTGCTTTAGCCCTGTTCACCCATGGGCCCTTCCCCAAAGTGACCGCTGTCCTTCATGCACGAGTGATCTTGGGTATGTTACCCCCTGGCCTCAGCATACGTCTTTCTCCCTACATTAATTCCCTGCTCTTCAAGCTTCTGTGGAATTGCCTTTTCTACACACTCCTTCCTCCTTCTTCCCCTCTTTCTGCACTGCACCTGTGTATGCCCACACACCGGATTGGGGGGGCATGTAAGGAGAGCACCTGCCAGGTGTGCCTCTCTCTCCCACTGCTTCTCATTTAGAGCAACCATTACTTGGGGACTGTTTTTGTATTTCCAGTGGGTACCCTAGGATTCGTCTCCAAAAGGAAAATTACTTCTTAAGATTAATACATTTTTAAAAGAAGGATAGATCTGGGTCCTTTGTAGGCACCTTGAGACCATAATGTTAAGTGAACTAAATCAGACAAAGGTTAAACATCACACGCTTTCTCTTATGTGAGAAACCAAAAATATAAATAATTTAAAGAACAAAATAAAGGATGATAGGAAACAGGGAGGTAGACTTTCTGGAGATGGGAAGGGGGTGGTTGGAAGGAGGAGAAAAGAAGGCAAAGAGAAGAATGGGAAAGGAAATGATTAGGATGTGGCTATGCACCAAGTCCCCAAGATGAATGTAATTACTATGTACTGAAAAAATATACTAATAAATTTTAAAATAAAGTAAATGAAAATTTAAAACACCTTTCAGGCAACAGTATTGTCTGTTATTTTTTCAACTGGGGAAGCGGAGGCTCAAGGCTAGTGACTGCTTTCTAGTTCATACAAAGAATACATGGTAGAACAGGAATGTGAAACTCGTCACCTGGCTTCCTCAATAGGAAACACCAAACTGGAGGATTGTTGCACTAGTGGTGCCCAGCATACTCTACCCATTCTCATGCCCTCATCTTAGAAAATAAATTCCATCCACATCTTAAAAGGAAGAAAGTGTTCCATTCAAATGACCCAGTCCCCATCCCTAGTTGATTGGCTCAGCAGTGGCCACCTGACCACTGAGGAAGCCAGGTCAGCATTTCACCTGAGAACCCGCACAGGCAGCGTCAACAGGCCACTAGCTGTTGTCCCACTAATTGACTGAGAACAAGGGCAAGTGAGATGATACTCTGTGCCTTCTGTTTTGGGTCACATAATCTGATAAACAGTAAGAAATGGACCTACTTTGAGAAGCACAGACAAGGCACCAAGATGACGGTGAGAGACGAGGAGTGAGGGGACAGAGGAAGGAGACCTACATCTTCAACAGTTTCAAATAATTTTCTACCTAGTCTTTCATTAGATCTAATAATTGGGTTCTTTGAGACATTCATTTTCCTTTATAAATTTTTTTCCTAATAACTCAGTTGAGTTTCTCTGTTTCACAATGAGATTGGGCTGCAATACTCATTTACTGACACCTTCCCAAGTGTGGTTTCCATGTTCATGGCACAAGGAGGTGCTCATTTCCTGGGCCAGCTGCAATTAAGGTGACTGCCTACAGGTGTCACAGGCTGGCTTCTCTGGGAGCAGGCACTAAGGAAGCTGGAATACCAGAGATTCACTAGGGATCAGCACATGGGAAGGGAAAGGGCAGGAATTAGGATGAGGCAGAGAAGTAGAACTGCACTGAGGGCCCAAGAGAGCTTCTGATCCAGGAAGGGCTTTGGAGCACCACGTGTTACCCTCCGACGGTCCCACCGTGGGTCTTTGGATAGCAAGGAGGGAAATCTTCTTCATCTCTGTGTACACCAAGGGTGGCTGTGTCATGATCAATGTATGAGAAATCCTGCTGTTCATTAGATTAGCAAGTTTATGGTTTGCCATCTCATAATCTGTTTTTGCAAATAAAATCTCATGTTTTTTTAGATTTGCCATGCACCACCATTACAGATTAAATTAGAACTAGGGAACAAATGACTAATTGTAACTGTGAGTATTCATGCAATGTAGTACCTTGCTCATGACTTCTTAGGATTATCTTAACTACTTAACCTAACTGGGGCTCTTCTATATATCTCCAGGTAGCCATGAATGCAGCTCCCAGCGATATGCGGGCTGCTTAGAGAATAAGCCAGATCATGTCACTTCCCGTGGTGCTAAGGGCTCTTATCATCGGTTATGTAACTTCTCTGAGCTCTTCTCTTGTCACTCCCTCCCTTGCTAGGCTGGCTTCCAGATTCTTTTAACATTCCAGGCACATTCCTTTTGGGGGGTTGTATTCATTTCCAAGGGCAGCCTTAACAAACTACCATAAACCAATGACTTAAACCAACAGAAATTTGTTGTCTTATAGTCCCGCAGGCTAGAAGTCCAAAAACAAAGTATTTAGGGCCATGCTTCCTGGAACCTGAAGGACAGAATACTTCCTTACCCCTTCCTAGTTTCTGGTGGCTGGCAACCCTTGGTTGCAACTATATGATTGTATTGTGTCCTCTGGGACAACATGGCATTCTCCCTGTATGCCCTATCTCAGTGTCCCATTATAAGAACACCAGTTATACTGACTGTGAACCCACTCTACTGACATCATCCTAACCCGATTACATCTGCAAAGACCTTGATTCCAAATAAGTTCTAACTCACAGGTACTACGGAATAGTAGGTCTTCAGCGTATGTTTTAGGAGAACACAATTATATTCACACCAAAGGTCACTGCAGTTGTCCCCTCTGCCCAGGACGCTTTTTCCCCAGATGCAGATACTGTTCACTTTCTCACTGCCTTCTGGTCGTTATTGTAACATCACTTTCTCAGTGAGGCCTTCCTTAGCCACTTTATCTCAAATTGCAACATTCACTCCCCAGCATTTCCTAATCACCTTCTTTGCCTTATTTTCCTCTCCATCATTTGTGTCTAGTAGTAAAGCATATGGCCCTTCATGTTATAAACTTCATTATAAATTAGCTTTCACTCATTTATATTGTTTTTATTGCCTGGCTTCTTGGTAGAATGTTAACTTCTTATGACTTTTGTTCCCTCTTATATTGCTAGAGGCTGACAAAAGGATACTTCATGGATGTATGTATTAATTTCTATGACCAAAGGCCTTCATGGGGTGTGTTCTGAGCTCAAGAACTTGTACAGTTTGTCAAGGTCAGGGCCTCTACCGACCTAACTCCCTAAGCATAGCACCCCATCTGGGGTAGTTAGAAGAGGAATCTTATCTCAGTTCCAATGATCTGGTTGTTGCAACTCTGGTCCATTCAGCATTCATGAAGGAAGAGCGAGGCAGCATCTCCCCTACATGGTCTTTGGTTTCCGGATTTTCTTCAAATATTAAACAGAGCAGAAGGAAACAATTAGGGATATGAAGTCCCTGTGTTTGCCAAAATGGTCGTTTCCAATCCTAATGTTTCTGTCCACCTGATGGGTTTTCCACCTTTCCCTCAACTTTGATGCCAACCTTTTTGTGAGGTCTTGTATTAGGAAGGTTCAGTGGTTCTCTCAGCAACTGGCAGTCATACAGCTACTTGGAAATTCTGAAAGGGGATTGTAAAAATTTTAATTCATACCATTGTGCTAGATAAATTCATGTGTCAGCTTTGCTTGGCTACAGTGCCCAGATATTTGGTCAGTCATTATGCTAGATATCTTAGGGAGAGGGCTGTCGATGAGTTATGTCAGTGGACCCGAGTAAAGCAGACGGCCCTCCATGTGAGAGGACTTCCTCCAAGCAGTTCAGCAGAACAAAAGACTGAATTCCCCTGAGTAAAGGAGAATTCTTCTAGCAGACCACGTCAGAGATTACAGCAGTAGGGTCTATAGCCTAACTACCTACCCTGGAGACTTTGGTCATCCTCCTTAACGGTGTGAGACAATTCTTATGAAATATCTCTGCCTCTGTCTCTCCATGTGTCTGTTTGTCTGTTTCTACATGCACACATGCATATGTGCACACAAGCACACACACACACACACACACACACACACACACACACACACACACTCATACACACACAACATATCCTATTGGTTCTATTTTCTTGGAGAATTCTGACTAATATGAGTCTTACAGCGTTTCTTACAGAACTAACTTTTTTGAACAACAGTGAAACAGAACTTCATGGTGTTTTTTGGCAGAGAATTGACATTTTTTGCTTCTATAAAACAGCAAACTTCAGGCAGCATAATTTTCCGAATCCTGGGGCTCCAGTCATACAACTGAGAGCCTTTGTGGAAAGTGGCATTTACAAAGGATGTAGAAGAGACAGTTCCAGAGAATGAAGAAACTCTGATTTATTACTAACAGACCATGCTTGGGCCCAGAAAACAGTGTAAGAAAATATTCACTTTCTCCAATAATCACAAGGCCAAGAAAGATATTTACTGGGTTAGAACAGAAGAAAAGAAAGATAATGCCTTTCTTGGCATTATCTGAATAGCTTCAGATCAGGATCTTAATTGAAAAGGAGAACTATTTCCTTTAGGCGGCTTTGCCGTGGACTAGCTGTGCGACCTTCAATAGGACATCACCTTCTCTGGGTCTTCAATTCTCACTGATTGAGGCATTTGAATTAAACAATATCTTTCAAACAGGCCAGTCTATGTCATCCTAAACTCTCTACATTCCGTGAGGGCAGGATGTTCCTTTCTTTTATCCCTTTCTAATCCGCACCTGTAACAGGACCTACTACCTAGCAGCATCTAATAAACAGTATGGGGTTCAATAATCATGCCATTGAACTAGTGAATGAGTGACAATTTTTTGACATTATCTAGATAACTTCAGGTAAGAAAGACAAATGAAGGAATATCATCCTGTGTCAGCGCATCAAAGCTGTTTTTAATGAACTTGAAATCTTCATTATAGCCACAAGCCATTTTCTGCATTTCACTTTATAGATCCAGGGCACCACTTGTGAGGTATTAAGTTATCAAGATGAATACTCTGGGTCTGAGGGTCTCATTATTTTGGTGGGAAGACAGGCAATGTCATAAAGTAACTTCTGCCAAGCCTGGCCTGTGGCTCTTATGTTCCGAGGTCTCACCAGGTCCAACGTTTGTGAGTGGATCTGAGCTGTGCAGGCCCAGCTGAGCAACAGCACTTGATGTTATACCTCTTCCACTTCATCAACCTGAGACACATCCCCCCCCACCACCCCTTTCTGACCAAGAAGCCCAGCGGCAGGGTATCCTGTCTGGCTAGCCTACATATCCCTGGAGCCACAGCAGGCAGAAAATAGCCGCCCTCTGCTCTGCTCTTTTGTCCCAGATTCTCTAGTCATCAATCAGCCTTTTGCCTGGTCCAAGCCGAGAATTACCCTGTATCGGCCAACTCTGCGAGCCAGCTGCCTAATGGCTTTCTACCTTCACTACAAAACAACCTAGAAAAGTCTTGAGTTTATGGAGAATCCCTCTGAATTGGACCTCAGGAAGACCTCTACAAGTCATCCTGTTTGGTGTTCAGTAGGCCTTGGGCTTTCAAATGACAGGAGCCAGTTTTTCATTCTTTAAACTGAATGTGGCTCTGAACCAGGAGAGAGGCAGATCTGCATTTAGCTCCTGCTGTGTCCCTTAGGAACAGCAAGTGTTTGGCATGTCACCTCTCTCTTCAGAGATTTCGTCATCCAGTCACCCTCTCTATAAAGAGAGGATGGAATGACACCCCCTCTATAAGAGATGATGCGCACACACACACACACCACACCTCCAACTACAGAGTTTTTCTGAGAACTAAATGAGATCACTTGCATGACAATATTCTACACTATGCAAATGTAAGTTCTCTTTCTTATCAGATTAGTTTCGATGAGTCACTTTAGGCATGGGTTCTTGACACAGTTGTTCTTCACTGAACTCTATTGCCAGCTGTTTTTACTTCTTGTCCTTTTCTCGTCTCCTAGAGAAATCATAAAGTTGGTGCAACGTACATCCTCTGATGGAGTCGACCCCCCCCACCCCCCCGTATTTAACATCTTCCTGCCTTCATTTTCCCTTCCTGGTCAGGCTGCCAGCTCCCACTTCTTCACTCTGCCAATCATTATTCAAGATGTCTTTGTCAGCCTACCCGACATGCACAACTGCTTACCTGAGAGTGGCATGTGAATGTTCGATCTAGTTGTAGTCATGTGCAGAAACCCCATTACCAGTGGATTAGGCAAGAGTTAGGTGTCAGGCGTCCCCCAGGATCAGCATTGCCACTGATTGTTCCAGGGGTTTCCGGCTACATCAGTTGAAGAGACACATAGGCAGGTCAAGGCAGGGAGCAAGATGATGCCCACTGTGCAGAAACTCAAAATCTTGTAAATCACATAGATATGTAAATCTTCAGTTAAGACCAATGTTGTATGCAATGGCACGTGCGCGCGTGCACACACACACACATAACATGGGCACACGGTGGAAGGAAAAACTTATTTTGCTATCAGAAATTTGCATCATTTCTCAGTGGAAGTTACGTCTGAGCTAGGCCTGGAAGAAATGCTGAGGCTTTGCAAGTTCAAGAAGTAGCTCAGAGCGAAGAAGGACCATTAAGGCAGGAAAGAAGTAATGGGGATGACGAGATTAGAGCATGGACACACAGCAGGGAGAACAGGACACAAGCTTAGACAGAAGATTAGGCTATAGCTACGCAGGACCGAGTGCGTCACTCCTAGACATATAGGTTCTATTCTCTCTAGCCCCTCTTAATTATATTTCCTTAAGAAAAAGTCAAACCCTGATGACTTAAGACATCTGTTGTACAAATAAATTTTCCTACTGTGTACCTAAAATTCCCTACTGTGCACCAGGATGGCAGCATCCTGGAGAGAAATGAAAAAAAGAGTCACTGAAGTAATTTTCTGCAGGGCTCCAGTTTCACATGAAAGCCCAGTGAAGAAAGGCTGAGAGGCAGCGGCATGCCACCCAACACTGAGGAAGCAAGTGGCATCACCTACACTGCTCTGGTGGCAATGAGGACAGAGCTTTGGGAAAAAGAACACAGTCAGGGGTAAGAGGTGAAGTACAATGTGATTGTAGTAACTCAGTGGGTCATGAGCAGGGTTTGAGGTGGTCATGGCATAAATGGGGAGGGACATCCCAGAGGCACTTGGGGAGGAGAATGGGCGGACTGCTTTAGTGCTGTGTTTTCTAGCTCTCTAGTTTCATTTGGAGTCACAAGCTCCCTCTGCTCCCTCCGGCCACAGGTTGGAGCCTTCCTGAAGAGGGCTAAAAGTGCATTATTGGGGGATGGGGCATGCTACTACTGATCTGAAATTTATCATGCCTCTGGTGAACTTGGCACACCCTGATAGCCTCAAGTTATGACTAATCTGTCTATTCCCTCACGCTCCTGGGCACGTTGGTCCCATTTTTACAACTGACCTTCAGTCTGATTCTATTCTTCAGCTACACATTTCCCTGCTGGGACAGAAATCCTGCTCTGAACTTCAGACTGCCTGGCTGGGCTCCTGACTCTTCTCTAGCCCAATCCAGTCTTCCCCTGCCTGTGTTTCACCCAAGCCCTAGTAGTCCGAGATAGCACTGCCAGCTCCAGGCCTGCTCAATCCCCATCTCCTCCTGCTGCTTATGGACCGTATCTCCGAGGACCCACAGTGCTTCATACCCCAAACCCACCCAAATTTAGATAAGGCTCACCAACCCTCACCTCGGGCTTGTTTTCTCATTCGTAACACAAGGGGTTATGCGAGGTGACTTTGAAAGTCTCTCTTTTCCAACACTAACATCCTGTGTTTCTAAGTAGGCCAACTGTAAAAGAAGTCTGCACTGGCACAGAGCAACTGAGGCTGGGAGCAAGTGAGTCACACTCAGCCAAAGCGTCCTGCAAGTGTGACGCCAGGACGTCAGACTACAGTGTGCCCCGAGCAGACAGCAGGGAGGGCCTCCAGCCCAAGATTAGCTACTCAGACAGCTGTGTGGGCAAGATGACAGGCGCCACACCCAGTGCGTTAGCCACATCTATGCTCGAGGAATTAACATCATTTTGTGTTGCTCCAAAGGACAATGTTCATTTATCACCTAAAGCTATGTATTGTGACTGCAGTCCTCCCTCTTCTCATGGTTAGAGCTGGTGAGTTTTGGATTGTTATGCCATTAGTTTTTTGAGCATTTCCTTAAAAGTGCCATCCAGCAAACATCCCCTGAGCATCTGTCTTTACTCTTGAGACTTTTAAAATTCATTTCAGCTGTGTCTCATTGTGTGTGAAAGAAAGAACTGACTTCTATGGAGATGTATTTGAAGCCCACAGCTACTTAGTAGTCATGTGACCCATACAACCCTGGGAAAGTTGATCTGTCTGAGCTTTGGATTCCCCAGCTGGGAAACGGGGTAGCAACACCTGACTAACAGAGTTGTAGCTCAGAAGGAAGTACCTACTATGCGGAAGCTTCTCAGGATGGCAGTTCTCCAGCACAGCCACCCTGCTACCTTTCAGCTCTTGAAATCTCTGCCTTAGGGATTGTTTCTCCTCTGCTTGCCTCATCTTCTCCTCCTTCTCATTTAAGCCTACCAGGTTCCTGCCTGTTCACACAAGTTCCTGACCCAGTTCAGGCCCACAGCACACTAAGTCAGCACCAGGGCTTCCTGAAATAGGGGCTTTTCTTGCTGGCTTTTCTTTTTAATTGTTCTCATTATTATTGTTTTATTGTATTGTATTCTTTCTGGTCAGAGCTAAACTATCATAAGCCAAGAAATCTTGGTCAAAAGATGAGATCATAGGTGAAGACTCTCAGAGCTGCCTTGTTTCAGCCCCAGGGTCCATTATATTGAAGACTTTACCCCAGTGCAGTGACTCAGGCAGCAGCAGTCAGGAAACTCTGAGAGACTGCGCTCAAGGGTATGAGGAATAAAGTCAGGAAGTCTCCAAGCTGCTGAGCACAGGAATTAGCTGTGTAACCCATGACTGGCTAGCTAGGGGCTAACATTCCCAGTTTTTCCTCTAAAAGGATTCTAGTGTCAGGGACCAGCACAAATCAGGTGGAAAAACTGAGGTCCAGGGGAGAGAAAGGCCTTGCTCAGATCAACTAAGAGAAAAAAGACCAGAATCTCATCGAAGTGCCTCCAAATGCAGGACTCCAAACTCTGCGCCCACAACTATTCCCATTATCCTATGATAAAAGAGTGATTGTTCAAATTCCAGAACATGGTGGACACTTAGTAAATGTGGTTGTTGAGTAACAAGTGTAAGCAATGTTGTTTAAAGGTTTTCTAAGGCAAAGACTATTTATTTATCCACTAAGTATTTATGTGGTCCCAGAAAAAAAATAAAAGGGCCAGACTGTGGAGAGTATTAATGCCAGGCTTAGGAGTGTAGGTCCCCCTTTACAGGCAACATTAAGCTGTCTAGAGGTCTGGAATGATTCATTTTAAAGGGATCATTCTGGTACCAAAGGGTCAGATGGACCATTGGTGTCCAATGAGATGCCTGAAGACCAAGGGGACTTTTATAGCAATCCTGGCAAGAGAAGAATTGATGAGGGTCTAAAGAGTGGCAGTGACAGGAGGAACAGAGAGGAAGTAGGAAGCCGAAGACCATTCTCAAGCACAGTCAAGGATTAAATCTGCCAGTTTCTACTCCTTGTCTGGATAACTAAAATTTTCTGGTGGAAGGGTTAATGCCACCACTGCTAGCTGCAGAAGTTGTATTTTCTAACAGTAACAGAGCACTTGGTGTCAGGTGGTCTTGGGTTTAACCCTAGAGTAGTATTCACTACTCTGTGAGCTTATGCAAGTTACTAAGTCTCTTTTTTAAGACTCATCACCCATGAACAGGAGATCACAGAAGTGCCTCTGTGGGGCTGCCATCCTCAGGGTAGGAAGGCATGCCTTTTAAGTGCTCAGGCAGGGTCACTGTTAATTTACCATCCCTACTGAATTATTTCATAGCATGGTCCATAAATAAAAGATCGCTTTCCTAAAAGTAAAAATTTTTATGCTCAACACTTTCAAAAGCCTCCTATTAGGATATTACCTCTTAACCAACTTTTAAAGTTTCATGGATGTGTTATGGCAGAAGAACACTTGATACCTATCTATGCAGATTTGATAAGTGTGTACTGAAAGCATTCATTCTACCTTTAGCTATTCTATGTTTAAGACTTGATTTTTACTATTGATTTTCTGAGTGATTTCAAGGAAGACCATTTGACTGTTTTAGCTTCACAGGCTCCCGTTTCAAAGTAAGTGGTCATACATACCCTGTGTGGCTTCCAAAGGCCCAATCACTTCTGAAGTACAGGGGTGGGTTTATATTCTAATTATATATTTGTAGCTAGAACATCAAGTCAGATCCCTATTATTTCTTCTGTTCTATAGTCAGATGCATTGTCATCCTACTGGTACATGAAAGCAGCCATAGAACTCCTCCTGATTATTGAAGATTATTGCCAGAAGTCTCACTACCACCCACTATTGTGATACGTGTCCTTTACTCATTGAGCAGACTGACAGTGTATTACCTGTCCTGGAATATCTGCAAAGATATTTATGGCCAACAAGTAGAAAATGGGAATGAAACTTGGAATCCCTGGCATTTGCTGTTCCTTGGGAGAAAGTGACTATTTCTTTGGACTTTTTTATTTCATCATTTGTATTATCAAATTTTTTTATGGAAGTGGTTTTTGGTGGTAAGTTTATCCATCTGACAATGTCCCCCCCTAGACCAGGTTAGAAACGACCATCGTTCAAGTCTGACCCCCGCTTACTCTTACATCCCCTTTCCCATGACTTGCTTTCACACTTCTAATCTAACCATGAGACCTGTACTCTGCCTAGGTTCTCTGTTGTCACTGCTTTCACACTGTTCTCATGATGCTCTTCCTGTGGGGACACTTCTCTCTCTTTGAATTCTTTCTGCATTCTCATCACTAACATCTGTATGTCCAAAACTTTCTACCTTCAACGTTTAGTGGAAAGGGTATGACTAGTCTTTCTCCTCTGAGCTCCCAGAAAATTTTTTGTATGTACTTGCTTTGTTCATTTTCTGTTGCTATAGCAAAATACCTGAGTCTTGGAAAAAATTATCTCACAGTTCTAGAAGTTCAAGAGCATGGCTCCAGCATCATCTTGGTTATGTTGAGAGCCTCATAGCAAATGGCACTACCAAGGTGGAGTGTGTGTGCAAGAGTGGTGAGTGCTACACGCAGAATAGAAATTCAGGGGAGATGCCAGGCTTGCTGATAACAACCTATTTTCCTGAAACATAATTCAGTTGCATAAGACTTGAGACAGCATTAGTTCATTCTGAGTCTGAAGTCCCCATGACTTTACTTCTCCCAGTGCCCCATCTCTTAAAGGTTCCACTTTGTCAGCTACCACACTGGGATGAAAGCTCTAGCCCATGAGCATTTGTGGACAAACTGTCAACACCACAGCACCACTCTTAGATGGTCCTTCTCAGCATGGCACAGCAGTTGTCAGGAAAAAGGGACCCATCATGGGACCATCTGGGCTCAAGTTCTAGGACCCCTTAGCTGTGTGATTTGGGGCAAGTTAAAACAAACTAACAAAGCAAACATCAAACACACACACACACACACACATACACACAAACACACACAAAATTTCTCTGTGCTTCAGTTTCCTTATCTTTAAATTGGAACAGATAGTGGTACTTGTAAAGTTTTTGTTTGGGTTAAATGAAGTAATTGATTTCAAGCGTTTCAAATAGTGCCTTGCACATGCTGAATGTTTAATAGATGCTCATCACCATGATGACTCCTCTCTCCCATCTTACTGTACATTTATTATATCCCTGCCTATGGTCCCTCAAGACTCTATGTTTCTTGAGGCAGAAGGATTTGAACTTCTTCATTTCTTATAACTCCTTTTGGGCCTAGATTATAGCCCACAATACTAGTTACCTGGTAGATTTTGGAAAACATAGGCCCAAGTACTTCCTTGTTGATAATCTCAAGATGACTTCTACCATGAAATAAATAACTCTATAAATTAAAGCATCATCGTTTAATTAAATTCAAACTGAGCATGAGACCAAACAATCTACAGTCAGTTGCATGCTGGAGCCCAGGACTCTTAGTGTGGCTCCAACCTGCTGGGCTGTGTTACCTTTGCTTCCCTGAATTGTGGGCCGGCCTGGTTGGGGCTGCCTGGGTGCAGTGACAATCAAGGACATGCAGAGCACAAGTTCACTCTGCAAGGAGCCTCACCCAATGATCCATGGACAAACAGGGAAAATAAATATGTGCTAGTGGGAAACACTGTGTGCTGGCCCGGGAGGACAGAGTTCAGCTGTAATCAAGTTTTCAGGTCAAATGCGGATCCACTGCTGAAACATTTTCCACAGATATTTCTCACATCTTTGCTGAGACATTTCTTTGGTCTGTGTTCATGGATTTATGCCAAGTAGCAGTTTACCCAACACTGTGATTCATTTATTTGTTTTCTACACACTGTTTGACTTTTCCCATATTTGGCCTTGGCTGAGGACTTTCTTCGGCATATGCTCTACATGGCGAGTCAGTCAGAGATTTTAGTATTTTTGGATCTTAATACCAAAAAATTAGATTAAGGGCCAGTTCTAATAATAAACTGGGGAGCAGCCATTTTCTTTTTAGTGAGCATGAACTTCAATTTAGTTTTCCTCTTCAGTGAATTCACAGCATTAATGTTAAAGCATAATTCAGGTCAAGTAGAATTTCAGCTTCTGGTGTGTCATTAATAGCACCTAGTTCATGAAAAAGAGCCACAGAAAGTAGCACAGGCCCACAGAAATGGGCCTAGAGAATTGAGGCCAGACAGGGCTCAAGGAAATTAAAATACACAATGCTGTCTTCTCTCTCCTTCCTGGAAGAGCATCTTTTCCCTCCTGACTAACGAGGAACAGAATGAGCAGGCATGCGTATAATATGTATACAGGGCGCAGAAATCTCAAAATCAGGTCCTCAAGCCTGCCTCCTCTGTGTGGTGTCCTTAGAGTAACATTCTACTGGGAGGAGTTGGTTCCAGAGACTTCCGTCTACTCCTCTACTAATAAGTTCATTCTTTATATATTTATTAGCATCATTGTGTGCAGGAACTAGGGAAGAAAAATGAGTAGGACACAGATTTTGTCAGGAGAGAAGATCAAAACAGGAAAATGGTTAACACTGTTTGCCCAGTGTCCTGACAGAGCTATACCCACGAGGCTGCCAGCGAGGCAGGAGGCAACTCCAGAGAGGCGAATGTCATCAGAAATCATGGGGCCGATAACAGTGTGTACGGTGGGAAAGATGGTGACAGCGTGCACCTCACTGAGGACATGTAAGGTGAGGAGAAGCCATTCCCCTTTGTCAGGGTGAATGTGCTCAGATGACTGGTTGTGGGAGGAAAGTGGATGAACAGAAGCCTTCCTGTTTCATAGAGTCAACACCACTTGAAAGCCGAGCCCAAAAGCTGAGACCTGATAGGGAAGTGAGTGACAATGGATGGAGATTGGGAAACTTGGGCCACTCCTGGGGGTACGGGTGTGAAGTGGGCTCTTCTTAGGGCCCCGAGGCGGTAGACAGGGGAACCTTGAGACAGGCACCAAAAAGAGGTCAGAAAACACCACATAAATGTTGCCTATTTGGTTATTTGGGGGAAAGGTGACATGGATTTTGGTCTTGTAAGCCAGAGGGAAGCCATAAATTAAATCTGAATTAATGTGGTTTATGTCATTGAAATAGACAAAACATACGTTTGGCTTTAGGACTAGGGAGACTGCTGAGCTCCTGAATTCTAATCACTCCTACAATTGCTCTGTACCCACAAAGAGCATATGCTCTTCTTTTATTAGAGTACCTCTCCACACGCTTCCTTGCCCTTCAAGGCTTGGCACAAGTGACCTTTCCTCTTGATGGCTCAGATTGGTATCCCTGCTCCAAGCTCCCATAGCAATTAGCATATCCCTAGCACTGGATTCATCTTCCAGTACAATGCTGTACTTTCCCTATTTATTTATATCTCCCTTCCAGTAGGCCATAAGCTCTCTAAGGGGAGACATTATTTCTGCATTTCTATACCCTAGGACTTTGCCAAGGACGAGAATGCAGAAGTTGCCATTACATTTCTGTGGATGGATGGATGGATGGATAGCAGACTGACTCAAACAGCAGAATTTTGCAATCTCCTTACAAATACAGTCCTCAGGGAGTGGGTGTTTGGAAAAAAAATGCTGAACATATTTTTAAAGTTGTGACAAGCCATGGATAAAAAACAGGTGCCTCAGGCCAACTGAGACCTAGCTGGAATTCTGAAGCTATATATTCCTGTTCATATAAGCACTGTGATTTTTAGGTTGGGATTTATTTAACAGAGGGGTTTCAAAAGTGCAGAAGGAGAAGAAATCTAATCCACAAAGTTCAAACTAGGAGCCAGGCGGTCTAGCCTGTCTTCTTAATCTCCCGCTAACTTCCTGATTATATAACCCAGATGAGCAGTTTATCGCCTCAGGCTTCTAGTCTCCTGGCCTCCTGTCCTACCCCCTTGCACCCATCCTCCACCGAGTTATCTTTCTTCAAAACAAATTAATCATCTAGTTTTTCTGATTCTTTTTTTTTTTTTTGCTTGTTTTAACCCCTTCCCCACTGTTCCCAGAGCAGGTCTCTGGAGGCAAGCGAAGTCTTCCAGATATTTCTTGAAACTGATTTTCCTTTATTAAATTCCTTACATCTAGTCATTCCATGGTCCACTCCTCCTAAGAAGGCTTCTATGCCTCTGTGGTTTTTCTGCACACAGACTCTGGTATCAGATACTGTTCACACTTGTTCCTGGCAAGCTCCGTTTGTGCATCTTGAAGACGATCAGCGATCAGCGGAGCCCCAGAGAAGCCTCTTCAGCAATGCAAACGTCTCTTCCACTCTGTTCCTGGGGCGTTTTCACTTCTTTATCTCAGGTCGTTCATGACCCTAGGCAATTATTTGCTTACTCATCCATCCACCTCAGTTGCAAAACTTGAAGTTCCTCTAAGCCACCAGCCATTGCTAGTTACTCGCATTCAGAAGGTTCTCCATGCTGGCCAAAAAAAAAGGAGTTACATTGAATTTCATATGTAGCATCACCCACCTGGTGAGTTTCTCTCCATGAAACTTTTAAAAATTAATATATGGTTGCATTTTTGAAATCTAAGTAAACCCTGACCTACAACTATAGTGCTTATATGAATAGGAATATAAATATATAATAATTGCATCACATTGAGTGGTACATATACCCATCATCTCTTTATCATTTCTATTTTCCCTTCCTCTTGCTGCTCCATAAAACTTAAGTCTACAGTAGAAACTGCATGGGCACTTGTCAGGAGGCAGGCATTATTTTTCATCCTTTATATTTGGTAACATCATTTAGTTCTTGCCCCACTCAGTGTGGTAAAACCGTCACTACTATTACTGTCACTTTACCGATATGGAAACTGAGGCCCGAAGACGGTATCTTTCTCAAGTCACAGTCAGTAGGTGGCAAAGCTGGTTTGAAATGGGAACCTCTGGAACTTCAAAGCTTGTGCCCTTTCTACGCTACCCTCTGCTTTCCCAAAGACCTGCATCTAGTAGGCTACTTGATTGTCTGATGGCTCTGAGCTGAAAGGCAGACCTGTGAAAGTCAGGCACATCCCAACCAGGAGCTAGAGCTTGGCCATCACTGCAGCCTGTCCATGAAGCTCCAGACAGCCAGATGTAAATGCTGGCACACATGGAACAAAGGACAGGCCCTCTTCTGGCAGGAAGTTGTGTCTCCTACTGCATGGAATCAAGGCTCTACTCTCTGGAATCAGATGGAGCCTGGAACTCAGAGGCCTTCTTGTAGCTCAGGAATCTGTCCTGATGTCCAGCCCAGAAACCATCTGCTTCTTGGCTCCCTGAAGAATAAGAAATCATTGGTTTCTGGGATGTTTTTCTAGTCATTATGCCCTCAAGGTGAAAGGTCTCTTAGATGGAAGTGAACAGCCAAGTTTACCCAACCCTGAAGGATGTCAGGAATCCCTTAGCCACATTCCTTCTGGGCTCGCAGTACAGTTGGGGCTTCTTCCCCACACCCAGCTCCTCCGCATGATTCTTGCCTCCCAAGGGCAGAGGTCTTCCAGCCTCACTGAGCCTGACACAAAGCAGAAATCCCACTGCAGGCTCTCTCCAGATGGAGACAGCACAGAACTCAGACTGCATCTTCCGCTTTCGACAGCTGCTGTGGAGCCTTTCGCATACGTGGACAGGAGAGGCTACCAAAAGGACATCTGTTCTTATCATGATCAAGCCATGACATAGGAGAGAAAGCAGAAGGGGAAAAACACATTTTCATGCTTGTGATACCCACGATGTGCCAGCACTTAAATACACTTTTACATTTAATTATTTGGCTGTCTTAAAGATATGAAAGCAGAAGGACACTTTCATGAAACAGCATGATTCGACAGCAACACCTGGCATTCACAAAAGGAAATCTTTGACCTCACTCTGGAGAGTCAGGCCCTGGAACTCAGCACGAGGGAGGCAGGACTCAGGGAAAGTATCAGCCGCCGCCAGGCCTGTGTTTTGTCTTGCCCCGCACGCCTCTCGTGGAGTCAGGGATAGTGTCTGGAGCCCAGTGCCAGCTGTCCTGGCCATCTAGTACTAGGTAAAGGTAGCAGCTTGGGATTTATAAAAACAGCTGTGAACTAGGAGTTTAAATGTGTTTGCTTGAGTCCCAGGTCGCTCTATTACTTAATGTGAGTTCTTGCCTTAGTTTCTCATCTGCAAATCGGAACAGAAATTACTGATCTCTAAGTTTAGATTTTTCAGAAGCATTAAGTGATATCTTGAATGTTTTTGTGGGCTAAGGAGACCTGCAGAGACTTGGCTACTCATAAATGAGTCACTCCTTGTCTACTGCCCCTCCTATGAAGCTCCATCCATAACTGGACAACACCCCACTGTCCGGATTAGTTTCTCCTGCCCCACCAAGCTAAATCAAGAGCAATTTGATGTAGAGGAAAAGGGACAGACTAGAAATGGGAGACTTGGGCTTCAGTCCTTTATTTTATTTTATTTTATTTTTATTACTGACTCTGCGACACTTCACTGAGACAGCGAGCTTCAAGTTCCTCATCTGTTGCACAGGAATGTGATACTGTACTTAACTCTGGGGGTGCTTGGCAGCTGTAGAAGAGAAGGAACCTACCAGGGCTTTGTTAGTTTTAACCTGCTCGGTGAATGTGAGTTATTCATCCAACAGTGTTTCTTGATCACATGTTTGGGGTAGGCACAGGCAAAGACTATAAGAGTACAAAGACTATAAGACATGATTTCCCCTAAGCTCACAATATGATAAAGAGATAAACAAGCAAACAGGTAATTACAACACAGTGTGGTAAGTACCCAATTGGGGAAGGAACACAACTCGTGAGCTACAGAGGAAGAACACTGTATTCGTTATCTACTGCTGCAAAATAAATTACTCCCAAACTTTGCAGCTTAAAATAACACACCTCATGACAGCATGCCATTTCTGAGGGTCAGGAACTTGAAAACGGCTTACTTGGACAGTTCTGTCCTTTCATGAAGGCAAGCTTGCAGTTTTGAAAGACTTGACTAGAGATAGAATCTATTTGCAACCTTGCTCACGTGCAGGCAGGAGGGTTCCGTTTCCTCACCACATGGTCTTCTCCAGAGGTCTGCCCGAGACATGGCTTTACGCCAGTGCACCTCCAAGAGGGTGTCCCAGAGGCAACCACACATATTCATAATCTCAGAAGTGACACACTATCATTTCCACTACTTTTGGTTGGTCACACAGAACTCTAGTGCCCTGTGGGAGGGAACTCAACAAGGATGTGAATACCAGGAGACACCTGACTGCTTGTGAATACCTCAGAAGCTTGTTGCCACAGTTACCCAACACACTAGAGCCAGAGGAGTCAGGAAGGGTTTTCTGAAGGTTTTAAGCTCAGGTATATTTTTACTGCTTTCTGCAGTTTCTGCTGCAGTAAGGGAACTTCTTAAAAATTCAGATTATTCCTTTAGTAAATGGAAATGGCATTGCATATAAGGCAGAACAGGCTTACAGTTGTCCAGGAGCAGTCATTACTTTGTGGGTTGCTCTCCCAGGTAACGTTGCAGCCCAGTAAAGTCAGGCCTCACTGACTGTAATGCACCCTTTTAAGTCCGCATCCCATCTGGAGGTGACTACCAGCAATCGCAGCCTGCCCATTGATGGTTCATCTCACATTATACTGCAATTGTGTGATTACATGCTGGTCCCCTCCTAGAACGCCCTGAGTGGGCAGGGAACATGTCTGTCTAGTACACAGCTCTCTGTATTTATCCTCAGGCCTGGACAAAAGAATTAATAGAAACAGAATGAATTCAGGGAACCCTGGAAATGTCATAGAGTCATCATAAATAAGTATCACATATGTAGAGCTGTGCCAGGAGCTTCCTGATAGTTGGGCCATACGCTACATGCTTTGCATGTATTACACCATTTAATCTTCCTAATAATCCTATGGCAACCATAATGATCTTAGTCCCAGGCCGTATGGTTCCAAAGTCTGGCAACTAATCAACAATAAAGAAAAGATTGCACAACTTTTGGTGATTAAAAAACTAGAAAAGTGAAAAATTAACAGGCTTATAGAATAATTGATCGATATGTGAATACCAGGAATCTTCCCCTGCATCTCACCCCCACACATGCGCGCACTCACACACACACACACACACACACACACACACACACACACACACACACACACACTTCCCCAGGAATGCCTAGTGTAGGCCTAGTGATGCCTGTCTCCCTCAGACGCCCTCCTTACTTGTGAGGGAAGCATTTTATCTGGTATTCGCCATAAGTAGTTGTGAGCAGCACTTCATTCTTTTACATATAACTCATGCCCAAGATTTTCTTGTCTGAACAATAAGAGCTAGATGACTTCTACAAGACCTTTTCAGTCTTGCACATTGTAGGAAGCACTTCGTGACTCCTCGCTGCCACTATTGCCTTGCAAAAACATGTTTGCATGTGTCAGGCCGTCACTGAGCCGAAGTCTCACCTGACTGCTGGAAAAGCCCATTTTCTGCTATCTCCTGAGTCCCGGGGATTTCTTATTCTGGGGCCAACTTCTGGGATGCACAGCAAGAGATGAGCAGTGGGCCAGTATGTGAAGCTCATTTGAGTTTACAGCTGCTCTACATTGCCTGTTTTAACCGCTGAGCTCTGCCTATCAGATCAGCTGTAGCACTAGATTCACACAGGAGCATGAACCCTACTGTGAACTGCACAGGTGAGGGTCCAGGTTGCATGCTTTTTATGAGAACCTAATGCTGCTGCTGACTGCCCGAGGTGAAGCTGAGGAAGCGATGCCAGCACCACACTTCCATCCCCAATCCCTGCCTGTGAAAAAGTTGTCTTCCAAAGATTAGCCCCATGTACCAAAAATGTTAGGAACTGCTACACACTGTCTCAGTATCTCATGCAGGACAAGAATCTAACAGGTTCTCTGTGTTTCCTTGATAAACACATCCAGTGGATTGACAAATGAAGTGGTGGTGATGATTCCAACCTTATCAGAACTTGTAAGGTCCTTGGCATGATTAAATTGACAGTAGTTGTTTCTTTGTATTGTGCTTTGACCTTCCAGGGCTTTCTGCTACAGGATTAAGATGGATCATTTAGAATCAGAGCCAGACGTATAGGCACACTTTGACTTGGCTTGTTTCAGACCGCCATGGACCCACTGCCCTTCTGTTTGGGTTTATTACCACACTCCTCTCCTTGATTGCAGGAGAGTTTTACAACATGAGGCAATGCCCCGGCCTATGGCTCGATCTGTGTGGTCACACGTGCGATGAACCTCCTCTGAGATGCCATCCCCTATCTTCTGTGGGAGTGGGTAGGGAGGGAATCCACTGGTAATACATCATCTTAGCATGGGCATTTGCCCTGGATCCCATTGTTAGATTCTTTCTGACTACCATTCTTTCCCTGTTCCCCAGCAGAACATTCTGGGACCCAATGGGACCTCTAATTGTTCCTCTTAGTGATAAACCCATGATTTTCCTTGCTATTTCTCCCAAACAGCCATTATTGAGGATATGTTATCTGCTGCTGTATTCTAATGTTTTTCACAGTCATCCCTTCCCGCATCCAGAATGAAAACTGCTGTGTTCATGTCATTCTTACATTTTTCTCCCTTCCCTTACTGGCCCCAGGATGTCTGTGGCTCCTGCTCCAGCGACCCCCTCCTTAGTCTGGTTCCAACCCTGCTGGCCCACCCCAGTCTGGCTTCCTGGCAAACACTCATCTCTAGGCCTGTCACCTCCTCCTTTTGGTTCCCAGAAACTCTCTTTCTGTGGCCTCAGCTTACCTTGAGTCTGCTGCTGTCTGTGTTACCCCAGCAGGATTCCTATCAGAGGCCAGGCTCAAGCTCACTTGGCTGCATATTTAGCTGGGAACAGGGGAGCCTATGAGGGAGCCAGTGGGGCCTCGAGAATCAGGAGAACAACTACATTAGGACAGAAGTGTGCTTGGGATGACACTGAGGCACCTAAGAAGTACTGAGTACCCTCAGAGGTCCTGGGAGATCTCAGAGGATCACATTCTTCAAGGCTGCAGGACTTGGGCAGGCTGGATGTTGGGTTTTAAACACGTATTGTAGGTGATGGGATGTAGCTCAGCAGATGAAGTACTATTTTAACCCAATAAGGCCATTCGTTTGATTCCGCAGCACCACATGACTGTGCATGGTGCTGCATGCCTGTAATCCCAGCACTCAGGAGACTGAGGCAGGAGACTGAGTTCAAGGTCAGTGTGGGCCACATAGAGTTCAGGACCAGTCTGGACTACAGAGCAAGACACTGTTTCAAACAAACAAACAAACAAACAAACAAACATTATGTCAGGGAGAATTCAGTTCCAACAGGATCCAAACATGGAGCAGGACCAGAAATTTTTTTTAACAGACCCAGTTTTTAAACTAATTATAATACTACTCTATCAAATTGTTGCAGAAATTTTATTTATTTGGCATTCAGATCGAATAATTTAGGCTACCTCTTCTAACAGAAGTTACAGTAAAAATCCCTTATTAGATATTGGGTTCTGATATTTAGTTCTAGAAACAGACTCTATATCTAACGTATCTTCCTCTAAAATCTAAATGACCTGAATTATCTGGGGCCATGGTATGTTGCTACCATTGCATTCCAGTTTTCTGACTTCCTGGGATAAATTCTTTTTGCCTACCATGTTATTTATTTTGTCAAATAAAAAAATTAACTATACAAGTAGGTAAATAAGCGAACATATTGTTGACATTTTTAAAGTTAACCAAGAGGACAAAAAGTAAAAATCAAATACCTTACTACTCAACCCCTCTTTCCTCTGTAATTACCCTGCTTATTAAGTGCTGTTAGTACATTTTTGTCATAAGTTTTCCTATGCCCTTCCACCTGTAGCAAGTTGCAGTGGAATGCAGGGCCAGGGGGTGGAGGAAAGTGGGGAGTGGTCTGTGTTGACAGAGCCATGCATATTACAATGGGCATTATGCATTTTCACTGTTTGGACTCACAGCACACAGGGACAATAAAAAGTAGACCAAGTAAGTTTTATTACTTTTTATTGTTGTTTCAAGTTACTGTTTAAAATTATTGCTTTAAATTATCCTCAGCTTATTGCCTACACCCAGGGAAGATGGCTCCCCTATCTTGTTCTATCGTGGTTTGCCAATAGGTAAAAGTCCACTGTATGAGAGAGAGAGAGAGTATAAAACTGGAGTCATTCTGAAGTACTGTTCTGCAATCTGATTGCCCTCTCACCACCATTTAGCAATATGTCTAAGGAATGTTTCCAAAACAACACATGAAATCAATATAGCTCTATTACTTTTTAAATTAGCTGTTGCTAGTATGATTGCAATATTCTCCTATTAGTAGATATTTATCATAATTAATAGTTAATGTGATATTAACAAGTGCTATATTGCCACTTATTTTCAGTGGCACAAGATTGGAAACCTTGAAGTTTAATGTTACATAATATCTAACATCCATATAGAATGCTCATCTTTTTAGGTGGGGTTTGAAACTCACACTGAATTACATTCCCAGCCCTTTTTTATTTTTTATTTTTTATGAGATTGGATCTCACCAAGTTGCTAAGTTGTGCAGGTTGAATCTGAACTTGGGATTCTCCTGCCTCAACTTCACAGAGCTCTGGGATTACAGGTATGTGCCATCACACCCGGCTTCCTGGTGTTGAACACAAGCTTTTCTGCAGGTTAAGTAGCTAGAAATGGAAGTTTTTGATAAACACTTACTTGCTTGACACTTTCTCCTTTTATAGTGGTATAAAAGAAATAGCTGTCTGTATGTTTTCTTGATGCTTTTTCTTAGTTGGCTCTTTAGCCAACGTGAAAGTTATCTTGTGTAGGGTCAGAGGTAAAAACATATTTTTTTCCCCAAACAAGCGGAAAGTCAGTTTTCCAGTGTGATTTATGAGACAACCCCTTTTTCCCTCCAATCTTATATGAGATCTTTCTCTCTAATAAATTCTGATGTTTTTGGACTCATGAGTGAATTTACTGAACCTTTTCTACTAGTTCATTGTTTCCTGTATCATCTGTCTTTTCCAGATGGGCACGAGAATCAGTTCACCAGCTGATTCTAATGCACGCCTGTAATCCTGGCACCCAGGAAGCTGAGGCAGGAGGATTACCATGAGTTTGAGGCCAGCCTGGGCTACACCATCAGTTCAGAAACAGGACTCTGTCTCAAAACAAAAATCAAACACACGAAAAAAAAAAAACAAAAACTAAACAAGCATCAAGTCACCAGGCTTCACTAATGAGTATTTCCAGGTTTTTAATTAAGATGTTATTATGCTTAAATAGCAATGTAAAGAGAGTCAACATATTTTCAATGCTAATTGTTCATCAAGGAACATCGTACCTCCATAGATTTTTTTTTTGTTCTTTAGTAAAATGATAAAGGGCCTTTTTTCTTAGGTTTCAGTATTTTATAGATGCTTTTGCTTTTATGAGATGGGTCTGTGTTTTCCCTGTATTATTCCTCTCCAACACTTTCCACATTGGGCATGAAAAAATTACTTAAACAACTGTATTCTTGTTAAGTTTTCTCCTCATTACCGTTGCTGATGTACAACATCTTTCTTTTCGAACGTAACTGTTCTTCCATGGCAGCACATCCTTAAATAATTCCTTAGATAGATAGATAGCAGGGAAGACACCTGTTCGGAATCCTTGAAGGTTGGAAAATGTCTTTATTGTGCTCTTTCACTTCAGTGCTAGTGTGGCCAGCATGATACATAATTCTAGGCTCAAATTTACTTTCTTTCAAGTTTTGAGGTTATTGCTTTAATGCTGGTCAATAGTTAGATATTTCAGAAGTCTCAAAATCAATCCCTTTTTTGTTCCTTTTAGGTGATTTTTCTTTCTTTTAAGTGCCTTACGGCTTTCTCTGTGTCCTTGTAGATTCTAAAACACCCCTAACATTTGTCTTGGTAAGGATTTTTTAAAAATTGTAACTTTACACATGGCTACTGCCTTGACGTTCTGAGCTTTACTCTGGGGTTCTCAGTTCTCTCTGGGCACTTTTTTTTTTTTTTTTTTTTTTAATGAATGGAGGCCTTCTAAATCAATCCTCTACATTATCTGGTAGGGCTGCCACAACAAAATACCATAGAATCAGCTCACCCCTCCGGATGGCGTCAACTACTGATATTTATTTTCTCACGGTGCTGGAGGGTGGCAAGTCCCTAATCAAGATGCTGGCCAAGTCATCTCCTGGTGAGGGTTCAGTTCCTGGCTGACAGATGGCTGCCTGTCAGCCACGTCTTCCCTTGGCAGGGAAAAAACGCTGGTGGCACTTCCTTCTCTTATGAGAGCACAAGTCCCACCCTTACAACTTCATTTAATGTTTACCGCTTACAGCCCCATTCCAAATAGGAATATAGTCACATCAGGAGACAGCATTTCCACGGATGAATTTTGAAGGAGGGCACACAATTTACATCCTAGCAGTTTCTTAATTTTTCTCTAGAATTTTCCATTCTTGATTTTTTCTATGTATTTAGGGACATTTCCTCTCATTTTGTTTCTGGATTGTATTCTAATATTGCAGTACCTGTTGTATTATTCATCCCATCTATTGCTTCATTTAATCTTACTATGATATCTTTAAATTTTTTGTTTTCCCTTGTCATACCAGTTATTTCTTCACTTTTTCCAAAACAATCTGCTACAATATTCTTGTACATCTTCCTAAAGACGATCAAAGATGATGATGTTGATCTTTTTTTTTTTTTTTTTTTTTTTTTTTTTTTTTTTTTTTTTTTTTTTTTGATACAGGGTCTTGCTCTCTACTCCAGGCTGGTCTTGAACTCACAATGTCCTCAAACTCAGTGCAGTCCTCGCCTCAGCCTCCTGAGCGCTGGGATTACAGGCATGTGCCACCATACCCGGTTTATGTGGTGCTGAAATTGAATTTAATTCCTGGCGCTTGCTAGGCAAGTGCTCCAACCACAGTGCTGTTCCTCCAACCCGCTATTTGCCATTTTTGAAATGGTTCTTTTCTCTTCCTTAATTATCTGTTTCTCCCCTGGTGTCAGCTTTCAGTTTACTCATCTTAGCTCTTTTCTGCCAACCTGCTGAATGCTTTCAAGTATCTGTTGATTCTTGGTTTCCGATTCCTTCCTATACTTGAGGATGGGTTAATTTAGTAGGTATGTTGCTTAAGTTTGTCACCTCAGTTTTGAGGCCTCCACTCTGCTACCGGCTCCCAATAAATGGACAGTCTGTCTCTGATTACACAGGACACGGTGCCCTGGCAACTTCCTTGCTGAGCTCACTGAGCAGGGTCTCCCTACTTCCTGCTCCTTGCCTTCCTCATCCCCACGCCACAGCATGGAGGCCTTCGCGGTGATGATGCTGCCGTGGATGGTCTGGGCGCGAGCAGCTTTGCCCTTTTCCTGTTGTTGTCTAGTTTACTCTCCTTATCCCAGCAGCCCAGAGGGTGCCCCAGTGGAGGAAGGAGAGGGCTCTGCTGCTCCTCAGAGGGCTGTTTAAAGATAAATCACCTTTATAATTGAGTCAGCCTCTAATCCTTCCCTCCTCTGAGCTTGGGAAGTCTCTGCTTCCCCCTTCATCATGCTTTTCCCCTCAGCCTGTTTTTGAATGTTTTGATATTCTGCCCTAGGCTCTCCACTAGCCTGATCACAACTGCTTTCTATCTAGACTTTCCCATGACTTCTGCTTCCTTTCTTGCATGTTGTGCTGTAGGTGCTTACATATTTTAAAAGTGATCTTTTCAGCCTTCTACGGGCTCTGCAGCAAGAGGCCAGGCCTGTGAGTGTGCTTAGCTCTACACCTTTGCTTTCTCCCTTTCCACACTCCCTCTCCTTCCGATGAAACTTCTGAAACCAAGTATGCTATTGGAATACAGCTTTACATTTATGCAAATAATTTCATTAAGTAGAGTATGTTAGACAGTTAACGTATATTATTGCTCTGAATTCTCACAACAATCTTGTAATGTAGGCATCAAAATCCACATCTGGTAGCTGAGGAATTTAATGAGAATGCTGGTTAAGTAAGTCTAGTGAAGCCACACAACCTACAGGAAGTAGACTGAAGCGTGAGTCCCGAGTCCTCATTCTACGGCTCTACGCTGCCTAGTTGTTTCTGTCAGAACTGTTTTCTCTAGTTTTCAGTATGTTTAGTTTTATTTCCCTCATTGACATGCAAGTTCCTTGAGAGGGGGTCTAGGCTATTGTTTCTTATTTCAATTTTGCGGTACCTGACTTAATGTTCTACAAACAGCACTTTAAAGTTTATAGGCCGACTAGGTAAAGTGGTTAATCATAATTATGTCATTATCATGCACATAATGATACATTAAAATGGGGCAAATGTTTTATTGGAGGTCTTTAAATTTTTTATGTCTGCTAAATTAAAGATTAAGTTACAAATCAAAATTAAAACTGGAGGGAAGGTCAAAGTTCAGCTTCTCTAGGCTATAAGTGCAAATGAACTGATGGCAGAACAGGAAGAAATGCCTGCTGATCTGTAGTATTAGCTTGTTGCTGGGTGCTTTTTTATTTCTTCCACACTTCCATATTTGTAATGATCAGAATTGTGATTCTTTCATTCCTTTACGTGTTCTGTCATGTCTTCCTAGCGATGTCTGCCTGAGGAGCACCTTGCTTCCTGAAGGAGACGGCGTCGTGCCTGGCACCGCTAAAGATGGGGTAACTTGGCTTTGTTCTTCCTGAACTCATTTGGTGTGCTCATGCACTCATTTAGCCAGTAGTCACCGAACATCTACGATACTGGTTCTCAGCCTGCCTACACAGTAAAACCACCCCAAACTATCATTACCAGGTTTTACCCCAGATAAATGCTGCCCAGGCCTATATATTTTTAAAACCATTCAAGCAACTGTGGTGCATGCGAGAGATGAAAACCACTGATCCATGACATGTGTCCTGTGCTAACAAGTGGGGACACAAATAAAAACAACTGCCAAATACGGAGCACACGTTATGTGTTACACACTGTTCCAAGTCCCTGACATGTGATAACTTATTTAATCCTTTCACCAACCCAGAAAGATAGGTATTATTCCCATCTCATCCATAAAGAAACTGAGGCCCAGAGAGGATAAGTAGCTTGCCCAAGATAACACACTCAGAAACAGCCAGAGTTTAATCCTGGAGTTCACACTCACTACTCTACCACCTACTATAACGTCATAGTTCAGTTAAAGGTTTAAAGACAGAAGCTGTGTTATCAAGAGAAACATCTAAAGTATGAAGTGGGGAAGGAGGTAGGGAAGGCTTTCTGTAGGAGGTGTACTTTAATTAGACAGAAAAAAAGTGAGAACCAGCGAGACAAAGCAGGACATACAGCTCAAGTTCCTGCCTTCTTGTTTAGCTAGAGATGTGCCTTCCATCCCCCTAGGAGAGCTTTCCTCCCTCTTCCCCACACCAAACACGATGGAATGCCCACAGTCATCCTTAACACGCCCGATATTTCCACTGGGAAGACTGAAGTCATGCACAATTACTCATGCAACTTTTTATCCCTGACAATAGGTCCTTCTGTGTGCTTCTCATTCAAATGTATAAAGCTTCACTCTGTTGTTTTTTTCTTAAGTCTTTGTTGTAGAAACAATTCACAAATGTGTCAAACACACAGTGGCTCCCCACCCTCCTCACTGGTTCCCTCATTTGATGGCGATGCTAGAAAACAGTTCTCTGGCTTGCCAGGAACGTGTGCCCACTTGCCAACTCTGCAGAATGGCAGCCAACCCTGCACTCCCCACTGCTTCCGACCAAACAGGACCTTAAGCTGAAGTTTGAGGTTAACCTCAGGGAGCATCTGCCACACCTGCTACCGGCTCTGCCGGGCCTCAGGGGCAGGGACAGACTTTCTGCTGAGGAAAGGGGAATGCTCTGATGCTACTCATTAACCCTGGGAGGAAAGGAAGTCTTTCCAGACACCGCAAATTCCAAGCAAGAACATTAGAAAAAAAGCCTCATTGGTACCAACCAGGCACATTATCCAGGCTAACCCGGGCCAAGGGGGGAGGGGAAAATAACTCCTAGACAAAGGAGTGTCCCTGCATCCCCATGAGCACCTCTGGAGGGTCTCTGAGTCAGGGAGGGGACACAGGAATGTGGATGGAAGCTGGCTGCCTCACTGGGATCTTAGCCAAGTCATCCGAAGCCACCTGGAGCTGGCAAGTTCATAGGTGACTTGGGAGCCTTTATCAGAATAGCAGCACAGCTATTTAACAAAGTAAAAGTCAAGGAAGGCTAGGGTGTAGCTCAGTAGTAGAGCCGGTTTGCAAGCATTTGTGGTGCCCTGCATTCTATCCTCACCACAATCCACCACCAAAAAAAAAAAAAAAAAAAAAAAAAAAAAAAAAAAAAAAAAAAAAAAAAAAAAAAAAAAAAAAAAAAAAAAAAAAAAAAAGAAAAGAAAAAAAAGAAAAGATAAAGAAAAAGAAAAAGAAAAAAAGTCTGTGGAAGAATGAGGTGGAGCTGTGAGATTTAGAGTCTGGGCAGGTAATCTCACCCCAGCAGGTTCGCTGTCCTCCCTTGTGCTTATCACATTAGGGGCTCACCCGCCCCTTCCAGAGGAGACTCTCTTAAACACAGAGAAAGAAGTATCGCCTGCCAGTGGGTGCAGTTCCTGGAGGCCTGGCTGCCAGGGACTGAATGGAATCTGCAGTGTCTGCAAGACACATGATACAGTATGAAGCCCTTGGGCAGACTTCGAGCGGCGGTAAGAATCGGGTTTGTTCACAAGCAGTCAGTCTTTTTGGCTAGGACTTTAAGCTCAAGAGAATGCCTAATTTGGCTGTTGACCAGTTTAAGGGGATGAGGTAAAACCTAAGCATGACCCTAGAATTGAGGATTGAGGACTTTAGAATTTGAGGGCCTATTTACAGGACCTGCTTCATTTCAAAGGGACTGGAACAGATTCCCGGGAGTAAGTTGCCAAAACCAGGAAGTCAGGGTACTAAGATTTCACACCAGGCAAGTTTCCCAGTCTCTCACTCCAGTGACATTTTTGCATCTGGGCAGGCAAGGGGGAAATTCCACCATTACAATGTTGCATGCACAGGGTTCCTCACAGCTGTGTGTGTAGTGGCATAACCTTCTTTTTCCTCCTTGCTACTGATACAGGGCCTCCTTTACAGATGCCAGAAGTTTCAGAACTGAAAAGATTTTCAGAAGCTATATAGACCAATTCTCTTACTGAATACAAGAGGAAATAGAACTAGAGAAAAATGACTGGCACAAAGAACATAGTTAGTTAGGGACCGCTTGGATTGAAACCAGGTCTTGTGACAGCAGTCCAGGGTTGCTCCACAACACCACACCCTTTACAACAACTACCATTTGTCTAGAAGGGTACATTTCATTTTATTTTACCCCAATGCATAGAACCTTGAACTGTACCTCATCCTTGGCAAAATGGCTTTCTGAAAAGTTTCCACTATTTGGTATTTCGACTCAAAACCCCCAAAACTATTGGTTCAGAAAGAGATTATTACAACCAGAGGCTGCCAATGAGAAATGCAACCAAGCAAAACCAATGCCTGGCTTCCAAAGCCCTGCTCTGCAAGGACACATGGGCACTGCCTGGGAGTGGCACCCAAGGACGGCTGCAGCAAGGTCTGCACCTTAACAAGAGTCTAGGTGACGTGAATACACACTAATGTGTGAGCATCTCTGCTCTAAGGTTACCCTGGGAAAAACGACCTCCCCTTCCTCTTCTCATCCAAGCAGTCAACCTTTCACAATTCTTTCCTGTTCCTTTCTTCCACATACTTACTCTCAACTGTTATTATGTTAATCTTATTCTGACTTTTTTTGAAACGTTAAAGCCATAATGAAGGGGCAAAAGGTGTATTTTAAAAGAAGATTCAAAATAGAAACTTTTGAGAAAAATAAAATATAGCCAACTTGAAAGAGCTTTTGCAGTTCCAATGTCATGTTGAAAATGTTGAAATACAAACATCTACTATGTTTATATTGGCTGGCTTGTAAAAAAATCATCATTTTTGGTTATATTTAGGAATTTGATGGCTTGGAAAACATACTAAAAAACTCTGAGAACAAAAATATTTTCCCTCTTAACTTTCTGGAAAGAAAAATCTCCTTTTAAAAATCCCAGAAATAATATACAAGAGCTTCTTTACTTCTTTCTTATTCCAATTCATTTTTCTATCTTTCTCTTACCCTTCTTTCTCTTTTGGTTCCTCATTCAGTCTTCTCATTCTTCTTACATTTTAAAAAAATGGGATCTTTAAATTATTTCTTACAGAAAAATTAGGCAGTAGATAAGCAAAAGAAAAGCAGAAGCATATCGCCACTGATAAATGAACTAGAGAAACAACGGTACAATAACCTCAAGGCTTTTTCATGCACATATTTTTACCAGAAATGGTACAATTCAGAACATAATAACAAGTATATGTTTCATTTTGAACAAAACTAGAAATCATTGGCTGCTTTACAGAAGCGAACATACATTAATATTATTGTTTTTAATTAAATTCTGCTGTTGGAATTTCACTGTGACTGGTTAGTGATATTTCTATTGATGAATATTTAGGTAATTAAAACCTGACAATTAAAAACAGTATTGCACACATTTACTGATTTACTCATCTTAAATCTTATTTAATTCAAGCTGGGCATGGTGGTGGCACACCTGTAATCCCAAAACTCGGGGAGCTCGGGGCTAGAGGATGGCAACTTGGAGCCCAACCTGGACATCATAGCAACTTAGTGAAACTCTGTGTCAAAAATTTTAAAAATTAAACAAAGACAGAGATGTATCTCTGTTTGAAGTCCCCAGTAATACACACACACACACACACACACACACACACACACACACACACTTTAATTGTGAATGCACAATGCATTACTACACTTGTGGAAAAACTAAGAAAACACCAAAGCCCTTTGGCCATCATTGCCACCCAGGGTTCCTTTATTGTCCTTCCCCGTATGCCAAGTCTCTCACCCCGGCTCAGTGAATCAGCTTTCGATGGATATGCATGAGTTGCAGGACAAGAATTAGATGCTACAAGGATTTCAATACATGATGTAGTCACCATCCTAGAGGGAAATGAAGCACTCATTCAAGCATTCAGAGATGCAAGCAACATAAGCCAGTACTGTTCTACACAGTACATCTTAGGGAATGAATCTCAATCTCAACTGCTGAGTGGCCATCAACTCTTGTGGCCATCAACTCAATGTGGTGCTGGGTACATAGTTTATGCTCAATATATGCTTGTTTAGAAAAAAAGGGAAAAAAAAGAGAGAGTTAGTCCTTTCCTAGAGTCAAAGAAAGAACTACATGAGGTGGCAAGAGCACAGGCATCCCTTGAAGTGACTTGTCCTAGATTTTGAAAGCAGTAAAAGGAGTGAATCCTTGCCCCATTCTAAGTCTCCTGGTTTTACACTTGAAACAAACAGCCTATAGATCTCTTGGCAATATAAGGGGTACTGGGAAGCATTTGTTTTAAAAAAGGTGGTGGAGGAGTAACATTTTTAAGAGATCTGAACTTACCAGTTAGAAACTAGTTTTTAAAGCTGAAATCTAATCCTGTTGTCTCCTTGCCTGAAGTTCGTTGATTGCTTTAGCTTGCTGTTCAAGTTCAAAATGTTTGCCTTCAACTGCCACATGGCTTGGAAGCTGCCTGCCTTACTACATCCTGTTACATCAGCCTTCCCGGAACTTTCTCCATTCCAGCCACAGGAGTCATTCTTTTGCCCCCTAAGGGTACCAAGCTTCTGAGGCTCCTTGTTCCTGGACCTTCTTTGTCACTCCACCCATGCCCCCCTCTGAGTCTCCTGGCTCGCTGTCATATGTCCTTTAGGTCTCAGCTCAGGTGTCATTGCCTAAAGAGGCTTCTCTGGAGCTACTTGCTGGGTTACGTGACTCCATTGTACATTGCAAAACACTTGGTATTTTCCCTTTATTTTAAATTATTGACTTTTGATAGTTATGTGTATAATTACTGAATGTCTGCCTCACAATCCTCACCTCCTCACTGTGCTGGAGCACAAGCCCCCAGGAGGAAGACCTCGTGAGGAGACATCTCCACCCTTCGAGATGCCAAGGCTCAAGCTCAGAGAGATGTGAGACAGTCCGCATATGATGAGAATGGTTCCTGCTGCATTTTATAAAGGGACATAAGTTCATTTACCTGGGTTTTGGATTCTTGGGCTCTGAACTGAAGTTCCAGGCCTACCACTTATTCATTTTATAATTCTAGAGTTATATTCTCATTTGTCTAATGGAGTATAACTTGTCTTGTCTATCTTAAAATACAGAAGATCAAACCAAATAATAGATAATGAAGTTCTGGTATACCACATTCCACTCTACAAATACAAGTGGAACAACTAGCGTCTTTCATAACGTTCAAGTCTGTAATGGTTGTGGCTTCTCCGGTCTGCCCACCCTGGGCATCTGTTTCTTCACTGAAATGTCTGTTTGAAGACAATGAATTCAGATGCCTCTGTACATCTTTTAGAAGTTTTCAGCTCAGTCTTAAATGGGCAACAAAAAGATTAGTTTAGAATGATAACACCCATTGTACAGAATGAGACTTTTAGCTTTCACAGAATTATAAGTAAGAATAATAAATAACCTGCAATGGGACTCTAGTAATTAACCTCCAGTCCTTGCTCACCAAGGAACAGGTGAAACAATTGCTTAAGTATAGTTAATTATTAGCATTAATGGTTAAGAGTGTAGCTCTGAAGTCAGGAAGATTGGAGTTCAATTCTCTCAGCCCTATATTTGCTAACAAAGAGAACTGGGCAAGTTATTGGATTTCTTTAAGCTCTATTTCTTCACCTATGCTCTTCATAGCTCTCAGACTGTTACAAGGGTTAAAACAACAATACATAAGTGCCTGGCGCCTCCATAAGTGCAGAGCACCATTGCCATGCTGGCCTGCTTTCTCTCTTGGGATTGCTGATGCCCGTACAACCATTTTTTCCTGTTTCTTCCATTCTGATCTGAATAATGACTTTCAGGTGTTAGGATCTGAAATTTGAACGGGAGAGAACACTGCTTTGGAGCCTGCACCTGCTCCAATGGAAGCCACCCTTTATGGGGGGAGGGGTGGCAATCTCCTGTGCTCTCGGCACAGTGACTCCCTTTGGCCTTTGGTCCTGGAGAAGCCTCTTCTTTTTTTGAGATAGAGTCTTGCTCTGTAGCCCAGACTGGTCTTGAACTCACTATGGAGCCTAGTCTGGCCTTGGACTCATGGCAAACTTTTTGCCTCAGCCTCCTGAGTGCTGGGATTACAGGTGTGTGCCACCATGCCCAGTTTATGTGGTACTGGAGATTCGAACTCAGGTACTTGGTGCTTGACTTAGTGCTTTCTAGGCAAGCGCTTTAACTGCTGAGCCATTCCTCCAGCCCTGGAGAACCCTTTGTATTTGAGCAGAGCAGCCCATATGAGCAACTACTTGTCTTTGCCCAGCTACTTTTGAGTGGCCCATGAGAGAGGGGAAGATTTTCTTCTCTCTGGCTTTGGGCAGTAAAAGGAGGTACAATTCAGAGTGAAGAGTCTCAACTGTGGCAAGGCTACTGTCACACAAGCTATGGAAAGTGATTGATTCATTATTGATCTTAAAAAAGGTCTCTCTAAAATTTTGAATGAAGCAGAAATCTTAGGTGTAACATTATACCCTGGTTTGCATGTGCATTTTTTGTTTCTTTACTCTTTACAGTGATAAGGATTAAACTGTGTGTGTGTGTGTGCGTGCGTGTGTGTGTGTGTGTGTGTGTGTGTGTGTGTGTGTGTGTGTGTGTAAAAAGCATTTATTGACCCAGTAGCACTCTGTCCTTCGGGGAGGAACACAATCATGAAGTTTTCTTTCTCTCACAGCAACTTATAAACCTTTGCAGGAGGTAGACAGGGACACAACTAATGGGGGAGAGTGAACTAATAAGGAGTAGGGGGGCAAACTGAGTATGGCGTCCAGGTTCCTGGGTCAAAGTCACATGCAGAGATGGAAAGTAGGAGAGTAAAGGATCAACTGCATGCATTACCAGACGGGACCTGGCCTGTATCAATTCAGTTACTCTGAGCAAGCCACCTGCCATCTCTGAACTAGTGTTCTCATGTAAAAACAGAGTAACAATGCTTACCTAGAAAACTGTTATGGAAATTACAGAGATAAATATACATCAAGTGCCGAGTATAACAACAGGCCAATTGTAGACAACAGTAGCCACTAGGAATATCATTGAGATTAATAACCAAAGACATACTTTGAAAACATCTTGCCAGTACACAGGGCCAGTGGTGGAGGCTTTCTGAAGGAGAACTTAACTCTTATTCCTGTAGGGTGGTAGATGTGGAGCACCTTCGCATATATGCAACTCTGCTTTACCAGTAAATGTAAAGTTCTAAAGTGCTAAATATGTGTACTCTTCTGACACAGGTGGCAACTTCCTGTGGTCACTTCCCTGCTCTAGTCAAATCTTAGGTGGTGGTTTCATACACTCCCTCCCAACATGGCAGATAATGTGACGGTAACAGAGAAACAGGAAGAACCGTGGTTTCAACAGACAGAGACTATATATTTTACAGTAAATACCTCCTCCATTTTTGTAAGTTCCTTGACCAAACAACAAAAAGAACCGTGATGTGAAATGATAAGGAAGCCAGGAGTCAGCTTCTGGAGGAATTGAAAGCCTGCTGGACGTTAATTTGCAGCAAATGCTCTGGCAAGCAGCATGTTGAACAGGACGATGGCCTAGGACTACTTGAAGGCAGGAGCACAGATGGAGGGGGCCTGGCGTCCTGCCTGAAAGGCAACTGTTCCTTCCTCAATGAAACTACGGCTTGGCATTCACATTGCGCCTTAGGTTTAATAACCAAGTTAGGACAGTGATCTAGAACTGAATAGCAAACCTAGAAAACTGGACATTAACCCTGTTAATTTATTATAAAGTGCCTTGATTTATAAAAAATATGAGGTTCTGGGTGGAGAAAATGAGATAATAGGTGGCTTTATGGTTATTGCCCATAAGAAATACCATCACAGACTTTCCTCTGTTTCTAAAAGTATTATTCTCAGTAAGAAATGATAACACTTAGAGGCTTTATCGGCAGTTACGTGGGTGTATTTCTGTTTATCACAATGGTAATCATAACAGTAGGTATAATTTTGAGTCTCTGGCTTAGATCACGTGATTTATCTTTGGGGATCTCTTGAATTCAGCACAGACTATATGACCCTTAGAGATGGTCTCATATTCAAGCTCTAGGCTCTAAGCTCTATAAAGTTAGAGTTTCTCCTAAACTCTTTTGAATTATATTCCATTTAGAATTCAGCAGAGTCCAGTACATAAAGGTTGTTGAAATATTTAACATTCATTATGTTTTTAAACACAACCACCATGAAAACTCAATGTTATTAGCTCTAGTTTATATACAAAGTTATGGAAGCAACAGATTGTTGTAGAGGTGGGAAAAGATGCTCCTAGAGTCTCATAATCCTCAAACTTGGCAAATCAGGAAAATAGTTTTGTGTGAAGATTCTCTCTACGGTTCCACAGAGAGGGAAGAAGCACCTCTGCCGGTCATCTGACTAAAAGAGGAGTTCTAAATGATGTTGATGAGGAAAGAAGGAATGAAACACAAATGTTTAGAGAGTGCACAAGGGCATAACAGAATTACTTACAGCCCAGAGCCCACCCAGAGTGAAAGAGACTCTGCTTTCCTGGATAGGACCAAAGGACAAAACACAGTGTGGATTTTATGGAAACTAACTCTGGTAGAACACAGGAAAGAACAGTTTCATCCCTGCTTGTGTTTAGTAACAGAGTGAATCACCTAGGAATATTAAGTTCCCTATTTTTGAAGGTTTCCATGGGAGAACCACATGAGTACTTCACAGAGATATTGTAAAAGGAATTTAACCATCAGCTAAGGGGAGAGAGGCATTGTGGAGATGAGTTTTTCTTTCATTTGTCCTGGAATCCATGACTCTATGATCCTATATTAGAAATTCATGATTAAATAAAAAACAAGTTAAAAGTTTGGTCAGATTGAGTTTGCCTAAAAAATGCCCCAGGGCAGAATCTTTGTGTATGTTCCCAGCATTCATCTTTGGGCCTGGCATACAGCCTATTTTTATCAACATGCATTAAAGGAATCAATGGAATCTTGGGTACACTGACAATTTACACTCTGAGGGCCTTCTTCCCAAGAAGTCACAGAGGCAAGAGGAATGAAAATTAAACCAGTTCAACCTCTCTGTCTCCTTTTCCTTAGTATAGAGGTCTAGCCTGGAGGGAAATATTTTCATTTGCTTGTGGTTCAGACTCACATGGAATCTTTTCCTCTGGAGAAATGACTCAGTGTGTGTCTTTGGTCTTGGCTTCACTAGGTCAAAAGATATCTGTGAGCAAAGTATACAAAATCCAACTTGTGAGGTGCTGGACTGGGAGGAGCAGCTTGAGAGATGCTCTACTCTGTGGGTATGAGAATTCAGGAGTGAGGGACATAAATTAATATGCAGAAAGTCATAATCCAACATGGCAAGCCACTCCAAACAGGAAGAAAATGCTTCTGTCTAGTACTGGGTCTCACACCTATTTAATATATATATATATGAGGCTATTAACTTTACAAAACTCTGGATTTCAATATGTATATTTTGACCATATCCCCTTACTACCTTTCTTTACTTACATGCCTCTCTCTTCTCTGCTATTCTACTCTTTTTGTCTAATAATACTCTTTTCTACTATCATGTGGTCTCCTTTAGATTCCACAATTAGAGAAAACATAACAGTTGCATTTCTGTGTGTGGCTTATTTCACTTAACATGAGGAACTCCAACTCTATTCATTGCAAGCAACATAATTGCATTCTCCTTTATAGATGAATGACATTGCCATATATATATATATATATATATATATATATAAAAGTTTTCTTAGCTATTGTGAATTGTGTCACAATAAGCATGAATATGCAGGTATCTTTATAGTATACTGAACTGAATTTGGGTACATACCAAGGAGTGGTGTAGCTGGGTCATATGCTAGTTCTATTTTTAGTTTTCTGACGTACCCCTGAATTGATCACCTAGTGTCTGTTCTGCTTTACAGTCCCAATAACCGTGTAGAAGGCCTACTTTTCCCTTGCGTTTTCCCCATGCTTTATTAGTTTTTATATTTTGATGACACCCACTCTCAATGTAGTTTTGTCTTACATTTCTCTAACAGCTTCAAACATTAAACATTTTTTTTTCTTATCCTGGCTATTTGTACTTCTTTTGAGAAATACCATGCCTGTTCAGTTAATTTGCCCACTTACTGATTGGGCTATTAGACCTTTTGGTGTTAAGTGTGAGTACTTCATATATTCTAGGTATTATTCCTCTTTTAGAAGAAGGGCAGTGACTTTTCTCTCATTCTAAAGACTGTCTCCTTGCTCTGTTAGAACGACTGCCTGTGTCTGTGGCTCCAAGTATCCCCCTGTGTTTTATTTAGCAGTTTTATGGTTTGGAGTTTTACGTCTAGATCTTTTGGCCCCTTTTGAATGGATGTTTGCACAAGGTAGGAGATAGGAATCTTGTTCCAATATCTGCATATGGCTACCCAGTTTTCCCAGTATGGTTGGTTAAAGAGACTCTCTTTGCCCTGATGTATATTTTTGGGTCCTTTGTCCAGAATCAGATGGCTATCATTGTGCAGATTTTTTTTCTTTGTCCTTTATTTTATTCTATTGGTCTATATGTCTGTTTTTGCGTCAGGACCATACTATTTTTGCTACTATGGCTTTGGAATATAACTTAAAGCTGTTGTGATGTGATGCCTCCAGCCTTGCCCTTTATGCCTAGAATTGCTTTTGGCTATTTTGAATCTTTTGTGAACTGTGTCATGGTCAACATGAGCAATTTTATAGTATACTAATTTGAATTTGGGTATATATCAAGGAGTGGTATAGCTCCTCACCTTATTCACAGAACAAGAAGAAATTTAGGGATTTCTAGTTCTGTGAATAAGGGCACTGGTATTTTCATGAGGACTATATTGAATTTGTAGACCGTTTTTTGATAAATGGTCATTTAAGCAATATTAATTCTGTCAATTCATGAACATGGATGAGGATGTCTTTCCATTTTCTGTCTTTTTCAGTGTTCTGAATTTTCACTATAGACACCTTTTACCTTCTTAGATTGATCCCTGGGCATTTTTGAAGATATTGTGGATGGAATTTTTTCCTCATTTCTTTCTCTACTACTTCATTATTGATATATAGAAAAGTTATTGATTTTTAAAATGTAGATTTGCATCCTCTCTGGCATCCATTAAGGGCTCAATACAATGTACTAAGTGAAAAAACAGTTCGGTGGTGTCCAGTAGTGGTGCTGAGCTGGATGGCTCATCTGTGTTCTTTGTTCTCATTAGCTTTCCGCTGGGGATACCTGGCACAACAGACCTACTTAGGGGATACAGTTGTAGAGGCAGAAGATCGTGTCTGGCTCAACTAGTTGGCAGCAGCAGAAAGAAACAGATGTCTTCAGGGCCATTGTAAAGGAGAAGGACTACATGTACAGTTGAATGTGGGATGTGAAGGTGGGAAGGTGATTAGGGTAACACCTGTATGATGGCATAGACAGCTGTGTTGCATGACATGGGCGTGAGAAGAAGCTGAGGCACTATAGCTTGTACTCCCAAAGCCCATATGTTCAAGAAAATCTGGGACCTTTGATTTTCTGCCTGCCTCCATGATTTTGAACACAGGTACACTGCTCAAGAGGAATGGGAAAAATAAGAAACTTTCAAAGTGACAGAGTCTCAGCGACACTCCCTGGTGCTGAAGTAACTCCATCCTAAATCCCCACATCATTTATCCTCTTACTGCTACAGCAGCTCCAGAGGGCAACTATGGAGAGGTGGGACTCGCAAACGTAAAATTATAAAGAAAAAGGAAAGAACTAGGGGAAACTTCAAGGTTAGAAACTGGTTTTCTGCCAGTTTTGCTTCATTGAATGAACTCGCCCACATTCTCCTTCGTTTCCAAAGACCAAATGCAGCACAGGCTTGACTCCCGCAACTGATGTTAGCGGCTCCAGTCCTTGGTGCTGAATAAATAAAACTAGATGGAGGAAAATGGAGCTCCCTGAGGACTGGCGGTGGCTAGAAACCTCCAGCTGAGTGGCAGGCTGAGGGAATGGCTAAATGAGAATCAATATGGAATAGAGGGAACAGAGCTCCCAGTGGGCACTGAGCTCCGCCTCATCCAAGTGCTGCAGGCCTGGTATGATGAACTGACCCCAGTAGCAGCCTACTGGCGTACAGAGAATAACTGGCATCTTGGGGTGCCTTCTCAATATGGCTGTGTGGGAGAGGACCTGTGCTTTATAATACAGCAGAAAGACACCAAGAGAGGGAAAGTAAATGTGAGAAATCGAGAAATTACACTTTTTATTTTGAAAATGAGCATGGTTTATTATTTTTGCCTCTCACTGTAAAAGCAATATATGTGCATGCTAGAAAATTTAAGAAATACAAGGAAATAAAGTAATCAACTCGAATCCTGCTCACCACTCCTGCTATTTGGTAACTGTTCACTGAATGCTGACAAGCAGAGGTACAATTCAAATAATAATCTTACAATTTACGTGGTTGTGTGATTCCCTTGAATCAAGAATGGAAATGATGTTCAGAGAGGCCAAGATTGTCTGAAAGACTATATTTGGAAAGTCACAGGGCCTGGGTTTGAGCTTGGCTCCTTTATCTGACTTTCTCACAATATTTTGTCTTGTTCCATGAGACTTTCCCTGACACATCAGGACTTGTCTTGGTATTTATCCTGATACCGGACACTGGAGATGATGCCACTTCAAAATAATCCTAATTTTCAAATGGGAAATGCTTCAAAGCAAGAAGAGAGTGTTGTGGTTAGGACCTGGAGTGTTCCCCAAAAGCCTTATGTATTTTAATGTTATGGATTGTCTATGGAGCCATGTAATGTTGGTGGATTGGGGTCTAGCCTGGAGGGGTAGATTGCAGTTGCTGGGATTACAGGCGAGTGAGTTAAGACTAAAGGTGTGTGAGTTAAGACTGAGGGTGTGTGAATTAAGACTAAAGGCATGTGACTTAAGACTAATGGCTTGTGAGTTAAGACTAAGGGTGTGTAGTGGCCGCACCTTCGGTACCCGGATGCAGGAGAGACTAAGACTGGGACTTGGACTAGTCTGGATGAGTCTCACTCGCCTGCCTGTTTATGACATCCTGAGAAGTTGCCTCCACCTCTGCCTCTGCCATGTACTTCAATTGCTGCTGGCCGCCCCTGAGTGGACTGTGACCATCTGAAACTGTGAGCTAAAATAAACCTCTCCTTTCCTAAACTTGCGCGTGTCAGGTGTTGAATCACAGCAAAGAAAAAGTAACTGAGACAGAGAGACACAACGATGTTTCAAAATGTCCCATCTATCAAGTTTTGTCATTTCTCCTGAGATTTTGCAAACGCATTCATTGCAAAAGGGATGTTTGGATTCGTAGCCCTTCCCGACAACCAGAACAGAACGAGGCTTCCCTCTGCCACTTGGCCTCTACTTCCTTCCTGCTCCTGCCTAAGGCAGGCTGGCATTAGCACGCACTGCTTAGCTTCCTCTTCCTTCACGTCTCTATAAAGTAAAATACTTTCATGACACTGAGGACCCTAAAAATTATGCCAATACACTATTAATTTTATAAATGGACCACGAGGCCACACATGGTGCCACACAGTGCTGCTCAGGAGGCTGAGGCAGAAGCCAGGCTGGGCAACTCAGCAAAATCCTTTCTGAAAATAAAAATAACGAAGTGATTAGAGTGCTTCCTGAGTTCCCTCCTTAGTCACACATGCCACACACGTGTTACAATTCTGGCCCCATTTCTAAGGGTCATCACTTCTCACCATATCATCCTGATACCCAGTCCCCGTTACCCGACTTGGTTTGTCAGCCAGTCTTTTCCTGGCATCTTCAGACACATCCTCTGCTATGACCTGACCCTAACATGTCCCACTGGCTCTCCAGTTCTCTGAACAGAGTTGACTTTGAGAGTAGGAGCTTTGGAGCCAAGCTGCCTGAATACAAATCCTACCTTTACCTCTTCCCATGTGACACTGTGCAAGTTATTTAACTTCCTGGTGCTCAGTGTCCTTGTTTCTGAAAGGAAGGAATAAGATCTACTTTCTAAGATTGCTATGGGATCAAATATTTGTAGAGCCAATATTTATAAAGCTCTTAGAACATGGTCTGGCATATTATAAGCACCTAGAAAATGTTAGCTAGAGAGACAAATGGACATGTCTGTTTATCTTGTCACCAAAAGGGCCAGAAATCAACAGGTATTTGTTTAAATTACACCAAATTTTAGTGATTTTCCTATTTATTGGCATTACAGAGTAATTTTTATTACACATGCTTGGTAGTTTGCTTACAAACTATGCATTGAATAGAGACTTGAAGGGGCTTGGCTAAAAACTCTAATAACCACTTAGTACACAGCATGTTATAAATGTGTATGTGTGTTGTCTATATATGTATTAATACATACATCTGTTTACCTACATACATATACACAGAAACACAGGTTGTTTTTCTTTGCAAAGCTCAGGACGGAACCCAGGGACCCGCTAGTGCTGCCACTGTGCTCCACTCACATCCCTACACAGTCTTTATTTGCTGTGGATTTTGGACAAAAGGTTTTATGTAATATATCTTGTTTATTTCATAAATTCATTTTTTGGGCACTGGGGGTTAGAGCACTGGCTCAGGAAGCATGAGGCTCCAGGTTGAATCTCTCAGTACCACAAAAGGTGTGGTGGCATATGCCTGTCATCTCAGCACTAGGGAGGCTGAGGCAGGAGGATGTTGTGAGTCTGAGGGCATCCTGGCCTACATAATGAGTTCCGGACCAACCTGAACTACAGAGCAAGAATGCCTCAAAAAATTATTTTTTCTGTGGCCTTAAATAGCACACTGGAGATTTTGCATGTTATTCCCTGGATGATTAGGGACCACCCGTGGTTTACAAGAGCAGAATGCTATCTTGCATTTTAGGGAGTTCAGTTTGGCAGTGGTGCAGAGGCTGGTCTGATAGAAGATTCTGGAATCAGACATGATGGTTTAGAGGCTGTGAGAATAATCTAGACTGAGAGCCTCAGTCAAGGTGCTAGGTAAGAGAGGCCACAGGAGAGAATGATTTAAGGGTGGGATCAAGAAGATTCAAGAAGGGAATGGTGAGAGAAACAGAGCAGAGAATTCTAACACCTTTTATTGGAGTGGGTGATGAAACCATCAAGAAAGCAACCAGGAGCGGTGGTATACCACTGCTGTTCTAGGACTCTGGGAGGCTGAGGCAGGAGGTTCACAAGATCAAACCCAGACTGGGCAATTTTGCAACTTAGCAAGACTTTTTCTCAAAACGGTTGGGGATATAGATCAGTGAGAAGGCCCTGGGATCGATCTTCAGTAACCTCCCACCCCGTTCCCCCCACCCCCCGCCCAATTCAAAGAACAATAAAAGTACACTGAGAAAACTCAATATAAACATACTAAGTCTCTTCCTCAATTCAAATAAAACACTTGTACACCCAGTTCTTCTGACAAATGAAACTAAATTTAAGAATTGAATCATTGAAAAAAATAGAGCATATAGAGTTGGTATCACTGTTCACTGATGACCCATCTGACAGTGATCATGAAGCACATTAGGGGTTAAACTCCTGGCAGTGTGAGCAAATGCTAAGCTTGTGAAGCATGACACTCTTCCATCCCTGTAGGCATGGAAGTTTTCCTCTCCCAAGCGAAGAGCTTTGGAAAGAACAAAAGAAGGCCCCAAAGCCTCAATTACATCCTTTCCAAGACACTAATATTTTCCACTTTCATCCAAGACTCACAGCATGTATGCTCAGTGGGCAGAAAGCAGGACAGAGGCACTGCCCTGGCCGGAGACGAGGTGGGCAGTCGACCATGCACCGCGAGTGGCTGGGGCATCCAGCCCAAACACAATGTGCTTTCTCTAAGCCACACTGCTTTTCCACCTCCCAGCCATTCTGGAAGAATTTCTGCAAAAAAGAATGACGATTTCCTGGTTCATGTCTATGTGTTCATATTTTCAAAGTAAGAAATCCAGATGTATTATAAATACAGTAGTGCTAAGGACAATGAAGTAACAGGTTATTTTAAGGATGCTGGGAAAAAGCCCTAAGGAGTTTTAGCGATAAAAATATACTTAAATGTAGTGGTTCCACAAATACTTGTTTGGCGCTTTCAGGATATCAGGTACTGTTCTAGGCATCGGCAGTGGAGTGCTAAAGAGAAGAGGCAACATATTATGTCATGGAAATGGGTGTCTTGTTGGGCAGTGTGTTTGGATTTTAAGATCAGGTCTGCTGAGCTAACGATATAACACAGAAAGAGAGTGACTGGGCCAATCTTCAGCTTCCTGAATTCTAATACTGAAAAGACCAATTGGGACCCTGCCTGCCTTATCAGCCATACATCCCTAACCCCCAGTGGGGAGTCATCTCACTTCTCCGAGCACTCCTGCAGTTCTTTTGATCCTCTGGAAAGCATTGGCTAGGTCTATCATGTGTTGCAATTATTTATGCATATGTCTTATCAGCTTTGCAGTCCTTCAAAGCAGGCTGCCTTTGCTTATGAGTTTAAATTCCTTTCTTTTCATCGCTCTCATTGTCTCCCCCCCCCCCCCCAGGTCACCTGGAGCTCCTCCCGTAGTCCCCTGCCCCCCTCACCTCTCTGCCAGCCTCTCCATGACCCAGACCCATGGCTTTGCCCAAGGTTTCCTCTGATGGAACCCCAAACCCCTTCTTCATTGCCTGGGAGAACTACGACTCTTCATCTTGGAATAATCAGTTTAGGAATAAACCACCTTCATGAAGATCCTATGTGACAGGCCTGGTATGTGCATCCTCATGTCCTCCTGCCATTTCAGAGCTCTGTGCCTATCTCTGTTGGCTTATTTATTATTCTTCCCCCAACCCAGCTTCTTTATGGGCCTATACAGCATTTGGCCCAGCCCTCATCTTATCCATCTATGTTTCTGAGGTCTTATACCTTTGCCTGGAACAATGCTTCAGTGAAAGTGACCTGAATAACGGACTTGCCTTCTGAATTACTACGAGCCTAAGGCCCTCCTGTTCCCACAACAAACAAACAAAATTAACAAATAAAACTCATCTGTCCTTGCTAGAAATTTCTCCCAATGCTCCTTCTTTGGCCTGAAGACACTGACACTTCTGTTAGGGCTCAAACAGGGCACAGAGCACTGCAGAATACAGAGACTAAGCAGGCACTCCTTGACTTTTGATGGAGCTGCAGCCCGAAGTTGAAAATATGATAAACAGAAACTGCACTTAATATGATTCATCTATCAAATGTCATAGCTTAACCTAGCTTATTTTAACCATATTCAGAACAATTATATTAGCTTTATAGTTGATGAAGGTATCTAACAAAGCCTATTTTATAATAAAGTGTTGGTTCTCTTATGTATGTACACAGACAGGTGCTTTCTAGACATAATGGGATAAAAAGCACACAAAATACAATATACAAAAAATTTGCTAACAACAGTATATTGTAGGTAGAGTATCATTGTTTTCCACTGGGAACACATGGCTGACTGGGATTAGCAGCCCACTGTCCACCATCAAGTGAGTATTCTACTGTATATTGCTAGTCTTGGAAAAGATCAAATTTCAAAATAGGAAGTGTGGTTTCCAGTACATTTGTTTAGCTTTTGCACCATTGTAAAGTACCTCTATAAGACTCACGGTAAGTTACAGACTGTCGATATTCTATTTCCAACTCACCCCACAATTAGTTCTGTGACCTTGATCAACAAACACATTACCTATATAATTCTCTGTTCTTCATTTATAAGGTGTAAGTTATAGTCAGCCCAGACTGATACACAGATTGTTGCCTGCCCATAATAACTTCAGTCTCCAGTGGTAGTGACTTCTCAGAGACCTCTTTGAGAAGTGTAAAGTTCAGGTCAGGAAAGACACTCAACTGAGAAGAGTACAGTGGAGAGTCTGCTGCATACTATATTACCAAGAGGTACAAGATAAAAAGAAGAACAAATAATGCATGATCCTTATCGTTAAGGGACTCAAGCCTGGTCAGCAGAGGTAAGTGGTTAAGTGTTACCTTCATTTAGTAGATAACAGAAGCTAAGGCTCCACAATGAGTGGAAGAGATGGTCCTCACACTCATCTGACTCTATGACTGCCTTACCCTTTTCCACTATGCTTCGTACCCTTTAGTTAAAAGGGGAAGGAAAAGGAGATGCTGAACTTGAATGTTTCCTACACTGGGTGCATCACAGCAGAGGCTTCGGGTAAGACAGGGGGCAGTGTTAGAAACTAGGGGTTGGGGTAGAACATGAATAAGAGAGAGTCCAGAAAGGGAAGTTTCCCTTTCTATTGTCGTGTAAGAGCTGGCATTGACCTTAGCACAAGAATTCTTCATGGGGGCTATATGTGTGACAAGCATGCATGCTGACGTTACATACGCCTCTATTCTACCATTCAGTCCCTTATTACCAGTGGTAAGGTTGGAGAGAGGCAACAACACTTTTGGAAAGGAACAGTGCAGGATAATGGTTATCTGTTTAGGCTTGGGGATCAGTATCTACTAGGCAAGCACTCTACTACTATGCTAATCCCCAGCTCAGGATAATGGCTCACATCAAATCATACCGACATCAGGTTCAGCCCTGTTCTTGCACCATAAAGCTCTCTACTGTACACCACCTGAACTACTTCTGTTCTCTCTTTATGAAGTTTGGATAAGGACTTTTATCTCCATTTGGTTTGAAAATGTCATGGTTTTAAAAGAAGTAAGTCTTTTTTTTTTTTTTTTAAAGTGGTGATATTTCCTAAGCTAAGGCAGTTGGCTGTTTCCCAGGGTACCATGTAGTTACAAGGAAGTGACAGAGTACACTCTGAACTCCTTTTGTTCAGATTCTTAATGACCAGGCCCTGAGAAAACTGATCATGACACTAGACACAAAAGTAATACAGAGATGAATAAGGGAAATCATTAATTTATGATGGAGTTGCACACTAAATGATATGCACATACGACACACACTAGCATCCTAAATCCCAGCAGAGTTAACTAGTAAGGGCATCCCCTTACGATGCTGAAAGACCTGCAAAGCCAATATATAGCAAGGACACTAAGAGAGAACACAAAATCGTTCAGTGAACTGAATGTATTATTTATCTTCAGCTACAGTAACCTTAATATAAAATATAGAATGTTGGCACTAGCTAGGACCCAGGTCACTGTAGCACTGTAGCCAACTTTTTCATTTCACAGAAGGGAACATTGTGACCCACAATGGGGAATTGACTTTGCTAGGCCCACCTCATGCATTCCTTTTCTCTTTCATTACACAATCATTTATAAAGAGTGCTTATTGGAGTAAAACCTCAATCAAAGCAAAGTGGAAGGGACTCTGCAGACTCAGAAGTCTATCTGGAGAGACAGATACAAATAAAACTCATTCTCATAAAGTGTGATTAGTGCTCTCAGACAGGTGTTGGCATAGATTTTCTCTAGTAAGTATTTCTAGGCCCTGAGGGCCCCACAGTCTGTTGCAACTACTCCACTCTACTGTTGGATCACAAAAGCATAAACAAGATGAAGATGATAAGAGTGGCAGAATTCCAGTAAAACTTGCTTATTGCCATGGAAATTTTACTTTAATATCATATTCACATCATAAAATATTATTCTTTTGAATTTTAAAAAAATTATTTAAAATATAAAAATCTATTCTTAACTCTCACGCACCTACAAAAATAGGCAGCAGGCCACAGCTGGCCCACAGGCACTGGTTTGCTGATCCTTGTCTAGGATGAACAAGAGCTCACACCATTTTCCACCATTCATGAAGGTGTGATCTCATTATTCATGAGATTCTTTTACCAAGAATAAAAGGGGAAGCCTATGCTTTTCATTGTCACTCTGAAAAATTAGGACCACAGAAATGAGCACTGCTCCTAAAGAGGAATAAAAGAGAATGAGAAAACGTCTGAAAGGCCCTAGCTCATTCCACTGTGCCTCCATTTCCAATTAAATCCCAAATGCCTTGATACTCTTGAGTCCAGTCTAATTCACTCTGTTTTCACATTATAGACTCCCTGTTTTGTGTAGTTTAAAATGTATGTTCCTCTACTAAAGAAATGCTCCTTTGCAGAGCTGCCACTTACCCATGTCTGGAGGAAATCAAATGGCTGTATGAGACTCAGTCTCTCTATAGTTCAGGTTAAGGTTCTCATATGTAGCCTTGGGGGCAAACTTCTCCTAGTAGAGAGGAACATTTTTGGGCACGTTCAACCTGTTGCTTACAATTATTTTGTTCTTGATTTTTTTAAAAAAAATGTTATCCCTTTTTTTAAAAAAAGGAAATTTTAATATGTATATACAATAATTATATTATATGTATATTTCATATAACCCAAGACAGTTCCTCTTCATTCAAAAAAGCAAGCACAAAACAAAATGGCAGGCCACAGTGGGACATTCCTGGTAGCTCTTTAGAACAGAGTTTGGTACTTCAGAAACGTGAGGTTTTGCCATGGGCAGTTTTCCTAGTGAGAGGTATACACATTGTCCCCTTATAGGAGAACTTTTTGGGCCTCAGCTTCCTCAGTAAAATGGATATGATAATATCAAGTATGTCACAGGTTCATGTAAGATCACGTATGTGATAGGACTCTAACCCCCATCCCATTCCATGGCTGATTTTATAATATTCACTCATTTCCTTCTCTCTTATTCTTACAGTTGGCAACACAGCTGTGTCTCCCTGGGCTCGTTTTCCTTGTTTCAAAGGCCAGTAAGAGGAACTTAATGACCTCTTCCAGTTTGACCACCCTGACTTTGTGCCATGTTCGGCCATGGATTTCTCAATAAATGGTGAGCAGCTTTGCATTGCTGTTTAAAGTGGAGGCTAGAAGCTAAGAGGCTATGCAAAGGAAAACAACAATACGAAATATACAGCTAAAAGAGAATTTTGGCTTTCTCCTAAATATCTCTGATGAAATGCCTATTTCTTTAAAAATCCAAAATGCCACATTCTTGGCTTAGTCTGTCTTCATGTGTTTTACATGCAAAGAATTGAGTTTGAGGATCTCAATCAACTTTCTCTCCTTATCAGAAACAATCAATGCTTAGAAATGCCTGAAAAAGTACGTATCCAGCGATGTTTAACAAGGGTCGCATGCCCCAGTATTTGAATGTGGAATACATACTGTTGTGTCCCTTCTCACCTCTGCCGGAGTGCGGGCTTCAGCAAAGCAGACCGTATCATGTTTTCTAACACCAGTCTCCAGCATACGTTTCCCTTCCTTTCTCTTATTTTCCACTTTCATAAGGAGATAATTTGTAAGTTCATTTACTCTTTCAAAAAATATGCTATCTCTCCTTCTGAGAAAAGTGATCTTGTTTTTAAGGGGCCAGTGTGGGATGGGAATGTGCACAAGGCTTGCCTGGCAAACGGGAGACAGGTGAAGCAAGTGGAGAGGAGGTGAAGGAAACCTGTTTCTCTCCCTCCTCCACACTTCTGGCTTCAGAGGCTGAAGGAGGGGCAGTGGATGTGCACAGCCAGGACCTATCTCAAGTCTCTCATGTTCTTCTAGAAAGAAGAATGGATCTTGGTGGGACTATCTGGCGTACCAGACATCTCTGATCTCCCAGAGGGGGGTTGAGGCCTCTAACAACAGGCAAATTGGAAGCCTTGCAATTTCTCTTGTGATATATGTATTACTGGCCTGCAGAGATAAGCTAATTAAGAATGCATAGCAGATCAAAAACCACTGTTTCCCATAACTAAGAAGCACTTTTTGAAACACTCGAATATAAAAAATTAGAAATGTCTCAATTAAATATCTCATGTTAACCTTAACTACTTCTGAAATCAACAACTTACAGTTCTTACTCTAAGTTTTCCCATGTGTGTGCATTTATTCAAGCTTGTCCTTCTATTTTAAAGACCCTTCCCTAAAAAAATTCCACTTTGCTATCATGTTTCAAGGTACCTCTTAGGTACTGACTTCTCATTTTTTTCTCATTTGTTTAGCTCCTGTAGTTTCTTTTTTATGAGTTCCTGTTTTGCCTTGTCAACAAAAAACATACATTTTTAAGGCTGCAAAACAAGTTTTATATTTTCTGGTTTCCAGAATGGTGCTCGGTTCAGGTCCTTCAACAAAGAAGACATCAAAAACAAAACAAGTCTGTTCAACATTTGTTTAACTAGAACACATTATCCAAGGTCCTCATTATAAATGGACATTCATACTATTTAGACATCTGAACCACAAAAAAACTGTTAGCAAGGATTCCAGTTCAAAACAAACAACAACTTCTAGAAGATTTCCTGAGTTCAACACATTCCAATTAAGTTTTGCACCTTCTGCATGTTTTTCCAAGAAGTTGAATCATTGTTCAGAATAATAAGCCTGAGGCACAGCAAGGTCTTCAATCATCAAGAAAGATTCAATTATATACACAGCAAACGCCTTCCAAAAGAGGAACATGGACTAACATTTTGAGAAGGTTTTCAACAAGAAGGTTTAAACTGAAATATTTTCCTGAATAAATATTACTTATATAAGGCATGAAGCTACCATAAAACTCATCCTGGTTCATAAATGCTTTGCTATAATTCCTATCTCCCCCAATTATTAAGAGGAAGGAAGATGGAAAACAGGAAGTGGAATGCTTGTACCTACTTTGTTATCTTGATCATTTTCCCAACATTGGGACACCCTATCTGCCACCCACAACTTAAAGTAAGAGAAGTTTGTTCCCCCTCACAATTGTAGAGGTCTTAATCTCAGTGTGTCCAAGGCAAAGCAGCCAGGGCGGTGGAGCGCGGTAGAGGAATCTGCTCATGCCACGGCAGCCAGAAAGAGAAGCGAGAAGGGAAGAGCTGGAGACAGGTATCTAGTCTTCCAGGTCACAACCCCCACTGACCTATCCCTGCAAACAGGTTCTATACCCTAATAGCACATGGCACCACCAACGGACTAGTCCATTGATGAGTATAGTGTCCCTAAGACCCAATCACTTTCCAATCAATGACACTTCTGCGGGACATTTTAGATTTACACCATAACACAGGTCCATGATACTTTGTTGCCACAATTTACTTAAAGTGACCAGCGAACCTGTTGTAAATTTATGTTCATCCAACTTGTAGATGAAGTAGAAATACTGAAGGGTTAAAGAACTGCTCCAAGATAACAGAACTGAAAGTAGACACAGATACAGGCCCAAGTCTTCTCGGTGTCACAGCACATACCTTTCTGACTGCAGTGTGTTGCCTTCCCACAGTGCTTTAGCAGAAGTGCAAATACTTGAGAAAAATGAGTTAGGATTAAAATTCTTTCTAAATGGACATGCAGAGTGACGCAGTGAAACAAAACACTGGATGAAGTGACAGAAGACACAGTTTCTGCTCTGCCATGATCCATCAAGTTCAGAACCACAATCCAGTCACACTGTGAGATGCATCTGTCAAATCTCTTGCACAAAAAATCTGAGGCCCAGGTGAAAGTACCTGCCTACAGTCACATGGGAACAGAATTCAGATTTATCCAACCAATGTAAGTTCTGCTTCTTGGGTCATGTATTTCTTCCCTGGGCCGTGGTATCCTCATGTATAACAATGACCTCCAAGACAAGTGCAAACCTCTTAGACTGTGGTGTGCAAACACGGAGGAATTTATTTTCTTAGTAAATAACTGCAAAATATGAAAGGTTCAGAAACACTATGAAGAAAAGATCATAAGCCTTGAGTAACTGTGAGTATATGTGTGTATGTGTGTCTAAGGGTTGGAGGTGAGGGGAGGGGGGATGTCCTAGAGAGAAACCAATCAGTATGGCTGCTCAGATCCCAACTAATCTCCCCATACCAGCTGAGCTCCATTTCAGTGATTCCTTCAGATTCACACAGGTATTTTTCTCTTATGGGCTTCTGAGTGGGTTTCTTTTACTTATAACCAAAACAAAAATAAACAAAAACACTCAATAGAAAATCGGGAAAATATTTTCATCTAGGTTAACTCTTTCTGGAGCATTAAATGATAGCATATACAGGCAGAAATATCCACATTCCTTGCTAATATCCTGAGCAAAGCTACATACATTACCTGTCCCCCCCTCCCCCCAAAAGAATACTTACTTCCTGAGTCTCTCTCAGCACCTTCAATTTGACCTCTGCATCAAAATAATTATTATGAATGTGAAAAAAGCAAATGCCTCCTGACACCCGAGACTGTACTCAGCAAGCATGTCACAGCTTAGACCCCCTCTCTTTCTCCCTACACCTGGAACCTGTCGATCTCCTGCAGGTATGTTTTTTTGGCCCAAATCATCAGGGCACCATTTTGTTTAGCAATGAATGGACTTTTGGAAATCTCTCTCCTCTGGTTAGAGAGAAAAGATTTGCTATGCCACCTTACATATTAATATGTTATGCCACAATGGAGTGTAGCTATTATTAGAAGGGTGTGGGAAGTATTTCCCAAAGTGTTTTCCTTGGAAACCCAGCCCTATGAGATGTTATGTGACTGAAGGTTTCAAGGTCAAATACATTTGGGAAAGGTTTTGTTTCTCCTTCTTACAAAGTCATAATGCTCACAGACGAGTTCACAATCTCCTTTGCTGGCTCTTTGTATTGCCAATTACAGATTTCGAAATGTGAAGTGCCTCTGAGGTTGGCTCTGGGCTTTAGCTCCTTTCTGTATTCTCCTTAGGAGACCTCATCCACTTTCATGACTTAATCTTCCATCTGATACTTGTATGCTGGTGATTTTCCTACTTTAAACCTTGCTCCTAAACTCCAGATTCTGTTCTCTCCTCTCCTTTCTCTTTCTGTCTCTCTCTCTCTTCTCTCGATGTGTGCATGTGTGTGTGCGTGTGTGTGTGTGTGTGTGTGTGTGTGCGCGCGCACGCGCGTGCGTGTGTGTCTGTGTGTTTGTGTGTATTTCAAAAGCTGCCATGCCTAGGAAAAAAATAAACGATTTGTATTATCTTATATTTTACATTTTTAACATTTCTCTGTGTATAGTGACTTTTGGAACTTGCTGTATGTCTGTTTGATAACATCTCTTACATGTGTAAATATTTTGAACTTAACATGAATAAGGTAGCCTCTTGATTTCCTTCATCCTTGTAAGCTTATGTGTCCCTGGTCCATCCCAGGTCAGTCAATATTACTGCCATGTATTTAATTGCTCAAGATCCAAAGCTAGAAGTCATCACTGTCCTTCCTCTGGTCTCTGTTTTCAATAGTGATGCCCTCGGAAGTCCTGTTGTTCCACTCCTCAAGGGCCTTCTGAAGCCTTCCACATCTTTCTCTGCACTAACACTCCTAGATAATCTCATCTCATCTCTCAGATGACCCACTGTAAGAATCTTCTAACAGGATTCCATATGCAACCTTGGCCCATAAATCTCCTTCTCTGTACAATAATAATTTTCTAGCACAGGAGATTTTTCTTTTTCAAATGGTTAAGTCAGATCATGCTAAGGATCAAACCCCTTCAAATTGCTTTCCTTGATATCAATAATATTTACTTTTCCTGTGACCTGTGAATTCACATCTTGCTACTTAATAGTTTTCCCTTAAGTTACACACTGCTGGCCACTGTGGCTGCTTTTAGTTCCTCCACGCACCATGCCTTTTCTTATCAGGACTTTGAGCTCCCAGCTCCCTCTGCCTTCTGGGATTCTCCTTTTCCAGTTACTCGTTCTCATGGCACCCTTTAAGGTCGTCATGGTTCAGGGCACTATTTGAAATGATCTTGTTTGTCTGCTTACCTTCTTTGGTGAACCTCACCTACAAAGTGATTACACAAGGGGAGGGTAGGAATCTTATCTGCCCTGCTCATTCATCGCTGGAGTGCCCTCTCACATTAGAGGTGCTTAAAAAACAATTTCTGAACACAACAAAAGACTTTAGAAATTTTGCAGTGGGGAAAAGCTATGAAACAGTTTAACTCAACATTACTCAAATGGAATTGACCACAGAGTTCTGTGTCATTATAGAGAACCTTTATTTTTTTTTATTCTCAGGAGATATTTCCTAGAATACACTGTGGTTTGTCCTTTTTTAATATCAGCATTTAGAAGGACTCATATTTTTGAAACTGAGTGGTTCTTACATATTTCTTACAAGCCAGGATATTTTGATTAGGAGAGTTCTTGTTTTAAAAGTAAGTTCTTGTTTTTCTTTCTTTGAGATATATGTTCAAATATTGAGATAGTGGCACCAGATCATAGGGCTCAGAGATGGATGAGGTGTTGGTGGCTGTGGAGGAGTCCAGACAGGATATAGCAAAATTAAAGCATGTGGTTGACTAAGGGTAAATGAGCTCAGTGCCCAGTAAAGCTTTCCTGTTTCAAATGGAATTTTTAGAAACAGAAACCTGCAGTTGGAAACTGGGCTATTTTTATACTATGTATGTTTTCTGTAATTATTTCTTTTCTGTTTTCCCTCATGTTTAGTAAAACTGTTCTTGAAAATACCAGCCTGTCTTAGTTACTTCAAGTTTGCCAAAGGAAAATATCGTTATTCACATTGAAATTTGAAAAGGAGAACCACATGGCCTTAGGGGAGGGGAGAACAGGTTAAGCAGTAACATGGAGAATCTGGAAAAGTAGCCAAATTGGAAGTAAAAGTCAATGTCTCACACGACTTAGGTATTGCTACTTGTGTGCTATAAATGTGGGTACACATGTAGCTCGATTCTATGTTGTTTTTAACTCTTTTGGAAAGATATCCAAAGAGGTATCACTGGGTCAAACACAGTATTTATTTTCTGCCTTTCTCCACATTGCTTTCCACAGTGGACGCATCAATCCCACTAGCAGTGTAAAAGGATCCCTTTTCCCAGCAACCTCACCAGCAGCGGTTACTGTTTGACTTCTTGATATGTGCCAGTCTCACGGGGGGGTGAGATGATAGCTTAGTGATGTTTTTATTTGCATTTCTCTAACAGCTAAGGATGCTGAACACCTTTTCATGTATTTGTTGGCCATGTGAACGTGTTCATCTGTGAACTGCCTATTTGTTTCAGTGGTCTATTTTTTAATTAGGTCTTTGATTTTGAGGGATCTATTTTACCTCAGTTCCCTGTAGAGTCTAGTTATTAGACCCCTCTCTGAGATATAGGTGGTGAGGATTTTTCCCATTCTGTCAGTTTTCTCTTCACCATATTGATAGTTTCCTTCACTGAGCAGAAACATTTTAATTTATTCTGGGGACTATTTCTTTTGTTGATTTGTTGATTTGGGGGACTATTTCTTTTGTATCAGGTATATAACAGCACAATTAACAGCTAGACTATGTAAGATGTCGAAATACCCATCAATACAGCAACAAATATAAAAATTGTGGTAGATGTACACAGTGGAGTACTAATCTTCTATAAAGACTGATAAATTTAAGGCTTTTGTAGGTAAATGGATGCAACTTGAGGCCATCATGCTTAGCAAAATGAGTCAAACTCAGAAGGCAAAATATCACATGTTTTCTCTACTATGAGAAACCCAGAATACAGACATTTTATAGGACCAAATGGATGTCATAGTGGGATTTGGGGAGGGGGATGAGAGAGGAAGCAGGAAGGATAATGTCAACGTCAACATAGAAGGGTGGAGGGACTGTAATGTTATGATAATGATATATATGTGCACAAAACCCTCAAGCTCAATGCAACCTTTTTATATCATTCATATGTGTGTGTGTGTGTGTGTGTGTGTGTGTGTATGAAATAAAAGTCAAACCACAGAGTCAGAAGCAGTGGGCTAGCCTCTTCTGAACTGGAAACACTCTCAAGACTGATCTGATTCCCCTCTGGTCTGTTAGAACATTGGAGACTATTATGCTGAGTCTTAATTAGTCAAGATTATTTCTTTACAAAGTCACACACCTATATAACACTAAGCTCTAAAAAAGAGTTGGTAAAAAAACTGTCCAGTTGCATGAAAAGTCCTAGATGAAATTAGAAAGAGAATTTGAGAAAGTCCTAAGTGTTTTGAAATGTATACTAAGAATACAGTTTTAAGAATGTAACAAAGTGTTCTGAATTTAGACCTCAGTGTTTCTTAATCTGTGACTGTACTAAGACTGACAACTAGAACTGACAGGGGGAAAATTTGTTTTATTCTAAGAGAGATCACTGGGGGCAGCACTGCCATCACAAAAATGGTTAAAACCTGAAGGAAAAACATAGATACAGAGGTTCCCGATAAGGGGAAATGTATATTGTGTTTAGTAAGATAAGGGGTTTGCTCTGAGGCTGAAATTCTATGAGTTGTCTTTATTAGGTGAGATTTCATCTTGAAAGGTCAGGGTTCTGCAGGGTGAGAAAAAGAGAGGAAGGAGGAAGAGGAGGAAGAAAGAGAGAAAGAGGAAGAGGAGGAGGAAGATGTCTCAGAGGGAAGAAGAAAAAAGAGAGATTATAGGAATTGGCCCATATGATTATGAGGGCAGACAGACAAGCCCAAACTCTGCAGAGCTGATAAGCTGGTGGAGCCAGCTGCCGTGGAACCAGGGGGAACTGATATTCATATTGGAAGCTGTCACGCAGAAGCTTACTTAAAGAAACATCAGCATTTTGTTCTCTTCAGGCCTTTACTTAATTGAATAAGGCCCAATCACTTAATAAAATGTGATCTGCTGTAGTCAGTCAGATTTAAATGCTAACCTCATCCAAAAACAACTTCACAGGAGCAAATTTAATGTTTTACCAAGTACCTGGAAACCCCAAAGCTCAGTCAGTTGACATGTAAAACTAGCCTCTTACAGAGAAAAGGAAATTTATATTACTAGATTTCCACCCAGGAGGGCAATCTGGCTTCCAAAATAGGGTAGCAGGTACACTACATGGAGACAGAACATAGTCAGGCCTTGCACTAAGTGCAACCACTGGCTTATATGATAATGGTACTTAAGTTTTAAGTTCTTCTTTGCTTTGTAGAGTTTCCATTTGTTATCTTCAAGTTTTTGCATTCTGAGTTGAGTTGTGTCCCTCTATTAAAGACATATAAGAGTCCTAAGTCAATACCCCATCAGGGTAAGTGCAATCTAATATGGTTGATGTCCGTATAAGGGGAACAATTTGGACATAGAAACATACATAGAGGGAAGATGGTCTTAAGACTAGCAAGGAGAATACAGCCATCTACAAGTTAAGCAGAAAGGCCTGGAACAGATAGTTCTCTCACAGCCCTCAGAAGGAACAACCCTCCTGACACCTTGATTTCAGTTGTTCAGCCTCCAGAACCGTGAGCCAGCGACTTTTTGCTGTTTAAACCACTTACTCTGTGTTATGTTGGTATGAAAGATGTAGAAAACCACTACACTTGGTAGAGTCTACTATACATGATAGTCTGTTAACCATGTTTGGAAGAATGAAGAAAGAAGGGTATAAAACTCAGAAGGAAAGCAGCAACACCATGGAAGAAAGGTCATGAGATGGCAAAGACAATGAAGAAAAGGTCATGGGACAGCAAAGGCAACAGTGGAAGAGGCTAGAAGCCGGAGTGGCAAGAGTCTGCACCCAAGTGTTGAGGGTGATACTACTTCGCATACCAAAAAGTATGTTCTAAGTAAGCATTGTTATCTTTGTAACTGTCAACAATATGACACCACATACATGAAATGTACTGACTACCAACTGGAAAACCTACTGATAACAACCAGCTCATGCTGATCATTCCTGTGTTTCATCGGCTGCGAAGTATGAGCAGGGTTTATATTAACTTCGAGAATGTTAAAAATTAAAGGTTTATAGTAACATTGACAGTGTTCAAAAGTAAAGGGTACACATTAACTTTGACAGTGTTAAACATTAAAGGGATAATCTTGGCCTACATCTGCATCAATAATTGAGGCACATGCATCCTGACAAAGGAAGCATGGGATCAGCTGCAACAGCATGTTGCCTTGCAATATATTTAAAATAAAAGATTCAAAGCCACCGCAGACACGTGTTAGCTCACTGTGGCCTGAACTCCTTCTCGATGTGTTTGCAAGGTGACCGGATAGAGGATGTGCTAACTCATCAGCAGGCGCATTCATTGATGACTTCATAGCTGCATATGCTGCAGGAGGTGGGGCCTGGTTGGGGCAGGTCACTGGTGGGCACAGCCCGGAAGGGCATATTTTTGTTGCTAGTTCCTCCCCTCTGTGTCCTGGCTGCCACGGCATGAGCAGTTGCCTTCTGCCCATGTTCTTCCCCTTGCCCTTTCTGCCTTGGATCCAGCCAACTATAGAGCAAATCTTCTTGAAAGCCATGAACCAAAATAAACCTCTTTACCTGTAACTTGTGGGTGTAATGTATTTTGTTCCAGTGATAGAAAAGTGGGTAAGACACATTTCTATTGAAATGTTGCTATAAGTATGGATCGGGAGTACCAATGGTCATAACAGTTGAAAAAGGAAGAATAATTAGAAGAAAGGAATAGAAAAAAGGGAGGTGAGATCTTTTCTTATGCCAGATCCAAGTTCTAATCCATTTGAAATATCCATAATATGTGGTTTCAAGTAATACGGAGTATCTCTAACAAAGCCAAATCTCTAGAATATTTGACAAACACTGTGGCTAAATTACGAATCCAGAATAGAAAATTTATTAAATGGCAATCTCAAAAATCAATGCTTCTCTAGTGTTCTCAATTCATGGTTCACTTCTAAAATATCTGGAACAGCATCCCACCTCGGAAAAGGTAATAAATATTCCTCCAAAGTCCAGAAACTAGGTAAAAGAATCTGATAATGCTACTTTGATTTCATTAATACAGAGTAATACTGGTATGATAACAACATGTATTCTTTTATTCTAAGGATTTCCATTTTACAAGCTTGCTATGGGGCTGGCGAAATAGCTTAGTGGTTAGAGAGCCTGATTAGCAAGCTCAAGGACCAGCGTTCAATTCTTCAGCACCACATAAACTTGGTGTAGTGGTGCACTCCCGTAATCCCAGCTCTTGGGAGGCTGAGACAGGAGGAGTGCCGCGAGTTTGGGGCCTGCATGACCTACTGAGTGAGTTCAGGACCAGCATGGACTAGAGAGCAAGACCTGGTTTCATGAAGAAAAAAAAAGCTTGCTATTATTTGTATTATTTGTTTTCCTTGCCTAAGCCTTATTAATTATCATTTTCAGGGCTATGTGCATGACTTGAATTCTATTCAATATCAAATGATTTCCTACATATCTGAGTTTGAAATCTAATTCTTAATAGACAGAAATCACTCTCCCTTCAAAGAGTGAGACAGTAACAATATCCAGGCAGCCATAAGAAATAGTACTGTCCTTCTTCTTATTGGTGAATAACTGCTGGTGTTTCCAGCCACTGGTAAAGCTAGATAAGAAAATGGTAACAATAACTGGGACAGAGGATCAAGGTGAGGCTGAGTGTCCTTTTTATTACGGATATGTTTGTGTACATATGAGAAAATATTTGATCAGATTTTTTTTTCCTGGAATGGTCCATATATGACATCCACTACCATATTTATATTCCCAAATATTCTGTAAAACAGGGTTGATATCCACTGTACTTTGTGAAGCCATTGTGATGAAGTCCTAAGTGAAGTGAAAGGCCTGGGCATGGATCTGGGGAATAGGGAGTACTGGAACCAGTTCTGACATAATGTCTCTTGCTGGAGAGTCCCAAGACTTGCGGAGGGGCTGTTGCCAGTTCCAGCAAGACATGACAGTCTTGGATAGACTTAATACAAGTGGACATAATTATGCAGCCCTGCTCCACATCATTAGTGAGAGTAAACGTCTCTGCCAGAATTCTGCCAACACAGTTTCTAGCCAGACATCCATTAGTAAACACTGCAGTCTTAAAATACTGGTTGGCTTCTGTGACTGGGTTGTCTGCATACTGAAAACTAGGTCCAGATTTTTTAAAAAAAATACCATCATGAATAAGCATAGAAATGCTGTTCTTTCAAGGATAGTATTGGAAATTTAGGACACCCAGAGTAAAGGCAGGATTTTTTGTTTGTCTTTTGCTTTTTCTTAAGGATCTTACATGTCCTTAATTGGGAATATAAAAGTCTTTCTTGTTCTGTGGTAATGCCGGTAAAGAGGTATGTGGCTTCCTAGTTCTACCTCTTCTTTGCTCAGGACTGTTATTTTACTTTCTTCATAAAGAATAGCATAAATTAAAACATGGTCTTCAATCTGTTTGTTTGCTCTGTCCAAGTGTGGATTTCTAAGAAATTAAAGGACTTGGCTGAAATGCAAATTGTAAATAACTGTAGTGTTTGACACATTCTTTTAAAACACCAATTCTTTTAGTTAGTTAAAAAAATGCATGTTTTCTCTTCTGACTCTTGACACTCCTGTGAGGTGGAAAGGTTAGGCAGTGTAGGGAAGAAGGCTGAAACTTAGAGAGAATAAGAAACTTGGCCAAGGTCATAAGCAAATTAGCTTATTTCAAGAGCAGCCTGAAGGTCTGGGATAATGTTTTCTTAGTATTCTTTGTTGAAGAAGGAGAAACTGATGGTGGAGATCCAAATTCTGTAACCTGCACACAAACCCTATGATCTCATCTGGCTCTGAGCAGCCTTGCCTGGATACAAGCTTCTGAGTAATAGCTGCCTCTGTAAGTGAAGAGAAAGGCTGGAGCATGGATCTGGGAGCCTACAACAAAAAGTATTTAATTTAAAACGTTCTACTTGTCATATACAGGTAATAAGAAATCATAAGGTCATATCAGAAATACAATTAGATAAGATGTTTTTAGAAACAGTTTTTAAACAATTAACACTTGACATGGTTACAAACCTCACTGCCCTCCCAAATGGCCAGTGATAAGTCAGGGCGGAAAACTGCAGAGATTTGCTTAGAAGGCAGGACACTTTGGGTAGGCATTTGCAAATAATAAGACACTACACTAACTGTGCCTCCCTTGGAAAAACTCTGAGAATATTCACAACTTCCTTTCTCTTACCTTCATCTCAATAGCCCTTCTGAGACTTGCCCTAAGAAGAAATGTCACCCCATTTAACCTATGGAAAAGCTGAGAATTTCAAGATGGACAAATCTGATTCAAGGTCACCTTGGGAATCAGGGAAGGAGATCAATGCAAGAGCTCATTCCTCATTGATGATTTTCATGATAATGGTTACCACAAGTAAGTGACTTGCTTATAGTAGTCAAAGGAAAACATTTGGAGAATGAGGACATTTATGACATGCTTATCAAAGACGCAGGTGATTGAGAACTGCATGCTAACCTTATCTCTGTCCTTTACTAGCTATGAGACTTAGACAAGTTATTTAACATCCCTGGGCCTCAGTATCTTTATTGGAGAAAGAAACTTAAATCAAAATTTTCAATTTTTTAAATAAAAAGTTAATGTTTTAAAGAATTATTCATGGGGCTGGAGGAATGGCACAGCATTTAAAGAACTTGCCTTGCAAGCACAAGGCACTGAGTTCAATTCTCCAGCACCACATAAAGCCAGACGTGGTGGTGCATGTCTGTAATTCCAGTACTTGGGAGGCTGAGACAGCAGAAATGCAATGAGTCCAAGGCCAGCCTGGGCTTCACACAGAGTGAATTCAGGACTCGCCTGGGCTACAGAGTGAGACCCTGTCTCAGAAAGTAAGAAAGGAAGGAAGAAAGAAAGAAAGGAAGGAAGGAAGGAAGGAAGGAAGGAAGGAAGGAAGGAAATAAGCATTTATTCAAAGAAGATTTTAATGTTATAAATCTAATCCATCTCCTATCTATCTCCTACTTGGCTCCTTTTTACCTTTGCCTGGGCTCCATGGACACAGTCTAAAAACCCAAGTACTGAATAACCTAAATATTTCTTATGTGTTTAAATTCACTGTTTTTATGCCTGGAAGTAACTTGCTTTCTAATCTACTATTTGTACGCCCCGCATACCTTTTGGTGTAAAAGAGCCCTAGACTTGGAATCAGAGGAGCTGCTCTCCCATTCAATTAATTCCTCTTCATTGTGTTGCTTCATCTTTGCCAAGTCTCATCTCCTGATATGTATGAAATGGATGTGGTAACCCTTCTCAAATAAGACTGCATATAAACTGCAAAAGACTACATGGATAGGCAGTGTCCCTAGCATTATCTGTTAGTGCAGCAGTCTTCTCTGTGGGGAGATGGCTTTATCCTCAGAATGATTCAGAGTCATAATGTGAGCTAAGCACTCACTCGCGAGCTTACATAAAAGTAAGGCTCAACCTGTCACCCATGGGCCTGGTCTGTCCTGTAAGGAAAAGGCTAAGTCAGAATAAAATATTACGGGGTCTTAACATAGAAAATAATCAAACAAAGGAGGCATTATTCTTATATTTAAAGGAATTATCCCCATAAAGTGTCCTGGATAATAACAACACAGCTATATTGCCCCTCTGTACACAGTCAAGCTCCAATGATAGTTATGGAGTGCTTACTACCTTTGAGATGTTGGTTTTTACATGTATGATATCACTTAAAGTCAAAGAGACTACCTGTAATAATGTGAACTCTATTTTATACTGATGAATAACCTATAAAATAGAATAGTACAGCTGGAGCAACTTAGCTACTTGGCAAGACTCTATCTCAAAACCAGAATCAAAATATGGGATGGGGACATAGCTCAGTGTAAAGGCCCTGGATGCCATTCCCAGCACTATTAAAAAATAATCCTAAATAAAATAAAGTACCAGTTCTATTTTGCAGATTACAAAGGCTAACTAGTTTGCTGAGGTGAATTCAATTAATAAGTGGGAGAGACTGAATTTCTAATTTGAAACTCTGAAATAATTAGCTCTGCATCTCTTGGCTGGAAGAAATTATTTTTCTCACTCTGTAAGAGGACTGAAAGCCTCATTCCTCTTTATCGTTGCACTGCCTTAGTCAGACCTATCTTTCTATTTTTATTATTATTTTTATTTCTTCCATTCAAAAATGCCTCATTAATCTTCATAAAACTCAGAGGTGGCAAGCACCGATTAGTCATTAAGCCCCCACCACCCCAACCTGTCCTCCACAGCGTGGTTTCTACTCAAGGAGTCTCAGAGAATGAAGCCAAATCTCTTCCCCTGGGGAGGGAGCCAGTACAACTCATTCATCTCTGTCAGGAAGGTTTCCTTTCAGGCCTGTCCTCCTCTTCAGCTGTGAGTTTTACCCAATTCTTTCTCTCTCTGGGCTGCAGACTTCAGCTCTGCAGGTCACACGGTCCAGGCCTGCCTAGGCTCTTAGGAGTGATTTTGCTGAACTGCTGCTTTCCGTCACGTTATGGCCAGAGATGATGCTGTTTCCACTAGAAAGAAGTGGAGGTGAGTTGCAGGTAGATGCAGAGCAAGAGCGAAGAGGAAGCACAAGGCATTATATCTGCTTTGTCAGCACACCTTGGGCCCAATTTGGCTTGGATGTTTGTCTTAGGTTTTGTTCTGGTCGGGTAGCAGGCTGCCCAACCAGGCATGACTCCATGAGCAGGCTGTGCCCCAATACTGGTGCCGGGAATCACAGAAATGGGGAAATATGCCATTACACAGGAAGACATCATGGCACGGGGGGTAGGGGGTGGCACACCAGCTTTAGGATCTGAAAAGATCACATTTAAATGATTGCTCCATTTTTGCACAGCTACATGGCTTTGCAAGTTATTAAACTGCCTGCTCTTAAGCTTTCTACTTGTCAAACTGGGACATAATGCCCACCTTAAGAACTTCTGTGGAGATCTCAGACAGTGGCCTGGCACACCAAAGGCACTCAGTCTGTGGGAGCTAATCCTAAACCACTTGTCTTAACCACTTTCTCATATCCCCGTATTGGAGTTTCTAGGCAACCATAGTGCCCTCATCTCCTGTTCTCACTGTGCTGTGACTTGTCCTACTGTCTTCCCAGTGTCTAACTTCACCTGTAGCTTCAGGAATTCCATCCAGTTTCTTACTGCCTTTCATAAAACAGAACTTCGGTATCATTCTTCAGATCTGGATTAACATAAAATTTGGCTTTTCAATTTTCACTTTGCGGTGAACCTTACCATGTACATGCTGAAATACAGATAATAACCTATTTGTCCCTCATAGGCTATATACAAATGTTGACAATTTCTAGTTTGTATCATATGGATGGACACTGGCAACAGTCTTAATGTGAAAACAAAACCCAATTTGAAAAAGTATCTAATAAAACACTCTTTTCAAGTGAATGCATGTGACCATTCTCAGGCAAAAAGACAGTTTGTTCTTTGATGACTGAAACTATTCATTTAACAACTATTTATTGAGATTTTACAATGTACAAAAGACCTTGTAGGTGCTGGTTATACTGGTTAGCATGGCAGAGATGGGACTGTCGAAACAAATCCCTTCTCTCATGCAGCTTACACTGTAGTGAAAAACATAACAAATAAGTAAATACATAAATAAGGAAATAATTTGAGATCATGATTTCAAAAAAGAGAACAAAATTATTAAAGAGGGCAGTTTATTTTATATTTATTTTTACCTTAATTCAAAAACTAGTAGATACATATTGTGTGTCAGCTTTCTGTCACAGTACCAAAATATGTGAGATAAACAACTTAAACAAGAGAAAATACTGACCCTAGATCACGATTCCCAAGTTTTACCCCACGGTGCTTTGGCCCAGTTGCATTTCAGTCTGTGCTGAAGGCAGAACTTCATGGTGGAAGCATGTAGTAGGGGAAAGATGCTCACCTCATGGTGGCCAGGAAGCACAGAGGGAGTGCTTGCTCTTATAACAAATTCCCTCCCCAAATCCTTTAAGCTATAGGTCCACAATGGATTGATTTATTCGTGAAGTCAGAGTCCTTATGATCCAACGGCCTTCCAAAGGCTCTACCTCTGAACACTGTTGTATTGGGGACCACACTTTCAATATATGAGCTGTTGGAAGACATTCTAAAATCCAAACTACAACACACAGAAAATCAAAACTAATCCTCCACTCCAAAAAAGTCCAGTGAATAGAGAGAGAAGATGAAATCTTCTTAAGAAAGTGAGAACACAGCAGAGACCTGATTATGAAGAAGAGCTATGAGTTGGTCTGGGGGAAACTATATCAGGTAGAGGGAAGAGCAAGCCAAACACCCTAGGTGCAAGGGACTATGGGATACAAGAAAAGAATGAAATAAATGATGTGAATTGAACAAAAGAATGAGCACTAGATGAGATCAAATTGGTAGGCAAAGGCAAATAACAGGGTCTTACTGAATATCACCAAATTGTTTATGTTGCATTTACAATGAGAGGCCCTTTACAGGATGGGATTAAATGAAGGAGAGATATGGACTAATTTATGTATCTAAAAGATAATTATCTGCTGGATACAGGATCAAGGGACAACAGTGAAAACAGGAGTAGAGGGGAGGAAAAATAAAGTTAAAAAAAGACTAAGAGGGAAGAGGAAAAGAACTGATGAAGGACAAAAAGAGAAGTGGAAAAAGGAATTGCTAAGAGACACACATGCACAAAGAAACAGAGAAACAGCCAGTCAAAGAGCAAAGATAAGGCGAACGCAAAGCAGCAGACATGGTGGTGGGTGCTCGGGCCACCATTGCCCTCACACCCTGCAGGCTGCTGTGGGCTTTGGGCCTTGTTTCTTCACACTGCTATCTTTTGAAATGTGAAGTAACTATTCACTCACTGCCCACAGTCCTTTCCCTTCTCTTGACTTTCAGCCTTCTTTCCAAGGACCTGATACCGTCGTCACTCCTCATATGTGTAGATGGGTTCCAGGACTCTGATGGATACCAAAATCTACACGTCCTCAAGTCCGTTCTGTAAGATGATACAGCATTTTCAAGGGACCTTGTACTTCCTCCCATACACTCTATCTCTCAATTACTTCCAGTACTTACCTAAACGAAGTGTTACATTAATAGTTGATATACTATGTTGATACAGAATAATGACAGAAAAATGGTCTGTAAGCATTCAGTAGAAAATTTCTTTCTCAATATTTTTGATCCATGGATGTCTACATTTCCAAGGATATGCAACCCACGGGCATGGAACACTGCCTCTAGTCAAATGAACCCACCAAACAAAACTTTTCTGCAGTTTGTTCTGGTAGTGACTGGAATAATATTATCTTGAGGCTAAAAAGAATCAAGCCGGTTGTTAAACATCCAATAGGTCAGATCACACAGACCTGTCAAGACTAATAAAGCAGAGGTAGGTTTGAGTGCCTTCAAAGCTGGAACAATTTATACTCTCTAGGCTGCTTCCTCATGTGCAAGCTGCACTTAAAAATGATTGAAAACCATTTCCCCCAAATATCTCCCATGGATATTGTTTAGCTTTTCTAATACAAAATTCTTAGATGAATTTCTGGTGTATCCCATCTACATGAGGAATTAGATTTTCTGTTTTTTGATGTTACTTTACAGCAGGTGTATCCAAAGAATAGCCTGGCAGGTTTTTTGACCACCCCCCCCCCCACACACACACACCTTTTTTTTAAGTGAAGAGAAACTGAGTTGGGTCATTTATAAAATGTATAATGACATCTTTTAAAAAAATCAAAGGTAAGAAAAATGGGGGACTATACACTGGACATGCTTGCTGGAGCCAAGGCTCTCTGTCTACCAAACTTTTCTAATCTCATTGTTGAGGAATATTTCTTTGTTTTCAATCCTAGAAGGAGTCACCTGGACAGGCCTTAGGATCCATCATTTCGAGGTTCTGTTTCAGAACCTATAGCAGTGATACAACAACAAGATATAACTCAGGATATTGAAAGTGTGCAGACCACTTGTTCCTGCAGTATAATTTTTGTTGTGGTTCCTCATGATTCCTTGGCCCAAACGCCAGTCAATTCTGTGAATCCCTCATGTAAATGAGGAACTCTTTGTAAAGCAGCCTGTGTCAGTTAATTTTGTTGATTTGACTAGATTAGGGAACTCCTACAGAGATGATTAGGGGCTGGTGGAATAGCACAGCAATTAGGTGAGTCCCAGGCCATCCTGGGACACATGGTGAGTTCAGGCCCAGCCTGTATTATAGAGTGCGACCCTGTCACAATAAAACATGATTAGATTATGGGTATTCTATGTTCACAGCTGAGTATGCTGTTAGGAGGTGGAGCCAAGATGGAGGAGGTGGGACTTGGGCATACTTTAGGAGGATACATCTCTTACTGGTCATCTTCCCTGTGCTCTGCTTTCTGTCCTCTAAGGAGTAAGCAGATTTCTCTACTACATCCTTCTGCCATGATATTCTGCTTTACCTCAAATCCGTAGTAATGGGACCAGCCAATCATGCAGTGAAACTTCTGAAACCATGAGCCAAAAATAAACCTCTCCTCTCACAAGCTGCAAGTGTCAAGTATTTTGTCCCAGCAATGAAAAGCTGGCTAACACACAGCCTGACCTCAGGTCTACTGAAGCTAGGTTTTCATCAAATTAACATGAGGATGCTGGTTTCCTAAAGCTTTCTTATGAGATATTGCCTTAGTCACTTTCTCATTGCTATAACAGAATACCTAACATCTACAACTTAAGGGAGGAAAGATTTATTTTAGGTGATAGTTTCAGAAGGCCATGGTCCATTCACAGATGGGAAGCTGGAAATGATGGAATCATATGGCAGAGCCAGAGCCAGAGCTGGAGCCAGAGCTAGAGCCAGAACTCATTACAGCATGGCAGAAAAGAGCCACATCGAGGAGAAAGAGCTGAACCAGCACATATCACTCCAGTTCAAGCTCCAAGCACCTGCTCATTCCAGCCATGCCCTAACTCATAACAGTACACAGTATTAATATGTACATGAGGCTTTTGGGGGACAGTCCTGATCTAAACCATAACAGATACATGTGCTGGTTTCAATTCACTGGATTTGTAAACCAAAATGTAGAATAAAAAGGAATAGAAAGTAGAAATTCACAAGAAAGAATTCATTTTTTAATCTTATCAGTAATGAAGAAATGAGAATTTTTATAGGTATGACCACAGTTTTTTGTTTGGCTTTTATATTTGTATTTATTTTTTCTTTCTGGGTGATGTACAAATCTTTGAAATATTTGTATATTTACTCAGTATTTCATATACTAAGAAAAAATGCACATAGCAAATTAAAATATTTTTTCTTATGTAAGTAGGTCAAAAGTATGCCAGTAGATAATGATGTTTTTTTGTGGCACTGACCTTAGTGGTGACCTCTTCAAAAGTCTGAGCAAAAGAGCATGCTATCATTACTCTTTTTGTGGAACTTTCCCATTTATGATTTTCTCAATGTTCTATGAACTGTTTATATGCATTATTGAAAATTTTTTGTTAGAATTTCCTTTCTTTTAAGAATAGAGTTCTAAAAGCCAAATGTGGTAACTCTAGCTATGTAGGAGGCTGAAGGACAAGAATTGTGCGTGCAAGCCCAGCCTGGACAACATAGTACCAATCTGTCTCAAAAGCCTTCTTCATGAATCATAAGTCTTCAAGAAATGTGCCTAAATATCTGTGCACCTCTTAGGCTTCACAGTTATATTCCCCATGGTTTACCGCTACTAATTTCTTATGTATTAAAATTTGAGAGATAGTATAGGCTAGTGGATAGAAAGTAGCTTAAGAAACTGGACATAGAGTTTGAGTCCTGGTTCTGCAACAATCTAACTGCAATTATTGAACTTATTTGTTTGTCTTCTTCTAGTACATGGACAAGAATAGTATTCTATTGGCCGTTCTATACCTACCACCAAACACAAAGGACTACCCTAAAGTTTATATAATAAAGTCAAGCTTGAATTTATCCCAATTTTATGGAGCTCACAATCTTTCTAAATTTCATATTTTTCATTTGTCAACTTGTTATTCTTTAACATCATTTCCAGTTTTGACACTCAGTGATTATACAACATGTGTATTTAACAGAAGAGTTCCAACTTCCCTGAGCAATCTCTCTCCTCTGAGCCATTGAGAAATAGTATTGCATTTCTTGCTTTATTATAAGTGGCTTCTCTGTCTCTGAGTTATTCTTAGTGAAAATGGTTTCAAAGAGCCTGAAGTATCGCTGTATAATTAATGGCAAACACCTTGGAAAACTGCCCATTTGATATTTACTTTTATAGTTTCACACATGATTTTCAATTCTAGAAAGGCTGCTGAGATTTCATATGGCTTCTTAAAGGCATCTTCGATCTCAAGGATTTGGTACCTACCTGCTTAGATTGACTTGACTATGTTTTGACAAATTTGTTGGATAATGAAAATTCAGGATGACTCAGAGGATGGATAGATGGAAGGACCACTTGGTAATTTACATCATTAAAGAGGCCAGGACACCTGCCTATCTATGACCTATTAGGGCTTATCTTTATTCTTTTAAGAAAGGGAGAGTTTTACCTGAAGAAAGATGGAAACATAAGGGCTGGAATAATAACATTAACTACAGAAGGTTAGAACTGAAAAGGTCTGAGTTTTGTTGTGAGGCATCCCAATGGCCACATCTAGTGGATATAGCAGGGGAAGGAAAAGGCATTAGGTAGGATTCTGAATTCTTTGTAGTCCTTGAAAGAGGTCACTAAAAGATCTCTTAGATCAGCTTCTGACTTTTAATAAAGGATTTTCAGGAAAATAGAAGTCCTAAGTAGAACCAAAGGTATAGGTGGGGAAATGTGCAGTAATATAACACTTAAAAATTTTAAATTTAGAAAACAATAGTACATATGTGTCACTTTACAACAGATTGGTGAAGCAAGCAGTTCAGGTGTTATTAACCTCAATTTACAGTGAGGGAACTGACTCTGGGCCAGGCCAAGCGACAAGTACAAGGCCACAACTATTACAATCTAGACTAGAACCCAAGTCTTCTGACCTTGAGCCCAGTACTTTTTGTATTACAACACACTGCAGACTGAAGACATATGACATATAAATGTGTCAACATATCTTGGATATGTAAGTTGATAGTGGGTAGAAGATTCGCACACATTCTGGCATTCGAGGATATGATTTGGCAATTGTGTACATTTCTGTAAAGTCACTCCTTGCCGTCACTGTGCACAGTCTGAATCACACACATTGTTCCCACTGGGGAACATTTGAGCATACTCTTCCATGTGCTATTTTAGCAACATCAATTTGCTAATTGTGAAATTAAAATTGTCTTATTAGATCATAAGAAAGCCTGCTTTTTGGTTTTGTCAGTCTTTTGTTCCTGCGGTTAAAAACCTTTTGGCATTTATAAAAGTGTACTTAGCCAAAATGTTTAATGTGTAAGAATGCTTGAAGACAAATTTGGTCTTTGGTTATATATTTTTTCTTCCATCTTCATCTCTAACCTTTGAATCTGACCTATAATATTTCACTGATAATTGTTCATTAATGAAAGACAAATATCTTCTCAAGAGTAAAATAAAACTTAAAAATTATAGCCTTACAACACAGGACTCAGTAAATAATCACAAATCAGAACATTTTAGAGATTCAATTACAAAACTGAGAGAACATTTAAAAGTAGAGCAAAGCTTTCTGGTGGAACAGCTGTATGGCACTTTTCAATGTAATGAATAAACCAATCTGAAGTTTGGCATTTAAAATGACATCTTGCAAACTGGCCTTTCTTGGAAAATACCTAAGGCTCCTCAAAAGTATACAATTAATAAGTATGTAAAAAAACAGAGAAATGATTAATTTCATAGAACAAGATCCAGAATCTCTAATTAGGTCTTTTGGGAGAATATACACAAACAATTTAAGAAATTGCTGCTGTATTCATAAACTAGCATTAATTAACAGTTGCCTGGTGTTTGAGAAAGCTGTCTGGACATCTTTATCTTCTTTGGACCAGATGAAATTAGAACATTTAGAGTGAGGAGCAGAGAAAGGAGCTGGATATGATAGCCTATGCCTATAATTCCAGATTTCTGGGAGGCTGAGGCAGGACGATTGAGTTTGAGGGCAGCTTGGGCTAAACAGGGAGTTCAAAGCCAGCCTGGCCTACATAGCAAGACTCAAGTACAAAAACTCTTCCCAAGGGAAGAATATGTAAATGTCCTATTATATTCTTCTGTTTCTAGGGATTAAGTACAAATGAGAAAGAGAAAACCATAAAAATTGCATTAAATAAAATATAAATACATTTCCCTTTCACATAAATGGAATTTGGAAGTAAGCAACCTAGGGTTGAAATGACAGTTCCACAATCATCAAGGACACAAATTCTTCCTACTGCTACTTTGCCACCCTCAGTACACGGCTGTTGCCTAATGACCCAGAACCCCCACCCCTGCTTCAGTCTCAGTGAAAGCTCCATTTGGCCCACTAGGCATTGAGCCTAGTGCAGCAGGACTGGGATCCTTCTAGCAAAATTGATGGGGACAAACTGAAGAAAGCTACGCAAAACCCCTTAAAGCCAGGAAATCCCAAAGGACAATTTCACTATAATCTCACTGATTAGATTTTAGTCACATATCTACCTACCTATATACCTAAATATAAGGAAACTTTTCCCTCACTTCCTTTTTTTTGAGTGGCTACAAGCACAGCTAAAATCAAGGTCCCATTGCTAAGGAAGGTGGGAGTGGATTAAAATTGTATCTGACAGCCATTTTTTTTTACCAGTCTTTTGGGCTTATGGTGCATGAGTTTGCTTGAAATCTCCTCTTCCTGCCCCATTCTGAAATGAAGTGTAGATAAATAGTGATTGCAGTCCAGTGGAAGAGAAGTCAACTTGAGGGGTTAATTTTTTTCGCTTAAAAATGGCTGACAAATGCATCTTAAGATATTGTTCAATACTACACACAGGTTGCTTCTCATGGAACTACTGAGGAATGGAAACTCTCAAAATAAAACTCTATAGCATCACCACTGTATCCCAAAATGTATAAATCTAAATATAAATGTTACTGAAAATAACAGATGAGCCGAGTGGCCATGTTCCAATACGGCATGAACTTAGGTGCACCAATAGATTTTTTGAGAAATATCCTGCCCATGCCATTCAAATCTATACAGAAAAGCATCCCTAAACATTCTGTAATTTGTCATCTAACAAGCACCACGGGAATAATAGTTGAAGCCAAAAGAAAAGTGAATAAATTCAAGTTTTCAGAAAGATTCATTGGAAAGTCAAGGTCTATATGCTATGGTAAACAACATTAAGGCAAGAACAAAAGACAAACAAACATGTAACTGAAATAAAAAGTTGTTACTATCACATAAAAATTTGTTAAATGAAGTAGGAAAAACACTGTAGCTGTCTCAATGATTCCATTTTAGAGCATCAATTCATAAATATGTTCATTTCCATAGCATGATTGATGATGGCTCAAATGGATCATCATTGTTGGAGAAATTATTTATTGAGTATCTACTGTGTTCTACCATTGTATGAGGGGGAAATCCAACAGTCTCCGTGTTCAAGAAGTTCAGTTTGATCATTTTCTTCCTTACAGAAAACAGCACCATTGTACTCTGTGATCTCAGAACTTGGAATCTGTGATTGGCAGACACAGTTAGTCCACCAAGAACAAAGTGAAAAGATCTTAGGGTTAGGAGTCAAGAAAGCAGTTCTGCTACTGTCTGCTTTTAAGCAGCTACTTAACCTTGAATTTCAGTTTCTTCCTCTGAGAATGGAGAATGATGCCTACCTCACAGGGCTATTCGGAGGATTAAACGAAATAATGTAAATGCTGTCCTTGGCACATGAGGAAGGCATTCAAAAGATGATTATATTATTATAATTACTGTTAACTGTGCTATTTCCAAGAGTGGATTTGGTTTTACACAAAGCTGTGGCAAGTGTACATAACAGTACACATATAATGCTTGCTATAATTCATTTACTGTTCTTTATCTAGTAAGACAAGTGCTTTCAAGGCTTGCAATCAGTCTTCAAGGTAATTATCATTATTACCATCTCTGGTTTACATATGCAGAAGCCAATGCAAAAAATGGGTTGAGTAACTTGCCCAAAGTTAAACTAACTGGTAAGACTGAAATGTGAACTCAAGTACTATTCTCAAGAGACTACTCTCTGTTATCTTGTGTTACTACAAATAACTTCATTATTTAATCCACGAATCATGCACAAAAGTAGATAGAACTTTCTTTCAATGACTACTTTTTGTTGTAGGGGCACAGCTCTGCTACCCAAGTGAGGTTACACAGCATTTGGAGGCCCCACACATCATAACACAAACATACATTTACCAAAATAACACACAGATAACTGGCACTTGAGATCCAGCGTGTTTGCGAGCATCTGCTGTCATGCTTAAAGATACTCAGGACACAGGGAAAAATTTCTTTACATCTCCTGTTCTACGTCCTAAAATGAAAGTAAAACATGCCTAAATGCTGAGAAGTCTTGTGGGTTGTGTCACTGTCAAGCTGAGAGATGAACAGCAGCAATTCGGTAGGATTCGTTAGCAGAAGAACTGAGGTAGTAGAAAAGGCTAACTTTTTAATACTCTATCTCTCAGATGGCTTTAATGCAAAAGATTTTTCCATAACACAGCATCATTTTCTAGTACCTCAGCAACCATTTCCAGCTATTCTTCACAATCCAATCTGTGCTTCACAATTCATGAGTTAGTAGCTTATTGAACATGGTGGCTGAGGAATATTTTGAAGTACAAAACAATTTGTATTATGTCCAAATGTATGAATATGTAAGCTATAAATAACACATATGAAGTGTGGTAATAATACTTTTGTTACTGAATGGGCAATGAATGTGAGAAAGAGAATAGTTTTATTTCTATTAAAATATTTAATGTATGTAGATAAGCTTCAAAAATTTTTCAGTAATTTTGGCTTAAAATTCTGATATTCAATAATTATGCTTCTCCTTTTTAATTTCAAGAGAGATAATTCTGAATTTGCTGCAAAAATAATTTTCAAACAAAATAATGTTAATTTTCCAATGTTTCTACAGTTACTTTTTGGATCAAAGGATATATTGAACATTTGGTCTACATCATATTTTGCTTTTTAATCTTTTTCTGCACTGGGAATAAGTGCAGTTTAAGGCAGAAATATATTGAAGATAAAAAATATGAAGTGAAATTCAGGAAAGAAAAAGTTGATAATCTATCAAGACAGAGGGGTAGGATATACTTTTCTTTCTAAATGTATGACTTTCAAATATTGAGGCATAATATATAGAGGTCTTTGTGAATTGTCTGATTCACCACCGATATTAGAAATGGGCTGTTTAGGTAGAGATCATGCACATTTGCCAAAAGAAAGTTCTTTTTGGTCTAACTGGTATCTAACATGTATAAAATAATGTAATTAGAACAGTAGTCTCATAAACAAAGGCAAAAATTACAAGAGTTTCTCCTTATTTGCAGTTTTTTCTTATATTCCACAGTTCAAAATTATTGAGAAAAATTCTAGAAAGTGAGACAATAAACACACAGTTTTTTTATTACAGTACATTGTTATAATTGTTCTATTTTATGAGCAATTATTTGTTTATCTTTTACCAGGCCTAATTTTTTATTTAAACTTTATCATAGATATGCAATTCCAAAAGTCGCATCTCCAATACCCCTGTGCTAGGTACCAAGCATCAACATGTGAGCCATTTGGGGGACCTTTTAGATCCAAGCTATAACATAGTCCATGTGGAAAATCTTTACACTATGGTCTGAAATAAGGGATGGTTTCGAAATGAAATGACCTTTAGGATGAAAAAGAAAAGGTACATTAAAATGTTTCCATTAATTTGGTCAGCCAATAAATGTGTAATCATACCCACGTAGGTGACGTTGAAGGAAGGAGGTATGAAACAAATAAAAGATGTAGTTCTGCCAACAGGGACTTTACAATCTAATTGAAGAAGTAAGTGATGCATACTTGAAATAATTAGAGAATAAATATTAAAAGCACTGTGATCTGTTAGATCCAAAGAAGTGTTATGGAGGATCAAAGCAGAGCAAAACTAGTGTGATCATGGGTCATCCTACAGAGGCAACTTCACAAAGCAGCTCTGGAGTGGGACTAGTAACAAAAATTTTAGAAACGGAGTTAGGAAAGCCATATAGAACTAAGGAAATCACATGGGCGATAATCTATATTTAAAAACAAACACAATGGCATGTCTTTGTCTCATTCCTTCCACACAGAACTACTACAAATGATCTAGTGTTATCCAGTTTTATTTTCCTATGAATGAGGGAACTGCGACTTGGGGTGTATGTGTTTAATTTCATGCATACTGTGCACACTTGTGCACATGGTGGGCGCGGGGGAAAAGGGAGGAAATGTTATTAAATAGAACCTCTTTCCTCTACTTGATTTTGGAATCTGTTGACAGACATATCAGAGTCAGATAATTAGAGATTAAAATGGCAGCTTTATTAGAGTTGTAAGAAGTTAAATTGGAAGATATGGATTCAATATGTAACCCTATTTCTCTCCAAACTGGATAGACTAGTTCATATAAACATAGGTCTACTAGAGAACACCAGGCCTCTCTGGGCAAGTGTGATCCCTTCTTTCTCTCTCAGCAGACAGCAGACAGACACATAACTTCTGCAAGCAGATTCAATTAGGTGGTACACAGAGCTGGAGTTAGACTGAGGAAAGTGGGGTATCCAGGACATAAGATTCAAGGAGGGCCTTATTCTCAAGCATATGATGTATCTGAAAGTGAGGGCCTCCCTAAATTATTTTCTCTCAGTGCCTTCCTGGCATTATAGGAGGCTTATCTTTGGCCAAGAATGTCCATTTCTTTTTCTGTACTCAAGAATCAGGTAAATCCCTCCTCCTCTCCTAGAAAGGGTAGATCTGAGGGCAAAGGGAGGCCAAAGGTGCTCTTCCAGCAGGTGTCTCTGCATGTGGAAGGAGACAGGGCAATGGATATTTCCCTTAAAAGTGGTCATGTCAATGAAATTTCTTGCAAAGGCTGTACAGGGACACTCCTGATTCCTGTTCATGAAAAAGATATAATACAGCCAAACCTGAAGGTGGGTGTTTGTAGTTTCATCCACTTGGGAGACTAAGTCAGAGAGACGGCTCGGGCATAGGAATTCAACATCAGACTGGACAATACAACAAGATCTTATTTTTTAAAAAGGAAAGGAAAGGAAAAAGATGCCACTTGGAGTAATTCAACTCACTACAACACTCTTAATCAAATCTTTGTTATTACTATCACTATCATTATTATTATTATTATCCCTTTATGCTACCCTCTTATTTACTTTTTCATTGCTGTGACTCAATACCCGACATCCACAAATTTGGGAGAGGAAAGGTTTATTTTAGCTCACAGTTTCAGAAAATCAACATCCATTCAGGGGCGGCCCACAGCAAGGGAAGTACATGGCAGAGGCAGAGGTGGAGGCAGCTTCTCACAACATCACAAAGAGGAAGCCAAGTCAAGGTAAGCTGGGACTAATTGAGACTAGTCCTCAGGGAAGGAAGGAAGCAGCTTATTCATACTTCCAGGTCTCAACCCAGTGATCAGCCCCTCCTGCATCCAGGTGTGGAAGGTGTGGTAAACTCCCACTATATACCTATAATCCAATTTACACACCGACAATCCAAATTACATGCCAATAATCCACTCCTCGAGACCAGGCCCCAATCTCCCAACAGCACATGGTTCCATAGACAATCTATAACATTCAAATGCACGACACTTTTGGGGGACATTCCAGATCCAAACCACTATAGATACTTTTACTTAGCAAATTATATACAGACACATACTCATATACGTACACATACTTGTATAGGGTATAGTGGGCTCAATGGTAGCCTTCAAAAAGACGTGTCCATTCTTAGAATCTGTGAATGTGTCCTTTTGGAAAAGTCCTTTTAGATGTAATTAAATTAAGGATTGAAGCCTAAGGTTGTAATGCAGTGGCAGAATGCTTGTCTCACATGCTTGAGGACATAGCTTCAATCTCCAGTACCACAAAAATGTTTTTAAAATGAAGAGTAAGGATCTGGACATGAGACAATTTCTGATTATTAAGGTGGGGAAGGCTATTTGACAAAGGAAGCAGAAAATGGAGTTATGCAGCCAAAGCCAAAGTCTCTTCTTGGAGACATAAGAAGCTGGAAGAGGCAAGGAAAGATTTTCTTCTAAAGACTTTAGAGTGAGTATGGTCCTGTCAGCAACTTGGCTTTGGACTCTGGAACTATGATAAAATAAAGTTTCATTGATGTAAGCCACCAAATTTGTAGTAATTTGTTACAGAAGCACATGGAAAAAAACCCCTAATACATAGAGCATCTATCTATCTACCTATCTATCTATCTATCTATCTATCTATCTATCTATCTATCTGTATTGATAACCTATTATCCCAAAACTCAGTGCCTTAAAACAGCACAATAATGCATTGTTTCTGCAGACCAGGAATTGGGGAACTGCTTAGCTGGGTGGTTCTGGCTCAGTTTCTCATGAGGCTGCAATCAAGATGTTGGTCTAGGCTTCTGAAAGCTTGACTGTGGTACTAGAAGATCTGCTTCCAAGACATCTCACTCACAAGGCTGGCAAGTTAGTGCAGGCTGTTGGCAGGAGGCCTGCATTCTTTGGACCTTTCCAAAGGCTGTTTGACTATTCCCATAAGATGATGGCTGATTTCTGCCAGAGTGAACAAGCCAAGAAAGAGAAAAGTGGAAGCTGATATATCTTTCATGACCCTAGCCTTAGAAATTGCACACCATCGATTCCTCAATACTCTAATGGTGGCATAGGTCGCTCCTCCACCTACAACGGTATAAATCCTGGGAGATGGAGATCACGGAGGGCCACCCTAGAGGCTGCCCAGCACAGGTATCAACCTTTTAAAGATATTTCCGGAGGCACAATATTTTCTATATAGTCACCTAAACCATCTACATGGGGAGCTATAACATTAAAGTAGATAAAATACTCTTTGGAATAATGAATTAATATTAATACAAGTTAATCAGATACTCAATTCTGTTCACTCTCATACTTTAGGTTGAACCATATGAGCATATGCTACTGTGTTTGGTAAAAAAAAATTATCTACTATCAGCAATTTTATGTTCTCAACCTACTACTTAAATAGGTGGAAGCATGATCTTAGAGATCTTAAATATTTAGGAAGCTGTACATTTAAAGTACTTTCTTTCAACAGGTTAGTTAACCAGGATTATAAATAAACCTGACAAATACTATTCTTCAAACCTTCTGGCTATCTGACTTGTTACTATATCTTTGATACACCTGTAAAATTTTGAGTTCATGAGCCAAAGGGTATGCAGAAGTTCTAAGAGGGTAATGTGTCCCTGTACTTGATGAAAGCAAGCCTTTAAGATCTCCAGGACCAACTTCCACCTGTAAGTGTAAGACTTAGGCCAGATGACATCTAAGTAGTCATTCCGAGCTGGAAAAATTTTAGTATGCTGTATATGAACCACTACCAGTTCCTTTATCAAACTCACTATAAAAGCAAATAAATAAATAACTATCAAGGTCTTTAAAAATTTGCAAATCTAATTGAGGTCTGGAAAATGCTTTCAACTAAATATGTTTAACTTATGAACATATGGGGTTTGGGGCTTGGGGTAAATGATTGGTTAAAAAGCTTGCCTAGCAAGCATACGGCCCTATATTTGATTCCCCAATACCACATTACCTGGGCATGGTGACACATACCTGTAATTCCAGCACTTGCAAGGCAGAGGCAGGAGGATTGTTGTGTCTGAGACCAGCCAGAGGGGCTACACAGTGAGTTCAGGACTAGTCTGAACTACCGAAGAGCAAGAGCAAGACCTTGTCTCAAAAAAGTGTGTGTGTGTGTGTGTGTGTGTGTGTGTGTGTGTGTGTGTTATTATTAGCAGTTAAACTCAGGGTGCCCAATGTCTATTAGTACTCCAGACCATCTCCCTTCCTGTTTTGTTCTCTCGAAAGCATAGACTGACCTTCTGTAAATCAATTTAATTAATGTGGCTTGCTGTATTTGACAGCATTTTTTGGGTTCACATATTTTTTCTTGTGCCAAGTCCTGCATTTTTCATTTCCCACAGAATCAGGACAAATTGTACATCCCCTGCTGTGTCCAGTGCAGATCTGGCTAAATGTCAACTATGTTAATTGGTACAGAGAAAACAGCAGTCCTATTTTTATCTGATTAAAAATCCCCACAAACATTCTCTTCTAAAGTAAAGCTACAACAGTACAAAGTGATTTAATTATAATATACATATGTGTTCCTCTTGCCTTTACTGTAGCATGTAAAAACATTATTGTTTCCTGGAGTCTTCTGGCATCTGAAATTATAGTCCTATTTTTGGAGGTTTAGAATTTGGTACTTGAATCTTTCTCTGGATAGCCAATCAGAATAAAGTATCTTTGTTTTAGAGTGATACAGTCAAGCAAATGATTTAATGAGCAACCTATAGCACCTTAGTTAAAAGGTAGTTTGAAATATTTTATTCTGCTGTTAAAAGAGCAACATTTTAAAAAATTGTCCCAGAACGAGATTATGTAATATAATTGCTTTAGTTAATTGGGGTGTGGGAGGTGTAGGTGTGAGTAAAGAGTAAAAGGTAACGAACTTTGATAAATTTATATGAGCAATAACAAGGTACTTGGAAAAAAATTCATCAGTGACTGCATCTCCACAAGCTGGTTCAAAAGTATATGTTGCTTCACCAGTGGTGAAGTTCTCCAGGACTGTCTTTAGCTGGCTCCCATGTTACCTTTGTATGTTCCATGATTTCACCAACTTTTGTACATGCATATCGTTTGGGTTTATATTTCAAGCTTACTGATAGCCACATTTATAACTTTGGTATCTCAGCTCCCTTTGAGTGTCTCGTGAACAACTTACAACCAGTTTTTCTAGGACTTCTGACTTCAATTCCAGCATAAAAGTGGCTTAAAACTTACCATTTCAACAGAGTGTGGTGATATATCCCTATAATCCCAGCATTGTGGGACAGTGAGGTAGGAAGATGAACATTTCTAGCACAGTCTGGACAATTTAGTGACTTAGCAAGACCCTGTCTCAAAAATAAGAGTTAAAAATACTAGAGACAAAGCTTGATGTGAAGGATCTGGTTCAATCTCCAGTATCTGCCCCCCTCCCAAAAAAGTCACCACTTCACCACTTCATCATAAGAAGTAAAAAACTGAGCGAACAGAAAAACAAACAAACCAGTGTTCAGATCAGTCACCCGGCAAACCTCTGCCCCAAAACTGAAGAGACAGAGACAGAGAATCACAACTTGCCAGAGCAAAAACCCAGAATCAGAAACATCTACAAGGATGAAAAATGGGTAGAAGAGAGGTATAGTTGGCCTAGTAGAATACAATGTTCTATAGTATTTCAAAATAGCTAGTAAAACAGAAAATTCAATGTCAATTTTTAATTTTTTCCCCAACACAAATAAATGATATCTGTCTGAAGTGTGAGTACATCGGTTTCCCTGATCTGATGGTCATACATTCTATTCATGTACTAAGATGTCACACTATGAGCTGGAGGGATTCCACAGGGTTAAAGCAGTTGTTTGGCAAGCACAAGACCCTGAGTTTGATTCCCCAGCATCACATCAGCTGGGTCTGGTGGCACATGCCTGTCATCCTCACAATCAAGGGGGATGAGGCAGAAAGACTGCTGTGATTTTGAGGCCAGCCTGGGTGCTACACAGGGATCTCAGGACCAGCCTGGAGAATAGAGCAAGGCTTTGTCATCAAAAGAAAGTAAAATAAAACGTCATGCTGTATACTACAAATATTTTAATATTTATAAAGACACAATTATTATGTCAGTTAAAATCAAAATACTTATTTTTTAAAAAATGTCTACAGAAACCAGCACAACGCAGGAAAACACAGACTGTATGCTGTAGTTGAATACAAGTTGTCTCCTCAAAACTACTGTCAATGCTGCATTCCTCCATGCACCAGTATGAGAAGGAAAGGCCTACTAAGCAATGTCTGGGTCAAGGGAAAGCTGGTAGGAACTTTCTCATGTGCATTCTCTCAGGACTGGACCAGTTGCCTTGTGAGTGGGTCCCAGCACTTGGGAGGCTGAGGCAGGAGGATTGCCCTGAGTCCAAGGCCAGCTTGGGCTACATAGTGAGTTCAGGACCAGCCTGGACTGCAGAGTGAGACTCTGTCTCAAAAAAAAAAAAAAAAAGGCTTTTTCCAAAAGAAACTATTTATCTGAGCAACGTGTTTTCCAAAATCAACAACTGATTCTTCAGTTCTCCAAACACTAGTGGCTGTTCAAAAATCCAATTCAATTTTGATACCAACTACCTGAGGTGTCAGACTCTATAGGATTAAGGACTCAGTCCAATGAGACTTCCCCGATTCACCAGGCAAGCCACTCATCCTTTTGATTAATCTGACTGATTGGAATCTAAAGTTTGTAAGACTCCTTCCTCAGGTTAAAAAATTTCCTAGAAAGGCTCACAACTCAGGAATGTACTTTGCTTATATTCACTTATTTGCAGTGATGTATACAATTTATCAACTAGATTAAACAATAATTGAAGCAACAACTGAGTATATCTCCAAATTAATTTCAGATACTAAACAAAGGTCTGGAAGGATTCTGAGTTCAGAAGTTTCTAATCCCCTGGAGTTAGGATACCCTACCCTCTCAGTATATGGTGACCACCAATTTGAAAGCCCACTGAGAATCACTGTTTCTGTGTTCACAGAGCTCAACCTCCAGGTTCCCAATCTCTTCCCAAAGGATGATGGGTGAAGCTGAAAGTTCCAACCCTTTAATGATTTGGTCTTTCCTGTGACAAGCCCTTTCCTGAGGTCGTTTAAGGACCCCATCCTAAGTCACCTAATTAGCATAAATCATGAGTGATTACTGATTAGGGCTCAGATATTCTTTTCAGGAAATTTCAAGGATTTTAAGAGCTTTGTGTCAGAAGATGTGGACAAAGGCATACACACACACACATACACACTCATACAATGTCTTATTTTTTTTTTTTTTTTTGAGACAGAGTCTTGATGTAGCCCAGCCTGGTTCTGAATTTACTGTGCAGTCCAGGCTAACTCTGGACTCAGGGCAATCCTTCTGCCTCAGCCTCTGAGCCCTGGGACTAGAGGCTTGTGCCATCACGCCCAGCTTATGTAGTACTGGGGAATCAAATTCAGGGCATTGTGCTTGCTGGGCAACTGCTTTACCCACTGTGCCATTCCTCCAGCCTCTAATATATTCCTATGTTATACCATAGGGGCCTGACAGCGGGGATTTCATCAGAGCCTATCTGGAATAAGGGATATATCCAACTCGTGCTGCCTCTGCTTCCCTGCCACACTTAAGATAGGAAAAAAACTAAGAAGTACTAGAGAATTTCACATTCCAGGGACAAAGGCTCACCAGAAGAATGAAATCTAATCTAGTATAGAAAGCTCTACACTCCTCAAACCTTACCACCTCACTGTTAAACATCTATTTGCCACAATTTCTTTTCTTTAGATCATCCTGTCTGGATTTCTATGAATCAGTAGTATACAAAGCGTACTGAAAAGGAAAAATCACAGTTTGAAGAAATTGAAGCATTGGAAACAGAGTCACATATGGCAGGGATTTTGAAATTATCAGGTCATGAATTAAAATGATGATCAATGTGCTATGGGCTTTCATAAAAAAGAAAATATTCAAGGACAGATGAAAAATATCAGCAGAGGGACAGAAATCCTAAGAAAGAATAAGAAAAAAAAATCTGGATAAAAACACTGTAACAGAAATGAAGATTGCCCTCAACGAATGGATTTTTAGGGCAGTGAAACCATCCTGTATCATGTAATAGTAGATATACATCAGCGTGTATTTGTCAAACCCCATAAAATATCAAGAGTGGACCTAACACAAACTATGAATTTTGGGTGATTAATGGCATATCAGCAATATGTTACTATTGATGGAGACAACTGTACCACACCAGCGTGTGATGACCATAGCAGGGGGAGGCTGTGTACATGCAGGAACAGGAAGTACATGGGATGAGTTTGTATTCTGCACTCAACTTTGTTGTGAGGCTAAAACTGTTTTTAAAAAACAAAGTTTATTACTTAAACAGGTATGTCCACCTGGGATTTGTATTCTCTCCATCTTCCCAAATTCCTCTGCCTATGTAATTCTCTTTCAGTGAACATCATGAGACATGTGGGTCTGTCAGTTTAGAAATCCAGGAGTCAACTTTATTTGCCATTTCTTTATAAGTCCCATGTACACTGCTACCTACCCCTAGCATCTGCATCTTTCTTTCCATCTTTAATAGCCCTTGTTATAATGCCCTTTACCTATTGACTAGCTTTCTTTTGATCTTACCCTTGGGCTAAATGTTATGAATAACTATTATTACAAATTTTTTATTTTGTAAACTTCTATCAGTTGTGAATATGGCCTAAAGCAGACCATAAACTATCATTCTTACCTGTTCAGAACTTTCCTAGGGCTTTATTTATTTATTTATTTATTTTTTTGAGTTTTAGTGATCAGACCCAGGGCCTTGTACCTTGCACATTCTAGGCAAATATTCTACCACTGCTACAACCCCAGTTCTTTTCTCAATAGTTTAATCTAACAGTAAAAGTTAAATTACATTAAAAACAAAAGCTTTACACAGGTAGAGGAATAGGAAAAGAGATGAAATAGTTTCTGCTCCAAGGTGACATTTAATAAATGAGGTGAATTTTAAAATCCAAAATAAAAAGTACTGCAAGATCAGTTATTCCTTCCTGCTATTATAGTACTTAGGATCTTTTCAATGCTTCTTTGCTGCCTTCAAAGCAATAGCTATAATGTTTATTGTGTCATATAAGATACTTCATGACCTGGCTTCCACCTTCCTTCCAACTCTGTCTGCTGCTAAATTCATTCAAACTTTGGTCCAATCCAAAGGCCCAGGAGCCATCCTTGTGTAATCTCTTAACTTGAGCCACTGTTCGCAGATTCTTTTCTCCATCATTCTCTCCTCCAGAAATTTATGTTGGTTCCATATTCAATATTTTTCTAAATTTATGTACATCTTTTGATTTTTCACATCTTCTACCTTAACTGAAATTACTACCTTTGCTTTTCTGGTCTACAGCTATTCCTTTCCAACCAGTTTCCCTCCTCCTGCCTTTTGATTTACATTCCATTTTCTACAAAGCTGCAAGAACATACTTATAAGAAATTGAGACCAAGTTATTCCTCTGTTGAAACACAAGTAACCTCTTATCTAAATCAGAATAAAATTCAATACCTACCAAAGCTTCATATAGTAGTTTCCTATTTTTGCTGTAACAAATTGTCACAAATGTAGTCACTTAACAGAAATGTATTCCATTCATTTTAGACTTCTGACCTAAAAGAAGTAGCTTCTGGTGTTAAAAGTCTAAAATTCGTCTAATGGAGCTAAAACATGGTATCAACAGACTGATTCTTCTGAACAACATTCCAAAGAAGAATGTTGTTCTTTGCATCTTCCAGCTTCTAGAAGTGGCTGCCTTTCCTTGGCTTATGGCCATATCACTCCTATCTCTACTGCATGACCTTATCCTCTTTCTCACCGTCTTATTCTTGTAAGGACTTCACGATATCATCAATTCCACTCAGACAATTCAGGATAATCTCCCCAATCTTTAATCACACCAGCAACATCCTTTTTACATGTAAAAAGAAAGTTCACAGAGTTTCTAGGGCTTAGGTCATGAAAGGCTTTGAAAGGGCCTTATCATGCTACATTTCATACAAAATATGAGAACCTTTTAGATCACAAAAATCTGGCTTTATTAAAGTTTCTGATAAGGAAGAAACATTACTGTAAGCAACTCTTAAAACTGCTGTAAAATATGCTGCTTAGAGGCAGATACTTACAGTATTTAAAAAAGAGTCGGTGTTAGTCACAGGTCAGCTTCATGATGGATATTAATGGCCTGGGCAGGGATCAGTAAGAATTTGTAAACTACTGTTAATACATGAGTTCACACAGAGTTACAGATAAATAAGTCTACCTAAGACCTATGTGATAGTCTATACAACTGAAAAAACTAGTGTTAAAATAAGACCTTCAATACTTTACATTGCATGTCATGGAATGATACTATTAATCCATTCTGCAAATTATTAGTGCTCGCTTCATTTTTCTGTGCCCCTCCTTTTGGTCAATATTTGGTCCATGTGGGAGACATAGCATTATTTTCTAAGACAGGGTCAATCTGTATCTATATTTGATATTTAGTAAGTCACAATTATACACTAGGCTTTTCATGGCAATCATTATGACCTTTCTACATGTCTAGCCTTCTTATTCTTTATGTTGATGATCATTTGTAAATCATCCAGTGTAACAATGTCTGTGCAGCAACAGTTAAGACTCTGAAGATCATATATTTGACAACTGCAATGCAGAGAGAAACTATGACAAAATCTACCAGAATGTATAATGCATTCCTATGCCACACTCCTAGATTTTTCAAAACCACACAATAAAAGTATGTGCCATATCTATTTGAATCTTCTATATAGAATAAAAGATTTTTCCCTTTAAATTTGGGTAAACTTTGTTCAACTTTACTAGGGCATAGTAAATTAGTCCCTTCTCTGCTAATTGCCAAAGGACATGGGTCTTGAGGATACTCTGAGCAGGATAGGAATATCCACTAGCAATTAAGGACATTAATTAATTAAGGGCATAAAATAGCCAAGAGAATAAAAACACAAAATTGGGAAGTATGTGACCATCACTAAGGTCGGTGCTATGGTTTGGATCTAGAGGGTCCCCCAGAAGCCTCATGTATTTGGAACTATGAGCTGTTGAAAAGTGGGGCAGATGCTTGGGGGTTCAATATGAAAGGTTTGGGTCAAGTTGTTGAAGTTGGGGTTGCAGAGGGCAGAGCTTTGGGTTTGTGTGACTGACTTGTAGGCCAGGAAGAGAGGGGCACCCACCTTCGGTGTGGGGAGCTCAACTAGCAGCTTAAGAAAGGAAGGAAGAAGAAATGTTGTTGCAGCTTCTTCCTGGAAGGCTCTGGTTTTGCCTGAGTCTCCAGACATCACCTCCCTCCTGTTTCACTTGGCTTCTGTCTGCGATGCTGTGATTGGCTCTCCAGCCTCTGCTATGTGCTTCCACTGTGGCCGACTGCCTATGAATGGATTGTGTGAGACCTTCTGAAACTGTGAGCTAAGAAAATCTTTTCTCCCTTAAATTGGTGATGTTGGGTATTTCGTCCCAGAAATGACATCTGGTTTCTGTGGTCCTGAGTGGAAAGAGCCTACCTAATTCGTAGTCATTAGCTTGATAAGCCAGCTGTCTAACGTCACAAGACATCTACCATATCATGCAGAGTTCTCAACATGCCTTAGATATGATTGTATCTTCATGATATGACTATATTTCTGAGATAACCTCCTAAGCCTCTTTCTTCCTCATTCTTTCTGTAGCTACGTTGTCGTTTTTGTGGTTCTGTGAACAAGTTAATCTTGTTCATGTTGAAGAGTCATTGTACTTGCTGTTTCCTCCACGTGAAATGATCTTTGCATTGCTGACTCCCACTATCCACTCCAGCCAAACGTCAACTCCTCAGAAAGGCTTTTCCCTATCACAGTGTACATTCCTCTTCCCCTACCATTCTTGAGTCTTTTACCTTGCTTATTTTTCTTTGTAGCACTGTTCATTATTTGTATTTATTTCATATTTATTTCTTGTTAAATGTCCCGCTTGGAAATGAATGTCATAAAAGCAGGAAACTTCTGTTTTAATCTCTGTTATGGTTTTAGAGTCTGGAACTCTATCAAGCATTTGTAGTTGCTCATAACTCTAATACTTGCAGAGGTGAATGAATAAAAACCATATACACATTATGCTTCAGCCATATACAATTATTTTAAATTCTCAAATGGCATATTCTTGTGAATGTGAGTTCCTTCTCCTTACAACTTTTCCCTGACTTCCTCAGAATTCCTGATAATCCTTCAATACTCAGCTTCAATATGGGTATGGCAGCATATACTTGTAATCTACATGCTCTGGAGGCTGTGGCAAGACAATCACTTGGGTTTAGGAGTTAAAGACTACTCTGGACAACACAGCAAGAACCTGACTCAAAAAACAAAACAAGACTGCTTAAGTGTCTATAGTTTGTCAATCTTCATCGACTTATCCAAGCAGAATCTAGTGTCACTTTTTTCTGTTATCATAATGGATGTAAATTTTTCTATTGTAGTACTTAATAAATTGTGCTGCTTTAACTCATCTCCATATCCTGAGAATCTAACAGAGTGTTTTGCCCTTAGTAAATTTTAAGTAAATGTTCATTGATTCATCTTATTTATTGACATCTATGTGTGAAGCACTGCAGTAGTTTTTAATAAACATTTTAAAAAATCCTAACAGGAAATCTATAAGACACATAATATTGTCCCTACGTTACAGTTGAAGAAACTGAATAGCTTCCCAGAGTTTTGAATCTGAATTAAGATCTAAGTGTGTCTGACTCTAAATCCAGCACTTCTCCCATTGTCTCAAAGGAATTAATTTCCTTAACTTTACTGATACCTGTTGGTCAAGATATCCTAATCTCAACATTAGAATTAAACTGCTGACGTTACTTTAGCTCAGTGCTGCATGATTGAAACAATTTTTACTTGATTCAGCTTCTTAGATCACAGAGGTGAATGAACCTCACTATCCTGGCCTCTCACACTATCTATCTATCTATCTATCTATCTATCTATCTATCTAATTTTTTTTTTGAGACAGGGTCTTACTCTGTAGTCTATGCTGATTGTGAACTCAGTACATAGCCCAAGTTGGCTTCAAACCCACAGCAATTCTGCTTCACCTTTCTGACTGCTGGGATTACAGGTGTGTGCCACCATGCCCAGCTTATATGGTGCTGGGGAATTGAATCCAGGACCTTGTCATTGCTAGGCAAGTGCTTTAACCACTGAGATACACCCCCAGCCTCATGCATCCTATTTTGATTTTGCCTGATAATTAGATTTGTGATGATTTGGGGTCAAGATTTGGTTAAAATTTTATTTAAGCAGAGGGTTATATTTCACAACCAGTCAACACATCATTTCCAAATACCTTTACTATAAGTCTGAATATATTGTAAGTCATATTGAAATCATAAAATTCAAATACCTGAAAGAAAGTGTGGAAGGAGTTAAAGGTAACGTGAGTCCCATATACATGAGACAAGCAGGAAGTTGTCCTGACTGTTGTCTTTAAAGCCATGCTAGATAAAGTAGTGTGTATTAAAGTCCATATGGTGTTTGTAGAGAATCTTTAGAAGTACCTGAAAGAGTTTCATGAGGAACTAAGCAGTTCCAGCCCAGGCAGGCTGAGGTCTAACCCCAGTTCTCCTAGCAAAAAAAAACTGAGCAATTGTAAGTGGGTTACTTAACCCTTCCTACACAATTTCATCAGTAAAACGAAGAGAAAAGAAGTGTATTAGGCAGGATAACAAATTACTGTAATTTAGAACATCAAATTTTCAGAGGCATAACTTAATAAAGTAAATAAAATCTATGGCTGGTATTCTTGGTCATGCAACTCTCCTGGGCAGCACTGTTCTAAGGATTCATTTGTGATTCCAGGTTTCTTCCATTTTGTGATTTCAACCCCAAGTAGATTCTCTGAAGTTCTTATTCAGCTGGTCATTAGGAAAAAAGAGAATGTGGAACCCGTGTACAGTGTTTTCAAGGGTTTCTGGGCCAATCCTCTTTCTTTGTTTTCACTATTTTTTTCTTTTCTTTTTTCTTTTATTCCTTTTTCTTTTTCTTTTCTTCTTCTTCTTCTTCTTTTTTTTTTTTTTTGAGAAAGGGTCTCACTCTGTGATCCAGGCTGGTCCTGAACTCACTTCAGAGCCCAGGTTGGCCTTGGACTCATGGCAATCCTCCTGTCTCAGCCTCCCAAGTGCTCGGATTACAGGCGTGTGCCACCATGCCCAGCTTATGTGGTGTTGGGAGAATTGAACTAGGGTACTTAGCGCTTGCTAGGCAAGGGTGTGTCACCATGCCCAGCTTATGTGGTGCTGGAGAATCGAACTAGGGTACTTAGCACTTGCTAGGCAAGCACTTTAACCACTGAGCCATTCCTCCAGCCTTGTTTTCATTATTTTTATCCACATTCTTTGGACAGAAATCAGCGATGCTACCTCCAACTATCCATAGACTGGCTGATAAACACAGTCTAACTGCATGTTCAAGGGGAAAAGGAAACATATTTCAGAGAACATAAGCTGTCTCTGCTACTTAAGGTCAGGAAGCAGTTTTAGAGTGAAAGCGATACTGCATGTAAAGTGCTGAACACAGGGTTAAGTAGTCACAAAGAGACTTGATATTGTTATAATTATCATTATCACAACATGTAGCTGAGAGTGAAAATAAGTTTCCCATGGTTGGAAATGGAGTACTTGCTGGGGTTCTAGCAAGAGAATTCAGCTGTAGAGGAAAACCCTTAATTTTTTGTAAGTAAATATAAAGTTACCTTTTACTGATTTGGCCACATTTACTAAGTATAAACATAGAAAGGTGAAGTGGGGAAAGGCTACCAGGTGTTCATATCAGCTCAGTTAACAGAACCTCAAGAATATAAATTAGATAACAGTGAAAGGCTAGTAGACTTTCTTCGGAATTGTGGGTAAGTTTAAGTGAAATAATAAGTGTAAAAATTCTGGCTAGCTTTCCATTTTTTTCTCTCTTACTTCTTCTACTTTTAAGACATAGATATCGTTAAGGTTCATCAGGGGCAACATATCTTTTCCCACCGATTTTCTCCTGTGTTGCTATTACAAGATTTTTAAATGGCTAAAAAAGAATGCATTTGTCTTGCACAGTATTGTATCTTAACATCCTGCAAAACCTCGCATATTGCATGCAGGCAAGAACTGGAATGAATTGAATCTATGCTGGCAATTGCTTCAAGTATTGGGTAATGGGATAATGGAAAAGAAATGAGATTTTAAATCTTACTTCTGCTATTTATAATCTGTGGGATTTAAGGAAGTTACTGCTAAGGCTTTATTTTTTCTCTGTATTAGAGAGGCACAATACTTTTTAGAGTTATTGAAATGAAAATTAAATTAAAAATACATATAGCATCCCTAGCACATAAAAAAGCATTCAGAACTTGCTCCTTGCCCTGCATCCTATGCAATGTAACTAACTTTTAGTTAGGACAGTATAGGCCATAATATGAGCTATTCAAGTTGTTTTCTTTTGGTTTTGGACTATTCATCTGTAAAGCGACAACAAATAGACCTTCAAGTTAGTGATAAAAGTAGAGAAATGACTGATTCCCACAGAACTGAGGGATTCACTATTAGAACAGTATTCAGCACCTAGAATGGTGCCTTATGACACACACCAACTGCTCAATCTATATTTTTTCAAAATGAATTAACAAAGTACTGATGCTTCAGACAGATAACTATATATGTTCCTATATTATTTGTGAAAAAATGGGCAAATTTTATCCAATGAAAGATTTAGAGTCGTAACGCAGCACAATGGGCAATTTAGGCATTTCCACTTCTTCATTCAAACACCCTTCTATTGTGTGTCTATTCTGTATCAGCCATGGTACCAGCTCAGGGATGTTTCTGCTATAGACCCCCGTTACTGAAAAAAAATCAATCACAGAGAAATGTACAGATATTGTGTAGGTAGAAAAAAGAGAGACCATTGCTTGCCTGCTAGGCTACCATACACAGCCGTACTAGGTATGGTAAGTAGCATGATACTACCTAGGATACATGTTAGAAAATGGGAAGAGATGAAGCTCCACAAGTAGACAGTAGTTAGGTGAGCAAGTAAATTGGGCTGGACCATGCAGAACGCAGGCTAAGAGTCCTGAGTTTTACCCTCTAGTTGGGTGACAGTAAAGTTATCCTGATCTGTTTTCTGGTGCCATAGCAGATGACTACAGACTGAGTAATTTACAGTGAACATAAATTTATTGGCTCACGGTTTTGGAGTCTGGGAAGTGCAAGATCAGGTCCTAGCATCTGTGAAGGTCTTCTTGTTGTGTCATCCTGGGGAAGAAGATAAAGAAAGGGTTAGAGAAAGTGCATGAGGTAGAATTTGAAGCCTCAAGCAATTTTTATAATCTGCATTAACCTATTTTTAAAGAATGAAATCCTTATGATCTAAAAATCTCCCATGAGGACCTACTCTCCAACATTATATTGGAGATTAAGTCTCCAACACATTAATGAGGAACACATTTTGGGGACACATTCAAGCCATAGAGGGCTACTGGAAAATTTTAGGGCAAAGAAAACCCTACTTCAGACCTGGATTACAACACTGAGGTATGAGAGATAGAAAAATCAGCTAAGATATTACTAGAATAGTCTAGTTTTTTTTTAAAAGGTCATAAAATTGAAAATCAGGAAATAAAAGTGATATTAAAGAGAGGAGGGGTTTCACAGATTTTAGTGGGTTAGGGTAGATGGGGGAAATAAGAGAGCTGAGCTCAGAAATTATCACCATTTTTCTGCAGGTGGTGAGGCCATTACTAGAAACAGGAAACAAGAGGATTCACATGGATTAAGGATGGGATGGTGAGCAAGGCTATGAGAAATTTTTGGCTCTCATGAATTTCAAGAATCTGTGGGATTTCAGGTACACATATTTCTTACTGAGGCCAAGGAAAGTGGAAGACAGAGGAAATTTAAACATATAAAGTAGATCAGTAATTCCTATTCTTAGAACAATCTACCAATTTCTAAATTTCTCCGTATTTTCCAGTTCACAAGTGTGCATAAATTTATACAATGATCACTAAGTTCCTACAAACAGACATTTCTAAAACGTTTCTTGAAGAAAGCAGTGGTATTTCTAACAGAATCTAGTTTATTAGTAAGGTAAACATGTCCACAAGAGGTTATTTCAAAGAGCCTCTTTGGAAACAGCAAAATCATTTCTAGGTGTTGTAGTTAGGATTCGGAGTATCCCCCAAAAGCCTCATGTGTTTGGATTTTATGGGATACGTCTGGAATTGTATACTTTTGAGAAGTGGGGTCTGTCTGGGAGGAGAGATGCCTGAGGCTTCACCCAGGAGGGGTGGAACACTGAGGCTTGACCCAGAAGGGGTGAATCACTGGGACAGGATCTGGAAAGATAAAGGATAGTTCCTCCTTTCTGGCTGGCTTGGCTTCATGTTTGCTATGCTGGAAAAAGCTTTACTTCAACAATGAGACCTTCACAATGTGCTTCCACCACTGCCAGCCACCCATGAATAGACTGTGACTTTCTGAAACTCTGAGCTAAAATAAATCTTTCCTCCTCTAAATTTGAATGTTGAGTATTAAATCACATCGATGAAAAAGTAACAAAGACAAAAATTGGTACCAGAGAATTGGGGTTGTTGCTGTGACTTTATCTAATGATGTGTTTTAGAAGCCTTTGGAACTGGTTTGTGGGAGGAGTTTTGGAAAGGTTTGAAGATGCCAGCTGGAGAGGCCTTAAAATGATGACAGCCATGCTTGATGGAGGATTCTGCTAAGAGTTTAGAAGACCGGAATGCTGAAAAAAGTATGGATTGTAAAGGTTGAACTCAAGAAGTTTCAAATGGAAAGGAGGATTTCATTGGCAATTGGTCTACAAGCCATATATGCTATGCTGCTGCAAAAAGTGTCAGCATTTTGCCCTTGTCCCAGAGACTTTGTCTGAAATTGAGATTAAAGGCAGAGGACTACTTAATCTGGTGGAGGAAATCTCAAGGCAGCTTGAAGTTCAGGCTGTTATGTGGCTACTGTTGGCAGCTTTTAGACAACTCTGTGGTAAAAGGCGGGAAAAATGGTAGAAAAAAATGATGTAAAAGATTTTCAGTTTTGCCAGATTAAAAGGGCCTGCATAGTTGGGGTGGAAGAGCACAGGAAGGTTATATCAATTAACATTAAAAGGAAGCTGTGCATTTTGAAGCAGGACTATAAAAAAGATGCTTTGACGGGGGCGTCAAGAATCAACAAAGCCCACCTTTTACCAATTAAAGAATAGAGAGACAAAGGATCTGCCTCAGCAAAAAGTATCCCAGGGCATACTGTAAGGCAAAAGAGAAAAATACCTGCTGGAATTCAACCATGTAGGAACTCAAAGGCCTCTGTAGTGACTGTCTAAGGAGGCCAGACTGCTGTTTAAACCAGTGGCAGACTTTGGCATCATCCATGTAGTACTGGTTTCATACAATGAAGAACGTAAGAGTTGTGGGGTAATGGAGTGTTCACCCAGATACGAGAAAGTTTTCTAGTCCAGGAAGTTTGCATGAAGTTGTGGAGAGAAGCGTAAAGTGCGAGGGAGACCCAGAAAATTTGGAGATGCCAGAAACATGGTTTGTCTGCTGAGAAAGGCTACAATCTGTGAGCAGAGCTAAGTCAAACGAGAAGCTATGAAGATTGCAGCAGAAGGCAACGCTATAGTAAGAGGGCCATGCAAGCCTTTTGAAGCTCACATTTTGCCACCCATGTGCTGGACACAAAACGAAAGGATTCAATGGAACTACAGGATTTACCTGTGCCATTTTATGTTGGAAGTGCTTACCGTTTTTTCCCCACAGGAACACAGAGCTAAGAGTTTGACTTGAGCCTTAGAGGAGACATTATTAAAGTCCTGAGGCTGTTAGGACTTTGGCAATTCTTAGAAGAGGACTAAATGCATGAACTTTTTGAGGCCAGGGGCAGAATGTTCTGATTTGGATCTGGAGTGTACCCCCAAAGCCTCATGTGTTTGGATGATGTGGGATGCTTCTGGACCTGTGTACTGTTGGGAAGTTGCACCTGGCTAGAAGGAGCAGATGCTTGGGGCTTAACCCAGGTGGAGTGGGACTCTTGAGGCTTGACTCAGAAGGGGTGAATCACCAAGACAGGATCTGAAAGGGTATACCTCGTTCCCCTTCCTGTCTCCATTGGTTTACTGTTTGCCATGCTATGACCAGCTGCCTCTGTTTCTACCTTTACCATGTACTTCCACTCTTGCTGGCTCCCCATGAATTGACTGTGACCTTCTGATATTGTCTGTACACTAAAATATATCTTTTCTCCCTTAAGTTGTGGAGTTTATGACTGTCCCAGTAACAATAAGTACCCAAGAAACTAGAATATTTTCACAGTAGTGCAAACAAAATGTGTTTCCTGGGGCTGAGGGCATAGCTCAATGGTTAGAATATTTGCCTAGCTAGCATAAGACCCTGGGTTCAATTCCCAGCACCACGTAACCTGGACGTGGTGGTGCACATTTGTAAGTTCCAGTGCTCAGGAGGCTGAAGCAGGGGGACTGTTTTGAGTCTGAGGACACACTGAGTTAGTTACACAGTGAGCTCAGGACCAGCCTAGACTACAAAGCAAAATCCTGTCTCAAAAACAAAACAAAACAAGATGTATTTCCTACTGTTTGCTTAGGAATAACTTCTAATTACCCTTCAGGATAAAATATTTAGTTATTGATAACTAGCCTATCAAATTGGGGTTTATCACTATTGTGGCTCAGGCCAGACTTACTGGTGAATGGTAAAACATCACAGAAGAATAGCAATGATGGTTGCTATATCTTGAGAAATGGATGATTCCACCGGCTAATGGACACAGGGCAGAAAACTGAGCACCAAATCCCAGAAGAATTACAGATGTACTGAAGGAAGTCATTACAATTTTGTGTAATTTGAGGCCTGTTTGATAAGGATTGATCCTGTTAAGAAATGTACGTTTTTGGCAAAAGCATGGTGTTGCGGAATTTCACAAGCCTTAGTGAAAAGGAAGGGGCAGAGATGGGAGTTGTGCTGGGAGAGAGCACCAACATCCCTAATATGACACATAAAATGTTAAATATCTAATAGCTCTGCATCTTTTGAAAGTCACCAGATTGATGCACAGTATTTTGGATTTGGTGGGCAGATGGTATACACAGATTTCATTTGAAACTAGCAAGATTACATATGCCTATGAAGGCAACTTAACATTCACAGAGAATTTTCAATTTATTCCTAATTCTGGGTTAAATGGAGGGCACTAATCATATTTCAAAAGGCTTTGTTCATAGATCCTCTGCTGTTCACAGGACAGTCTCAGGGTACAGTAGTTCTCTGAAATGCCACCGGGCAGTGTCAATACCTTTCCATGGAAATCTGGCTCACCTACCAAGAGAAAACAGGCCAGAGGGAAGAAAGACTAAACCCCAGGAGATGCCAGGTACTGATGTCTGACTCTTTGAATGGGACTTCTCCACTTACCACCTCTCACTTCCTTCTTTGGTCAGGACCTTTAATCACCACAGCCTTCAGCCTTGTAGGGTCAAGCTAATCGCTGTTGACATCATGCTCCTACTTCCCCTTTTCAAATTCCAGCGAAACTATGTGTTTCCTGTCCTATTTGACACCCTAGAGAAAGAGCCCTGGCTGGTTAGTACCTAAATTTAGACAGGCAGCTATGTGTCGAGTTTTTGGAGTAGAGATCAACCAAACCAGGTGACATTTCCAAGCCTCTCAAGGAAAAGAAAAGGGGGGTGGGGGGGGGGGGTGTGCTTTCCAAGTCTCACCACAGAGAGGCCGGTTCGGAGGCCGGGCGCCCGGGAGCCTTTTCCTTTAAGCGCGGAGGCCGGCTGTGGGGGCGTCTTCGCGCTCCTTGCAGACCGGCTGGGAAAACCCGGGGGGCCGAGTCCCGACGCCCTCTCTCCTCCGGGGAAGCTCCTCCTTTGTCAAGCCGAGGACAGCCCGGGCGGGGTGACACGGGGCCGCCGAGAGCTCCGCGATCCCCTCGCCCCCGCCGCCCCGCCCTCCGTTGTGACACCCCAGCCCCGCCGCGGGCGACCTGTTGGCAACCGGATCACGTGGGGCGGCGGCGCGCGCCCGGCAGGCGGCCTCCTGTTGCGCCCGCCGGGCGGGTTCCATCACGTAGCGCGGGCACCGCCCCGCTGCTCCCCGCGCCGCGCCAGGAAGGGCCGGCGGGCGCGGGAGGCGGCGGGCGGGAGAGGGCGGGGAGGCGGCGGGGGGGCGGGCCGGCGCCCGCGTCACGTGACCCGGGGGCCGCCCGGAAAGCTCCGAGGAGGAGCCTGGCGCCGCCATTTTCCTGCAGCCGCCGGTCCCTCCTGCCCTGCCCGCCCGGCTGCAGCTGGCCGGGGGAGGGGTGGGCTGAGCCGAGGCGGGGGCGGCGGCCAGGGGGCGCCGGGCCTCGAGTCAGACCCCCGCGGGGACCCGAGCAGCGGCCCCGCGGGCCGGGTGGCGGCGCGCGGCCCTGAGCCCCGCCCCAGGCCGGCGGGCGGGCGGGCGACGAGCCGGCGGGGCCCGGGGGTGGGTGGGGACCCTCCGGCTGCGGGGGTCGCGGTCCCCGCCGGCTGCCGAGCGGGAGGCCGGGCGCAGGAGCCGCAGCGATGTCGGGCCAGAGCCTGACGGACCGGATCACGGCCGCCCAGCACAGTGTCACCGGCTCCGCGGTCTCCAAGACGGTGTGCAAGGCCACGACCCACGAGATCATGGGCCCCAAGAAGAAGCACCTGGACTGTGAGTGCCCCCGCGCCGCCCCGCCGCGCGTGCCCGTCCGACCCCGCGGCCGCGCCGCCCGCCCCTCGTGCCCCGGCCGGGTGCCCCGCCGGCGCGCCTCGTCCCGGCGGCCCGGCTCCCGGCGCCGCCGTCCCTCCCTGCCGCCCATTGTCTCCCCGGTGGGCGCCCGGGTGCGGGGGCCTCGGGAGCCCGGTGGACTCCGCAGCCTTTGAAGCGGCTGCCGCCTCCTTGGCTCGGCCGCCTTCTCCTTCCCTCCCGTCCCGGGTCTCCCTTCCGCCCTCCCTGTCCCTGTGGAGGGGTCGCCCTTCTTGGCTTGTGGCTTTCCGCGGAGTTCCCTCAACTCGTCGTCTTTTCCCCGTCATGCCGGCCGCTCCACTTTGATCCCGTGTTACCTTCGTCGTGAGTGGGGGCAGGAGTGACAGGACAGGGACTCGGTTTGGTGCGAGGAAAGCTTTGTGGAAGTTGGGCGATTTTACTCGCCTTCGGTGGAATGTAATTATCGTATTGATCGTGCTTCTGACTGTGGTTGTGAATGTCAGCCCCTCCCCCCGTTAAAAAAAATTCCGGTGGGGACGTGGAAAGAGGCACCGCTGGTCCTGGGACTCTTACCCTTGGAAGCTTGAGCTTGAAAGCCCGAGCGTGAGCCGTACACTGTTGGACTGCAAACTGTACTTACAGATAACCCAGATCTGGTTAAAAACACTGGTAACAGGATGTGCGGTGCTTCAGTGTGGATGCATTTTAACTCACGCTAATTATACTTCAGGAATTTTTTTTTTTGGTAGGGCATAGTACTTGTTCCCTTCACTAACTTAAATAGAACCCCCCCCCCCCCCTTTTTTTTTTCCAAACCTGGGAGCCACCTCCGAGCCAGCTCCTTTTTTCTTACCACTCCTTTACCTCAGGGTACAAAGCTCAGTGGCTACTCAGTCTTGAGTCAGTGGAGCTTTGACCTGAGAAATTTCAGGGAAATGTGGGGAAATAGACACTCTAGTCGGTTCCCTTTTTGTGTGTACTGGACATATCAGGCCAGCTGACTTCGGTCATACATGAAAGTGACTTTGCTTTACTTGTGAAGCAAGAGTAAGCAGGTTCTGAAAGGGGACTCGCTGTCAGGTGGCCTGTTTTGATTTTCCCGTTGGGACTTTGGCTCTTTGAGGTTGGCACTTTTTAAGAAAAATGTGCAAAGTTAGTTTTCCCAAGATTCTTTGCTCTTCAAGTGCCGTTAGAATAATGCTACAGACAAGCCCATTATTCCTTGTTATTCTACCTTGGCTGTGGAGTAGTTTTATAAAAATCATGACTGGTTCTGTGTGATACTAATGCAGGCTGCTTTTAAACCATCAGTCTCTGCCCCTTTAGAATATGGTGACTATATTTAAATGTTGACACTCTTGGAAAATTCTTTAAAATGCATTGTGAACTTTAAGCTTTAATACAGAAATGTGTCAAGTTTTTTTGGAATATTTGGAGTAGAAGTTTGTACTGTTGACATTCCTTCAAAAAGACTTCTTGGTTCGCCCTATTACCTCCTACTATATGTTGTAGTTGGCTGGGTGGGTGTGTGTGTGTGTGTGTGTGTGTGTGTGTGTGTAAGAAACTGCTTGTGACTGTGTGAACTGTTTTCCTCTTACAGGTTTCAAAATGCCAAATTGTAACAATGTCTGTATCTTTTAAGAGTTGTTACAAGGGTTGTATCTCTTCTAAACTATAGCGGTGATTCTATTGACAAATTGGGACAAATGGTAAAAAATAGATTGGTTACAGTTAGTAGAGTAGTATTTGCTTGTGGTTATATAAATGATAGTGGCTTTTTCATAGCTGCTACTGCAGATGTGAACTGGGATTATGTTTTGAAGGTAATCTCACACCTGTAGTTCTTTTTCTTTAGGGCTGCTGTGTTTACAAGCTCCCGTGTTTTTAGAGTTTGAATTCACTGGTAGTGTTGGATTAAAGAAAAAACTGTAGAGTGTTTCCATTTCTTTTCAGTGAAATTTTAAAATACAGTTGCTTTTGTTAGAATGCCCTTGAAACCAGTTCTCACTTAGAAACTTAATGTAAGTAAATTCTCGTCTATGAACAATTTACTAAACACCTTCATCCCCAACACACTTTAATATGCTTTGAGTTCTTGGTGTTGACATTTTAAACTTCAGGCTTTAATACAAAAATAAGTCAAGTAATTTTTCTCTTTAAATTTTTTTTCATAAGAATGAAAGCTTGTATCTTGTTAATGTCTCCAACAACTATTGTTCACTTATTTGAAGAAAATGAAAATTTCTATCTTTAAATGGCAGCATTTAACAAAAACATGCTTAGGACTCTTGTTTTCCCTATGATCTCTTAAGAGTATGGAGGTGGTTTCTGTGAATTTCCTTGCCAAGATCTGCCCATATTCGGAAGTGGCTGTTGTATTCATGAATTAAGGCTTAATTCATGCATTATATTTGTTGAAGAAGGTTTTTTTCCTTTTCTCATAAGAGTTAGTGGCTGTAAGTTATAACTAGTATCTCTAGTGTTGAAAGAATTGCTAAACTTGAAACATGTAAAAATAAACAAGATTTCCATTTAATGTTAATCTTCTAATGACTATGAAGCTACAAGAGTAGTAGTGTTTACCTTTGAGGAACTTCAGTTTTTCAGACACAGTATCTTCCCCACAGGATAGCCAGATCCGTGAATGGTCAGTTTCTTATAGAAAATGGCATAGTATTTTTATGAAACCTACACATCCATTTGTATATTTTAAATCATCTCTAGATTACTTATACCTAATTCAGTGTAAATGCCATGTAAGTAGTTGTAGTTTCTGTCGTGATTTGTAAAGCATTTATATGAAACACTTCGGTGTTTTAAAAATACAGTAATTTAAAAATCTATTTTAATCAGTCATCAGAGTTGTTTTAAAATAAAAATCATTTCGATCTTGATTATTTAGAATATTTAATATTAAAATTCACCATAATTTATAGAAAGTTGCTCGTTTATTTTCTTCAGTTCCAAAAAGCTTAATTTCACTATTTTTCCTCTTAAAATCAAATAAGTAGGAAAAAATAAATTTAAAGGTTTCTTGGCAAGAGGCTAAAGCCCTACAACGAGATGTGGCATTAGGATGTCCATGGTAAAGGCACTTAGTATTTGCTTTTCCTGTTCTTTTGATAACTAGAGTGGCATGTCTGTTGCTTCGTGTTCTTTCTCACCAATATTCCTAGGTGAACTGCTTTATGCATTTCTCTGGAGAACCAATATTTTTGGATTTGACCTTTTGGAATTTTTTATGTTCATTGTATGTATTATTCTTTTGATGGGGAATTGTTCTGAGCAGTTAAGATTTAAGAAGTGACTTAAAACATTTAAGAGAAAAAATTATATTTTTGACAGTATTTAACCACAGAGCACTTTCCATTTTCCTTCATTTAAAAAAAAATTTTTTGTTTTTGGAGACAGTGTCACTTAAGTTGTCAGAGACGACTTGAAATTATGATCCACCTGCATCTTAGAAGAAAATCCTAATGAATCTTAAACCTTTGCATTTAAAGTTATGTTCAAAGTGGTGATTTTTCAGTTATTAAAGTATTAATGTTAAGGAGTTCTCAAGTTAAATTGGTATGTGCATAGCGTGGGTATATTCTTTGTGCTTGTTCTTAGATTTATTTTAGTATCCAGTGCTGGAGGTTGAACCCAGGCGTCTTGCATGCTAGACAAGTGTTCTACCAAGTGAGCTGTATCCCCAGCCCATTTTTTAAAAAAGCAAATATTTACTTGTGCTTGTTGTGTATTGTACACCTTGTAGAGAATTCATTCGCTAGCTTCTTCATTCTGTATATCAGAATTTTAGAGGTTTCTTTTATGCCCACAAGGCCCCACAGGAAGAGGTAGATAGCATTTGGATCCAGGTTTTCTAGTGTTAGTCTATCTCAGTGTAACTTTATACATAATAATTTCTGATTGTGTGTGTGTGTGTGTGTGTGTGTGTGTGTGTGTGTGTGTTTAGGGCAGTAATAGGATTCATAGCAAAATTGAACTTCTAAGAAAGTATAGATTTCCTGCATATCTTTTACTTGCATATTCATTCCCCCCACTCCCCCCATTATCAATGTTTCTCACTAGAGTAGTACATTTGTTACAATTGATAGACCTTTGTTACTACCCAGGCCAAGGATTCACTCTTGGTGTTTGTTGTACAAAGGAGGATCAAAATATATGGTAGATCTTTAAGAATTTATTATAATAAATGACAGTTGTTATTAAAAATCCCTCTTATCTCAGACACACTCAGCCCATCATTCTTGCCACTTTCTGCAGCAGTTCTGCAGCTTGCTTTTGTGTGTTTGATCATAAATTCAGTGAATGTGAAAGTACAGTACTTTATGACATAGAAACAGACTCATAAAAATATACCATGTCTTTACCTTTTTAACTGAATCTGACACAATGCTCTGGGACTTCTGGCTCTTCCCTAAAATTGAAATGACCACAAACAGTCTTGATTTTGAATAGATTCGAGACATCAAGGCAGTCACGGATAGTACCACTATAAGACTGATGAAAGAGGACTGCCAAGAACTGCATCACATTGTAGTAAGAAGGATGGGGTACATGTGTTTGAATAAAGGGGAGGTATGTTGAGGGGGATTAATGGCAATTTTCTTACACTTTTACATATTAAAAAATTTTAAATATTCACCACATTTTTTAATCGCACTATGCACATTCTTCAACTTTGGGACAAATGTGTAGCATGTATCTGCCATTACATTATGCAGAAGAGTTTACCTGTCTGAACAGACGTCTTCCTAGCTCTCCTTGCAGGCACTGATCTTTTTTTTTTTTAACTGTTGTCATAGTTTTTCCTTTTCCAGAATGTTGGGTAGTTGAAATCATGTAGTATAGAGCCTTTCTAGATTGGATTCTTTTTCTTTGTAATTTGCATTTAATATTCCTTTGGTTTTTTTTGATGGCTTAAGTGCTTGTTTCTTTTTAGCAGTAAGTAGTATTCATTCTATATGTACCACAGTTTATTTTTGCAATTGCTTATTCAACAGGGATTCATGGGACCAAAGATGAATCATGGAGTAGTTGGAGTGGGACATGCATCTGAGGTTCCATGTGAGGTGAACCTTTCACTAGAGGACTCCTGCTGTGGTCCTTGCAGTGGGAATGGTCATACACTTCCTGAGATGTGTGATAAGACTTGCTGCCAAGGCCAAGCTGCCAATTTGCTGCAGTCTCTGGCAGTAGCATATGTGGGACAGGACATAAGGGAGGAAGTGAGTCTGAATAAGAACTGCTGCTGCCCAGACAGGCAGGCCCAAGAGAGCAAAAGCTGTAGCTGACCAGGCAGATGAGTCTCTGGAGGCAGTATGCAGTTTCTGTAAGGTGTCACCTACGCTGGAATGGGCTTTTCAGTAATGCAGTTGCCTTCTAAGTAGCCCATAGGCTTTTAAGCAACTCCTCATCCAGATATAGGTCGTCCCTTACTTGTAATCTTGTAGGTAACCCCCCTGAACCCATTGATTCATCAAACTGGACTTTGGTGTGCTCATTACTTGATCTGTCTGCTGTGTCCAACCTGGAGCGAATAGATGCTGGTGTTCATGTCTACTCAGGCAAAGATATTTCTGTGACATTTGGTTGCTCCCATGTTTTGGCAGTTACAAATTAAACTTCCGTTCATGTCTTTTATTTTTGTGAAAAACTGCTAGACTGTCTTCCAAAGTCACTGCATCATTTTGAATTTCCACCAGTAAGAAGATTTCTTGTCACCACTATTTGATATTGTCCCTGTTAGGGATTTTGGCCATTTTTATAGGTGTGTAATGATATCTCATTTTGGTTTTAATTTGTATTTCCTTGATGATGTGGTAAAAAGACCTGCAGTACTTTTTCATGAGCTTTTCTTTAGTGAGGTTTCTATTGAGGCTTCTTGATTATTTCTAAAAGTCAAATTCTTTTTAATATTTTTAAATTTTTCAATTGTTGAGCTTTAGGATCAGGTATTTTGGATAATAGTTCTTTATCAGATATTTGTAAATATTTTCTCCCAGTCTGTGACTTTCTATTCTTTTGACAATGCCTTTCAAAGAACAGCTTTTAAAAAAAATCTCAGTTAAGTCTTAACTGATCAGTTCTTTTTTTCCTCCATAAATTATGCTTTTGGTATAATATTTAAAAATTCTTACCAATCCCGAGGACATCTAGAATTTCGATACTCTGGAAGCTTTATTGCTTTATATTACATGTTAATTCTGTGATCCATTGTGAGTTAATTTTTATGAAAGTTGTGTCCAGATTTTTATTGTTTTAAAAATATTTGGATGTCCAGTTTTGGCAGTTTTTGGTTTGGGTTGGGTTTTTCTTGTGTTAAGCAGGTTGACCAAATTTGTGTACTCAAGTGATCCCTCTGCCTTGCCCTCCTGAGTAGCTAGAACTACAGGTGTTCACCCCCATGCCTGCTGCCAGTGGTACTTTTATTTATTAATTGTACAGAAAACTCGATTTCAATTTGGTATATAATGTGTACTTAACATACTTGATTTTTACCTCCCATTCTTTCTTGCTCCTTTCTCCCTCCTCTTTCTCTTACAGTTCTTTTTAGTTCCTTCCATCTCTTTTTTGCTCTAATTTTTTTTTCTTTTTAAGGCTCCACATGTGAGAGAAAACACGGTAATATTTGAGGTAGTGGTTCTTAAAATGTAGTCGAGAAACTACAGGGAGTCCCTAAGATTTCTTTAGAAAGTTTGCAAGGTCAAACCTATATTCATATACTAAGGCATTGGTTTTTCTTTCTATTTTTATTCTTTCACCAGTGCACAGTAGAGTTTTCCAGAGGCTACAGTGATGTGATATAGTAACAGATTGAATATTAGGAAATAATGGGAATTCAACAAGGAGTTTTTGAAAATGAAATTCTTCTTTGCACTATGGTATTATAAAATGGATTTTACTATTTGAAAATTATTTTTAAAGTTCTGAGTTAATTTTTAATTTCCTACAGTGAATATTTAGAGTCAATATTTTCATAAATACCCTTAGGCATCCTCATTGTTTAAGAGAATAAAGGTATGGAGATGGGTTCTGAGAGAAGAGCTTGACAGAAGAGATCTTATGAGCTCTCAAAGTACTTTTGAGGTGGATTTGCTAGGTAAAAATGACCTAAGTATTGAAGACTGATCAAGAGTTAGGCATAATCCTTTTATTGTATTGTAGTGTTAAATAGTATGGAAGGAATGTGTAGTACTACTTGCAAAGGTGAGTCCTGGGGGAATCCAATCCAATGATGCCTAATACTTTTTCCTTAAAAGATCTTAATATAATTCAGTTTTAAATTGAAACTCTGGATCTGTTTGTATTTTTCTCTCTTCTTTTATCAAAGCTATTCTTTTTTTTTTTTTTTATGAATACCGGGCAGGTTTCAGATCCCTTACGCCAGAACAGTTTTTTGACATCTAAATTTGCCTTCTCACGCACGCATCATTCCTTGAGTATTTTTCTTGTCCATTTGTCAGAAGTGTGTCTTTCTTTCCCTCGTGTTGGGGGTTCACCTTGCACATGCAAGGCAAACTGCCACTGGGCTATACCCGCAGCGCCCTTTCTTTCATGTCTCTTTAAACTGCCTTGCTTTCATTAACACATTTGAAATAACCTCTTTCAGAAAAAATTACTGGTCCTGTCAGTCCAACATTACTGCCATTTATAGAGTTTATAATTTCGTTAATCCATAGTTAGTACCATACTTAGATGGTTTGTGTGTTCTTTGTAGGGTAGAAACTTTTTTTTTCCTGTTCTCTATCTCCGAAAAGCACATAGTCAGCAGCCCTCTGAATGTGCAGTAATTACTGAATGATTATACACAGTCTGCCTTCATAGATTACTGTTCTATGAACAGTTTATGGAAATGGCATAAAGATCTCCTTCAGCAGACATTTAAGAATATTTTTTTACAGCAGTTGTCTTAGTTGTAGCAAATTATAATTACCTGGTTACAAGTTTGTATATAAAGTGAATCAGTGACATTGGTAAAACATTATAACAAATTACTGTGTATGTCAGAGATTTGTTTAGGTTCTGTGTGTTTTTTCCAATACATTGTTAGAGCAAAAGTTTTGGTTTTGGCTGCTTAGGTTGAATTCCACGTTAAAATGCACATTTTTGAGGGCGTATTCTTGAAAGTAGGAATGTAATTTTAAGAATGAAGCAGGGCACCAAAAATAGATCTTAAAAGTTTATCAGAGCTTCTTCCTTGCACCACTTCTAAAAGATATCACTTAGATTGGCCTCTGTGTGAAGGGTGCTTTGTGGAACTATTTGCTGGGTTGTATTTTTGGTGGTATTGTGGATTGAACTGTGGGGCCTTATCCTTGGAACTTTTTGCCTTTCTTATTTTGAGACAGGATGTCTCTAAATTTCTAAATTAGATGCTGGGCACCAATTTGGAATCCTCCTCCCTCAGTCCCTCAGGAGTGCTAGGATTATAGAGGTGCGCCACCTGCCTAGCATTTGTAGGTGTGTGTGTGTGTGTGTGTGTGTGTGTGTCTGTGTGTGTGTGTGTCTGTGTGTTGTGTGCCAGTGTGTTGCGGAAACGCTGCAGATGTAAGAAAGGATAAAGTACGTTTAACAGATAGTGTAAAATAAGAGGTATGACTGATTTAGAAGGAAGCCTTATGAAGTATAAAACAGTACTCAGGATGGTGGTATGTAAGATTATTAAACCTTGAGTGTGGGTTGCTGTTGGGCTATTGAAAGTTTTCTCTGAATACTTAGAATTTAGGCAGTGATGTGAGAAAAGTGCTAGTGTTTGTGGCATACATTTATTACTTGGAAGCATCCTAGAGGCCCAGATTTTACTCAAGTTCTTTCTTTTCTTCCAGGCATTGTTTGAGAAAGCTAGTGTGCTTTGTAAAGATTGCTGGGTTTAGCCTACAGCTGACTTCCCAGGATATATTGTGGCATTATAGTACATCTTATTATTTATGCTTCTGCTGTTAATAGGTCTTGTGACTGTGAGTTGTGAATGCCAAGTGTGTGTTTGCTTGTGTGCATGTAATTAAGAAATACAAATATGTACTATATTTGAAATGTCTAATATGCAAAACTTTTAATGCAACATAAGAATCATAACTAAATAGTGAGTGATATTTACCTTAGAGAGTATTGGCAAGCCCTTTTGATATTCTTTAAATAATGACTCCCAGTAATTTGTTTCAGGCTTTGTATTCAATAATCAAAAATATTATCATTTAACTAATATAAAGCTGTTATATGACGTGCTGTGTGATTTTTGGTTTTGAAATCTGAGTTATAATCAGATATTGTGAAACATATTGTTTCAAAGTGGTGTATTAATAATGTATGTAACCATCAGTGTTGTCTTAATTGTAGAACATTTTTCCATTCCCTAAAAAAAGAAATCCTATCTGTTAGCAGTCTTTCCCAGTTTTCTGTCTATTGATTTTTCTCTTCTGGATATTTCATATAAATGGGATTATGTATGACCCCTTGTGTCTGGCTTCTTTCACCTTATGTAAAGTTTTCACATTTAATTTTTTGCTGTAGTTTGTAACAGTATTTTATTACTTCTTATAGCTAAGTAATATTTCTTTGCATAGATATGTGACATTTTGTTTATATATTTAGCTGTTGGTAGATATTTGGGTGGTTTACTCTTTTGGCTATTAAGAATACTGCTGTGAATATTTGTATACAAGTTACTGAACATTTAATAAGAGTAACATTGCTAGATCAGATGGTAACTTTAATTTTTTTTTTAATGGTGCTGGGGATCAAGCCCTGGACCTCATCATGCTAGGCAAGTACTCTGCCACTGTACTACATTTTTTGCTTGGTGTTGACTTTTTGAGAACTACCAGACTTTTCCATGGCAGCAGTTCCATTTTATCATTCCCATCAGCAGTGCATGAAGGGTTTAATTTCCATATTCTGACAGCACTGTTATTTTTAAGGATTTGTTTTGCTGTTTTTTATGGATGTGAAATGCCATCTTATTGTGATTTTGATGTATATTTTCTAATGGTTAATAATATTAGTGTCTCTGTGCTTATTATGTATTTATGTATCATCTTTCAAAAAATGTCTGTTGATACTCTTTTCTTAAACTTGTTTATGTATTCTGGATACTAGCAAAGTATTGTACTTAATGGATTTTGATGGTCACATGTTATAGTTTTAGCTCTTACATTAAGGTTTGATTAGTTTTGACTTTTCCATATGCTATGAAGTGTCATAGGTTTCAATTGCTTTAACAGAATAGTTACAGAATGGGTAATTTATAAAGGAAATAAAATTACTTTCCACAGTTCTAGGGGCTTGGATGTCTAATCATGGTGCTAACATATGGTGAGGGCCTTTTTGGTGCTTCATAATATGGCAGAGGGTATCACATGGTGAGAGAGCCACCCACTTTTTATAAGTAGCTCACTCCCTTAATGTCATTAATCTATTTATTAAGGTGGAATCCTTATGGCATCATTGTTTCATAAAGGCCTCCCTCTTAACTACGGTTACAAAGGCAGTTCAATTTCAACATGGGATTTGAAGGGGCCATTCAGACCATAGCATGAAGCAAGCAATGTTATTTAAAGAGAAGCTAAGGATATTTAAATTCCTTTTTACCCATCTTTTGAAATTGAGACATGAAGTTCAGCTTTACTACCTCTGTGTAAGGTAGAAATAGAAAATTGAGGAAGAAAAAAATTACCTGGTGTTAGTCTCCAGTGTTAGGCTTAGTTTATTGATGGACAAGTGAAATTATTTGGGTAAATATTTGGACTGAATGCCTGACTTTACGTAATGTCCATAGTTTCGGTTCTCATTTTATATATATAGTCTTTTAAACATATGAAGAAATAGCACACAGTTGCACAAGTGTAAATAAGCAGTTGTTTCTGTCCACACAAAAAAGTGACACAGTGGCTTGTACTTTCTCATAATGACACTTTTTGTATATTGGAATTATTTTTAATTACTATATACTTGTTTAGAGGGCCCATGTGTAAGTTTTTCCTATCCTAAATATGGCATATAGCAAGTGCTCAATAAAAAGATGTTGAGGGCTGGAAGAAGTCAAGTGCTGAGCACCAGAGTTCAATTCCCCAGCACCACATCAGCTGTGCGTGGTCACATACTCCTGTGATCCCAGCACTCAGGAGGCTGAGACAAGAGGATTGACTTGACTCCAAGGCCAGCCTGGGCTCCATTGTGAGTTCAGGACCAGGCATGGACTGCAGACACCCTGTCTCAAAATAAAATAAAAATAAAAAGATGCTGAATGAAACAAGGCATGCATTTCCCTTGAGGGGGTTATGTGCTATCAAACGGTGTTGTAGTGTTTTGGGTTTTTTAACACATAAAGGGAGGTTGTTGAAGGAGTCACAGTGCTACTAGGCTTGTTTAAAGTTTTTTCTGTTTTCACGATCAAGTGATTCTTTACTCTGGTGCCACCTGGTCTCCATTCCATTTTTCGAAGACTTACTGAGACTCATTAATTTATCACTTTTTAAGTCTTGGTTTTGCTCGGAGAAGGTCTGAATTGGAAACAATGAGAATTTTTTCTCTTGTATTTCTCTCTCTCTCTCTCTCTCTCTCTCTCTCTCTCTCTCTCTCTCTCTCTCTCTCTCTCTCTCTCTCTCTTTTTCTTGCTCTGTAGTCCAGGCTGGTTTTCAACTCACTTTGGAGCCCAGGAAGCTATTGAACTCCCTGCAATCCTCTTGTCTCAGCCTCCTGAGTGCTGGAATTGTAAGCATGCAACACCATGCCCAGTTGATGTGGTACTGGGGAAGTGAATTTGGGACCTTAAGCTTGCTAGGGATGCACTTTAACCACTGAGCTGTTTCTCCATCCCCCTTATTATTTTCTAGAAAACTTTTTTCTAAACAATCTTTTGCTTGTTGTATGGATAAAAATGTAGGGCAAAAATGTTCTGAGGTTGAGTTATGTTTAATGTTGAGCAAGACTTATGCAAATCTTGGTGAGCAGCAGTAAGTGAATGTTAGAAACTGATCAAGGTTAAGAAGAGGATATGAAAATGAGGGACACTTAATACTTAAAAGGGAGCATAAGGAGAAAATAATAGTGCAAAATATGTAACCAGTTGAAACACATTTAGATAAATGTGTAATACTTTTTACAGAAAGTATCAAAGTAAGAGATAATAATGTGAAGGAAACTAGTAAAAGCTTCATAGAGGAAGTAACATGAATTTTAAGTATGGATAGTGATTTCAGATGGTTAAAGAGATTCTCTGAATTAGCATAAGGGATGATATGGAGGCAAGAAAGAGCTTCATAGTGCCTATGGAGAAAACTTAAGTAGTTCTGTGGTGTAGGATGCAGTGTAAGTATAAGGGCAGATGGGGCTGGATAGATAGTCCCAAGGGTATAGGTAGGAGCAATGAGTGCCTTGATAGACTTTAGTGTCTTCAGCTCCCCTCTTCAGATCTTCATTTAGAGTCCCCTTTTTTTCTCCTTTTAATTAGCAGTTTTCCTAACTGTAGATCCAGTGGCATGAACTTAGGCCGGTACCTTTTCTTTTCCCAGATGGTTTATGAGTATTGTTGGGAAAGGATAGGCTGGAAGGAGCACAGGCTCATGTTGCCAGGTGTTCAGGGAACTAAATGTACTTTAGGACTTGAGATTGAGCCTCCAGATAATGCTATACATGTGGTTGGGTTTAAATAATAGTGAGTACAAACTTACACCATCAGGCAGTGTTTGGTATGAATGAAAAAATGTTCATTAAGCTAATTTTAATTGAGTAAAAATTTGGGGCCTGATTTAACTATTGAGGTCTATTTACCTGTAAATGGTACATTGCCAGTCATTCTTACCAGTTTTTTTGGAGGGGTGACAAGGTCTTATTCTCTAGTCCAGGCTGGTCCTGAAATCCCTATTTAACCCAGGCTGGCATCAAATTCACAGCAATCGTGTCTCAGCCTTCTGGCTGCTGGAATTACAGGTGTGTACCACCTCACCCAGTTTATGTAGTGCTGAGGAATAGAACCCCAAAACCTTGTATTTATTAGGTCATTAACTGCTGAGACACATCCTAACATTTTTACAGCTTGATTTCATCATACAACACTCTGGCAATCTGGTGGAATTAATGTATTCTTTAGCGCTTTCTGCCTACTATACATCCAAGTTACTGTGTTGAGATTCCTGGAAAATCTAAAAGTGAAATTGCTAACCCCTCTGTTGTGTTCTTGAAAATACACTTAACATTTAGATGGTTGTAAAGAACTTTTACGTTCCGGTCTTCTAGAGGACTCTCTTACTTAGCTCTCGGAAAACATAGGAGAAAACTTGCTTTAAGGAGTATAATGTCTATAAACATTACATTTGGGAGCACCAGTGTCCTGCACTTGAATAAATCATTCCTATGTTCAACAACAACAGCCCTGAACTGGAAGGAATGTGGGATATTGGCCATGTGTCCATGTGTCCTTAGGAAAATCTTATTATTTTAATTGATTATTTTCTAAATTATCATCTTCTGTTATTCTTCGGTGCTGTATTTGTGCTCCATTAGCTTTTTTACTCTTAGCTTTGGGAACTAAGATAAGAGATAATTTTCTATGATCTTTGCTTCATTTCCAGCTGTGTTCTGTCCTTCCTACTGGTGTAAAATCATTACTCGAGAAACTTTTTGAACTTAGATATCTTACTGTCTCTGACAGGTCATAGTGGGGTTTTTTTGTGGTTTTCTTCTATGTGTATTAAAAATACATGAATAATGTAATATAAAATATATAGTACTTTAATAAAGAACCTCTTGTAATTCTTTTCAGTCATGTTTCATGGATTTGCTGTTTAAAATCTTTCACTTTAGTCGTCTAGGTTGACCAAAGGATATTTATCATCTTTGCAGGTTTCCTTATTTATATGTAGTTAGATTGCATACGGCAGGACAGAAGCCTTTCCCACACTCTTGATTGGATAAATAACTCATGCCCAACAAGCCATGGATAATTTTTGTAATCAGATTTCTTCCCCATTTCTCTCTAGAAGTGGTTTTTCTTTTCTCATCCTACCCTACTTTTTGATTTTTCATAGTAGGCTGTGAATGTTTATCATTTCTGAGAACAAGGGCTCTATTTTATTCACTTTTGTCCCTCTCAGAATATACCTGGTGCCTAAAAGTAACTTTGTAAATACTTAATACATCTTTGATGAAGATAATGGCCTTCGTTTACTAGGCTAGAGAGCTCTTTCGTCAATAGCTTTTTGTTATTTTATTTTTAAATGTTGACAGCTTTCTGTTAACAGTTTCTTAAGTTGTTGACCAGAATTAATCTTTATATGGAAAACACTGAAATATGATTTTGATCTTTAAAATTGGTTCATTTGATCAGTTCAGAGTATTCATAGAACGGTTATAAATTTGATATCAGAAAAAAGGTGATAGTAGTGGTGCCTTTAGTTGTTATCACATACATAATGATCTGCACTGGTTAATTGCCTTGTAGTTGTTTGGATCATAATGGGCGATCAGCAGCTCTAATCCATCACCACCACTTCTAGGCAATATCGTCAAAAGTATTGTATTCGTTTAAACAATGAGTTTGTGGATTCTTGCCTCAAATCTTATCTTTTATATTTATTCCATAAAACCATAAGAATAGATGCGTTGTTACTACATTAAGCATCCTTGATTTGCTTGTTAGGACTGTTTCTCAAGTTAACGTATTTTGTGTGTTGTGTATTGTGAACTGAGGGCCTAGATATATGTGCTCATTAATATTAGAATTCTGTAATAGATCAAGGCTTTATTTTATCTAGGTATAATTGCTTATTTGGGCTGCAATTTTTGTATACCTGTGACTATCATTAAGAGAAGAGTAGGAAAAAAAGTTTCCTTTTATTTGCAGTATATATAGAGCTAGGTTTTAATTGATTTGTCGGAAGTATGAAATGTTGTTATCTTCTCTTTGGCCTTGGTATTTTTATTTTTTTTCCTGGTGTCTTGAAATTTATAAAGCAACTTACTCGTGTAGTTAAAAATAATCTTTAATTGTATTCAGTCTGTGAATATAGTTAAAGTTTGTTTTAATCATTGTCAGGTTTTTTTTTAGCTTCAAAGCTTGTCTTTGTGTTGCATCTTTGGAAAGGTAGAGGCAGAGTTTTAGAAAGGTAGCATTTCTCTTAGCTGAGTAGAGAAGAAAATTACTTCGTTAATTGCAGTTACTTTATTTCAAGTGAACTCTTTTTGGGGTGTTTGTTAATGATTTATAAGACTTGTGAACGTACGTTGATTAATGTGAAATGGAGTGGGTTTCGCTCAGTGAGTATTTTTTAAACTGTGCATCCAAGAAGAAATAAGTTACAGTTACATGTGTTCTTTTGGTAGGAAACCAGAGGAAAGTTTTGGTTTGTACTTCCCCGCTTCATTCCCCAACCCCCCCCCCCCCCCCCCTTCAAGAGCTGGGAATTAAACTCAAAGCCTTCACATTGAGATGTATCCCCAGACATTTCTTTGAGACAAGCTATTGCTTAATTCCCAGGACTAGTCTCAAACTTGAAATCTTCTACTCTCGGCTTCCCAGAGTACTAGTATTACAAGTGTTGTTTCTAACTTGTTCTTTGTGTGATGCTTTCTCTTCTAAGAATTATACAGTCTTCTAAGAATTGTAAGATGTTGTCCTTATGTTGTAGATTTCCTTTTAGAAGTAAAAATAGCTGTTTAATAACCAAGAAAGTTTAGCAGGTAGTATTTCCTTGTTTATTTTTCATTTTTTCTCACACTTTTGTTCACAGACCTATGTAATGGTCTTCTAGTTATTAGATTTAGAATTTGCTTTGGGTATTAATTCAATACAAGATTTTAAACTTTATGTAATTCCTCATTTATTTTAGTTTTTCATAGTTTTACAAAATACAGTTTTGGCTTGGTGACTTGCAGTGGAGCAAGGAATTATCTTCAGGTGGATTCTGTGACGTATCCCAGAACATTCTGTAACACAAATAATGGCATTAGTTAAGAAGTTTAACTGGTAGATAAGTTTGAAAGGTCTTTATAGAGCATCTCAGAGGCCGAGGTACTACTTGACTTGACTGCTTGAAGGTACTTCAGAGAGAGAGAGAACCAGTTTTTCCTATCAGAAGATTGGAAACCTTTCCAAAGAAAATCTTGAGCTGATCTCATTCATAGATTTTACCTAGAAGAGCTTTTTTTCTTGATTGTTTACATTAGACAGAGTTATGTTTTCCTAACCTAGTGACTGTTAGTAAAATGTGTTGTAGTCTGAGGCTTCTTTTAACAGAGTTATGTCTTTTGCTCTTGCCAAGTGTTGCAATTGATGACATGCCAGAGGCAAGGTGACAGAAGACTTCTATGTGTATTTCTTCATGTAAAAATCACATAAGGTCTGTTCATGTAATATCTGGTGAGTTGATTTAGTTTGTCCTCTGACTTATCATGGCTTCTTTAAACTCACTTACAAATTATGGACTGTAGTTTCTGAGTCATTTTGAAATGGGGAATGCCCAAAACTTTTGAAAAATGTTCTAGTTGCATAGTATGCTGCCTCTCTTGTATTCTGTCAACTTGTAATTTAAGATGTATTAAGCCAAACAAGGGGTTACTATTTGTACTAGGAATTATATTTGGGAAAACTAAGCAGAATATGGAGAGAATATGACAAGACTCAGATCTCTTGGAATGGGGAGTAGAGAGGAGAGAGAATGAATATGAAAGTGAAATGAATGTGTATCCCTTTACTGGAAAGATTCCTGTTGGAAGATTCTAGTTGAGCCAACCAGTAGTTCATGTTATTTCAATTAGGTATGTATTTAAATCTTTACAATGAAGATAACAGCATTCCTTCCTGTTCCAAAGATAATGTGATAATTAGAAGACTAAGGGAATGAAAGAACTTTGTAAATATGCACAGAGATCGGATGCATGGATATTTTACTCCTCTCAGGAACAAGATCAAGCACTGATGGTAACAGTTCACTGATGAGGAAAATAGGCTCAGAGGCTTTGCAGAGATCATTGAGTAGGATATGGTTTCGTAATATTGCATGGGGAAAGTGCTGGAGCATGGTCTTTGAAAATGAGGGAAAACTCATCAATAAAGTGGGAGACTAAGTAAAAATAACTTATCTTTATAATGATGCTTTGAATTTCATAAAGTATCCAGAATATGTTACTCAAACCAGGATGTTGTGAAAGTTGTGAGTATTCTTTTTTTTTAAATGAGAAATTGAAACTCAGTGACTAGTTGACATGTATAGTCATGACGATGAGCAGTGAACCTGGAGTTGGGTTCTTGATCCGTGCTCGTTTTGGTGTGTACTTAGTCCTGTTATGGTCTGTTACATGAAAATAGGGTCAAGCATGGAAGTGAAAGCAGGGGCTAGCGCCGAACTTCTTTGATAGTGAACTTCTCATCCTGGGCATTACTGTGGAAGCAGAGGTTGGGACAGATTATCAAGTGCGTCAAAAGATTTCTTAATGGGGAGAAATGAACTTTAAAGGCATATCTCATAGCAAGAGCTAAAAATAGACATTCTTTCATCTGTCAATCTCAGTAATTCTGAAACGTCGACCAGCAGCAGTAAAAGAGAAAACTAATGTTCTCCAGTGTTTATTAAGTTTAGAGAGAGATTTACTTGAAAAATAGTATTCATAGTATTGCTATTTTAATTGAGTAGATTTATTTGGAACCCTTTGACAGCATGACAGAAAGGTAAGTTGATGAGAGATTGTATGGTACAATGATGATAAAGAGATAGCTAAGTTTTCCTTGTTATTTGTCTAGGCCACTTAAGATTGACATTACTCTCTCATAGCAAGTCAAGAAAAAAGTACGTTCTTTTAAAAATTTAGTGTATTCTTCAGATATCCATTCAAGGTTAGAATTTAGGTTTGAAAATTTATATATGGCATTATCTAACTAGAAGTTTAACTTGCACGAGAGAATCAGCTGTTTTTAAGGTCTTTTATTATTAGCACTTACTACAGTTAGTGTGGTTGGTACAGAGAGGCAAAACTAAAGATCTACTGAAGTATTATATAGAAAAATATATGTGAAATATTAAATTTACTGCTTAGTTTTTTAGCAGCAGAGGTCTGTTTATCAAATGCTTTGCATCAGGAGATACTTAAAGTTTAGATTTAGGGAAAATAAATTCAGAATTAATAGTACAGTGTGCAAACCTGGAATGATGGTACATACCTGCAGTGCCATCACTTGTGAGGCTCAGGTAGGAGAATTTTGAGTTTGACTCTAGCCTAGGCTGTTACATAGCAAGTTGAAGGCTAGTATGGACTACACAGTGAGATCTTGTCTCAGGAACAGAAAGAACAAAAAGTACAGCATGATTGTTTCTAAAAACCTTTAATAGAAGCGGCAATCTACAGTTGTTTCTCTCTTTCTCTTTGTCTTTTTATCTTAAATCCTTAAATCTTTTCTGAAATATTAGGTTAAAGGTTTTCAGAGTAACGCAAATAATACCACTTTATTTTCAGTTTGGGAATTTAAGTAAGATACGCAAAATTCTCTAGATTAGTGTATATTCTGAAATAGTTTTGTGCAAATGAACAAGCATTTTTTGATGGCCAAAGTGTAATTTTTAGATTTAGACAGATAAGTTTTCTCTTTAACTTGTCCTCTTGAAGTATAATTAGGTGGAGTTTCTAAGTTTAAAAAGTAGCGTTTTCATTTTAATTTGACAATTTTTTTCTCAGAAGATATTTTATAATGATTTTTTTTACACAAAGTATTTGTCATAAAATGAAATGAGTTTACATGTTGAGAAATAGGTGAATATAGCTTATATTTTATAAGGAAAGTTGGGTGGTTATAAAATGTGTGAGGGTGGAATTTTTACGCTAGTAATTTTTTTCCTCTCAGAATAATGGTAGTCATTAGTTCTTATAGAAGGAAAAACACTTCGGCTTTAGTTCATAGTTAATAATGTATTAATATTGCTCATACTTGCCACTTATAGTTCATTGTTTCTGAAACCATCACATAGATAGGTTTTTTGCTACATACTATTTCTACCTACAATTGTCATTACTCTTTCTAGAAACTTGAAAAAAATTTTTTAAGAAATGGTTTTCACTTATCAATGAATTTGATGCCTGCTTGTCACAAATGTTGCACTTAATAAATTGTAGTAAGTGATTAGGCTAATTTTGACACACAGCAAAGAGATTGTTTTAGTTGTGAAGTGTATGATAAGCAAGATTTCCATTGTGTATACTAACTAGAGGTTTTTCAAAATCTTCGGAGAAGATTGATCTAGTTTATTATGACTTTGCTTTGACAAGGGTGACAAATGTGGTGTAGAATGAATGGGATGCCACTACATTTTCCTGCCATATGGAAGGTGGCGCTTGATCTTAGAGGTCAGTCTTGTAGCTCTCCAGGCCACTGGTGACACACTACCACTGCCATTACTCTTTAAGAGCCTGTTTGTCTGAGATTCCTTCTCTGACTAGCATGTATAAATAGCAACTTCTCCCAAACATATATCCCATCTCCTAAATGCTGAGATATTCTTGGTAATTATTGTTTTACCCAACTAGCATATAAACTCCATGAAAGCAAGAGTTTCATTTGCTCACTGTTGTGTATTCCTAACTCCTGAGATATTGTTTGGTGTATAACGCTATGCAGTGCATGTTTTTTCACTAAATGGAATTCTGAGGTTTCCAGAGCTTTGAGAGGATAGAATATAAAGATTCTTACTGCTTTAATTTCATTGGGAACATGAAACAGGACTTGTGCTTTCTGGATGAGGGAAACTGGCTGGGGAGCTGATTACAGTTCATTATTTTCTCTGATTTGCAGAATTTAAATTGTGAAGAGAAGACATGAAAATACTTTTGAATTTCTACTTAACCTTTTAGACACAGGCTTAATGTTGCCCTATGTAAAGAACTGTATTACTCTCTTCTCCCACTTGGATCTTATGAGTGAAGAAATGGACTTCTGTTTCACCTAAGAATCGACATATATTTACATCATCATATGAACAGATCACTGTGTCCCACCCTCTGGGTGGTATCAGGAGACAGAAGCTTCTCACCAGTACATTTTAACAAAGAATGAATCTTAGCAAAAGTGGGACAGTCTGGTTACAGTTTAGACCCTGTTCTTGTTCAAGTGTGAGATATTTTTGGACGTACATGAAGAATTCTAATATCCTCAACTCCCCAGAAGGCTTCTGATTACTTTTTTTCTGAGAAGAAATGTGTACATTATTTGCTTAAAGGTTTTCTCTTAAGTTAGAATATTAGATGATTCTCCAAAAGTGAAGCAGTAGGGTCAGAGATGGCAAAAGAATACTCGTGGGTAGGGGTGAGAGGATGAAGTACTTAAAAGGAAGGCTGGTAGAAGAACCTGAGTATAGAACTCAAAAGTAAAATGCAACTATAGCAGGAATAGATCATGGTAGTTAATTAATTCCTTAGCTGTGTGTAAATTTTATTGAGGCACTTAAAGCTAAGCTAACATAGTTTATTGTCTAAACTGGATCACTTTTAAAGGTAAATGTGACACTGAGAAAGTAGATATAAACCCAGAGTGTTCCAGGAAAACCAAGGTGCTTGGTCATTCTCAATTAAGTCCCAATTCCTGTAACCTCTTCAGATACTATTTTGTTCCCTTTATCATACTGTAATTCACATTTGCAGAGCCTCTACAACTTTGGTCCCTTTTTATTTTTTTTTTTTTTTTGGTCTTGTTGGCATTAAAGGAGAATTTTCATTTTGTCTCAGCTCCTCCAGACTATTCTTTACGACATTGGTGGAGGTAAGTACAATATTCACAGTGTATGCTTAGTTGAATTTTTATTTGCTTAGTAAGTCAGGTTTTTGAGTGTTTCTGATACAATGCTCGAACATTTTGAGACTCTTGGAACTGTCTTTTTCACTGGGATTGTGAATTAGTTCTTAGACTATAAGACAAAAATTCTATAATTGGGCATAGAAAAATTTACTCTTGAATTGTTTGATACTTAAATATGTTTTCTTTTTTTAGGTAAGGTTGTTAATTATCAAACTTCAGATATTCAAAGAAGAGAAGGAAAACACCTGTGTTTATACAATGGACATTTTTTGGATAAAGTTGTACTTTTTTTCCTATTAAGCTTAAATAAATATTTTAGATTCTTGTATTAAGTGATGTGTTTTTATTTTATTAAGTTTTATTACCTTATATATTCTGATAAAGTTAACAAAAAGCAGTACATATTTGAGATAGGGCTTACATATCCATCTATGAATTAAGTTTTATTATCTTATATATTCTGATAAAATTAGCAAAAAGTAAATATTTGAGGTAGGGCTTACATATCCATGTGTGAATTTTCCTCATCCCCAATATCTTATTTGAAAGCAAGGATGAGACAAGAGTACCAATGTTTGGAATTCCCAGCAATTTGAAAATTAGAGAAGTACTTTGTAGTTGAACCTGAATTTCTCTTTCCAGATTCTTACTGTTTCCCTTGTTCCATCTGCCATCTAGTGGTAGGAATGCAGAGCACACAGGGACACCAGGGAGAAAGTCTAGGCTTTGGACCATAGAATGCTTACCTAGTTAGCCAAAACGTTTTGGTAATGAGGGAGGGAAGTGACTCTTTTGAACTTGTAAGTCAATGGTAGTGAATTTTGAGAACATACCAAAAATTCTTTAGTATAAAGCATTTTCATGGCTGAAACATTTTGTTGGTTGAAGACTTTTTAAAAAATACATGATAATAATTGGGGCTGGAAGAATGGTCAGCGGTTAAAGCCCTTGCCTGGCAAGTGGTAAATACCCTAGTTTGATTCCCTAGCACCACATAAGCTGGGCGTGGTGGCGCACACCTGTAATCCCAGCACTCACTTGGGAGGCTGAGACAGGAGGATTGCCATGAGGCCAAGGCCAGCCTGAGCTCTGAAGTGAGTTCAGGACCAGCCTGGACCACAGAGTGAGACCCTCTACCCCCCCCTCTCTCTATATATATATACATATATATATATATATATATATATATGTATGTGTGTATGTCTGAATATGATAATAAGTGGAGAGACTTTTGAAGAACTGATAACAATAGGTTGGCCTGACTTGTAAACAGTGCTTTGTGTGTTGGTTAAAATTTTAAGGATTTAACTTAGTGGCTTCATTAATTCAAACTGTTTTGCATATTTAAAATTGAACTTGTATACTGTTGGTTAAGTTTGGCTGTGGTCACCTGTGACTTAGGAAGGTCAGTTTTAGCCAGATGTTAACATGGTGTTTCTTTGGGGGCTGGCCTGGTGTGCCGAGCTTCACCTGAATTCCTCTCTTTTTTTCCAGTTCTTTTCTCTGTTGCATATAAAGAACTCATCAGTTTTTTCCTAACCAGAGATGTACCCTCCCTCCTCCACCACCTCCTGCCATGAAGTACAGGCTTTCTACTGGGGCATTTTATACTGTCTCGTGGTGGTAGTGGGACAGGACTGGGGTAGTATGAACCTGAACAAGCAGCTGCTTTCTCTCTATTACTGTCACAGTTCTTACAGATTATCAGAGCTTAGTCTACATAGAGTATGGTTAGTTCAGTATACAGCTTCTAGGTCCTATTTATTTTTAAGGATGATAATGATGCTGCTGGGGACTGAGCCCAGGCCCTTTCACACGCCAAGAAGGCAAATGCTGTAGTACGAAGCCTCAATTCCAAACATTTCCTTATTATTTTGAAGTAACAAATACTTTGGTTCTCTTGTGCTAGATGCTGGCAGGACAAGAATGACATGGTACTGCTTTCAGTGAGTTGAGTCTTCTGGGAGATACTGGTACATAAGCCAGCTAGTAAATGAATGAAATGTAGTAAGTACTATAATTGTTGTAGCATGAATTTACTGAGTTGCAGGAGTGTGAAGTTGGAATCAGGGAAAATTTGCTTCCCCCTACAAAAGTCTTTCCTTGGTGCTACCTCACAAACTTGCTACACACGGGTTACACTGATCACATTGAATTATAAAGCTGTGTATGCCTTTGCCTTTAAAAGAGCTTTATTCAGTAGGAGAGAAATTCAAAGTACTAATTTTTGTATATCTGAGTATTTGTCACCAGCCAATGAATCAGTTGTTGATTTTAATTGCTTGCAGGTCATTTCCAGCAAAAGGAACAACAGAAACACAACAGAGATCTGAAATATGTGACCCCGTCCTTTGTCTCATTGAAAGCATTTTGTGAAATAGACATACTCATGTGGGCAGGTACTTTTTGTGCCCAAATATAAGGCAGCACTTAAAAAAAATCTATCCAGATATATAAATGTGCATATATTCAGGTGAAACAACCTGAATATTGAAACTCATTAAAATACACATTAAAGATCGTACTAAAGTATGATTTTAAAATAGTGAAGTTTTTTCTCCCACTCACATGTATATCAAAAACATAGTGTACTTACTGTAAACATCTTAGGGAATAGTAACTTTTCGTCTTCTTAGAGCTTCAGTGGCTTTTAGATGAAGTATTTTCTTATTTTAGATTTTCCCAGGCATACAGAACCCATTCTTGTGATACTACTTGTATATTCCTGATCTTTGCAATATAACATTTTTTATAGTTAAAAAAATGGAGCTCTGAAGATACCTGCAGTTGTGTGGTGTATTCCCAAGAATACTAATGCATCTTTTTGTAGTTCCTTTTTTTTTCTTTTGGGTGACCTTCATAAGCACTTGAAACTAGCATTGGTGGAGGTTGTTTCAGGTTAATGTTTCTTCTTTAAAAAGAGCTTTGTGTAAATTAAACAGAGCCAAATAATGAGAGTATTTGTAGAAACTTCACAGAAAGTTTTGAGGGTTTTTTTTTTTTTTTTTTTTTTTTTTGGACAAGGGCTGTCTTTATATAGCAGTGAAAAAGATTGATCACTTAAATACTGCTTAATAACCAGGGCAAACATGACATACTGTTACCAAATTGTAGAGTTATCTTTACCTTTTTTGATGAGTGGATGTATGGTAAGTTCATTTGTTTTACTGAGAATAACAAAATGACATGTTCTTTTTGCTGAAAGGCTGATTCTCACCTCAACAGCTGCAATTTGTTCTTAGTAAGGTGGGACTTTGCCTTCCGTTCATGGTGAGATCTGGCAATTCCTTAAGGCTCATTTACCATTGTGAGAAGTTGAACTTGCCTTCAAAATACGGAACTAGTTTTGGAGTACTTTTCACCACATTCTGAACTGTTTGTACCGTACACCTCTTGTTCTTATCCCATTTCTCCATATCCTTGAGAAAAATGAAGGAATGAGTCTTGCTTGTCATTTCCCTTGTGGAAGTTGAATACTCCAAAAGGGACTGGGTTAAAATATAGTGCAGAGTTGACATGTGCTGTATGATATGAGAGGTACATACTGAGATTCTTAGGATTATGGAAATGACATAGTTTTATTTCCTGCCTCCCTCCTTCCCTCCCTCCCTCCCTCCCTCCCTCCCTTCCTTCCTTCATTTCATTCTGTAGTTCAGGCTAGTCTTACACTCACTGTGTAGCCCAGGCTTGCCTTGAGCTCCTGGCAGTCCTGCCTCAACATGTGTCACCACATTCAGTTTGTGTGGTGTTGGGCAATCAGACCCAGGACTCAGGGCTTGAGCTTGTTAGGTAGGCACTCTTACCACTGAACTATGCTTCCAACTTTTATTATAGTTTCTCTACAAATTGCTTTTGACTAGCTTCATAGACAACACTATTGCTATAATTTTGGAAGTGTTCTCCTTGCGTTACCTTATATTTGGACAAATACAGTATCGGAATATATGCATAGATAGTTTTATAAAATTGAATCTTATTGTGTATTTTTTGAGTTGATATATGATTAGCGTTTTTTCTGACAGCATTTTCCCATGTATTTGTTGGCTTTATAGTATTTCATGAGAATGTACAGCAATTTAATTAACTAATTCTTCATGATTGGGCTTGTCTACTTATGAGTTAGATCTTTGCTTTATAGTATTTTTAATCAAAGACATCTGTATATCATTACTTGTCTTGTACTCTGAATGCCCTCTTTATTCCTCTTTTCAAATTAGTTCAGTCTCTGTCACATATCAGTCATTTTATAGTCTATCTTTAGGAGTTGTTACCACATTATTACCTTAATTAACTATGCTTGTTAGACTTATTAAAGTGTAAGTCAAAACATACAAAGCATGTATTTGAGTTAATTCTATGGAAATTATATAAAAATACAGTATGTATTCTCAGAGAGAACCCCACAAACTTTTAAGATAACATATTAGCAGTCTCTGTACCACACTACATGATCTCTTACAGAGAAGACTGTTGATTACATTTGTTAAATATTTGACACTTAAATCTAGGTCAGTCATGCCTGTGTATATAATTTGTTTTGGCTTACGTCCAATTTCAGCAGGCATTTCTTTCTAAATACTTTTAGCGTTTGCTATATGAGAAAATATGCTGATGCATTCTCGAATTTTGACAAACTTTTCGCGTCCATTATTACTTTTCCGTGATAATTGTTCTTTTCTTTGTATTGACACTCAGGAAAAATTTCAAAAGTTTGATCATTGAAGCAATGTTTGATTAACCATTTAACTTACTTCCAAATAGAGTGTTGTCTCCAATTTTCTAGATGATTGAAAATAATAATCTTATGTCAGTTGTGAAAGCAGTTACAAAAGGGTAATATTTTAGGACTGGGATATAGCTGGTAAAGCAGTTAACAAAAGGTTACCCTTTGGCCTGGTGATATATCCCAGATTTAGATTGCATGTTAGGCATGTGTGAGGCTGGTTCCCAGCATCAAAAAATAAAAATGAAATTTAAAGAAAGGAAACGTTATCTTTTAGGATGACCTTTAAAAAAAAAAAACAATCACATTTGGCTATTTCTTGATGATATACTACTCTTAAAAAATGAATGCAGGTTTTAGCCACATTCATGTATTAGAAAATCTGGCTTGGTATCTACATAGTTTCTACACAATTTAGTGCTTGTTTTTCTGTGCACCTAAGACCTTTGCCCTTCACTGGTGTTCCTAGCTGGGTTACTTGCTTTGCTGTGGTAGTGAACCTTAATCCGTCTGAGATAGCTTTATGATTCTAGTGAATGCCACCTGGAGAGGTCTGTGCAGGCTGGCAGCTTGCCCATAGAATATGGTTGTAAGATCAATAAAACTGCCTGGTATCTGATCTCTGTTTGCTGTATTTTGCTGGAAATTCTCCCATGGATATAAAAATGACGTTTTATGTTTCTGCTATTTTTCTAACTGTTTTTAATTAGACTTTAAGACTTTGCTTGAAGTTGGGTACTTGGACATTTGCTTGATATATAAAGCATCCTTATCCATTATAAACAGTTAATTCTAGTCCTAACTCTGTCAGAGCTTTGCCTTTATAAATCCAACTACTATTATTTTTTTTCCACCTCAGAAGTTGTTTGTTGGAGGAACATACTAAAGAGTAAATGAGAGAGCTTTGTTTGTGTTGTAGGACTTGCCCCTTCTTACCTGCCTGTCTGGGAGTGCTTTTCACTGCTGCATCAGACCTGTTCTGTTCATGCTGTCACATACTAGAAAGTCTTGTATTGAACCTACATGCCATGTCATGTACTTTTTGAGTGTGGGGTTTGGCCGTTAATGAAATATTCAACAAACTACTGCAATTTTAATATTCCAAGGTAAATAGCTAAAAAGGAATTAAATATATCATTTTGGAATCTTTTTGGTAAGGGAAATTGTTGTCTTCTTTGCTTTGTAGAAAATATTGTGTTCTGGATTAGGAGGGGGACCTGCAGTTGCTATTGAGATTCCATGTTATGTATGACTTTTGTTTGGAGCAAAGTGCTTCTCCACTAGTCAGAGGTGGGGAAAACATTTTCCTTCCAAGTTATTGAAGCTCAGATTTGGAAGCATTCTTGAGTTGTTACTGTAGTAGAAACAATGTACAGAGACATTATTGCATAGAAACATTGCACGACTGAGTTAAGATATTCTGGGAGTGGTGGATATGAACAAAATGTGTAATACACATTGACAACTCCCTATGAAATTAACAGAAAAGGTTGGGAACAGGTGGTGGGATGGGAAGCGCATGGGAGTGAAAATGGGCAAAGTGTGTTATGTTCATGTACCAGTCTACTAAACTGAAACCTGTTAATCTGTAAAATCAATGAACACTAAAGGGAAGTAAAAAGATGAGAATAAAAGTTAAAAGGCCAGGGATGCACCTTACTGAGAAGCCCCTGGGCTTTATATCCTATGGAACCTTATCTTACCAGCAATTTGTTATTGACATATTTTCAAGTGCATTTTTCTTGTTCCAACAGGTATGTAAAATAGAATATTATTACACTGAGAAAAACATGTTAAACTTGTACAGTGTCATCTATTTTAAGTAGTAAATTTAATTGGACAATTTTGAAGGAGAATTTTAAAAATGAAATAACGATAATACATTATAAAACATATAATGAGGAAGTATTGCTGCATTGTGTATAGCTTTTTTACTTTCCATAATACTGGTGTAAAACCTACTTTTGTATTTTGTCTACTCTGTGAACTCTTATTTCATATTCCTATGTAACTACCTGTAAAATTCTTTTTTTTTTTTAGCCTCTGGAGTTATCCTTTCTGATGTTTTGGTATTTGTTTGTTTGGTTTTTGATGGTATTAGGGATTGAACTTAAGACCTTGAACATGCTGGCAAGTGTACCTTTCAGCTACATCCTGGTCCTTAGTCTTCATTTTTTTATATGATCATTTCCAAGTGTACTGTAGTTCAAAATCATTACAGTAAAAACTTTTGCTAGGTTACCTGTAACTTGAAATTTGAAAGTTTGCACATCTATTGGTCTCAGGTTTCTTAACTTTTTGGAAATAGAAAGTTGTACAAATCAGCTGTGCGATGTCAGTTTATAGTCACTGTAAGAAATATCATTTGGATCACTAATAAAATGTCATGTTAAAAGTATTCATATGCATACTAAAATGAATGCACTAAATTTAAAACAACATGAGTGGCTGTCATATGAGAGACACTATTTTTGTTCTTTGAGAATATAGCAGAGAGTGAGCAAAACTTCCTCTGCCCACCTGGAATTTAAAAGCATTTTAGGTGAGAAAGGCAAAACAGTAAACAAATCAAGATAAGTGGAAGCAAATGCTTTGGAGAGAAATAAAGTAGGGTAAGGGAAATGATGAGGAATTTGGAGGAAACAAGTATCTAGAAGACTCTAATTAGAAGGGACAGCAGTGCCAAGCACTGGAGGTAGCAATGCTCAGCGTGTTATGCTTTGTCAAGGAAGACACCAAAGGCCCGCAAATGGGAGAAGTGACTGTGAGGGAACCATAGGGTATGTGGATATAAACACACATTCAGTACCTTCCATATTACAGTGTATATATGCATGTATATATGCGCTCTGTATAGTATTATATATACACATCCGATCTCTGTTCAGATACAGCAGTCAAAAGTTAAATCTGTAACTTTGTCTTCACTTAATATCACATGCTGACAAGTCCTACACAGTTATTTATCTCCATAATGAGGAATAAAAAGGTGTGTAGTGGGAGAGAATGATTGGAAAGTAAATGTTTGTTTTATTGGAGAAGAATAGTTCTGTGGTAGAAGTACTTTTTGAGGAATCAACAGGAATGGAAAGATTGACATGCCATAGTAACGTACATCACAGAAAATTGGAGAGATTCCATGTTGGAGGCTGACGTACAAGATGGAGCATGTACTGTACTGTCCATGTAGACAATAAGGACATCACTTACGTTAGGTGTTGGAGATGATTCTGTGACCAATTTAGAAAACTGGAGATGTGGATGGGTGAGGTAGCTGGAATCCCAAATCAGCTGTTACCAGAAGTAAGGAGGCCAGTGAGACCAGTGTTTCTTACTGGCAATTTTAATTGTAGAGTACTAATATGCACTGCATAATAATTAACTTCCCTCTTTGATATTAATGCCAGTATAACTCTAAACAGTGTGATAATCTCTCTTTCACATGTCTGGATGCTTCTAGGTTAGGTGATAACATAGTCCTTAGTTAAATAGGATCTGAATTTTGGCTCAAGCACTGGTAATGGGATAAAAAGGAAAAGTGGATTTTCTGGGAGATTTGGAGGTAGGATCAAAAAGACTCAATTACTGCTGGGTTCTTGGGGATGCGTGTGTGTGTGTGTATTACACATATAAAAGTATGAGCACTTATGGGCGCTACTATAACCCATTTTTTGACATCTAATTCTGAAAACCAAACCCACAATACTATGAGGAATGTTTATCAAGACAATTTCTAATAGAACTTTGAAGAAAAATCTAGATAGATAAAGGTAAATGTGGGGAGCGAAAAGAAGCTAGGAATATAACTTCCAATAAGTAGAAAGCAAGTCAGGTCAGGACTTTAACTGCTCTGCTTGAACTTCTAAAAGATTAAGAAATGAACAAGACAACAAGGCTTTTCCCTCAGTAGTTTATTTTCGGAATAATGCAAACATAATACATTCAGAGCCATAGGGCAGGGAGAGTATACTTTGAAGATTCAAAGGTAGGTAGAAATTAAAGTTTAGCTTTTACTCTCAGAAGCTGAACCGTCACATCCCAATTGAGTTTACTGTTTTGTGCTGCAAGGAGTGTGAACTGGGAAAGCCTTTTGTCATTCTCTTGGTCCTTGGATACTCTTGTTTCATACTTTATTCTTAAGTAGTGTTGGCCAAGTTAGCTGCTTATCTAAATGCGTGTATTTAGCAAATACTACTTGTTATAATAATTAGGCTTCCTAAATCAAACATTTTTAAGCAGATAAATATTCTAAGTTACATTGTCATTTCTTGTAAGCATTCATAGCCTAATCAGGACATTTGAACTCATATTTAATCTTTATGAACTGAAGATTGAAAGTGGATGAATTAGTGTTGTTACAGATAATTTTTTCTGTTTGTGGTAGTGTGAGATAATTATGCGTTATATTTTACATGTATTTAAAGTAAACCAACTAATTTTTTGTTCTCCCCCGTATTTTTTCTCTAAATTGGATTATATTTTATATTTCCTTCATTGAATTTGTCAGTCAGTGTCTTTTAAGCAGATTGTAGGTAAATCTGAGGTCCATTAAAATTTTTTAAATTAAGTTTTCGTGCTGAAATTACATGATTTTTATATAGTGGTTTTGAGTGCTAATTTTTTTTTAAATAAAATTAGAACTCACTTTGTTTTAGCAATGTTCAAAATAATACTAGGTTCTGAGTCATTTCTGACTTGGATATTTATGTAGTAAAACACCAGTTTTTAGTTTTATCAGCATTAGCTACTATATCTGAGCTAACTCAACAGAACGGGGGGCTCAGGAAGAATGAGAGCTTTTTTATCCATGTGAACTAATGCCTTACCCAATCACAGACCAGATCAGCTCTTTTATCTTTCTGTTAATGCAAACATAGTGCTCTGGGGCAGGAATTTGACTTCAGCTTGCTCATGTCTTCATCTGTATGACATCTTTAAAGATATTTTTAAAAGAAAATCTAAATTAAAAATTGAAAAGATGAATAAAACGAGTATTGTAAATCTGAAAGTGTGTGCTAGTAAGAGGATTGAAAGTCCCTCAAGGCTTGGAAGCAATTCCTTTTGACATAAAAAAGGCTCTTGAGGGCGAGTTACACCCTAAAAGAGTTTGGCTTACATTCTGATATTATTGATCGTTTATGTAACACCAATCAGTAACCACTTCTTGATGTTCTAGGGTTGCTGTCCTTTAAGTTTTAACAAATTCCCTGAACTGTCTGCTGTTGCTCTGTTGTGCTAGATTTTTTTTTCACTTCTTAGTATGTGTATTTGTCATTGAAAATAAATTAAACCAGAGAATAAATTGATCTTAAATGTTTTTGTTGCAGACTTAATTCAGTGCACAAACGAGATGAATGTGAACATCCCACAGTTGGCAGACAGTTTATTTGAGAGAACTACTAACAGCAGTTGGGTGGTGGTCTTCAAATCTCTCATTACGACTCATCATTTGATGGTGTATGGAAATGAGGTAAGAATTTTGACTGACAAATGTATGGATGTAACAACGGATTGTCAACTTGCTTCTCTTACTGTAGCTTCAGCAGTAATTTCACCGAGTGAATAATGGAGATTAAAAGGGCAAAGAGTCTAGCCAGAGATAGAATAGTGGGCCCTCTCACTTGAGGAAACTGGGAAACTGAAGTGAATCGGAGCAAAGCCCAAAGAAGTGAAGACAACTTAAAAGAGATGATTTCTAGAAGAAGCAGGACTGATGTTGGCAGTCTTTGTTTGCAGGCTACTTTGTCTTTAAAAAAAAAAATTGTTTCACAGATGTCTGTCTGATCTGGTGTGCTTGTCTGTGGAGTATTTTTAAGGTGATGAGTTCATAGGTGACATTTTGCTGAGAGGGCCTGGCTCAACAATGCCTTCTTACAAGAGGTGTGTCTGGTGGTTTTGTTGCTCTAAAGGGTAGCAAATCCAGCATCAGCTTTTGGAATTTTTAGTTTGGAGAGAATCCTCTTGTCTTCCATGACATTGTGACAGCTAATTTAATGGTTCTTAACCTTTAGTATTTTTCTCTGCCTAGTGTACTTATTTGTAAAATTGCATTAAAAAAAAAAAAAAGCTTTCCAAGACCATTTGAGTCAAAGTTGGTAAAATCTACATTGATATGTGCCTTAGAAAACCTCAAGTCCACAGTGGCACTCTTAGAAAGGGGAACTTGAGCTGTTGTATTACATTGCTCAGAATAACAACTTTCTGACATCTATCACTTTGTTAGTTTGGGCTTTACAGTCATGAGTTTCTCCTTTAACGGGTAACAGTTTGGCATTATTGTTCAGAATTAAGCAGGAATTTTACTACTACTTTATCATGCCTACAGGTCTTATTGTTGAGACATTTTGGCATTTCTGGTGGTTTATCCTAAAGTATTTGTGTTTTTAGTGGCGATAATTATTTATATAAAACATTAGGCTTATATAATACTACATTATAGACATACTCATGTTTTATATTCTTTATGTTTATTACCTTCACATAATTTTATATTCCACAATTTTTTAACTCCTTGCTGAAAATGTAGTTTTGTAATTATTCTTTGTTATAGTAAAACATTAAGTTAGTAGGTAGTTTTTAGTTACTAAAATGATTTCTAGAGATGTTACCTAAAATGTGATTCCTAAGTCGACAGATAAAGCCTTTGCTTTCTAATTCATTATAACCAGTTGACAGAGTTTAAATGTAACTCAAACATTTGGTCTTAACTAGGATAATAGTTTTTACTTTTATCAGTAATGTCTTTATTTAGGATGGAGATTGTTTATTCTGAAGAATTTCAGGCTTATATGTATTTTTCTTTTTTCTGGGGTGGGGTGGTTTCTTTTTAAAGAAAGAAACCACATATATAACCAAGTACACTACCAGATAAAGAAAATATTCAGCGATGGTTTTCAGAAGATGTAAGTGAAGTGATAGTAGTGAAGGCAAAATGTCAACAAAGGCAAAGCACAAAGTTGACTGCTGTTCCACATAGTTGACTGACAGGAGGAGAGAGATCACTCTTCAGTGTGTTTTTAGATAAGCCCTTGAATAGTTTCCCTTAAGAAGCTAAGGCATATTCTATGCTTTGCATATGGTTTTTTTTTTTTGTGCCAGTTTGTGCAACTCTTAGGTTTTCCCATTTGGCAAATGGAATGAGCATGTGGGAGGTGGTGGTATCAGGTTTTCACTCTGGTGATGGGCATACCAAGAACAGTATTTTTCAGACTGCATGAGGAAGTGAATTAATCTCCTCTCCAGCTGCCTAGTAGTATTTGTAACAACTAAGAAGATACTACTTGGGTTTGCTAGTTTGGGACTAGGACTAATCTTAACAATCTTAAAATGTGTAGTATGGTCCCCAAAACAAAGAATCAACTGTCCCAAGTGTCAGTAGTGCTATGGTTGAAAAATCCAGCTTCAGAGACCTGTCTAAAAAAGTTGAGGCTGAGTGGGGTTGGTGTCATGAGGTCTTGGTGTCCGGTGGCTCAGTACTGGTTGCTTCATTTTCCATTTTGGGCAAGTTGATTTTGTGAACAGTAGGTTTCTCACCAGTAATTAAGGTATTGTACTAACACCTTAATGAGAAATAGAATTGATTATTGTAGTGTTTAATAAATGAAAATGTGGAAAACATTGTAGATGAAATTCCAGAAAGATAAATATAAAGCTATTAAACGTTTTACTATGAAAAATTTTAAACATTCACAAGAGTAGAGAGACAAATATAGTAAGTGCCTCTGTACCTGTCACCTAGCTCCAACATTTATCAGTATTTTGCCATCCTGTAAATGGTACTTTTATGCTGATAACGTTTTAGTCCGTCTCATGTTATGCAAATGGGAATCTGTGTATTATTATTTGCCAGATTGGAAGCATGGTGCTTACCACCATCTTGATCCTTTATTTAGCTTTTTTATGATTAGCTTTGGGAACTAAGATCAGAGATAATTCAAAACTTGATTAAAGTCTTGTGTTGCAGCTCACTATTAATGTTCAATGTCAAAAAGACTGAAAAAAATCCAGATTTGCTATCCTTAAGAAAATGGCCAGATAGATTAAAACATACTCATTTGTAAAATGCAAAGGTTAAGAAGTGTATTAACAAGGCCTATAAAACATTAATACTGATGTTGTATTATGATATTTTAACACTTTTTTAAAATGACAGTGTTTTAGGGCAATGATGTTATGTAGTCTTCAGCTTACAACTTGGTTTTCAAAATTCTTTTTTTTGTTAGCATATTGATCTCAGTTAACAAGGTTTGAGCCAGGGTTGTTAGTGTACATACTGGTTGATGGTAAGCCTCTGCATGTGTTCACAAAAGCAAAGAGGAATCTTGGTGAGAAAAAGTTGAAAAGCATTTATTTAGCTGTTTCACAGGCTGTAAAGGAAACTTAAGGTAACGTACTATAATTAGCACTTTACAAAGCATTTTGACAGTATTTTGAAAAGATGAACTTTTACATGAATGCCAACATAACAGTTCAACCGCAAATATATATCCTGAGAATCTTAAATATTTGCATTGATACATGCAGACCAAATAAAAGATGTAGTTGCAACATTGTTAATAATAGTGAAAATTAGAAACAAATATCTCTAAAGAAATGGGAACATAATGGTGTATTCACTAAAATACTGGTGCATCATTTAAAATGAATGAATGAGTGGGATCTGCATCTAGTAAGTGAATAATTCTTGGGGAATGATTGAGTTAAAATATATTGCAAAGGAATGCGTGTAGTGAGATATTTAAGACACAAAGCAAAATTACATTTATAAATATACATGTAGTAAAATTGTGGAAATGGAATATGTATATCTCAGCTTAGGAGGAAGGGAGGAGAGTGAAACTGAAGGTATGGGTCCTCGATGGTGTGGGTAACAGTTTGCTGCTGCAACAGTAGCTCAACCAAATATGTCAATTTGCTTAACTGGCTATTAGGTAAGATTGGCCTCACAATATAGTTCTCTTATGTGATTGTGAATATTATTTTTTTTAACAAGCCATAACAGTTTAATGTACCAGGTAGCTGTTCATAGATACTTTTAAGGCATTGTAGCATAGGCCTGTAATCCTCCTTACTTGAGAGAAACTGAGGCAGGGCTAGCCCATGAGCCCAGGAGTTCAAGAAAGCCTGGGCAACATAGCAAGGCCTTGTAGCAAATCAGTCAGTCGTCAGTCACAAATGACCTCAGAATATGATTAGCTGTAGTCCTAATAAAACCAAAATCACTGGCTCTAGCTTAAAAGTACCTATGCCTCCTGTTATTTTGACTTTAACACTATAATAGGTGTGGGCTTTAGCCTTTATACCTAATATAGCAGTGGGCATTATGCTTTAATAAATTGTTACGTACTAGTAAAAAGTATGTAGTGTGTTTTTAGGTTTGGTAATTACTAGGGGTGAAGTTGAGAAATTTAAACTAGATATATTCCAAGGGCTGTGTTCATTTTAACTTTTCTTACTAATTTTCTAATTAAGATTTGTGAAATGGCAACACCTTAATTTGCCTTCTTTTTTTCTTCCAGCGTTTTATTCAGTATTTGGCTTCAAGAAACACATTGTTTAACTTAAGCAATTTTTTGGATAAAAGTGGATTGCAAGGTAAAGACTTACTATAGAAAATCAAAAGTGTAACCTCCTTGAACTCTGTTAGAACATACGCGATTTTAAACTTCTTATTTTAGTTAAGGTTGTAAGAAAAAGAAAATTTGAATTTTGGTTGATACCACTGCCTGACACTTAGAACTCCCAAGATTCAGCATCATGTAGTTACTTGAGAGTGCACGTTCTTGGCCTGGGCTGCTGGGACTCTGTCACGTCTTCACCACTTACCAGCTTGTGGACTTGAGCACATTACTCTACTGTGCGTGTGTAAAATCAGGATTAATAAGGACCATTAGTTTGTTGTGAGGCGTTACCTAATGTGACTATTAGTATCTGTAAAGTGCTTAGAACAGTGCTTAGCACACAGAAAATACAGTTTAATTGCCTATGTTTATTATTAGTATTATTTATTTTATGGTTTATTCTAAGAAATGTAGTTGGAATATTATGTTTATTAGCTATTAAGGTAAATGTACTGCTATTCAGAGATAAATTACATATTGATACACCTGTTAGTTTTTAGTCTTTCTTTTAATATAGTAATTTGAGTTCTCCTGTTACGGTTGTAGCCATTCATGGCCATTCTGTCTTACTGGGATCTTTAGTACTACTTAGTTTAGATCTGGGCAAGGCTAGCTACTCTAGACTTAAGTCCAAAGCTAGCTTGTTGATTATAGAATGTCAGCTCTGGGAAGAAACTCTTAAAGGACATACCAGACAATTTGAGACAGTAAGTCTAATCTGTGACGTGTCGTTAGAGAAGGTAAGTTGTATGCCAGATTCTGAGAGATAATAAGGATATGAATTGGGTTAAGCACAGGTACGCAGGTATAAATGATGTGAAAGGACATTCAAGATTTATATAGCAAATGAGGGTGACTGGAATGCATAGATGGTATATTGAAGAACATGTAGTGTGCTGAGCCTAAGTGAGACATAGAAAATTTTGATAGAGTTAAGGTTTTCTAACGCAATAGGAAACCATCAGTCTTTTGGGAAGAGCGATTATGCATTCTAAGGAAAGCTTTGTAACCTGGTCAGATTGGATCACATTAGACCAAGTCTTACAGATGTTGAAGAGTGTTCTAGTCATTGCTCTGGCCATTGAGGGAAGTTAGTGAGAGCGTCACTTATGATTCTTGTGGACATAAAAATCAGTGATATTTATTGTTGAGATTAGGACTGTGTGGATCAATGCTTGCTTATTTTCAGTGAGTGGAAATAATTGATGGGGGATGAATTGAACACCCTGACTCCAGATAGTCTGTAGAAGATCAATAAGTACACGGCATTGTAAAATTCATGTTATTTTAATGATGAATATAGCACCCTAAATTAGAAATTAACCACTAAGTGTGCTGTTTGAAAGAAAATCCTAAACAGAAGCGTATAACACGAAAATGAGGCTTTCCTGTTTTGGGGGAAATGGAAGAAATTCAGCAGGCTTATGCTATTTTTGGTTGCCTCCTTAATTCATTTGAACTTTAAAAGTCTGTGGAAAACAAAATGTAAATTATTATTCCAGAGCAGAGTTTGTACGTGTTTCCAAATGATTTTTTTTTTGTATTTTCTGTTGTAAATTTCCCATTTCCTTAAGAAGTGCATTAAGCAGTCTTAGTGGTAAGGTTTTAAGAGTTTTTTTCATTTTATGAAAAGGCAGATTTTATTTTTTTGAAATCTTATATTTAAAAATGAGACTAAAATAGTTAAAATGTAATTTAGTGATAGTTTTGAAAAGTAATTTTGATTGCTGATGTATTTTGTCAGGTGTGGAAAGGCATATTAAATATATACTGCATGTACAGAAATATGAATAAACTTAGGCTGGTGAGTAGGATAAATATTCAGCTAAGAACTACCAGTTGTACTTGGGATAAGAATAATTAGGGAGTACAAACTGTAAAGGGAATGTTTTAAAGAAGTTGAGGCTTGAAAGAAGAGAAATATTTCACCTATTGCAGTGGATGAAGTAGAATAGACTAGGTGGAGCAGTTTAGCAAGAGCTAAGGAATGTATATAAATACTTCATAAAATACAGTACTAGATATGAGGCTGAATGAGTACTTTTACTTTTTTTTGGTATACATCAGTTCACTGTTTTTTAAGTAACCACTTAGTAAGTTGCAGGTGAATGAATTACTGGTGATGCTAAATCCAGTTATATTACTTTTTTGTTCTGGTCTTTTTAAAGTAGTAGAGATGATCAAGTGAAGTTAAATTTGTTAGATGAAAGTGATTTTTAAAAAATGGTTCTACTTTATGACCTGAGTTAAAGTTTATGGAATCTTGAGCCAAGTGTTAACTAAAGTACTAGGTATTTGGTTGTGTTTTTATTTTAAATAATGATGAAGTTTTATGTTGCTAACGTGATTCAGATCCAATAATTATAACGAAAAATAGTGATTTATATGTTTATTTAGAAAGCTTTTTGGAAACGTTCATATAATTGTCTTTCTACTTTTTTCTTGTGTATTGCCATTTTATTGTACAAGGCAGTGATTTTTCTGTAACTTTTGTAAGGTAGGAACCTGGAAGTTATAGTTGTTCTAAATAACGTACAACAAGTTTATAAGTACAAAAATTATTAAAATTGCCTGATGTTTGAGGAATGGGGTTATAGTTTTGTAGGATATTAAATTTGAATTTTGAAGTAATTGAGTTGAGAAAATATGGTTGTCTTAATTTTTGATGAATAAACGATAGGAATTTGGATCAGAGGCAAAATGCTTATTTTAGTGAAACTCTTAAAGGAAAAATTTTTTAATCACTATATCACATACTTCACTTTAAAAATTTGAATTCTTAATGGAATTTGATTTGCTATTAGTTACTTAATCTATATCACTAACGAGTAGAGATATCAAGATATTCTAGCCATTGACTAATACGAGTTTTTGTAGGCAAATTGGAATTTAAAATATTTGTGCAAACTTTTTTCTTTCTCTTTTACAGGTTATGATATGTCTACGTTTATTAGGAGGTATAGTAGATATTTAAATGAAAAAGCAGTTTCATACAGACAAGTTGCATTTGATTTCACAAAGGTAAAGAGAGGGTGAGTTATACTTTCTTTTTGTAAGATTTACTACATATCAAATTTTTACAGTAAGATTTTTAAATTTTCTTTTTATTTTTTTAATAGCCACACTTAGGTACAGTTGATATAATGTAAAGTTCATTCCTTTAAAATCTCCTGTTTGATGATTTTTGGTACTTTTACAGAGTTGTACAGTATCATTATCTGATGCCAGAACATTTTCATTGCATCACATTTATCTGCAGTCAGTTTCCATTCTTCCTTCCCCCTGGACCCTGACAATCATGAGTCCGCTTTCTTCCTCTCTGTTTTTGCCTGTGAAGGAGTACCTTAGTTAGTTTTCTGTAGCTGAGAGTTTAAGAGAAAGGACATAGCCACCTTTCTGGGTCAAACACCAAGCATCTGCACCTGCCAGCTAAGCACCACCATCTGTAGGTAGATGAGGCTTTTGGAGGATACTCCAGATCAAAACCACGACATGCATAGCTCGTGTGAACAGAACTATACGATATGTGGCGATTTGCATTTGGCCTTTCATTTTGCGTATTACGTGTATGTTGAAGCATAAATTAGGACTTGTTCCTTTTTAAGCCAAAATACTGTATTTCGTAGCTATTTGCTGTTTTACCTGTTCATTGGTTGGTGGACATTTGAGTGATTTCTACTTTTTGTCCATTAGTAATGTTGCTATGAATACTACTGCGTAAGATTTGTGTGGCTATCTTTTGAATTAGGTATATACCTAGAAATGGAATTTTGGAACCTCTGGTAACTCTCATGTTTATCATTCTGAGGACCTGGCAAACTATTTTTTGAAGGCAATTAAGCCATTTTGTATTTCCTTCAGCGCTGTGAGAGTTTCATCTTCTCTATAGTTTGGTACAATCTTGTGTTCTAGGCTTGTGTTTTGTTGTTTGTCGTCATCTTTGTGGGTGTGTGATAGTATGTTGTGATTTTGCATTTTTGATGGATGATAACAGTGTCTTTTCATGTGCTTTTTGGCCATTTGTGTATCTTCTTCAGAAAATCTTCAAATCTCATCCTAATTTAAAAATTCGATTATTTGTGTTTCTTATTGAGTTGTAAGTAAGTTTTGCTTGTTTGTTTTAGTACACTATTCTTCCTTTACAGTCTTCTCTGGTATCTTGAAGTTCAGCTACTTGTACCAAACAGTGCAGCTGCCCTTGATCAACTAGTATTGAAATTACTGAATGGAAAGCTACTAAAACAACTTACAAGTTTTGAGTTGTTCACTGTACTCATTTACTTGATAAAAATCTGATGCTGTCCTGCTCCGACCTGAGGCATGATTCCATTTTTGCTCAGCATATCTATGGTATTATGTGTCACCCACATGAAAGTCACTTACTCTATATGGAGTTTAGTAGTATGCATGATTTTAGACATCCAGTGGGCTTCTTAAGACTTATTCCTCATAAATAAAAGGAGACTACATTATATTCTTGACACTAGTTCCTTAATCATATTAAGAATTGTAAGTACTTTCTCCCTTCCTGTATTTTTTTTTTCATTGACTTGATTGGCCCTTTGAAGAGCAAAAGTTTTTAATTTTGATAAGGTCCAATTTGTCAATTTGTCTATTTTTCCCTTTGGTTGGTTGTACTTTTGTCATTATGTCTAAAAATTTATTTCATACAATTTACAGAGATTACTTGTGAAATTTAAAGGTTTTCCCAGAAAGAAATGAAGTGGAAGCTAATGTGTAAGGAAAGATTCAAAACTATCCTCTAAGTTTCTGGCATAAGACCCTGAGAAGATGGTACCTTTTACTGGGAATATTGACGGGGAACAGTGTAAGTGTAGTGGTAAAGAATTAAGAATTTAATTTGGAAATACAAATTTTGAGATACCTGTGATTGAAACAGGTTAAAATATTAAGTAGGCAATTTGACATACTAACTTGGAACTTAAGGGAATATGTCAGTGGCGTTTTACCCTTGAGAATGACAGTTAACCTGGGGAGTACAGTATGAGGGGAGAGACCCAGAAACATTCTGAGCCATGTTCATCTATTTTAATGGATGGGTAGAGGATAGCAGCAGATGAGCCTGGGTCAAATGATAGTGAGATGAAAGTAAACAGGGAGGAAGTGAGGGAGAGAAACAGAGGGAGAGGGAAGGATAAATGGAGGATGGAGAGAGATCAGATGGTAAGAGTATTTCAAGAATGACTTCAGTGTTGTTGTACGTATGTGTAAGCTCAGCTACTCAGGAAACCAAGGCAGAGAATCACATATTCAAGTCCAGCCTGGGCATCTTAGTGAAATCCTATCTTAAAATAAAAGGGCTGGAGGTACAGCTCAGAGGTAGAGCACTCCTGGACTCCATCTGCAGTACAGGGTTGGGATGGGGTGAGTGAGGGAAACTCTTCAATGATTTTGAGTAATTATATGAGATCAGAAAGTACCCACTGGAAGGGGAACGTGGAACTGCCATATTGCCTAAGCCAGAGAAGATTATCTAGAGTGATAGGCGTGGGGCTTATTTGGAGTGAACTGGAAAAAAAAAATTCTAACATAAGGAGATAATTTGGGTTTCATAAGACTAAGTCATCCTTTTTATTGTTTTCTGCCTCTATAAAGGAAGTGTAGTAGGAGTTAAGAGCTAAGAGCTTGTCGTAGGCGGGAAAAGGAAGTTTGAAGATACATAGACAGTTCACTGGTAAAGGCTAACAGGATTGCTGGCAAATGTTCACTACTTGTTTGAGGTCATTGGTCATGAGTGAACAGTCTTGTTAAGGTTTGTTTTGGGATCGTCCTTTTTAGAACTCACATATGTACAGGCATGAATGAGTTAAGTGTTTCCTTGGTCGTAATTGTGAAATTGCCAGTTGATTGCAAAGGAAGAAGACAAGTGCGAGAAACATGGGGATATCTGGATACCTTCTCGTTCTGGGACATGAAAGGGTTATTTTTAACTCACAGTTGAGGTCTCAGTCTGTTCATGGTCAGCTGGCAGTGGTGGAGGGACATGATGGAGGGGTTAGCTGGAGAAAAGCTCTTCTTCCATCGCGGCCCAGAAGCAGAGCATCAAAGGGAAGAGCCAGGATGGTAACATGTCCCTCCAGGCCATGTCCCACTGATCACCCCTTCTGACAAAACCCCACCTCATAAGAGCACGTGTAACCAGTAATAAACTAGTTAATTCCCATAATTTAGCCACCTTTCAAACATGAGAGGCTTTTGAAAATATTCCAGATCCAGACCATAACAAAAGTGTTTACAACAATGACCTGTGGAATTCTCAGCTAGGTGAAGAACGTACAAATCAGAAAGCTAATGGTGGGATAATGTGTCTGGGCCACTGAGGTTAGGATCTGACTGTAGGAGTAGGGACTCCATGATCGAAATTTTGGATTGGTTCATGTAAACGTTGAAGTTGCTCCAGAGCAGCCAAGTCAGTGTTCAGGTCTGTATTCTGTAAAATGGAGAAGTGACCAGAACTGAAAAAATAACTTCAGCAGGAAGAAAGGAAGAACTAAAGAAGAACTGACAGTGTCTGATAAGTGTGTGTGTGGAAACTAAGAGTTGCAAAAGGGGTTGGTATCTTCATCTTAAAAAGTTCAGGGACTTGTACCAACCATTGCAGCTTAGTACTTAACACATTATTAATTAGGCTAAGTTTGTTCAATAGATGCTTACCAAGGGCAGCTCAGTGTTTATTAAACAGTGTGTCCTGCAGAGTACTGTTGTTGGCTTTTCATAGCTTTGTTATTTTTCCTGGCATCCTGGGTGGTCGTTGAGGGGGGTAGCTCTGGGTATTGCAGCTGTTTATAAGGATGGCTCATTTACAAAAAAAAAAAAAAAATTTAAATGCCTGTTGACTCTGGTAAAAGGTTATGAAAAACACTGTTTTGAGTCCAGTAGACCTAGATTTGTATAACTTCTCTACCACTGAATAGTTTTCAACGTTTGTGTCATACAACCTCACTGACCCTAAAACTGATAATGTGTAAAATGGAACCATAATATCGGTGGGATTCTTGGGAGATTTTGAAAACTACTTTAATCCTCATGTAGATTTGTTTGTCTTAGCCCTAGTGTCTTTAACCTAGGCTTGTTTTTCTTTTTGGATTAGCTGTGTAACATAATTTATTTGGTGCTACTAATATTCCTGTTTTAGAAATTTGTATCTGGATTCTCCTTTCCCCTACCCTCCCACCTTGGATGTAGAACCCAGGGCAGGCGTCATCTCCCGCCTCCCTTTTTGAGTCATGGCCTGGCTAAGTTGTTTAGTTCCCCTGGCTGAACTCAAATTTGAATTTCACCAGCATCAACCTCCCAGAAATGCGAGTATATGCCGATGACTTGGAGAAATAACCTCTTATTTCGTAATTAAGTGGTTTAAAGATTTTTTTTTGTGTTAGAAGCTGTTGCTGTTTTAGTCTTAGATAAAATAAATAAATCAGTGCCCCAACACTTAAGTTCAACTTCTGACTAAATGTTTAATTAGTAACTTAAGGCGTTTTTTAATTTAAAAAATTGGTAAGTCTGCCCTTTTAAACAAGTGTTTGTGAGGATCATATGATTTCTTCCTGTAAAAAGTATTCTGTGGATCCAGCTTAGGAAATACAAGTCTCTATTGCTATGAAGTCATTTTGCTTGATTTTAAGTGAATATAAAAGAAGCCTGTTTTCCCCAAATCATTATTTTGTTAGTATGCATATACAATACTTAATAATTACATTCAACTGAGGTATTTGGTGCACATCCGTAAGAGCACATATAATCAACCAGTATATTCTTCGTCATTTTTGCTTCCCTTCTTCCCCACATCCCTTCTCCCTCTCTATACAGTTTATCTCTCTGTTTCCTACCATCTCTCTTTATTGGCTCTTTTGCTTATTTTTTACTTTGGGTTTCTCAAGAATTGCAGAAACCATACAATAATTAAGCTTCTGTGTCTTGATTCAGTTCAGTAAGCATAATAGTATCAAAGTACATCTGTTTTCCTCCAAATGACTCCAGCTTTTCCTTACAGTAGCCTAGTACTCCATTGTGTATATACCACACTTTGTTTATCCATCCGTATGCTGATGGATATATTGGCTGCTTCTAGGATTTAGAAATTCTGAGTTGTGCTACTGTAAACACTGGCGTGCATGTATTGTTCTTGTGTGATGACTTTAATTCTTTTGGGAAGATTCCCAGAAAAGGTATAGCTTGGTCAAGTTGAAAAAGCCTGTTTCTGGAGTGGCTTTTTCTTTGTGATCCTTGCGTGAGGCTTCAGGTTCAGTAAGAACTTTTAACAATTTAATGCCATTTTATAGCAACTTTAGTCTGTTTTAGTAGCAAATCAGATGGGAGTTTGAGTAGCAAATTGACTTGTTTTTCCTTTTTTTTAAATAACAGGGCTGATGGAGTTATGAGAACAATGAACACAGAAAAACTCTTAAAAACTGTACCCATTATTCAGAATCAAATGGATGCACTTCTAGATTTTAATGTAAGTTGGTTGAGATTAATGACTTAAAATTTTAATAGTTAAATCATTACAACACGTCAATTTTTATTTTCAACTTTTTAATCAACATTACTTTCTTACACTATGATATCCTGTTTGTCTAATGATTTTTCTGTAAGGGCGGTCCTAGGTCAAATTATATTTCATTTTTCTGTAGTTCGAGTGTTAGCTTACACAAGCATAAGAAATTGATGGAGAGATAAAGGGATTGATCTAAATGTGTACTTTTTGGATAATGGCTTTTAGACTTAAAATGTGAAAGTTTTGCCACATTATTGTTTCACTTCTTTCTGTCTTGTGTGACTCAAAGCATGGTAATGATTCACAAAGAGAAATTCTGATAGCATTTGTAATAGTTTGTTATATATTGCCCAAGGCATTGTGCTCCCTGAACATTATTTTTTTAAAGACCGTCCGATGAAACACCATTGTTGTCATCGATGTGTGCTGTGTTAGCACTTGGTGTCTTAGACTCAAATTGTTCTCGATCTTTCTCTTTGGCGTCTGTCTTACGACATTTAAATCCAGGGAAGTGAATTGGTATTACGACAGTTTGAGCTGAAATTGCTTTTCTCCTTGTGTTATTAACTGCTAGTCATAAGCTTCTCGAAGTGGGAGACAAGTGAACTTCATTCTGTGCTGTGTCCTCCTTGCCTGGGATATGTGACACGTCATAAGTGGTCAGCGGACGGTACAGGAATCCTTGCGTTTTTTGTACTAAAACAGGATCACCACTCAGGGGCTCACTGCCTATTTTTATATGGCTTCTGAGCTGAGAATGTAGTTTTTCTGCATTTAAGTGGCTGAAAAAATTTTAAGACTATTGTGACAGGTGAAAATTTTATGATACTCAAATTTTAATGTTTCCAGTAGTGTTACTGGAATATATACAAGCTCTTTCATTCATATATTGTCCATGGTTGCTTTTGTGTTACAATAGCACAGCTGAATAGTAACCTAGGTCACTTGGCCCACAAAATTTAAAATATTCACTACTATCTGGCCCTGTACTCCCCCACCTGTCAAATAAATAAAAGCAAAATCTTACTGACTTTTGTTATTGCCAAAGACATAGAGTGATGTAATTACAAAGTGTTATTTTAATTGTATAGAGGCTAGGAGGGCTCACCCAATATTTTTGAGTAACTGTATAAAATTATTCTTTTCAGGGTCTGCATTGTACCTTGTTGCATGCGTACGGTTCACCTGATCTCTAATGGATAGGTTGTTTTTCCAGTTTGGTTTATTTTTAATTTTGAAAACAGCCGAACTAACTACTGTGTGTATGGATGTATATGTGTGTGTACTCATTTGTAAACCACCTTCTGTAGGGTTAATGTGTAGAAAAAGAATTTGATGGTTTGAAGAGTATAATCATTTTAATTTTAATTAAATATTGCCACCTTTACACTTGAAGTGTTGAGCCAGACTGTCATCAGTGGGTGCTTGCTTTCCTTCATTCTTACCAGCTCGGAGGAGTATCTCTTGTTGCAATATTAGTACTCTGAGGTTTAAGAGAATAATTTTGTAACATAATTCAGTTCTTAATTTAAAATTATCTCATAAGTAAAATTGGATTTAGTTCACCTGCTAGCCATTTGTATTTTTTGTTTAGTAAATTTTTGTTGACTTATTATTCAAATTCTCCTTATGTAATGGAAATCAAACCTGTTACATATTTTGCAGATATTTGGTGCCAGCTTTTTATTTACTAACTTTGTGCTTATGCTTTCATATACCTAATAACCTAATTTTCATGTGCTTTGTCTAAAAAAATTTTGGTTTACCCATCTCAATGATTTCTTGAATATTTTTGGTGTTCTTAATATGTGAATGAGTGGTATTCTATCTTACAACATAATTCAATAATAATAAATATTATTTGTGTACCAGCTGCTGTCTTAGTAGTAAGTAACGACTCCCTGTGAGTTAGCTTTTAGAATTTTGTTTTAGTTTATTTTTGAAACAGGGTCTTGCTTTGTAACCCAGGCTGGTCCAGAACTCCCTGTGGAGCCCAGGCTGGCCTTGAACTCATTGCAGTCCTCCTGTCTCAGCCTCCTGAGTGCTGGGATTACAGACATGCATCCCCACACTCACTGTATGTGGTGCTAGGGGATTGAACTCAGGTACTTGGCGCTTGCTAGGCAAGTGCTTTAACCACAGAGCCACTCCTCCTGACCCCAGCTTGTAGTATTTTGAAGAAGTATACTTTAAAAAACATACTTTTTACATAATTTTAGCTCAGAGTCTTAGTGATTGTAATGGCCATTTAATAAATACTTAGTGATTTTAAAATAACTCAGTAAATCCATCATGAGATGAAATTAACTTGTTCTTAGAAGTGGGCTTTATTATGCTATTAGAATGATTTAGTATTAAAATAAATTTATAATTTAAAAATTTGAGATATAGTGTAGGAATTTTAAGAAAAGGCAGTAGACATTACTTTTTCTAATGTATTTCAGAAGTAGATTGAATGTTTAAAAATTGGCTTTTTATTTGCCATAAGTTTTCAGTATTAAAATACTAATATTTTTAATGTTTTGTGTATAATTTTGATTGTAAGAGATCATAAAATTCATACATTGTGAAATTTACATATAGCATATCTGTGATAGAAAATAAGTGTCCTTTGTTCTCCAGTAGGCCTAAATATTTAAAGGTACTGTATTTTCACTTGAAGGAAGACTTTTTGTTATTGTTTACAACACAAGATTAATCTTATTTCTCATTTTTCTCTCCAGGTTAATAGCAATGAACTTACAAATGGAGTAATAAATGCTGCCTTCATGCTCTTGTTCAAAGATGCCATTAGACTATTTGCAGCATACAATGAAGGAATTATTAATCTGTTGGGTAAATATTGCTGTAGCTTCATAACATTTTCATTTTTATCTTGTCATCTGGATAAATAATATTGACTGAGTTGTTACTTAAAAGCTGCTATAAAATTCATTGTGCTGTGCTTATTTATTTCAGTAACTAATGCTTTATTCCTGATTATGTATACAAGGGATTAAATCCTTATTTTTATAATCAAAATGTTCTGATTTTATAATCAGAATAATCAGATGAACTACTTTCTTTTTTAGGTACAGTTACATCTTTTTCCACCCAGTTTTGTAATTTTTTGAAATATTTAGTGATATCCTTTTCTAAATTTAATTCTTTTCCCATTTGCTAGGACTGATCCTGGGTCCCTCAAGAGCTAAGCATACACTCTTCCACTGAGCTATACTCTCAGACCCTAAACTTAGTTTTGAAATATTTCTTTACATACACTAAACATTTCTTTTGGCTGCTTTTTACTTTTGGGTTTTTTAAATTTTTTTAGGAAGTGCTTTCTTATTGTTGTGTATATGGAATGCAAGTAATTTTGCCTAAAAATGCTCAGTTAATTTGTTGAAATTTGCATAGAAAGTTATCTTTAGGCAAAGGTGCCAAAAGTATTGAGTGTTAGATGTGAAGTATTTTTGTTCCAGTGTGCCGGTTCTCTCCCCATTTCTCCCTTTAGGAAGTACTAATTTATATGTTTTTCATAGACTCGGGTAGCACATATTTATTCAGAGATGCTTTAATCCTTGAGGACAGGGAAGTTGGGCTTATTTTTTCCTAAGTATAAAAGATTTTAAGAGCTTAGAAAAGCATAGTCTATACTGTGATTGTTATAAATTAAGATCTTTGTTGTTGTTTACATATTAAATTTGAATGAGATTTCCAGTTGGTGTTTGAAAGTGGTAAAGTTGCCATCTTCATATGTTAATAGTAATTACAATATTAGTAAACATTTTGCGTGTAGAAGGTAGTTCTATTTTAAGTGAAGTAAAGTGTCATGTATTTACATGCATTTATGGAGCTGGGAAGGAAAAAGTATTGTGGAACAAACTAGTAATATTAATAAAGTCTAGTAATTCTTCTATTTTTTTAATATAACAGCACCTCTATTCCAATTTGCATTAACTACCTGAACAGTATTTGTGTTGTAGGGTTCAACCTTTGAGAGACTTGTAGCAGTCATTTTGGAGCTATTACCTAATTTTTTTTCTTTTTGAGTGTTGTATTTTGGTGTGAATAAAAGTATTTTTGTGCTTTTGGCAGAAAAATATTTTGATATGAAAAAGAATCAGTGTAAAGAAGGCCTTGACATCTATAAGAAGTTCTTGACTAGGATGACAAGAATCTCAGAGTTTCTAAAAGTTGCAGAGGTAAAGTATCCTCATCGGACTGTGCATCTTACTCTGTTCTTTGATCTGTATGCGTTGATTCTGAAGAAAACCCTCGTTGTCCCAAATGAATGTCTTCAATATAGTGAGGTATATATCCAGTGATTAATATGCTGTATGAAATTCTGTAGTATGATATGAACATGATAAAATACTGAAAAAATAAGTGCTGTATATTTAATTCAGCATGGTAGATTGAACAGTAATTTCTTTAAATTGTTTGCTTCTCTATGAAATTGGATAGATGGTGTGCTGTGCTAGCAGTAATTGTTCAGAATTAGCCCTGTATTTTAAAAAATTTGTTTTGTCAGTGGGTGGGAGAGATTAGTCACTGTCAGTTCAAGGGCCCTTTCTTGGATGAGAACTGCCACTGAGCCACTTAGTTTTAAATACTTTTGTTACCCTGTAGAAGAGACTTTGTATATTTGTTTAGTACTGATTATGAAAATGATGAAAAGCAGGTTAGAAGGTAACTAATTTTGCAAATCTGTTTTGAAAATAATTTTCTGAATTTGTGACAGAAGGCAATTGTGAAGCCAGAGTGTATGCAACTCAAGAATTTTTTTAATGCCCAAGTAACTTGTTCGTGTTTAACCTTTCTTATTCTTGCCGTGTTTTTATCGTATGACATAGAAGAAATGGATTTTTCAGCTTGTGGCATATTAACTTATGTAAGTGTTTAGAAGATATGGGGATTAAAGCTTAATAAGCTTGATGAATTTCTGACTCTAATTCCCCTACTTTTACCTTTGCAATTTTTGGAGCCACCAAATAGTATCTAAGACATTGCAGACTTTGAGCAGTGTCATTGGAAATTAAATATTTTTCTGATTTTAAGAAGTTTAGCCCACACTGTATCATTTTCCTAAAATTTGTTTACAAAACATCTATTTTATAGTTCTGCTGCTTAAATCTGCTTGTTCTTCTTACAGCAAGTTGGAATTGACAGAGGTGACATCCCGGACCTTTCACAGGTAAGGACATTGATAGTGTCAGCACATACTACAGCACTAAGATGACTAATTCACCCCTGCTGTCAAAGAGATCAGTATAAATTTCCTTGACAGGCTTTAACGCTTTCATGTACTGCTAGCGTTCTGTCATTATGACCATGTAAAATGATCTGCTTGGCCCACCCAACATTGTACCATTCCTTTGTTTATTCCATTTAACGTCTTTCTTCCATCATCATCATCATCAGAAAAGAAGAAGACCCTTAGGGAACTAAATTTAGGAAAGGTATTTTACCGAGTATTTACTATATTAATTGTAGAGAATTATTTTTATGCAGGTTTTTTTTTTTCTTGTTTTAAACCTTGTGTTTTGGCTTTTGGGCTCAGATCAGAGTATTATGTAGGGATAAACCTCAAAACATGATAAAAGTTAAAGAGGACAGATTTGAGCTGAGACAGTTGAAATTTGAGTGCTGTTTCCACTTAGCTGGCCTGGTGGCTTTGGGGAAGTCTGAATTGAAGACATCACACTATCGACCTCATCTGGTAGTTTGAGAATTAAGTGACTTTCCTAAAAAGCAGAGTATTCAGTTAATGTTAAGTGCTGTTTGTCTTTATCATCATCATCATCATCATCATCATCATCATCATCATCTTCAAAAGTATTTCTAGGAAAGACATTATGAGCCTGCAATTTCTTGTGATTTCTTCTAGCTTATTCTTTTGTTTACTGAATATTAAAGAAAGTACCAGGAATAAACTATCCTTACTATAAAGCTATGTCAGTGCCCTCCTCTTGCACCTCATTTTGGACTGTTTCAGGGCACCTGTTCGGTGCTTTCTTACTGTTGTTTCTTACTATTTCTTTATACTTGTTCTAACTCACATTTCTGATCCTAGGCTAAGAGCGTACACTTGATTTAGCTACAGGTTTATTTGTAATTGTAACACACACACACACACACACACACACACATATATATATATATAGGATATAAATTGGCTACATTAAGATTGAATGTATTATTTCAGGTTAAATGTGAGAAGAGTCATTTCCAAATTATGTACAGTATTATAAAATAAATGGCATCCTCACGTTTTCTCTTTACCCACCCTATTTTTGTGCAAGCTTCCTTTATAATTTGTTTACAAATCATCAGCCTGAGACAATATGTACAAGTTACACTGTCTTCATGTGTGCTTTCATGTAGCATTGGGCTGACCATCCCTGTATCCTTTTGTTGGTGGTCCCTGGTTAAAGAGTACATATCATGTATTCTTTTGGTGACTCAGGAATTTTTTGAAAAGCAAACTAAAAACTGTCTACACTTTATGAAAGAGGGCAGTAGTACAGAAGAGTAGAAATTTTTTCCTTTTTTTGGTTACAAATTTCCCTTTCTAGGATTTAAAGCATCACATTTCTTTTACTCTTTATACTGCAGATTTACCTTTTTAAAAATAGCCATATATATTTAGAAGAGATTTTAGAAGTGGTTTGCCTTTAATTATCATACTTGGAAGTTTAATATTTATAAGCCATGTATGTAGCTCAGAGGCCATGGGTTCGATTCCCTGGTACCACATAACCTGGGTGTGGTGACACTCACTTGTAATCTCGGTATTCAGAACGCTGAGTGAGGCAGAAGGATTGCCATGAGTTTGAGGCCACCTTGGTCTGCATATTAAGTTCAGGACTAGTCTGGACTATGGAGTGAGATGCTGTCTTAAAACAAAAATTTTTTAATAAGCCGTATCTTAAACCCTTCAGGAAATGAGTAAACTGCAGTTTGGATGACCACAACAGTATTAAACTAGAATTCAGTAGTCTGATACTTTAAATTACTTGGGCTCTGAGGTCACACACACACACATATACCTTCTCTTGGGTGCTGTGTGTCAGATGTGTGATCTTGAAGAAACTACTTGAGTTTTAATGTGTATCTGTAAAGTGAATATGCCTTCTTTATGAATTGACTGTATACAAGGTGACTTACATAGTTTATCAGTTGCACTGGAAGAGTTCTAGCATAGTTCTGTTGCATTAGAAGAGCTTTTAAAATGTTAACTACGTCATCAACATCCTGGCAGTTATCTCCACTGAAAATGATTAGCAAACACTCGCTGGGTTCAGAGGAAGTTCATTACAGAAGCTGATCTTATCATTGAGGTTTTGATTTGATACCTCTCTATTAAGTCTTTCTTGTTCTAAGGTCCTAGTATACACATACTGTTTAAAGGCATAATTACAGGATGAGAGAAATTGCTAAAGCTGTAACTAGTGGAGAAATTAGCTGGGTGTTGACTTTTCTATTCTTTCTTCCTGTAACCTAGACACTACCTCAAGTCCTAAAGAGTGTATGGGTGAATGAATGCCACTTGTAAGTTTGCTTCTCTTTAGAGAGAGCTGGTCTTGCTCTGAACACTGTAAGGTTTCTTTTTGCAAGTAGTTAACTCTTGCCTCATACTGAATTGATATTAACTAATATCCAAGAATTTTAATCATTTTTGTGTTTTGAAATCATACTAAGTACTCGTTTCAGTGAGATTTAGTAGATGGAAACATTTGTGCAAACCACATTTCCATTCAAGACGCAGGTAATTCTGTCACTCCCATTCTTGCGTCTCCTTCCATATACAACTACTTTTTAAATTTCTGATAATCAAAATCCTTGATTTCTAACTTTTTAGTTTTTATACGTGGTCTTGGCAAAGAGAAATTCTAGTATCTGTGGCCTTTGTTGGGAAGAAGAAGGAGCAGGTTAATGAAAGGAGGATTTGTTCGGGTGTGAAGAGAGCTGAGGAGAAAAATGAGAGTATGAATTACAGGGCCATGGGTGTTAGAAGCTGGGAACCATGGAAGACTCCCTCATATACGGCACAATAATTCACAGTTATTTCCTCTCACATTTGGTTTCTTTTGGTCGTGATCGTGTTTTGGGATCTTTCCTTGTTGAATGTACCATTCATTCATCCTCATTTGCTGAGTAATATTCCGTTATGTAAATTTATTACAACTTTCTAAATGATGGCCTTTCAGATTATTTGTCATGAAAGCTATTTAAAACATTCTTAAGAAAGTAGAGAGAAATTTTTCTTTTTGTATGAATAATTAATAGTGCGTTTGAACCATTAAAGTAAATGTGTATTTAACATTATGGAAAGCAACCTGATCTTTTTCCAAGGGGGAGCATATACTCCCTGCAGCGATGTGTGAGAATTAGTTGTTCCATATCCCTACCCACATTTGAAGTTACTAATCTTATTTGTTTTAATTCATTCCAGTGGGTAAAAAGGTGTATTTCACTGAAATCCTAATTTATGTTTCCTTCATGCTATTCCTTCAATATAATTTATTAATAATACTCATTAAGTATATGTAATAGCAGTATCTGCTGCATGCAAAAGAGTATGTCTAGCTTTTAGAAGTGCAGTTACACTTAAATGCAAAATTTTTAAGTACTTGCAGAATCCTAATGTTTTATAGCTAGTCTTTAATTTCTATATTTTTAATAAACTTTATTAATATCCCCAGCTACATATTATTTCTATAATAATAAATGTAAGACTTGTTATGTTGTTAGCCCACTGCTAATCAGTGCATTAGGAACGTGCCTACTTATTTTTGTTGCTCTCATGTTAGATGTTTCTTGGTTTATTTTGACCAGTGGCCTTAATATTTTAAAATTAGTATTTGTATAATTTCAGGCCCCCAGCAGTCTTCTTGATGCTTTGGAACAGCATTTAGCTTCCTTGGAAGGAAAGAAAATCAAAGATTCTACAGCTGCAAGCAGGTACACTATTCATAGTAAGGCAAAGAGTGGGGGTAATTTTTCTGAGTAGATGAATATAGCTCAATTCCAAGTTATTTAATTTCCTTGTGTCTTAATTTAAATAACTATAGCATGGGTGGCTTTAGGTACAGTGTTGACCTCATAGAATATGTAACAGAATTAATGGATTAATACATAGAAGTTCTCTGAATAGCTCCCAGTCCTAAGTAAATGTTAGCATTTGTTGATGACAATAATGTTTTGGTTTAGAATTTTGTTCATAATATCTTGAATTCTCAAAGGTATTCATGTGGTGCTTTATAATTAGGACATACGTTTTTATTAGTATATGCAACCATTTTAATATCCCTGTGAAGTGTATGTTAATGTTAGTGATGATGGAACTAAAAACCTAGGATGTCTGGCATGAGATTTTAAGTGTTTTCTGTAATGATGGGATTGATTATTGACACATTGTGTTTCAGTAAATTAAACTTTTGAGCTGTCAGTAATGTCCCAGTTAGTCTAGTTAACACAAATCATCTCATAATAATCTTTAGCATGATTTTTGTACTGAGTTGAATAATTCTCATTTTTTTAATTAATGATTTCAACAGTATGAAGAAAGAGTTTGAAGTACAATAAGAATCTTTTGGTTATATTTTTAACTTCTTGAGTGTTTTGGAACTTTTTCTTCTTTTTTAATTATGTAAATAATTTCCAAAGGAAATGACTACTAATGAATTTTGAATTTTGAAATTCGTACTTTGAACTTTTGGGTAGGTCTGTGAGAACACTGTATAATCAAATGATAAGTTTTTAAAGAAAGTGATGAAAAACACATTCCCATAGCTCAGGTGTACCAATATTGCTCAGATGTTTATTATGACATCTGTTGGGTTTCTTGGATTTCTGTCATACCTATATTATGCTTAATTTGTTTTATGAGTTGTATCTTTTCATTGGCTCATTTACAGTAATGATTTTATATAAAGATATTTGTTACTTTATGTGCTTAGAGTAGAAGTTAATGTTTAGTTTGTGATAAAAGGAAAAAATAATGATCAAAGCAGTTATACTGGTTAGAATTCTTTTTTAATTATTAAAACTTTATTTTTTCCCATTTTATTAATATGTATACATGCAATACATAATATTTACATTGGACTTGAGTATTTTGTGTACACATATGCTGTGTCAGCATTACAAACCATTCCCCCCCTCTCTTTTAACCCACCCATACACTCTCCCTGCCCCCCAACTCCCACAATCCCCCTTATTTAATTGTATGAAATAACTGTATTATGAGTCTACTGATTAGAATTGTTTAACACATTTTTATTTATGCTATAATTTAATGTTAGAGTTTATGGTATAGATAAATCTTTAATAGTGAGAGGTTGTGGTTTGCTTTGAATTTACTGGTGAGAGATGATGTGTTGTGCGTGCATAAAACTTTTGAAAAGGAAACTAGTTTGGCAGAAGGGCTGCACCTAAAGAAAGGATGCCTGATGATCTAGTGACTCCATTGGACCTTCTTTTCAAAGAACTTGAATTTCTTTAACTGTTATTGTGAAGAGCACCTAGGTATATACCGCCTATTGCTAGTGTTCATGCTTTGATATTCTTTTAATAGCATAGTACATTCTGAATATAAACTAGTAAAAGGTATTTCTCTGTTAAAGTTCAGTACTTTTTTCCATCAGGACTTTTTTGAGCATATAAGGATTCTTCGCAATTTGCATTGTTTTTTCTTTTTTTTTTTTTTTTTTTGTCTTGAGGCTTAGAAGAATCAACATGCCTCACTCTTCCAGAGTCTAATACACATCCTAAAAGTAGCAATGTATGTATTAATCAACAGTGTTATAATTTCTATATTCTTCTAGGTCACTTTAGAATATTTCATCTAAAGTACTAGTTCTGTGTACAGAATTTAGGTTTGCAGTTATGGCCCACCCTTGGTAGAGTTGCTGTATCTTTTTATAACCGGGATATGAGGTAAAGTGTTTGACAGAAAGCCAGATTACCTTTGTCCAATTATTCTAGGGCCACAACACTTTCCAATGCAGTCTCTTCCCTGGCAAGCACTGGTTTATCTCTGACCAAAGTGGATGAAAGGGAAAAGCAGGCAGCATTAGAAGAAGAACAGGCTCGTTTAAAAGCTTTAAAGGTAAGTATATGTATTCTCATTATTTGTGAAAACAAGCACAGGTGTTTGTAGAGTAAATGGAGTTCCAGTTAGTCTTAACAGTTTTTAAAGTAAAGCTACTACACAGGCTGAAAATCTCATATTGACTGAGAATCACTGGCGTAGAGTCAGGAAATACTTTCTGTTATCAAAACAAAATTAGAAAATACTTTTTTTCAGAGTCTTTACAAACACATCTGCTTTCTAGATTCCTTATGGTGGTTATCTTTCTCTACAGGAGCAGCGCCTAAAAGAACTTGCAAAGAAACCTCATACCTCTTTAACAACTGCAGCCTCTCCTGTGTCCACCTCAGCAGGAGGGATAATGACTGCACCAGCCATTGATATATTTTCTACCCCTAGTTCTTCTAACAGGTACGGGGAATGATTATGATTGCCTTTGGGTATTTCAGTACAGAGACTTTCAGTCGAAGTTTGCAGAGCTTTTGAGATTTGGAATTACGGTTTTGTATCCATAAATTCATGCAGAAGAGATGATTGGCATGGTACCTAAAGTGATGAAAGTTTATGTTCTGCATTTTTAGGAAATGTAATATGGCTAAATGACTAATTTATTTTAATTTATAATAATTGGAATATCATATATGCAAATCAGTCTTTCCAGAAGAGCTATTGTTACTGGTATCCTACATAAACTAAAGATACAGTATTGGACTATTCTACTAGGCTTTTTTGGAAATTCGCTGTCATATGAGGGGCGTGCAGCTCTTACTAAAATTGTTCCTTCTTTTGAGGTTACATAATGAACTGTTTAGTTTGCCATTTTAATATTATGTATATTAAGGGTGGGTAATACAGCAAAGTTTATCTAGAAAGTAAAAAAAAAATTCCAAAATCTTTTTCTAGCTCATCAAAGCTGCCAAATGACTTGCTCGATTTGCAGCAGCCAACTTTTCATCCATCTGTACATCCTATGTCAAGTGCTTCTCAGGTGGCAAGTACATGGGGAGGTAAGTGCCCATGATTCTGTTGTAGATGTTGTACTGCCGTCTCTCCCTGCTCCCCCCATCCACAATGGTTTACTTAATTAGAATAGCTATTGGTTACGCTCAGTGCATGAGAACTTAAGAAATAGTCAGCTAATTTTATGCTTGAAGACAATATAAATATAATTTTGAATTTATGCTTATTTAAATTATACAATGTGGTTTACTGAAGATGAAGTTAAATGTAAGAGGAAGGATCACCTTCCTTGTGTGGAGTTATTCCATAATCAGAAAATGTGTAGTGGCTATTTTATTTTTATATAGGAGAAAGCAAAGCATCCTTTTTTACTTTCAAAGAATATTTGATAAGTTTCTGCTAAAATTCGTATGGCAGTGAAGATGTGACCAGATAATTTCGTGACAGTCTAATGCTACTTATCTTTTAAATGCTGATTTAATTAAGTCCTATAGGATTTTGATGTTCAAAAAAATGCAGAGAATTTTCTTCTGGTACCAACAAGAATATTTGCTACCCCTGAGTGATTATGAAGTGACCATATCATGATTATGACCATAGCTTACCATCTTTGAATGAAAGTGTCTCCTCCAACTCATTAACAGTTTTTTGTATACATCTAGTCTACAAATAATCTTGTTTGGTGCATTTTGATGCTTCTGTTTCTATGTATATAAGTATTTGAAACAGTCATTGAGAAGTTCCTGGAAGGAGACAGGAGATCCTCAGAAATAGAAAAATACTATCAGAGTGGAGAATGTCATGATACCCTCAAATTTATATTGGCTGATCTCTCATCGTAAAGATTATTTTACTAAGTTTTTACAGTATAGGATTTTTTTCTTTATTTTTATAATTTAAACTATATGTCTTAAAGGCACTATTTGGTGCTCTTGACTGTAAGCGTTGTGAGGTCAGAAGTTTTACATTTTGCTTATCATTTGTCTTAGTTTCTTTTTCATTGCTGTGACTCAATACCTGACACCCACAATTTTAGGAAAAGGAAAGGTTTATTTTAGCTAACAGTTTCAGATGGTCCCAGTCCATTCAGGGGCAGCTGGCAGCAATTGAAGTATATGGCAGAGGCAGAGGTGGAGGCAGCTTCTCAGGACATCACACACAGGCAGCCAAGCGAGTCTAAACGAGACTAGTCCAAGTCCCAGTCTTAGTCTCTCCTGCATCCGGGTATCGAAGGTGTGGCTACTACACACCTTTTGTCTTAACTCACACGCCCTTAGTCTTAACTCTCCCGGGCCCTAATCCCAACAATAGCAATCCACCCTTCCAGACCAGACCCCAATCCACCAACATTACATGGATCCGTAGACAATCCATAACATTAAAATACATGAGACTTTTGGGGGATACTCCGGATCCTAACCACAGCATCATTCTGTACTTAAAGTGTAGAGTTCTTAATGTGTGATGAGCACTTTGTAAAGTTTGTATAATAGATACTTTACTGAACAAGTGACAGGTTATTTCTGTTTTAAGATCGTATAGTAAATGAAATAGTGAAACACTGAATTATTAAATGTTGTAGACTAGTTTTGTGAACTTTGAGAAGTAGTTCGGTTTTGGAAAATCTTAAGATCTAAGCAATTAAAAGAGTAAAATAGTTTGAATTCAGTAAGTATTTTTGAATTATTTTATAATAAACTGCAGGTAGCAAATTAAGGTTGAAAAAAGAATTTCTTAATGTACAGGTAAGTCCCAATTTTAGGATTTTCATTCTGCCGACTTTATGTGTTTATTTTATGTTTATTTGTAATTGCTTTGGAGAAGGTTGCTAAAACTAACATGACCATTTTAGCTTGTTTCCGTTAATTTTAATTAATTAAGGCTTAAGTATTTTTCTAAAGTAGATTTTATCAAACATTTAATGAAATTACATTTACTATTTCAGAGAAATTGAACTGTTAAGTTTTTCATTATTTTGTCTGGGCATTCTTGTATTAAGTACAATTAACTTTAACATGACAAGTTTCTGCTTACAGTGGTTGAACTTGTGTGAAAGCAAATTTACTGTAGGAGAATAATTTTAAGTTATGTTAGTCTGTAATAATTGTTCAGTGTTCCATTAGAAGAAATTATTTCACAGCAGTCTGTATGTAAATATAAGACAATGGAATGTATTTAATGTTTTTTTTCATTGTGAGATTACTTTGTTTTCTGTCCTATTTCCATGCAGTTTTCCCCTGTCAGTTAACATGTGATGCAAGAGTATTGAGACCCATAAAAGTACATATTAAATAAAATAGAAATTTCACTGTTGTTTTTCCAAAGCTTTTTGTTACATGTAGAGAAAGGAGTATGATCTTTACAAAGAGCATTCACTTTAAGCAGAAGTAAATCCTGTCCTGACTTTCATCTAAAGATGTTTGACTCTCCATATAGAGACAGAGTTTTGATGTTTGCTTGCTTCATTGGATAACTGAAACTATTTTAAGCCAAGAACTTACTTACCAAGATAAAGGCATCTTACTTATAAAAAGCTTTCATCCTAATAAATTGTCAAATTTAGTCATTTGTCTCAGTACTTTTTTTAATATATAAGAGTTTATATATCATGTTGGCTTTTGTAGCATATGACAAAAACTTATGAGTGTTCTATAATCCTCAGTTGCATTTCTGTGCTTTTTCTTTCATTAGATAAAAATGTATACTAATAACAGACTCAGTGTTTAGTTTAGTTCTAAACATAAATACCACAAAGATGACATGTATTCCTTGTCTTAGAGAGGGTTAGTAATATGTTAAGGAAGAGAAAATGTTTTTGTGAGAAAAGACGTTTAAGATTCTAACTTAAAAATTGAGATGAGGAAGCTAAGTCCTCCCGATCCCCTCAGCACATTATTAAGGCACCTTTGATTTTCCAAGACGTGGTCTGAGGTGTAAATAAGCATCTGATGTTGGATAGTAACACTCGAGAAGACTTGGATTCTCATCACCCTGAAAACCTTTACAGCAGATATAAAAATAAACAGGGTCATCAGCTCACCATACTGTTGAGTATTTGAAACAAGATTTCAAAATTTAGATGTAAAAAAATTACCCATTCTGATGTTAAATTGTAATTATTCTTAGAAACAACAAAAAAATTCATTTTTTGTCTGTAAAAATAGGTGTCAATTGTTGAGGTGAGGCCCTCAAAACTGTAACATGTGGGCTATTTGCCTTCTTGTTTTAATCATGTTTTATTAGCATTGTTTGCCTTGTTTTAACCTTTTTTAGTTGTTTTCCTCATGATTTTGGTAGTAGTGTAAAATTAAACTTTCATATTAGTAACAATAAAAGTTATGAGCAAATTTTTTAGACGTTAAAAAGACTCAGAATTGCTGCTCTAGTACACAAAGCTTGAGTTGGAATTGCTAGAACATTATTGTGCAGAAACTTGCCAAGTAGATTAAAAGGTCATTTTCCTGATCATCTTAATTGATCTGATGTAAACGGATTTGCACATTTTTGAATCTTCTAGGCTCTTTCATATCATAGAAGTGGTTGAAACTAGGTACGTAGATAAAGCAGTATCAGTCAGTAGAAGAGCAAATAAGTAGTATCAATTTTGGAACATATCTTTCTCGTAAACCAATAGATCTGTTATAGAATGTTCATCCTTTATATTGACTTATTTCATCCATGTACCTTTACTTGGATGAAAAACTGTACTAGAAAAATGTTTTGTATTACTTGTTCAACAAAGTGTAACATACTTAAAAACTGCATGCCACTATCAAGTATTTTAAAATAGCACATTCCAACACAGCTGGTCAGTTCTCAACTTAATGCAACTCCTTTCTTGTGCTAGCAAGTATTAGTATATAGCATTATGTTTTTATTTTAGTCCAAAAACACAAGTTTTGTGTCTGTTTCTTACTTTTATTCTGAATGTTCTTTCAAATTTTTTCCGTCATTGTTCCATTTGTTGGGGAATAAATGGCAGGAAAAGTTGTTAAAATATTTGAGTTTGAGTAGTATCATCAACATATTGTGGTAAATTTATATGACTTTATTTCCAAATATAAATTAATACTCAATAGGAATGCTTAATTCCTAGAACAATTGTTCAGTCTTGCAGATATTAAACTTTCATTTTTAAGAAGATGTGTGTAAATCCATGACCACAGTATTTTCTGGTTTTGAACAGTTGTTTTGGTGGTTATGGAACACTTAACTTTGAATTTGTTGTCTAGAAGGGAGGCATGCCTGTATCATAGTAAATGAGCCAGCCATTGGTCATTGCTTCTGTTTTACAATTAAGTTATACAGTCTTAAAAGCAAAAAAGCAAAATACAGTGCCCAGTATTAAAGGTCCTCTAGCAACCTTCAGTGAAGGTCAAAAACTAGACAAAAAGAAGCTGCTGGTTAGCAGTGTAGAGCTGTCGTCTTCATTTTAATTTTTCCCAAGAAAAAATGTTGTGCAGTGTTTTTGCTAGTCTTTATTCTTTCCTCTCTCCATGTAGTGAACTCTTGAAATCTTAAGAAGGCAGGATAATGGCTTTCAGTCATTTGAATGATTATTGCAAATGGAGTATAGATACCAAAACAACTGATTCTGTAATAACTTTAGATGTAGATAGAATTTGATAATAACATATTAGTGTTATGGTAGGGAATAAGTCTTTTTATTCTTTGGGAAAATCACCAAAAGACTAAAGCTCTGAGCTGTATCTTCAAGGCTGTTCTCAGTCTGTGGAGTGAGCTGCCTATCATCTTTGTTCTTAATGGTTAGAAATCCCTTTTCCCATCCTCAGATCTTTTCCTCATCTTTATTTTTTTAATTTCTGACTTTTAGACCTTTACAGAAGATATCTACACATATTAAAAACTGCTTCTTACTCCTAATTTGAAATTAACTCCTTTTTGTAACTTTACTTAAACCACATACACCCAGTGTGTCTTATCAATTATCAGAGTAAATACAGCTATGCTCTCGAAGCCACTACACGTCTAGGTCAGGGAAGTGGTGAAAGGTGAGTGGTTCTTTCATAAAGGCATCTTAATTACTCTCTTTTTAAGCAGTCTATTAACTTTCTAATGTTGTAGTGCAAACCTACCTTAATATGCTATTGTTGTTAATGGACACATCAAGGACACATCAGTGTTTTTTTTTTTTTTCCCCAAAGGATTCCTTTTAAAATATGTTAAGTGCAAATCTTCCATCTCGTTGATTAGATATGTTTGCATTTGTAACTAATAATAATATAGCTGCTACTTTTCACTTTGCATCTTTTGACTAATGACAATACTAATTTATTTACTTCCTTTCTTCATTGTTGCTGTAATGCACTTGGACCGCGCAGATCCTTTCTCTGCTCCTATAGATGCTGTTGATGATGCCATTCCAAGCTTAAATCCTTTCCTCACAAAAAGTAGTGGTGATGTTCACCTTCCCATTTCTTCAGATGTATCCACTTTTACTCCTAGGACACCTACTCATGAAATGTTTGTTGGTAAAGTACCATTTAACCTTTATTTTGCAATTAATGTTTATACTGCCGAAGTATCTCTTACATATTCATTGATTACTTTGAAAGCATTGCAATAATTGCTTTAGATTTTAACATCAAATTTTAAACTAAATAGTAGCAGTGCAACAATGATACTGTAATAAGGTTTTTAATTGGCATTAGAATCCCTGATTATATTTGATACAAGATTTAGGAAAGGCAATTTCCTTTGATGCTGAACTTTTTTTCCCCCAGTATTGTATTCTCTGTGCTCTACTTTAGATGGCTAGTGTAACAGAAAGCATCCTGTTTGTAGGTTAGAGAATTGATTCAGAAGTACCATCTTTAAACTTAACTTTTTATGTGCTTATTCTTTCCCCTGTATTCTCTGGAGAGATGCTGGTTTCCATTCTTAATTAATGGTCTTAATCTTTTTTTCTCCCCTTTTTGACCCTCACATATTATTTTTATGTTACTACAGTGCCTCCATCATCTCTTTCTTAAGACTTTTACTTTATTGTTAGCCTGGATACAAATGCAAGGTATTCCATTTTTACTTGTAAAGTGAGACAGCAGCTTGATTTGAACGTGTTATTTCAATGTCATAAAAAGGCAGTTTTTCACACCTGCGTTACATAGTGAAGAATGTTATGTACTGAAGCTGAAAACATGCTTTGAATCCTGTGTCAAAAATGTGTTCAAAAAATGCTAAATGCTCTCTTACAAGACAGTGAAACTACTATTGAGTTCAAAGAACTTAAGATCATAGGAATTTAAATATTTGGTTAAAGCAGCAAGCAGAAAGCCTTGTGTGGATACAAAACAGACTGTGGCTGTATTCTAAATATTCTATTAAACGTATTTGAGGAAGAAAGGAGGAGCTGGGGGGAATGGCTCAGCAGATAAAGCACTTGCTAGTGCTAAGTCAAGTGTTAAGTACCCGAGTTAGATTCCCCAGTACCACATAAGCCAGGTGTGGTGGCACACACTTGTAATCCCAGTACTTGAGAGGCTGAGACAGAAATAAATAAATAAATAAATGGAAAAAGCGAGGGAGGTATTTGGAAAGCAAGTAAATAGAGCAGACTATAGTAAGTTCTTAGTTAAGTATTCTAATTACATTTAAGTAGTCAAATAGCTGGAACTGTTTATATGCCCAAAATGTAAGGATTAGCTTCTTCCTTGGCATTGTAGCAAGACAAAATTTTCAACCCCTGTTCTAAAGCATTAAAACCAACACAGAAGAATCAAGAGAATAACTGTATCTAGATACCAGGCAAGTGTCTGTCAGAGGAAGACATTTATGTGGTAATATGATGCTCAGTGTAATAGGCTGTACCTTGTCTTTGTGGAAGCTGCACCAGTGATTGTCAGGGAGTGTGGGTTAGAGTCCTGTGAACTTGTCTAGACATGCTTTCTCACCGGTAAAACGTTAGAAGATAGCTTAGTGTTGGCTAAAAAGTCAACTGCTTCATGTTTCTTCATGAGATAGTGTTGGTTGGTCTATTGTAAAATGTTGTATAAACAGCAATATTCTCCCATGGTTTTTTGTAGAATATTCTTAGTGGAGCCTTGTGTTCTGTTTTAAGTTGGAGAATGCCAAGTGTTTTGACTCCTCCTGTTTTTTTTTCCACTCTGTCCCAATCTTAACTGTTCTTCTCTTTTCTTCCTTCTTTTCATTTGTCTCTTTTTTCTTCCCTTCTTCCCTCCCTGCTATAGATGCTTTTTCAGGACTGTTCAAGGCACTAACACTTATCCTAATCCTTTCTATGTGCCTTATACTTCTACTGTGGCTGGCATATGTAGAAGTTGGTAATAGTGTCTCTCAATTTTATCTAGGAAGGCTTTCTCTTTTTTCCCCTAAAATGAGGTTTTTTTAAAAATATAAACTTCCCACAAAAAGTATTCATTATTTGCCTAATTTTTCCTTAACACATTGTGCTTTTGTAAATACATATCTCTTATGATTAATTTATATTCGAGGATTATACATTTTTTAGAAGACTATGTAATATCTAGTATCATGAGCTTTTGAAATTAGAAGCTTTTTACATATTCATCTGTGTTTTTCCAAATACATTCACACTGGTGCAGTAACTAGCAGTAAAACTTGAAAGTCTGGCCAGGGGTGAGAGTGGGTGGGTGGGGGTCTGTATATACACGTAATTGGTTTCATTAGTTAAGTTGACTTTAAAAGTAAGTATGGCACTACTAAAAGAATGCAGGTTCTTGGTTGGCAGTAAGAATTGAACATAACTAAAAGAACTTTAAATGGAATTTATGACAGCATTTCATAGAGAAGATGCACTTGAAGTCTAGTGAACATGAATTTGAATACCAGTTCTATTTTTTAACTATAGACTTTAAGCCAGTATTTAAAATGGTCTTGTATATGTGGACTATTTCATATTTCCAGTGTACTTCTTACCTAAATTATTTTTTGATCTTTAGACATAATCTTGAATATTGATGATTTTGGCATTGCTTTTAGATTTTAAAATTGTCAATGGTTATTCACATTTTTGCACAGCATTAGTAATGAAAAGTTCAAGAAATTCCTTAAGCTTGAATCATTTTTAACTAATAAGAATTAATAGGTACCCTAACATTTTCTTGCTTACTAATTTATGTAAGGTATTCACCTAGGATAAACTGAAAACCTCATATAGTTTCTGGAGGCAGATAAATAGCGGATCAGATCTTGGTTTTGCCCTTTACAAAATCTTTGACTTTGGGTAAATTGTTTAGTCTTACTGGTCTTTAGCTTCCCTCATGTGTTTGAAAAAAAAAAGCTAAACAGCTATTCCAGTTTATTAAAGATTTTCTCACAGGTTTGTCCAACCTGTCCAGCCTGTGCTGTTCTTTCTTTGCATATAAAATATGTTATTGTTAATATATGTGAGTAACAAAACTTTCTTTGAAAAATTTTAAAAAATAATGTTTAAAAACTGCAGGTTGTGTGTTGAACACATGTCTGCGCAGGTTTTTTTAACGTGAGATATACGCTCTGGATTAGTTTATATCTTAGTGTTGTAATTTCACATATTGGTACTATTAGGGACTACAGGAGCTGACTGCTCTCTTTATGAAATCATAAAGTTGTTTCTATATTGCTGTAAAGTATAGGCTTGATTTTGTTACATCATTAAAATTCTAGAAAGCTGTTGTAGTTTTAAATTACTTTTTTATATAAGATCTAAAGGTTAGTGATAGGACAGCCAAGATCATTACCAGGATGCTATAATAAACAGTGTGTGTACTTGTGCATTCTGATGCTAGGTACCATGGGTATGTAAAGGAAGTGCTATAGACTTTTGTCTTTTTTGAGTAAGTACATTGACTCTTTATGAAAAGAGTTATGAGAAGGACCAGCCAGCCCATGCTGTTGTAAAAACTTGCACAATTAAAAATGTGATTGACAGGGCTGGAGGAATGGCTCTGCAGTAGCTCTCAAACAAGCACTAAGTACCCGAGTTCAAATTCCTAGTGCCATATAAGTTGGACGTGATGGCGCATGCCTATAAAACTGGCACTGGGGAGGATGAGACAGGAGCATTGCCTTGAGTCCAAGGTCAGCTTGTGCTCCATAGTGAGTCCAGGACCAGCCTACGTTGCAGAGTGAGACCCTGTCTCCAAAAAAAATTTTTTTAAGTTATTAAATATATCTCTATTCAGAGATCCTTTGGATGGATGGTTAGATTTACATATTAAATTATTTAGTATTTTGATAATGTTTTTGTTCTCACTGTAGGACCAGAATCTTTGAATTGAATAGTTTGAGGATTGGAACAAAACTCAACTTATATGTTCTGAGAAAAAGTTGTGTCCTACTGAATATTTGTTATATGGTTCGTTAGTTTTAAAGATGTAAAAACTATCTAAAAATACTATTTTTAAAATAATGTTACTGACACATACCATCTTATATGGGTATTGTCACTGGGTTTTGGTTTCTCTTCAACGAATTTTGTCCTACTTTAATCTCGGCCTTTCTAGTACAGCATGATATCATTGTATTTCATAAGGTTGTTTTCTACAAAGAAGAGGATGAATGCATGTATAGGACATTAGAAGTTTACCTTCTCCCTAGTGTTCCAGCTGTTAACCTTCTAATATTGGGTGGTTTTCGTTTACATTCCAGTGTGATAGAATATACAATTGGAAGAAATTTTAGCAGCTATCATAGGATGAAATAATTTTATTTATTTATTTATTTATTTTTGCACTGAGGATTGAATCTGGAGCCTTCACACTGACTGAGCTGTTTCTCCAGCCCTTTTTGTTTATTTTAAGACAAGGTCTCACTAGGTTGCCCAGGATAGGCTTTAATGTATTATTCTTCTGCCTCAGCCTCCCAGAGTGATAGGATTATAGGCATGAGTCACTGGTCCTGCCACATAATTCTTTTGGGTATGTGTATGTGTGATTCACAGTTACACAAGTCCTGTGGCAGCTCTGTACTTTTAGACGGTTTTAATTCTAGAAATTCAGAATCTCATTTCAGGAAAATACCATTTCACAGTTAAAACCCTATGTTTATCAGGGCTAGTCTCTAAGTTAGTAGCTTGGTATTTACTTAATGCTATTAGTGTCACCATAACCCAGGCAAGAAAGAAGTGTTTTGTGTAGAGGTTGGTTTTGGTTTTCAGTAGAGTTCAGCTAGTTACCATGTTAGATTGTGTACTTGGTACCCTGCTGTTGAAAGCAGCAGTCATTTGAAATTAGCAGTTGGGGTTGAAAATCATTTCTTTTTTTTTTTTCTTTAAAAGTATTTGAACATAAATGGACCAAAAAGCTAGTGGGTCATGACCTTGAAAATCCTATCACTTGTTAGATGAGCTTAAACTCTAGTTTTTGTTTAACTGTTGAGAAAGAATCTGAGAGAGATAATAGCAAGTAGGTAAGTTGGTACATAGAGACTTAAATAAAAGCTCCTGAGGATAATTATTGTAGTCCCAGCATTTACATATATTTATGCAAAATCCGAGAGTTCTACATGTTTAGATTTTTAAAGATTATCAGCATACAGAATTAAGGTAAAAGATAAAAATTTTATTTCTGAAATTAAAGAGTTCAACATCAGTTGCTCTTTAGTTTTCTTCATCAGTGGATGTTATTTCATTATGGCAAATAGAATCATAAAAATTTACTACTGTAGAAAGCATTTTGTATGAATGATTAGCTTTGTTGTTTATGGAATTTATTACTATTTTCATTCTGTTGTTATCATTATTAAGGAGTGTATATAGAGTGTAAAAAGAATTGAACTTTTTATGTTGTGATTCTTCTCAGGATTTGCTCCTTCTCCAGTTGCACAGCCGCATCCTTCAGCTGGCCTTAATGTTGACTTTGAGTCTGTGTTTGGAAATAAGTCTACGAATGTTATTGTAGATTCTGGAGGTAAGAATTATTTTTTATTTCTAAACAGTTACCTAATTTAGATTCTCTGTAAGGAAAGCCAATGTTGCTTTTTTCCCCCCTCTGTCTAACCTCTGGAGGAGAATATCAAGGAAACATTAGTAATTATACATTTCTTGGTAGCAGTTTAGACTCTGGGAAAATTTTGTTTGTCCCAGATCAAAGTAAGAGAGAAAAAGATTCGTTGGTAGATTGTTAAGTTGAAGTCCTAGTGACAGTTGAGTAGAATGTGGTATCTTTTAAGTCATTATAGCCTTTATTTTTCTGAATTGAATAATAACTGTATATTGTCAAATATATGAAACTGGTCGTTTCAGCACCCTGACTGTAGTCAGTAGAGAAACAGCTACAATACGTCAATGATCAGATATTCTTACAGGGTGCTTGTTCATTTATATTAAAAGAGCTTTATACGTCTCTGGAGCAAAGTTTGCGATTTCTGCTTCCATTAAATACCTTGTTCGTTTGAAGTTTATAAAGCTCTTATTGAAATACTGACATTCTAATTATATTCTATCACAGAGTGGCATTTAATTTTATTTGTTAATTGAGTTTTGCCATTTAAAGACACTCTTAATTTTATGATTAGTTATCTATAAAATAATCAAGCTTATGTGAAGGGAGTGAGAATTTGTGTGTGTGCACTCTAACTTTTATAGTTACTTATTTTATCTTGTGTAGGAAAAAGCAGAGATAGTAATTGACCACATTTTGTAAACCGCCATCCTTGGTGACTTTCTTGTGTTACAAGCTCTAACCTTTCTAGATCATGATGTCTGAGCCCCTGACTGGGTTGGTTTGTTGGATTTGCTTTCACCTTCTACCCATTAGTGGTGAATCAACGAATTTTATTTTTCATGTCAAGATGCATCTTCACTTAATACTTGAATCTATGCAGTTAGAATAGTTTAATGATTTCTCTAAGGTATAATTTAGATTAGCTCTTACATTCTTCATTTTCAAGATACTAAAAAGGTCCCTAAACAAGGATTTTTCAAAAGGAACTGTTTTCTAAACTGGAAAGAGATACATTCTATCTTTATTCTTTTATAAATACTTGAGTGTTTAGAAGATTTTTGCCAGGAGAGAATTGCATTTCATTTCTTCCCTTCTGCAGTGTTTCTCACTTCTGTCCCGTTTTGTTCTGCCCTCATGTAATGTTATGGGATAAGACAAATGATTTCTGTCAAAGTAAGTGCAACCTTCCTGGTCAGTTTATTTTGAAGTCATAAATTCCTCCTTTTCCCAGTTGAGAACATTTACTAGATACCCACTTCTGGGGCAAACCTTTCCAGTGAACAAACCACGAGAGAAGCCAAAGACTTCCATTAGAAAGTTGTAGCACCATAAAGTTCCTTACAACTCCTGTTTCATCTGTTTGTAACTTTAAGGCTTTGATGAACTAGGTGGACTTCTCAAGCCAACTGTGGCCTCTCAGAACCAGAGTCTTCCTGTTACCAAACTCCCACCTAACAAGTTAGTATCTGATGACCTGGATTCATCTTTAGCCAACCTTGTGGGCAGTAAGTAACTTTACTTTCTACAATCATGTTTAAAATATGTTGTTTTATTACTGTAAATTAAGTTTTAAAATGCTTTCTTTTTTTCTTTTCCTTTCCTAGATCTTGGCATTGGAAATGGAACCACAAAGAAGTATGTATTCCATTTGTATGCTTTCCCCATGTATCTTTTGGAAGTTGACTTGGTTTTAAACCCAGCAGTGTGTACAGGATGTCAACTCCACACTATAAATGCTCTATTTTATCTAAGTATATAGTATAAAAACCTTATAATTAGACATTTAATAGACTTACGTATGGTTATTTATTTAAAGTGATGTAAATTGGAGTCAGCCAGGTGAAAAGAAACTAACTGGAGGATCTAACTGGCAACCGAAAGTTGCACCAACGACTGCTTGGAATGCTGCAACAATGGTGAGTTGGAAAAGCTCCTAATGAATGAATGACTCTTTAATTAAATATGTAACATAAAAATATTTTTTAAAGTAAAACACATGAATGGAAAGACTCAGTTCCTAAGTTTTAGCAGTATAAGTAGATCGTATTTCTTTTGAAATTGCTTGGCTACATTTGCCAAGCACATTTTATTATCTAATATATATTTAAAGGTTATTTTGAGCTAGGCGTGTTTCTCATAAATAGTACATGTTTTATTTTGTATAATCCTCATGGGAAACCTTCCATGGTAGGAAGTTTTATTTCTCTTATTTTGTAGATGAGAGAATAGAGCCACAGAAATATTATTAAGTATGGCCAGGGCCACATGGTTCTTAAGAGACTGAAGGCATTTTTACAAGCTGGGCATCCTGGGAGCTGCACAGCATCTGCTCTTCATCACTATTGCTGGTTTCAAAATTAGTATTTTTCAGAAATATAAAAATTTTTAGTTTTCTTCAAAGCTCATCATTTGCTTGGTTTTTGTTAACGTTGTCGTATACTTTATAGAGTTGATTTAGTATCATTTGTTGCAGTTAAAAATTTAGTCGCCATGAAAACTGAATTGGCAAACACTGAACCATTGTTAGGAGAAAATACACCCACATACCTCACACAGATTATAAATTTAAACGCTAAAAAACTCATAACGAGTTTTCCTTATTTTGCAAAAGAGAAACTAAGGCACAGAAGTTTTAAGCAACTTACCAGAGACCATTCCCCCAAGAGGTGCCACTGCCAACATACTGAACTGTCTCTACCTTCTCCTCCCTTGACTAGAAATTGAAGCTTACTCTGTGGCTGGAGATGAGCTACACTGGAAGACTCAATCGTGCCCTTCTGTGCTTGTTCATGAGAAACCTTGAAAGCATTACAAATATCGATTTTGGGGTTAAAATTTTTAGCTGCTAGGCAAATTTGCAAATGTGGAATTCACCAAACAGTGAGGAGTAATGATTTTTTTTTTTTAATTGCAGCTAGGACTGAGGAGGTGTTAGTGGGTCAGTGTTGTGATTACACAGGCTACACATAGCTTCCCTATGTGAGAGACATTCATTATCACTATTATAGCAACTTCCTTGTTATTAAATCTCTTCTAGGACATCATTCTCCTAAGCTTAAAGCAGCTTTAAAGCATATTTAAATTTAAAATCATATTTTCTGGTTCTGAATCAGTGTTTTTCCTGCTACAACAACTCACTCACTAGGGGATGCAGGAGTTTAGGTTAGTGGATTTTATGGTCGTAGTTGTGACTTACACATTCGTGATGTGTGAGGATGATAGAAGTAGAAGGACCCATGCTAAGATATAGTTTGTTTTTTACTTATTTTATATGAAGCAATAGTAATCTTTATGAAATATTAAGAGTTTTTAGATAGCACTAAAGATTAACAACTAGAATGTAATAGCCCCTAACCATCTAGACTTCATGTGTAAGTCAGTAATAAGATGGCCCTATTTCTGATACTGGCTTGTATGTGGCGCAGTGGGTATCGTCTCGTAGGAGATTTTTAGAAAATATTTGTATGTATCTCATGGAGTTTCTTTTTAAAGGCTAATGCGGGGCTGGTGATAGATTTACTACTTAAGATAAAATGCTGCTTATGACATTTCTTTACATTCTAACCTTTTTGTTAATTCTTAAACACTGTCAAGGTTTTAAAATGTTTTTAAATGTTTAAATTCATTGAAATTTTATTAAAATATAATACAAATTCTTTTAGTTATTGCTCACTTTTTCTGTGGTAGACATTTTCTGATGCAACCTCGTTTGTGGGACGCATCAAGCTTTGCTCTTGTTGATACAACTGGTGGATATTTTAAGTAACAGTTGTAATCAGTGAACTATTGTGTGTATGTTGAGGAATGAATTTAAAAACTTTGTTATGTGAACCTTGATAGTGCTTTGGTGTAGTACTTTCATTAGATACTGGCTGTCGAGGAGATGTTAGGTAGCAAGTGAATGTCCATGTAACTAAAATGCTCTCTGTGTATTTTCTGTTTTGTAAGTACTTGTTCTAATCCAGTGTTATTGCATTATGTAATTGTTCTCCCTGGGAAAAACAGAATGGCATGCATTTTCCACAATACGTAAGTGACCAAAAACTGGCCTTTTTGCAATAAATTGGCATGCTATTAACCACTGCTGCAGCAGAATCTCATAACCTTCCAGCTATTAGTTGTTTTCACATTCAGATTTTTAGTGTGCCAAAAATTCTTCCTTAGCACCTACTGACTTTATGGGTATGTTGCAGAATTGATTCTGACGGTGGCATGGGAAATACCCATTTTTTTCTTGCTTAATATTCTGCCATTTGCTGCCAGATGGCTGGGTGTCTGTGTGTGCATCTGTGCTGCCACTGTGCACTTGATGACTTCTGAATGAAAAGAAATGTTGATCGTGGTAATGTTTAAAATAACAATTGCATGAAATCTTACAGGCTTCGGCTGTACTTGGCGGTCTGTCTGCTGCTCCTGCAGATCTTGGTTTTTAAGTAGGGAGAAGCCAGTAAGGCCTACATGCTCACCCAAATGCTAAGCTTTTAACTGGTTATTTTAGTGTTATTTTTATGAAGTTGTGCTTCATTTAACTTTTCCATGTATATATTCAAATTTCCATATTATTTCAGTTTTTAAGGGTGTTTTTCAACAGCATTATTCTTTCACTGTATTCAGTTTCAGTCTTCATTATGAGAAACCTGCAAGGAATGTTGCTAAGACAACAACTATATCGAAATTCAGTGTTTTCAGATTGTGTATTTGCAGACCCCAGTAGTAGAAAAAGGGACCCTGGTTGTGAAGATGTTCTTTTCATCATTAAAAACATAAACTGATTTGTTTCTCTTAAGTAATTTTTGAAATAAACTAGAAAGAATATTACTACTGTATGTAAGAATTGTAGTTCAAAAAATAATCCTACTCAAAAGAGCTTTGATATCATTTGGGGTTCTTTGAAAATAATGACTGCGATCCTTAGAAGCTAATTTTTAGAAAATCGGGTTATTAACTTGTTTGGGGTCTTTTGTTTTTTTGGAGTGCTGAAAAAGTGGACTACCTAGGAAAACATTCTGTACTACTTTTTTTGGTAAATATTTTTTATGATAATGATAGACTAAGTCTTAGTACTTGGAGTATTTTTAAGCCAGAAGATATTTCTTTAAACAGTGCTGAGGACCCAGCTCAGGGTCTCTGTATGTGGTACGCAAGTGCTCTTTCAAAGTTGTTGAAAGCTGTGAAAATACATTGAAACCTGAGATCAGTGTTGTATCCATGTTTAAGTGGTAGTTTATCTTTTTAATTATTCTGCTTTTTTGCTAATTTTAAGACACTTTCCATTGAGCATTAATTGACACACGATTAATGATCACAAGCATCCCTTAATCACAGCTATTCTAGCTTTTCTTTTTTTCTTTTGTTATTGTTTGTTTGTTTGTTTGTGAATGGAACTGTAACTTTTAATTTCTTGACCTGGATTGACATACCTGAATTACACTTCTTGTTTATTTTTCCTTCCATCGTATCAGGCACCTCCTGTAATGGCCTACCCTGCTACTACACCAACAGGCATGCTAGGATATGGAATTGTAAGTATTTTTACTGATAATTTTTGAAAATAGATTAAATAACATCTGACATGCTTTTATTACAATATTAACTGAAAAAAAAAAAGATGATAGTGCTCTGCACACTGCTGCCGCACCTGGTACAACAGGGTGGTGTTGTAGTTTGGTTCTTAGTGATATTTCTAGAATAAACAGTATCCAATAGATAGTTAATAGTGTTAACAGTATTAATTACTTGACTTAATTTCACCTCACAACTTTGCTAAGTGTGTTGTTTTTCATTATAGACTCATATGAATTGTTATGTTAACTCCAAGGTTTGTTATTTTGACCTTACATTAAATACAGCCGTGGTTTTATACCATAAAATTGTAAAGGAAGAGGAGGCTAACGTTTCTTGAATTGTACAGGTGTGCGTTTAGTCAGGTACTGGACAGAGAGATTTTCCTGTGACAGTGATTATTATTAAAACAGTCTTTTAATCTTGAAACTCCTTCCAGTTCACGTTCTGTACCGTGCTGAGCCCCCACCCCTCGGTGTACACTTTCCTTGGTGAGCCCTGTCGCCAGTGAATGGCTCCAGCTCACAGGGGTGGGTGCTGAGGAGGTGGTGCTAGTCAAGGCCACAATTGTGTCCCTTGCCACTGCTGTTGTAGTTGCTATGCTACTTCATGTACTAACATGAAAGCAGTTCTTTAATACATATGAAGAAGTTTCACAGCTTTTGGCTGAGGGTCCTAGCCATAACCTATAGTGATGCTTTTGACATGTAAAGAGTGGACTTCTTGAAAGGTAAAATAGAACTTCTTGAAAGATAAGATTTTATATCATTGCATTTCAACCAAAATAATCCAGTAGTCCCTCTGTGCATCGTTTTCCAAGAAACAGATGCCTGTTTGTGGCTCTACTTTTAATTACTCAAAATGAATTCATTTCTTTGTGCTCAATTTAAGATCCTTCTTGATTCTTAAGATAATCTGAATTAGAATGAAAGAACAATAGAGAGTAAACCTTTAAAAAATTAGCTGTCTTCACTTCTGATTATTTGCATAATGGCATACAAACGACTTATAAAGGCATTTGGGTTAATTTGAAATATGTTAGCAATTTAAACAGCGTCAACAGTTTCTCCAGAAACTAGACAAATTTGGAAATTTAAGCTTTTGGTGAATCATTTCATCTGTTACTCTTATTTAAAATATACATCTCATTGAAGAGAGAAATAAACCTTTAGCCATTTTTTTTTAAGAAGTACGAATGATAAAGACATGCCAAACTGAAAATAACTATGCCATTATATTGGTCTTATTTGCACTTGGAGGAATTTTTTCTTGTAGTCAAGGTAAATGTACTTGTAGTATCCTTTGTCTATCTAACTGTTTCTGCTGTCCTTGTTTAGTACTGAGACATAGTGAGGAAGGGGAGAGTTGGCAAGCCTGAACCTGATACTCTTCTGTTTTTCAGCCTCCACAAATGGGAAGCGTACCTGTGATGACACAGCCAACCTTAATATACAGCCAGCCCGTCATGAGACCACCAAACCCCTTCGGCCCTGTATCAGGAGCACAGGTATTACTTTCTGCATCTCACTGTTACAATGTGTTTAATTTTGAAGGGCTGTAACACTTAAAAAAAAAATTCATTTTGTATAACTTAAGAAATAAGTTATTACCATTTTTCTCCTTCCTCAGAATGTTACTTTCTTTATGTCTTTTTCATATAAGAGCTTCTAGATTCTGGGAGGTGGAAGCAGAAAGATTGGAAATTAAAGCCCAGCCTGTGCACATTAATGACTTAGCAAGACCCTGTCTCAAAGTAAAGAGAGGAGTGTAGGTTAAGGACATGGGTTCAATCTCCAGTGCTGGGGGCAGGGCAGATGTGAAGAGTTTTTAGCATCACTGGTTATTTGGAGGGAAAAGACAAGCAGATTTCAATTATTAAAAATGAAAAATTGATGACTTCTCTTCGGTGGAACCCCAGAATGGAGGCTGATGGCTTGAATGTTGCTTCACCAAGGTTGTCACAGTAACTTGAAGTGTCTGTCAAACTCTTGGCGAGGCTCCATAAAGAAAGTCTTGTACTTTTTTTTTTTTTTAAGGTAACTTATTGGTGTCTCTCAGGCTCTCCCTTGGAGTTTCGCAGAACAAACACTTTTTTTAAAAAATCACATTATGGATTAGAGAAATCTAGATTTTTTTTTAAATCTTGTATCTCTTAGTAGTTGTTTCTTCTCTTCTTATGAAGTGATTCTTCTGTGTATCTGGTTCTGTTCACAACTATTCCACAGAAACAGCCATTACATACAATTGCTAAAGCACTCTTCCATTTCTCCAGGGCTTTCCAGGGACAGATGACTGGTGGCATTATATGTTTGGAGCTTATTTGAACATGAGTATTTGGTAGTGGAATTTTTGTTACCTTTACTGTGAATATACTTGTATATTACCTTTACCGAGTCATATAGCGTTACATGGCTAAAATTAATTTATATTAATCTAGTTTGTATCTATTTGTGTATTTTTTTAGCAGAAAAGATTCTTTTTTATAGCCTTTTTTGAGTACTTAAATAGTAACAAATTGACATTTCTGTTGACTAGGAATAATAGATAGTGAACTTGATTCTGATTGAGACAAAAATCTTTGTTGGTTGTCTGCTTACTTACCTTTGTTTTCTGGTTTTCCATATTATAGTGAATTTTTTTTCTTCTGTCTCATAATCAATTAAGTATTTACAGGAAAATAGCTCTGGTCCACGATACCTGATATAAATGTTCATTACTTTTAGAAGTCAGTTGCTTGTATGGATTTGTTTGAATGTAATCCTGGGATCATTTTCTTTGGATAGTTGAATAATGTACTTTGGAGGGCTGGGGGCAGTAAGACAGGGTCTTGCTCTGTAATCCAGGCTGGTCCTGAACTCAAATTCACTGTGTAGCCCAGACTAGCCACAGACTCATGGCAATCCTCCTGCCTCAGGCCCTTACCACTCCCTCACCCCCAGGCTGGCAGTATAGGTGTGCGTCATCATGCCCAGCTTATGTGGTACTTGGGAATTGAACTTGGGGAATTGAATTTAGGGCCTTACGCTTGTCTTGCAAGTGTTTTAACCATTGTGACATTGCTCTGACTCCTTGGATAGTCTTCTGTAGGCGGCGTTTCTATTGTTTCACTTTGGTATTCGAAAAAAGGTAAGGAAGAGCTAGGCGTGGTAGTACATGCCTATAATCTCAGCAGTGGCCAGCAGGAGCGAGCCGAGGCAGGAGGATCCCAAATTTGAGGGTAGCCCAGACTACACTGGAAAAGCCTTGCATACAAAATAAAGGAAGTGAATGTCAATATTATTGAACAATTACAGCACCCCCTCAGCTTTCTCTCTATCTTAAACTGCCTGCTGAAGGCTTCCTGTTGGTGAGAGTAACAATGGGTGAACAATGCCTGGCCTTCTCAGCTTCTGGCCTTTCCCATTCTTATTTAAGTGTACTGTGTGCTGCTGATTGTCTCCTCCAAAAATCTTTCATTACCCTAATAGATTTCCTTGTTATCCAGTCTCAGTTATTTATTCTTTTTGAATATTTTGATGGCAGTAATCCTCTTGCATTATTTTGCTTCATTAATACTTAGTGAAAGCAGATTTCTTTGTGTCATGGTTACTTTTTTGTCCTCAGTTCTTAGCAGTGCCTGACTTGTGAATAATTTCTGGACATTATTTGTCAAATGAGTCTACATAAAAACTTACCTTTTTTTAACATGTAACTTATTCATCTCCTTAATCTTTCATTGCAAATAATTATGACCATCAAAATAATTTATGGCAATATTCAAAATTGCTTTGCATTGTTGCCAATACTATAAGCTAACTTATTAACTGACTCACCTGGCAAGTGAAGATATCTTTGAGTTTATGATCAGTATTTTTAAGAATTTAAATTTTAAATTGCTTGTCTTTGATGTACATGAATTTTTCTCATGCTTTGCTATTTAATAGTTCTTTGCTATTGAGTTAATGTTGCTCATTTAATCTTAGGTGTAACCAAAATATTTTTTAAGTGAATTACTTTATAATTGTTCTGTTATTGTTTTGTTGTTTTTTTCCCATTTAATGGAAAAATCTTTGAGAGTAGAGATCATCTCTTCTGAACATTGTAAAGTAAGTGATAATATACATAAAAAATAGAATTTTTAAATGAAACCCCAGGTGTACAGCTTATGCTAAAAATCTTTCTGTGTTTCTTTGAGGAGCCATTGTCTACCTGGACGTAACTCAAAACTGCTGGTCTCTTGCCTATTATTAATGCAAGTTACATTTTTGAAACCATCTTATCTCTTATAGGTACATTTTTCTTACTGTTCTGGGGTAAGACCCCAGCATGTTATGTGTTCTACTTTCTGTCTAGATTATTCCAAATGCCCCTTTAATGCTCACCATTGAGAAAGCAGCTAATACTTCCCAGATGGCTATCTGCTCAGGCTTTGTTCTACTGGGAAATTGTCTTCATTATAGTTTAATTTAGTAAGCTATACTGGTTTTAAAATCATGCCACTTGATACTCTGCACCCACATTTTTTTTTATTTTTAGTTCAGAGAATTGAAGCAAGGGCCACATACATGCTCAGCATAAGCTGTACGCTGAGCTACTTGTCCCTAGGCCCATCCATTTCCTCCTTTTTTCATAGTAGTCATTCTTGTTTTTAAAAAATATTCCTATATGTCTGTTAGCTGCTTAAATGTACGAATGCCATGTTCTTATAGCCATTTTAAAAATTTGCCTTACATTAAATGCGCCTTCTTATATTTTTGACTGTGGAAAATGCTAGCTCCCAGTATTTTTCTGTTCTTTGCTTCCTTATAGTCTTACTCAGTATTTCCTAATATGTCTTGCTTATTAGGTGAGAACAGGGACACTTTTAATACCTTACTTTATTGACAGTTCAAGTAAGTTTTGTTCGTTTTTGTGTAAGTTGGAGTCTTGCTGACCAGAAGTTTATCAGCTCATTCCATGTTTGCAACGTGCAGCTGTTCTGCTACTATAAAGACAGTCAAACTAACTTGCTTCAGATTTCTTTTGAAAGCCACTGTGGTGTGAAGTAATGTTTTCTTCTAATAGATGTTGATTCAATTTTACATCTTGCTGGAGCTCTTCTGGGACGGGAGATTGTCCTGCTGTGCTGCTTTGCTTCCTTACACGAGGAACTCAGATTTATTCCTTATCGGTTTGGTTTTTTTCAAAAACAGTATGAAAACCAGTGTTAAGTTTGGGCTTTTAATTGTAAATATAAGCATATTGAGGGTTTTGTGGGATTTTTGTTTTTGTTTGTAGTATTGAAGAGGACTGCCAGTTTTATTTAGAGAGGATGTAGCTAAAGATGCAAAGTGGCCATTTTTTTGTTTGTTTGAGATGGCGAATGCTAAGTAAGTCTGACATCAGTTCAGTGTCTGAAAGGGGACAATGGCTTGCTGTGAGGGCTTTTTACCCTTCTAAATAGGGGCACTGTTGACTTTAGATATTGGAATAATTAAAGTCTTGCCAAAAAAAGTTTTTAAATGACTTTCTTGTATGTAGGAACTAATGGCTCTTTGCTGGTAGGCTTCTTTTTGTGGGGCGGGACAATTTTTGTTGTTGTTGTTGTTTTCTCTTTCTTTCTTGGTGTTTGACTGTGGATGCTGGTAATGCTGCTGTCAGCTGATCTGCCCAGCTGATTTTCTGTGAGGAGGGCCTTTTGCTTGGCGGGCATTGTGTTGTGCTCTGTTGTCCTGGCTTACTCCAGGGTACCATGAGAGAATATACTTCATGGATTGGGATTTAATACCATAGGTGAAAAATGTGTTCCAAAACCATCAGCGTGCCCCTGAGCCAGTTATAACAATGAGTCAGTCATAACAAAAACATTCGGAGGCTACCTGCTGACCTCTTGTTAATAAGACAACATGCGGAATAAAGCCTGGCTTTCTGGGTATTTGGTGAAGCTCGAATGTCTTGCTTAAGTTAACAAAATGTATTCTTAAAATATTGGGTGACTGAATTTCTACAGCATGTTTGTAGTGAGCATCATTGACAACTTGTTGCACTGTGTGGGCGCCTGTGTATGGCGATGTGTTGACTGTAATGCTGGTTAGAGAAGTGCCTTGCTGCTCACTGTAACCTCTTCCCGCAGATTAAACACAGGCACGCATTCTAGCAGAACTGAAATGAAGAGGAGCAGCAAACTTTATAAGAGGTCCAGGAGTGGCACATTGCGGCCCAGAGTTTATATTTCTGCATGGGAGTCTGTATTAGTTCCCTAGGGCTGCCATAACGCACTACCACAAATTTAATGGCTTAGGACAACAAATGTATTTACTCTCTGCTCTGGAGATCGGCAGTCAAAGATGAAACTATTGGCAGGGCCGTGTGTACCATGACTCCTTTAGAGAAGGACCTGTGCTGCCTTTTGCAGCTTTGGCCACCCCAGTCACCATGTGGTTTTCAGGTGCAGCTCTTTAATATGTGCCTCTCCCAGTTGGCATTCTGTGTGTCTCTGCCTTCACATGGCCTTGCATGAGGACATGAGTCATGGATTAAAAGCCTCCCCTAATGTACTTCAGCCTGATGTTATTACACCTATAGACATGACAGTTACAGTTACTGGGGTTAGGACCTCAGCATACCTTCAGGGGTCCAACTCAACAGAGTACCATTATGACTGCTCATGAACCATATGTTGCAGGGCAAATTGTCTGTGTAACTTTGGTGAGCCTCAGTTTCCTTATCTGTAAAATTATGATATTACTTTGTGTACTTTCTAGGTTTGTATAAGCATCAAATAAAAATGTTTGAAATTGACTTTATATATATATATATATATATATATATATATATATATATACTTTTTAATGCTAATTAAAGGGGAAACTATTTCTAAAAGAAAATTTAACTGGATTGCACCATTTTTGGAAATAGTCCCTATTTCCCGAATCATCCTTTTTCCTGAATGTGACTTACAGTGTAGCCTATATGTCTTTTCAGACATTAAAATTTTTCTTGATTGTAAATCATAGCTTATTATATTGAAATCTTACATCTTTTATTTCATAAGAACATTTTAAAAAATTATGTAACTCCTGGAACATTTTTAGTGAAAGCCTAACATATTAATTTAGGTAATATACATGGCCTCAAGTTTACACATGGAACACAATTTGGATCTTTTTAATCAAAGCTACTTATTTCCAGTAAGTAGCAAAGGCATGTACATATCTTAAGTTTCTCTCTTGTCTCATTAGGGTGAGAATTTACATAAGTTTTCATGATTCCCATCATCAAATGGACCTTTGAAAGGATGATGTCTTGTAAACTTGGAAAGTTTTTGATAGACAGTAAATGCTTTGTTTGGCTTGGCTCAGTTAATACTTCCTCTCATAGGCTGAGAAGCTCTTAGGATTGTTTTTTAAGTTGTTGTGGATTCCAGCAGTAATCTGCAGCTTGGGAGAGGCTTAGGTCCACACATCTTTAGATAAGGGTTCTCCAGGTCACCACCGTGCATCTCCTCCGAACCACGTGAGCCGAGCTTGGAATCAGGGCCGTGTGGGCCGACCCCTCGCATTAGGTGTGTCTAACCTGCAGCCTGCAGGGGTTTTTGCTCTTGATTTTTAAACGGAGGTTAGGACTTATGTATGAACCGTATCTATATCTTAATGTTTTATACGTGGCCCAAGACAGTTCCTCATTACTCAGGGAAAAAAAGGAGGCAGGGCCAAAAAACCTGCAGGCACAGTTAGACATGCCTGCTGTACCTACATACAGAGGAAGCGTCCTGTCTTGGCCATACCCTCCCCCACCCCCGAGACAGCTCAAGAGTAGCACTATCTTTAGAATAAGTGGAATGCAGCACTGTATGTGTAGGTCCGTATGGATTTGATGTACCCTAGTGACTTAGCTGTGCTGTAGGCACTTCTGTTCTGTAGCTCAGTGGACCCTTCTGGGATAGCACGCTAATAGCCCAGCAGTATTTCCATGACGTTTTTAGGTATTCTCTTAGTTTATTTGTGCTAGAACACCACAAACTAATTTATAGTAGTCAGAAACTTAACTGGCTCACAATTCTGGAGTCTGGGAAGCTTACTGTCAAGATGCTGGCATCTAGCAGGAGCCTTTTTGCTGTGTCACATGTCACAGGAAGTTATCACAAGGAAGAGAGAGAGAGAGAGAAACAACAGAAAGCTGACCTACTTCCTGTGGTAATGAGCCCATTCCCTCTTTACAAACGTTCACCCAGTTTGTGAGGATGGATCCTTCAGGACCTAAACACCTCTTCAGGAGATGCCTTGCTGATACTGTTGCAACAGTAACTTCATGCTGTTGCAGCTGTTGCAGTGGCAAATAAATTTCAACATGGCTTTTAGAGGGGCTAAATGTCCAATCATAGCAGGTTTGTAGCCTTCGCATACCTAGGAATTATGTTAATGTGATACAGCAACCTTGTATTAGGCTACTTGTTAAATCATAGCAGGTTTGTACCCCTAGTATATCTAGGAATTATGTTAATGTATTACTACAACCTTATATTAGGCTAAATGTTAAGCCAGAGCAGGTTTGTAGCCTTAGTGTATCTAGGAGTTGTGTTAATGTATTACTACAACCTTATATTAGGGCATATTAAAAAGGAAAAAGTCAAAAATTTTAAAAGGTTAAACTTTAAAATTAATTTTAGAGAGTTCCTATTTTATTTTACATTTCACTTTGGAGGCCATTTTGTTCTATCAGTAGAAAATATTTTAATTTAACACATTAGAATGCTTGTAGTATGTAAGCCACCACTAATTATTGGCCTAGAGACGGGTAACATACTTCCCTGCACCTGAGAGGCATAAGGATGTGTATAATTGGAAGCACAAGTGACTAGATGGTAGAGAGCACTGGAAAATCAAGAGCCGCAGAGTCTCGTGACATTTGAGCTGGTCTGCAGATGTGCGTGGTGAACACCTAGTGGTAGGTACTAGGAGAACTGAATTAATACATGAATTATTGATTGGGTCCAGGCAGTATGTTGGTTATCTGTTAAAATTTAGTTCTGAAGAGGTGACACAGTTGCTGCAGAGCCAGTGACGTGTTAAAAGATTTCCCCGAATATTTCATCTTTTATTCACACATAAGCCTTTGATTGCACTGTCATCATTTTCTGTGATTCTTGCTGTTCCTTGTTCTAACCTGAAATTTTTCTTCTTTAAAATCTGGAGTATAAAGAAGGTGAAGCTATTTTTGGTTTAGTCCATCAGTAGAATAATAGGTTTAGAAACTTTCTTCCTCCAGTTACATTTGTCTTTATTAAAGTTAGCTTATGATTTCTCTACTGTCTTTAGTACAGTAGACTGAAGGTAAAAGCAAAGGTTTTTGAAAACTTGAGGGTTTTTTTCCAATTTCTACATACACTTAAAAGGTCAGACTGGGAGAGGAATTTCAACTGAGTTATCATCTTCACTTATAAATTAAAATGTTTTGTAGTATCCATATGCTGTTCTTCTCAATATTTTATTTTTCCTCCCTGTGAAAAAAGACTTAATGTGTGTCTGCGTTGGGGCAGTCAGACTAAGCATTACATTTAAAGGCATTTTTATTTGTGATTGTTTTGATTTGGACAGGCTCATAGCTATACTCGTTATTTTTTTGCTCTGGAAAATTTGGGTTAGAGCATATTACTTGAAATAAGGTATTTTTAAAAATATTTCTTACAGAATTGTGGTGATGGCATATTTGTAATATTTGAATAGAATAATAAATTATGATTGGTCTTATGTACGCTGGCTTGTAAAATTTGGTGATTTTTGTGATGAATGGTGGTATTGTTTTTTTTTTTAAATTCCTTATACTGTTTTGCCTTTTTTATGGCTTCTAGCAACCTTATGTTGTGTTCTTGATGTGTGTACTTGTGTGTGTGCGTGTGTGTTCTTTAACTTATTCGAAGGGTGGTAACTAAAGGAGAGCCGCCCTCAGTCTTGGTTTGCTGCGTGACACTGCTGTTGCTTCCCCATCAGGCCTGCTCTCCCTCCCCGGTCTTCGCTCTTCTGTGTTCCCTGAGCAGTGAGTGATACCAGTTCTTTTTCCGCCTTTATTCGCTCTCAGCTTTGCAGGGTGTGTGTGATATGATGCTGAGGCTTTTGGATACCCCAGTCCCTGCAGCTGTACAGCACCCAAACCCTTTTGATTGGCTTCAGGTGTATATTGATGTTAAGAAATTTATTACAGGGCATGACATCTTTTTTTCCCATTGGTGATATCAGTTATCTCTTAATTTGACTAAATATGTATAGAAGACCTGCATATATGTGTATTTTGTTAATTTTAGAGACTAGAAGAAATTTTGAATAAAAACCAGTTCTTTTTCCCCCAAGGAAAATTGATTCTCCTTAACAATGTTTCCAAGCCCCAGGACTTCTCTCTAACTGCTTGGCCTGTACAGAGGAATCATTTACCTCCTCACCTGTATGCTTCGGGAGCATTTTTTTCTGAGGCAGTCAGACCTCTAGGCTGCTGCCTTCTTGAAAACATGACCTAAGAAGACGTGTTAGCAAGGGGCTCTCACAGGGACTTGAGATTTTTCTGTGCACTGTATCTGTTGTTTTAACTTCAAGTGAAACACAAATTCTGCTTGTGGGTAAACTTAGTGAACACCGGAGATACTTGTGAAGGTTGGAGTTCTGCCAGCCCAGTGACAGTGATTACTTGGAATGATTCTGCTTCTGAATGGATTGTACATGTCTGGTCTGCAGAGGGCAGTGGAGCATATTTCTAAAAATGTACACCTCAGTTAACCTGTCTCTGGTGGGTGGTGTTTAAAACTTTAAGGCCAGACACTCCCCTGACCTACCATCTGTAGTTGGCCCCATTCATGCTTGGTTTTGTCTTTGAACGTGTATTTCAGAACCAAGGTATGAATTAGGAAAATGACTTGGCCAGCAGTATGACTGGTGGTAATTTTTAAGCCAAGAAATTGACCTTGGTTTCCAGAACAGCAAATTGCATAAACTAGTGGTATAACATTTGAGGAAATTTGCTGGCCACTCATTCTCTGTAGTACTTTTCTTAAAAAAAAAATTAAAGGTAGGAAGAAATAATATCATTTTAGACTGGCAAATAAACTTATTATGTGGAATTAATCAAAATCCCCTGTACGGAATTTGTATCTTGAAAGTATGAATTGAAACCGTTTCTATTTGGTCTCTTCTGTTCAATGCCAGTTGAATGTTCCTGAGAACAGGTCATTTTATAATGGCTCAGTGCTCGCATCCTTGCAACCCTAAGTAGGGGGAAAAGAACTAAAAGTTTGTTCTGAAATTAGGCTCTTGTTAGATTTTAAATGCTTGTAAGTCAGTTTGGTGAATGAGATACATATGAGAAAATCAACGTCTTGTTTCTTTAGAACTTTCTTTGGAAGAAGACTAAAGATACATTACTAACCTCAGTGGTCTCCCTGCCTTGTAATATTAGAGGATGGGTCATATTCTAAGAATCAAGCAGTATCTGGGGATGAGACTAGGTGACCTCGGAGATCCTTGCACTCCCCACGGGACATTCATCACCTGAAGTGAGTCTAGCGGGAGAAGCGAGACACAACTCATATGGAAACAGTGCAAGAATGGAGGGTCCTGCTTTTTACCCCTTAGAAAGAAGGAGGTGAAACAATTGTGGTGTTGTCCTTGAACAGCTAGATAGGATGGGTCCAGATTGAGATCAGAGTTTGCACATCTCTGCACAGATCCCTTGGACACACAAAACTGTCCTCACTCAATTTGAAAACACATACATTGTGCATCATGTCTCCTTTCCTCACCCTCCAACACGCTGAAAGTCTTAACCTTGGGTCAGCTCATATTGACCTTTCTGGGTATAAGACTTTATTCTTTGGAGTTTCAGAAGCATGAATTTGTTTTCTGAAAAAAATCACATGCCATCTGATACCCTTTTAAGTTGACATGTGATTAAACCTTTTGTTTTAACAGTTCCATTTTCTACAAAGACTGCCTTTATATTTTTATTAAAGGTGACAAAACAAAAACCACTTCTCCTTTCATTACATTTTCTGCTTTCATGTTCTGTCATTCTGAGATCTTTTTTCTTTTCCTCTCTCTGTCTTCTTCCCCCCAGCTGTCGGCAGCATCCAGCCCCTCCAGTCACAGTCCTCACAGAGCATCAGGAAAGGACCCTTTTGCAGAGCTCTCTCTGGAGGATTTCTTATAAATCATTTTAGGTATTGCTACTTGTTGGGGGAGATATGGGGATGTAAATATTTAAAATATATATATATATATATATATATATATATATATATATATATATATATATACCAAGGGCTGGAGGAATAGCACAGCAGTTAGAGTGCTTGTCTAGCTAGTTCAAGATCCTGAGTTCAATTCCCCAGCACCACATAAGCCAGGCATGATGCTCGCCTGTAATGCCAGCACTTGGAGGCTGAGGCAGGAGGATTTCCATGTTTTCTAGTCCAGCCTGGGCTACATAACAAGTTCAGGATCAGAGGACTATAAAGTGAAACCCTGCCTCAGAAAATAAGTAAACAAGTAATCAAACATTAAGCACAATTTACTCTTCTCTTTCTTTTTTTCTTTCAAAGACTCGAAGTTCCCTCTGCTTCTCCATTTATTCCTCCTGTATTCTGTAGGTGAAGAATAAAAATAGATTAAGATAGGGCAAAAGAGAACAAGCTTCTGGAAAATAGCTTTAACATAATTGAAAGATGTGAAATTGAAAGAACATTTTAAATATAAAACCATCGGTTGCTTATGGCAGCAGATGGATGGCACCAAATACCACCCTGAAAATCAGCCTGTCTTAAAAGATTGTAGAGAATGCCACAATTTTACACACTGTATCCTAGCTTGAATATGGGAACATGTTTTGCTTCAGTTACAAGGGCCAGGATCAATTGTGAATATTTCAGTAATTTCTGGAAAACGTTGTATACCTTATTTTACCCTATGTATGCCTTGTTTCAAAATAGTAGTGCTTTTTTTAACAAGCCAGTTTTAAGTTAAGGACAAATAATTACCCAAGTCCTCTCAATTAGGAGGACTGTGCAAATGATCCCCACTGCCGTGCTTGTTGGGAGACATAGGAGTTGTTCTTGGCTCTCTAGCCCTCGGTGTAAATTTACTGTCTAAATATTTGGGATTTTAAACTTTTACTTTGCAAGACTTTAGTGTGTCTGCCTCAGCAGTGTCTTTGAACAGGCAGCTTAAGAGAAATTGTGTGGGAGCATCTTTGAGTGAGCACCGACTCCCCACTGAACCGTGCTCATGTGTAAGTCTTTCAGATACAGATTTATGTTAGCAAAGAGATGCTTGAGTCAGAAGAATATTACTCTTCCTTTTAGTGTCAGCTTTATGACAATGGGAAATAATAATTCAAGGCTCTGCTTTCCCAAATGAGATTGTACATGGAGTATTTGGGCTTATGGATAGATGTTTTGAACTTGCCATGGAAAAATAGCTCATTGACCTTCGTTCTTCTCTTATTCCCTGGTCCCCTTGGTTTTTAGCAATTAGAGAAATATTTGGAAGTCCCTGTAATTATGCTTAGATCTAGAGTTCTGGCACATTATACAAGCTGGTAGTACTGACACTGCTTTGTAATCAGGGTTTGTGATAAGATGTGAGCACTTCTGAGCCAGTTGGGTGGTAAAGTCACAAGGCATTTTTATTTGTGAGAAGACAGGCTGCAGTGCAGTGAATTAACTTAAATACTACCTTTTTTTTTCCAGATACAGTTTATGTAATTAGATGGACGAGAATGGAATTATTCTAAAAAAGACAAGTGCTCAAGTGGCGAATCCTTACTTCCAGCAAAATCCAAACTGCTGTCTAAACTCTTCTTCCATTAGGATGCTACAGTAACCCAGTGAAGGCCCTTGAAGGAAGCTGGGGCTATTCTATAGGAGAATGTATCAGTACATTTAAGAAGCCAAGAATTGCCATGATTTAAGACTAAGGCCTGTCTTTTTGGTGACTAACCCTTCAGTTCTTTCAACTCTTATTAATACCCATAATCAGTAACCTACCAAGAAAAGCCCTTACTTGGAAAGTTTGAAATTTGTATTTGGAAACGCTGCCTGGAGAGAAGAGCTGTGTCCTTTACTGTAATTCAACAGGACTTGTTGGGGGATCAAAACCATAATTTTTAATTATACATTATCTTTCTTTTCTCCAGTCCTCACAGATACAGAAACTGTAACTGAAATTAACTTTTCTTTTTTAAAAAAATTATATTCAGTTTGCAGTAGACATTCCTTATTTGTATTTATTTATGATTATCAGTTTTACATAACATTAATATTATATCGAACCTCCTTATGAAAATGAGTATGGATGTACACAGTATGTTTGATTTTTATCCACAAGAGTGAATTTGACTCAGAATGCTTTTCAGCTGACATACAGAGCACTAAATATTTTAAGGCAAGTCCATAGGTCTGAATCTCTTAAGAACTCAGTCTCTATGGGATTTAGGGAAGCATTATAAATGCATTAATCCTTATAGTCAATTCTGTGCCTAGGATTTTGCAAGGGAACAGTTCACTGACTAGGAGAAGCACTACATTTTAAATTCAGCATTAGTGCATTGGGAAGGATCTTTACTGCTTTGTGCTTGGCATGTCATTATTTTCCATTTGACATTAGGGCCTTTCCAAAATGAATGTGAGGAATTGCTTTCACTTCAAGACTCCTTCTTTTCAGTAAAACTCTGGGAGGTGTTATCAGGGGAGGGGCGGGGACAAAATCCTTGAAGTTTTTATTTGGCCTGTGCCATGTTATGATCATGTACCTTTTAAATAAGGGGAAATAGTATCTTTAAAGTTAATGTCTAGCCAAGAGTTTAGTTAATAAAGAATTAAACTGCACTGTTGATCGGTGCTTTGTGTAAATACATCTTAGTGCTTGGGAGGAGACGGGCCTTAAGAAGGAGTCTGTGTAGGAAAGCAATTCTGTACAGGAGTTCAAGCATACTTGTTGCATTGTCTCTGCAGATTCTATTTTTGTTTACAATATTAAAATGTATGTTAGCAAAATGGGTGAATTTTCAAATAAAATGCAGCTTCCACAAAACTTTTGTTATGGTATTCTGGTCTGAGGTAAATTTTCTTTTTTTTTTTTTCCTTGTATTTTTTATCCAGTATCATCTTTTTGCTAATAAAAGTGTACCCAGGTGATTACGTTTATTGTTATAACAAAATGTAAAGTTTCTGTTTTATTTAAATTCTGAAAAGATTTATCTTTACAGTTTTTGTTACCTTAGACCCTTACTGATAAAGTGAACTATTTATTAAAATTGTTCATTTTTGCCTTCTGATCAGATGCCTTCAGTCAGGTAGGTTTAGGGGAGAAAATACTTTTTGAGTTTGACATCTTGGTGCATATGGTTATATGTCTGCCAAAGAAACCTTTCCCTGATGTGCATATTGGATACTAAGTAGAATTCCGAGTGCAGGATAGATTATAAGCTTTGCATTGATAAATGTCTGCTTAATGTTCGCCATCGATGGAAAAAATACAGTCTTTAGCCAATGTACTTTGTCAATTTTACTGGTTTTTAAATTTCATGTTATTAAACCATTTCCATATAAACTGGGAAATTGTACTTTTATAAGTTAGCTTTCCTGACATCACAGTTTTTGACTTGCCTCTTCTGGTGTTTGAGTGGAGGCTGATATTTAAGGTCTGTGACTCGCTTCATTTCTCTTACCTGACTTTGATCGTCTGTTGCAGCATGTGAAGTGCTTTAGCGTCATCTCCATTGTACCATTCAGGCTGCCACTGGGCTCTGCAGGGCAGGAACTGTTCTCTGCCTGTTTTACAGGAAGAAATGAGGAAGCAGCAAGGGGCCCTGTCCACATCGCCACACCAGCAGCAGGTACAGGGGTCTGAGGTCCGTTGTTCTTTCTATGTCCTGCTGTCATAAACTCAAAGCGAAAGGCCGGTGGCTGGTCTGTCCCAAGGTGGTCTTCTAGGGAAACTTCTCCCACCTCCTCCTGCTGTGACCTCATTGACTGGGAGGAGTCAAATGTGTAATAATAACAACGTGAATCAAAGTGCAGTGAATGAAGTGAAACAGCTGTTCAGTGCCACAGTACATCTGGTTATAGAGGCATGCATGCCCATACGTTTCACTTCCCAGTTAACAAGTTAGAAGTGGCTTCAGAGAGAACAGTATCAGCAGCAGAGGACAGCTGTGCCTGTCCCACATCATTTCCTATGTCTTTGTATTTGCTTTGACATCTCATTATTGACACTCAGCATTTTGTTAAAAAAAAAAAAATCCCTGTGTTAAGTAGTGACCAAGAGTCCATATCTATGCCTCACATTGGGATGCTGACTTTTCTCCACAAGCCAAAAATAAAAAGTGACCCCTAGAAAATAGACTTTTGGAGGTGCTTGTCCTTCAGCTAAAATTAAAATAATTTCAAAGCCCTTCCCTCGTTCACCGTCAATCACAACCATGTTTCCAGACTGGACATTCTCAGCTGTCTTCTCTCCAACCTTCTGTTGGCGTGGGCCATGGGCCAGGGGCTCCTGCAGAGTGACCGGGGCTCCTTGTGTGCTGGCAGCGCCTGGATCGGAGTGGACAGGTGGAGAGGCCAGAGCACCGAGAACTCCTGCCTTCCAGAAAAGGCAGCGCTGCAGCTTCCACCTGCAGTCCCTTGTGCCCCTCTGCTGTCTCATGGCTCCAGCTAACCCTGTGGAGTTCTGTTGTTTGAATAAAGGCTCTGAAAGAAGAAAGGCAGAGGTATCTTCCACACAGGCTCTCAGGAAACCACAGGCTGATTCCCGGCTAGTGCTAAGAAAGCATGTTCTGTTGAAAGTATCACCAGTCAGAAATGTTTTGAGTCTCTAGTCTGAGTCATTTCTGGCTCACTTAGTAAAGGTCCTGTCTGTTAGAATAATATGCCAGTGTAGACTTAATGCTGTATGGACTGCCCAAGTTATCAAAAGTTGTGCAAAGAGAATTATTGTTGGGACAGATGTGACTGTCTTAAGGCAGAGGGGGTTAAACTGACTGTAGGTAGATGGAGAGAGAGAGGGGTGAAGTTAGAAAAATTTTGTGGAAACTTAGTTTCCTACTAAGCTCTGGTTCAAGATAGCTTTTCTTTCACCTGCTACATAACCTCTTCCCAGTACCTTTTCTTTTCTTTTTTTTTTCTTTTTTCTTTTTTTTTTTTTTTTTTTTTTTTTTTTTTTTTTTTTTTTTTTTTTTTTTTTTTTTTTTTTTTTTTTTTTTTTTTTTTTTTTGGTGTTAGGATCAAACCCAAGGCCTTGCGTAGGCTAAGCGTCTATGCTATCACTGAGCTATAACCCCCAGCCCAGACAAACTCATTTTAAAGTTGGCTTTAAGATGTGTGAGGTGACCTTGGGAACTAACACTAGCTTTTGAGCCTTCCCTAGTCAGATGCCCTGGCTCCCTCGGACCTGGGGCAATTACAAAGTGTCTTGTACTCCTTATAAACAAGCACTGAGTTGTCTTGTCCTTATCCAGACGCTTACAGAAGAAAACAGAAGGAAGCAGCCCCTGCTTCCCACCATTCTCCTGGGCTCTAAGCTGTCCAGAAAGCTGGCTTTCAAGAATATGTGGTGGCATCCAGCTCACACTGGCACTGTGACTATTTTAGAAAGCATGGTGTTAAGTCAGCTTCCCTGATCATTTTTGCCTTGGAGTAGGAACTTTAAAGCTCACTGCCACATTTACTTACTGAAAGTGGCATCAAGGCTAGTAAGCAGCAGCACCTGAGTAGAGAAGCCCACTGGGAGATGCCAGCATGTCCTCTGGGCTTTGTCTGAGGTTGGTACAAGGGCCTCTGCCCTTGCTGCTCAGTATTCCAAACACTTGTCACCAGGAGCTGATCATTTGGCAACTACCAGGGTGCAGAATTTTTAGTTAATCATGGACACAATTGATACCATGCAGGGTCAGAAAAAGAAATGAACCAGGTTCACTGTCATCTTAAAAGAACATTAAACTCTTGTGATCCTGGCCTTGGAGAAATGTGAACCTAGGGGCATGTTAACATGCACGGCAGGGTGGCACTTGTGGAGTGAGGGCTAGGCGCAGCTCAGTGGTGCGCAGGGGCCTGTCACGGAGACAAAGTGCACTACCTAAGCCCGTTTTACTAACACCAAAAACCTGTTTGGTGGAGGGGCCGATTCCTTTCATCATACTAAAGTAGGTTACATGATTTAAAAATATCCAAAGATTAAGAAAATAAAGGTGAATGGGAAGGTAGACATGGGAAAGGGGGAGATGGAAGGACAGAAGAGAAGGGAGGTGGAGATGCTCACGTGGTATGTGAGTGCCGTTCCCCAAGTTGAGTTACCATGTAGCACCATCATATCCTAATACAGGAATCATTATGGAGAGAAAACAAAAATTGCAAGTGACTAAATAGCCACAGAAAAATAGAGAAAGGGGGAAGATACAATTAAGTAGATCACGAAAAGTAAAACAAAATGCCAATGGCCGTGGGAAAAGCTCATCTTTAGTCCCTCAGCCGAAAAGTTCAAGTGAAAACAAGAACGGTGCTTCCCAAGTGTACAGCTGCTGGTGGTTTTACTCACTTAAGTCTGTGTGAAGACACCTTTGTTAGGCCTATTTTAAAATTGAGGAAACAGGTGTAGAAAGATTTAGTCATTTATATTATATAAATTATCATAATTCAGTGAGTTGTTATCCTAAACTGCTGTGGTCTCTGCTTCTGGGTCTCCTCATAATTACTCTGCACAATATGGAGAAAGAAGAGAGAATGCCACTGCTTACCAAACTAGCGCACGCTTGCACATTTGTGTGTGAGCGCACGCTTGGGCAGCGTGGCAGCTTGTGTGTGTGTGTGTGTGTGTGTGTGTGTGAGAGAGAGAGAGAGAGAGAGAGAGAGAAAATTCGTAATAGTTGTCATAGGGCTTGAAAATTCAATCAGTAATTCAAATTTTAGAAAATGCACTCAGGGCAATACTCTGGGGATGAAAGTTTGAAGAGGGAACGATTCTTAAATTGTGTCACATGGTACATAAGTGTAAAAGGAGAAACTCGGGGTAGAGAATCAGGTGAATGGGATGGTATGGATCCGTTCCCCCAAAGCCACCAAGCGGTCTTGGGCATGGGAGTCTGTTTGCATCCGCACATAGCTGATTAGATTGCCAGTATTTCAGATTAGACACAGGCCACCTGGTGTCCCAGCATTCCAAGGCCACGTAAAGGGGAGAAGATACCTTTCTCCATCAGGGATGGCAGGTGGTCTCTGAACATGGAAGGATAGTGGTCCAACATCCCAGTGTCAGGAGACACAAGGTAAAGGTCACCAGCAGTGTTTTACTGTCTGAAGAGACTTAGGCCAGTGTGACTTCCCAGGTCCCTGAATTTTATGTTGCTGGTAACTACCAAGCACTTTCCGTTGCACATTCTTCAGGCAGCTTTGTGGGCAGTTTGTTGGTTGCAACATTAATACATGTGTTTCCCACCATTTCCCATCTTGGTACTGTTCTGTCTAAAGGCGCCTTCGTCAAACAGAACGCAGGGATCCACCACTGCATGTGATTCACCTGCGTGGTTGGCCCCAGCCCCTCCCCTCCATTCTCGTCTTGACGGTGAGAATTCGTTCCGACACCTGTGTGGCCCGGGGCTTGTCAGCAATTCAGAGTTGGCCACGCTTGAAATCCTCCTCAGACCGCCACGCCTGCCTCATCTACTCAGGCCAACTTTGCCTTTGCACTACCTCTTAATAGAATTATAGAATTTTCTCCACCCCCCCCCCCCCCCCCATGCCTGTTTTT